>CM035281.1:5928376-6005877 GCA_020226075.1 Hydropotes inermis | reverse complement strand
TTTTGACCTAATAAATACCCGAGAGAACTGGGGCTCAGGGCCTTTTCGTCCTCACACCCTTGGAGAGAGTGAGAGGCCCTGGCTCGAGTCAGTAATAAATTCCCCTATTGCAAGTTGCATTGTTTCGAGGAGTCTTCTTTCCCAACCAGGGAATCGGACTACGGGCAGAACATTTGGGGGCTCGTCCGGGATCCCTTGACCGGGAAAGAACACTCTTTAGAACAAAGGGGAAAAAGGACAGGTAATAGCACTGGTGCTCAGGCAGGTCTGGAAAAGTCCAGTGTAAATCCGAGGCCCTGCTAAAAGGCTGGAAGGTGTCTGGCGTGAGGGAAAGCTATCCATGAGGGAAAGGATTGGCCGTTCCGGCCGCCGTGAGGCCGAGGCAAGGCAGCCGGCTCTGCGGGAAGGAGACCTCCTCCCCTAAGCCCGAATCTGGGGAACAGTGGACGCCATTCGGTAAGGTGAGCCTTGTTCCAGAGGATAGGGAGACTCAGGGGGTCCCGCCCCCCAGTTCTGTGTTGTCGGCCGATGTGTGTCTGTCTGTGTGTTTTTCTAGCCCTTTCGCGTCTGTATAACTGCCAGCATTGTCTCCTGTCTCGTTGTTCTCTGGTGTGTCGTTGTCTACTTCCTCCTATAAAGCCTTGGAGCCTCATTTCTGTTTCTGAGAGTTTCAGTGAACAGGCAGACAGTTGTCGGGGCAACTGACGAGTCCCGGCCAGGGCTACTCCCTGGCGGATTCTGAAGGCCTCCCAACAAGTCAGCCCCAGTAACGGGAGCCCGAGAGGGTGAAACTCTTTTTTTCTCGTATTCTAAATCGAGAACCTGGCCAAATAAAACCCGTCTGTGTGGGCACGGGACAGGCACTTCAGAGCCGATAGGGCACCTGCCACTGGAAGACTCCCGTGAAAGGATAAGGGGGTCACAGAACGGGCTAGAAACCCTTAGGGTGACCGCCCCCAACAAGAAAACTTCCTTGCAACGACTAAGGCACTCAAATAGTTCCACGAAGCATACCACAAGCCCAACCTCCTGGCCGCCACCACTCCCGATAGGATTTTTTGGTGGTAATTCTCAGTGACCTTCTTCTGACTCTCGCTATGGGGCAAGGAGAATCCACCCCACTCTCTCTCACGACTGATCATTTCTCGGATGTCACGGCTAGAGCGTATGATCTGTCACTACTGATTACAAAGAGTAAATTAATAACCTTTTGCTCTGCAGAGTGGCCCGCCTTCCAAGTTGGATGGCCTCCAGAGGGAACTTTTCAACCTTCTATTATTCGGACAGTGAAAAAAAGAAATTATGGCTCCTGATCCCTGGGGCCACCTGAGCCAAGTCCCATATGTTATGGTCTGGCAAGATCTAACAGAAAATCCGCCCAAATGGTTAAAACCTTTTGTTCACAAACTCCCTGATTCTCCTAATGTACAGGCCCTGGTTACAGAAACCCCCACTCCCCCAGAGGAAGCCGAGAAGAATAAGGGCCCAAAACCGGTCTTATAGGAATCCTCGAACCGGAACCTGATTGACTTGGAGACGGAAATTAGGCCCCCGCCATATGCCCCTCCTCCGTTGCAGGTTCCCCCGGGGGGAAGAGCCCCCCCCCCATGAATCAGAAGGGATAAGGGAACCCTGACCCCGGAGAAGGAATAGAGGAAATAGGGGTGAACAGGATCATGGGGACCCAGAGTTATCTTCATCTACTGTACAGGCGCTCGCTGTCCAAGTGGGACCAGCTAACCCAGACAGAGAGCGAACCTATCAGTACTGGCCCTTTTCCACGAGTGATCTGTATAATTGAAAACCCCAAACCCTCCTTTCTCAGAGAAACCCCAAGGCCTCACTGACCTCTTAGATTCCATTTTGTTCACTCACAGCCCCACCTGGGACGATGGTCAGCAGCTGTTGCAGGCTCTCTTCACCACGGAGGAATGGGAGCGAATCCTGGCAGAGGCGCAGATGGCCGAGAGGCCAACCGCCCAGCTTCATCTCGTGGACCAGGAGTTTCCTCTGTTGCGGCCTAACTGGGATTTTGAGCGAGCGGAAGGTAGGGAGCGTCTCCGAATGTACCGCCAGACTCTGATGGCTGGCCTGCGGGCCGCAGCTAGGAAGCCAACAAATTTGGCGAAGGTAAATTTAGTAAGGCAAGAGCCCACTGAGAGCCCGGCAGCCTTCCTAGAGAGGCTAATGGAAGCCTTTAGGCAATATACACCTATGGACCCCCAGGCTGAGGAATCTCACGCTGTAGTTCTACTAGCGTTTGTGAATCAGGCAGCCCCAGATATCAGGAGGAAATTACAAAAGATAGAGGGGTTAGGAGAACAGACAATACAAGACTTACTGAAAGCAGCTGAAAAGGTATTTAATAATAAGGAGATCCCAGAAGAAAGGGAAGAATGACTTTGTTGGGAGGAAAGGGAACTAGCTGAGAAGATCAGGAAAGAAGATAGGGAACATAGGGCGAAGGAAAACCGGAAGAACCAGAGAGAGCTGGCCAAGATTCTTTTTGCGGGGATGAAGGCCGGAGCAGAATTGAGGGAGCCTCTAGGCCCCCAGACGGGAGAAAAAGAGAAACCAAAAAGGCAGGCCGTAAAGAAAGATCAGTGCGCCTACTGCAAAGAACAGGGGCACTGGAAAAGTGAGTGCCCTAAGAGGGACCCGAAGAGAGGAACAACCCAGAGAGAGAGAATTTCCCCTGGAACTCAAGTTCTATGTGCGGGGGAAGACAGTGACTAGGGGAGTCAAGGCTCGGCACCCCTCCCCGAATCCTGGGTAACCATACATGTGGAGGGGAAACCCGTTGGCTTCATGGTGGACACTGGCGCCCAACACTCTGTTTTAAATCAAAAACTGGACCAATGTCTAAGAAAACCAGCTTGGTGCAGGGAGCCACGGGGACAAAAAGATATTGTTGGACCACGGAACAGAAAGTAAATCTGGAGACCCACCAGGTGTCCCATTCGTTTTTGGAAAAACAAGAATGACCCACCCCCCCAACTGGAAGAGACTTGTTGACTGAAGTTAATGCTCAGATCCATTTTGACCCTGGGGGAATGTCAGTCACAGATGGACTTGGACATGTCTTATCCCTAGCCTTAAGAGATGAATACAGACTTTTTGCGCCTAAGCCCTCAGAGACCATAGCACCAGATATACAACCGTGGGTCCACAAATACCCGTTGGCATGGGCAGAAACAGCAGGAATGGGACTGGCTAAACAGAGACATCCGGTCGTCATCGACCTAAAAGCCGAGGCGACTCCTGTGAGGGTGAGGCAATACCCTATGAGCCAGGAGGCTCGGCGGGGGATCACTCCCCACATTCGACGGCTCATGGCTGCCAGAATTCTCAAGCGATGCCAATCCCCTTGGAACACCCCCTTACTGCCGGTGAAGAAGCCAGAGAGTACGGACTACAGACCTGTCCAGGACCTATGAGAAGTCAACAAGCGGGTGAGTGACATACACCCCACTGTCCCCAACCCGTATACCCTCCTGAGCAGTCTGCTGCCCGAGTACACTTGGTACTCTGTGTTAGACTTGAAAGATGCTTTTTTCAACCTACCCCTGGAGGCCCAGAGCCAGGAGATATTTGCCTTTGAGTGGACTGAGGGGAAAGGCCAACCGGTAGTACAACTAACTTGGACCCGCCTCCCACAAGGGTTCAAAAACTCCCCTACCTTGTTTAATGAGGCTTTGAGTGAGGACCTCTATGAATATTGGACTCGCCACCCAGAGGTCATCCTGCTGCAATATGTAGATGACCTTATGTTGGCTGGAACCACAGAGGAGGCATGCAGCCATGCCACCAGTGACCTCTTACAGACTCTAGGCACCTTGGAA
Source organism: Hydropotes inermis (assembly GCA_020226075.1). Lineage (NCBI taxonomy): Eukaryota > Metazoa > Chordata > Mammalia > Artiodactyla > Cervidae > Hydropotes > Hydropotes inermis. Next base: position 6,002,035 of record CM035281.1, on the reverse strand, counting down.
TATCGTGCTAGCGCAAAGAAGGAGCAAATATCCCAGCAAGAGGTCACCTATTTGGGGTATAAGATCAGGCAGGGGCAAAGGTGGCTAACTCAGGCCATGAAGGAAACAATATTGCAGATACCAGAGCCCAAGACCCCCCGCCAGGTGAGAGAGTTTCTGGGGACTGTTGGATATTGCAGACTGTGGATCATGGGGTTTGCTGAGAAGGCCCGGCCCTTGTATGAGGGAAGTAAGGAGACCCCAAACTGGACTTGGACTGAGCCAATGAAACAGGCTTTCCAGACGCTCAGACGGGCCCTACTAGAAGCCCCAGCCCTTGCCCTGCCTAACCCAAATAAGCCATTCCAGCTGTTTGCAGATGAAAAGCAAGGAATAGGAAAGGGGGTCTTGACCCAACAATGGGGACCGTGGAAGCGGCCGGTGGCATACCTTTCAAAGCGATTAGACCCGGTGGCCTCTGGGTGGCCCCCTTGCCTCCGCATCATTGCAGCCACTGCCCTCCTCGTCTGCGACGCCGACAAGTTGACGTATGGACAGCAACTCTGGGTTTACACCCCCCACGACATTGAAGGGGTTTTGAAGCAGCCGCCGGGTAAGTGGCTCTCCAATGCCCACTTGACACATTACCAGGCCCTGCTGCTCGATGCCCCACAGGTGCGTTTTCAGACCGCTTGCTTCCTGAATCCAGCCACGCTCCTACCTAACCCAGAGAAGGACCGCCCTCTCCATGGTTGCAGTGAGATACTGGCTGAGGCCCTGGCGGCTCGAAAAGACTTAACTAATGTGCCGCTAAACAACAGTGAGCTAGTATGGTTCACTGATGGGAGCAGCTATGTAAGAGATGGACAAAAGAAGGCGGGAGCTGCCATAGTTGATGATTCAGGACAGACAATATGGGCTGAGACACTTCCCCCAAACACGTCTGCACAAAAAGCAGGGTTGATCGCCCTAATACAGGCTCTGGAACAAACAAAAGGGAAGAGAGTCACCATTTTTACGGACAGCCGGTATGCTTTCAGCACTGCCCATATTCAAGGTCCGATATACCAGGAAAGGGGATTTAGAACAGCGGAGGGAAAAGAAGTCAAGAATTTGCCTGAGATCCGCAGGCTCCTGAAAGCTGTTCAACTGCCCCGGGCAGTAGCAATTGTGCATGTCCCCGGTCACCAGAAAGGAGAAGACCCTAGGGCACCGGGGCAATCAGGCTGCTGATGCAGCTGCTCGGGAAGCGGCCAGCCGGGACTACGCCGCCCCCGTATTAGCCGTGGGACTTCCACCTCCTGGTATAGGGACTCTGCCCCAGTCCCCAGTCGGGGACTCCCTCCCTGACCTCGTTTGGATCAACGAGGATACCATCCTCCAGAAGGATGACAGCGATGGGTGGTACCGAGATCAAAACAACAGCCTGATATTGCCTGCCACCCTGGGGCGTCCCCTGTGTGAACACCTGCACACAACTACACACCTGGGAGAAAGAAAGACCCTAACACTTCTCCAGACGGCCTGCCTGAGGTTCCCTCAGCAAAATGCAACTATATGAGAGAGAATCCAGGTTTGCAAAGCGTGCCAGCTGATGAGGACAGGGAAAAGGCAGTACTCGGGAATGAGGTACCGAGGGGAAGAGCCAGGGCAACACTGGGAGATCGATTTCACTGAGGTAAGGCCAGGCAAGTACGGGTACCGCTATCTGTTGGTTCTGGTAGATACCTTCTCGGGGTGGGTGGAAGCCTTCCCCACTAAGGGAGAGACAGCAACAGTGGTTGCTAAAAAGATCTTAGAAGAGATAGTGCCTAGGTACGGGCTGCCAGTGACTATGGGCTCTGATAACGGACCTGCCTTTGTGAGCCAGATTGTACAAGGGCTGGCCCAAGCTCTGGGGACAAAATGGAAGTTACATTGCGAATATAATCCCCAGAGCTCAGGACAGGTTGAGAGAATGAATCGGACCCTAAAAGAAACTTTGACAAAGTTGGCAATAGAGACTGGCGGGGACTGGGTGACCGTCCTTCCCTTCGCGCTCTTTCGAACCCTTTTGAGATTCTGTATAGAAGACCCCCTCCTGTGTGTCCTATATTCTAGAGAAAATGCCTACCACCCCCTACCTTGGGACAATTCCAGCAAACACTGATAGCATTAAGTAAAGTGCATAGCCATGTTTGGAAATTAATTCGAGAGATACATGAGGGAACAAGCAAGGGGACCATCCTCTCACATAATACTGGCCTGGGTGATTTGGTTTGGGTAAAACGACCCCAATCTAAAGCATTAGAACCTAGATGGAAAGGCCCTTATGTTGTTCTCCTTACCACTCCTATTGCTGTTAAGGTCGACGGGATCGGGCCCTAGGTTCACTGCAATCACGTGTGGCAAGCCACCCCGGAAAACAGGAGAAGGCACAAGCAGAATGGGAGGCAAGACCTCACCTGTCAAATCCTTTGAAACTGAAACTCGTACGATGGGAGCCTTCTTAACTCTCCTGCTGATAACAGTTCTCATCGGCCCAGGAACAACCAGCCACAACCCCCATCAGCCAGCTAAGCTGACTTGGGTGATCAACAATCCTGAGACTGGAGAAGTGCTTAATTCGAGCTCCAACGTGGCCCCCAAAGGGACATGGTGGCCAGTACTGACCTTTGGTCCATGCATTTTACACCATCTGGTTTCATTTATTAGAGAGTGCCTAAATACCATCCAAATTATGGAATTGAGACAACAATATCAGCCAATTTCACAGGGTAAAGAGAAAGATTCCTCTACAAAAGTACAAAGACACGAGGGAAATGTGAGGCTGTCACGGCTAACGCCATGACAGACAGCCTAGATTAGGAGTAGGCCTGGTTTCCTGGGGTAACATAATTATCAGGCCACCTGGAGCCAGCCAATCAACATGTGCCTAGCAAGAAAAAGGGAACCTATCAGGGGAAAGCTGAAAGCCCCACGTTGGGCCAACAAAAATTGCCTTGCAACTGTGTAACCAATCCACTTGCGCCAACTACCCACTGTGTAACCAATCTGCTTGCGCCAACTACCTGCTGCTTTTTTTGACCTAATAAATACCTGAGAGAACTGGGGCTCGGGGCCTTTTCGTCCTCACACCCTTGGTGAGAGTGGGAGGCCCTGGCTCGAGTCAGTAATAAATTCCCCTATTGCAAGTTGCATTGTTTCGAGGAGTCTTCTTTCCCGACCGGGAACTCGGACTACGGGCAAAACAGTTCCAAGGCACTGTTAAAAGACCAAGGAGTGGGCTGTGGCCCAAGCCCTGGAAATCTCCACACCTTTCCCAGAATAGTTGGGATAATCCTCCCAATCCTCATTAACGTATGAAACTGCCCAGCCCATAAAAACCAACCATGCCACATGTGGCAGCCACACACATCCTCTGCAACATACACCCACACTCTGCCATGTATGTGGCACCCACACTGTCACATACACCCACACTCTGCCACATACACCCACACTCTGCCACGTATGTGGCACCCACACTCTGTCACATACACCCACACTCTGCCACATACACCCACATTCTGTCTGTGGAATGCACTTCTCTCTGTATCTGAATAAATCCACTTCTTACCTATCACTTTGTCTCTCACCAAATTCTTTCTGCAACAAGACATCAAGAACCTGAGCTCCATTAGATCCTGAAACCAGGCGCTATGGGTTTTGGCTGGGTTCGAGTCCCAGCACATGTGTTCAAGTCCCAATCTGTGGTAAATGGTTTCACCCTGATTCTCAGCCTGTTCAGCTGGGAGCCCTAGATACAGGGGCATAGTAAGAGGACGGGAGGGAGCTGAGACTTCCACACCCAAATCTGCACTCTTAGGACATAAGTCTGGCATGACTCACAAAGAGATAAAGAGCAACACATATGGCACTTCTACCCACTTCCCTTGTTTTCTATAGAACCAGTCTAGTAGTTAAACAATATTATAATTGAGGCCCTTCAACCGGCCAGTATTCCCTGTCTTCCGAAGAATATTGTGGCCATTCAGGATCACGGAAGATCAGGCATGTCTTTTCTTAAACTCTGGGGATCAAATTGGCCTCAGTTTTTAAAAAATACATTTTAAAGGAGTGCTTCTGGAACTGCTAGCTCCCATCTAGTTCTGAAGATCCTGGGTGAGCCCCCAAGATGACAGCTTACAGAGAACGACGTCGGGTTTGAGATCGCCAAAGAAGATTTAGTTTTGGGACCAGGGACCAGGCTTGATCACTCAAGAGCTTTTGTGTAGCAGGGTTTTGTAAGACCCAAAATTCGGGCCTTCGTTCCAAGGAGGAAAAACCACGCGACCCAATAAACCAGCCCAGCAGATGCAACGCGCAAGAGGGTTTACTGTCGGTTGCGCAAACGGGTGATTCTGATCTCCTGGGAGGCAGAGCACCCCGAATAGCAAATTGGGCAAGCTTTTATGAGCAAAAAAAACATACTATCAGCATATTACATACGGGTTACAAAGTGATTGGTTACATGTTTGCAAAGCAATCCTATTGGCACAAACTTCGCCAGCTTTTGTTTAAACTTAAAGCAATTCTATTGGTACAAACGGCGCGGGCTTTGGTTCAAACTTAGGCGCCCGCGGGCTTTTCAGCTCTCCCGCGGGCTTTTACTGGGTGTATATTGATTAGCTGGCTCCAGGTCACCCGATGGGGGCGGGGAATCCCACCATTTCACGGGAAACCGAAACCCAAGTCCTGGCTGCCTGCCAGCCCCAGCCCCGGCAGCCCCACATAATAAAACTTATTTCTCAGCTTCAAAAACCAACAAGAAAAATATCAGACACATGAATTATAGACACTGGTAAAAGGGAAACTAGATATCAACTAGTCAAAGTACATCAAACAATTCGGCAGCCCCACAGTTTTATTAAAGTGAAAAAGGGAGAGAGAAAATTTCTGACACAGACATCAGAAGGGGGATGGAGAGTGCCCCCCTTGCTAGCCTTAGCAAGGGAGCTATATACTTTTCAATTGATGATGAGCTTAACTGTGACCTCTCTGGAATGAAAAATGCCTCATCAAGTACTTGCATCTTCCATTTGTTGAGGTTTTAGTTCTGTAAAGGCCTTCTCTGGTGGCTCAGACAGTAAAGAGTCTGCCTGCAGTGTGGGAGACCCGGGTTCAATTCCTGGGTTGGGAAGATCCCCTGGAGAAGGAAATGGCAACCCACTCCCGTATTTTTGCCTGGAAAATCCCATGGACGGAGGAGCCTGGCAGGCTATAGTCTATGGGGTTGCAAAGAGTTGGACAAGACTGAGCGACTTCACTTTCCTTTTCTTTAGTTTTGTAAAAGAACTCAAAGATATCCTTAAGTGTTCCTTGAGGCAGAGGCAGAGTCCCATCCCAAGGCTTCACTATTGTTTCTTGGCTGCTCCCCCCTTGTCTCTGCATCCCCTCCCTTACCTGATTATCAACTATCTGAACCTGCTTATCAGAACTTAGGGAAAGTCACCGAGGCTGGAGTCTGTTCCCTACAAACAGGAAACAGGGGACACAGAAAGGCTTCGGTACCCAGGAGCCCCACAGTGTCCTGCTTGGTTTCACATTCAATATATAGTCATAAAATTTTTATAGTTTGCTTCTATATTATTTCCAGCAATCTGGGAGAACTTGCCAAAATGTCCTTCACTCATCCACCATGCCATCAATTCAGTTTTTCCCATTTCCTCATGTTCTTTTCTGCCTCTGGGGAGGATATTGAGCCCTTAAAATGACTCTGACTTTCTCTCACTGTGATCTTTTTCCACGGGTGTCATATAGAGGTCTGCTTTGTTAGACTCACACTTGGGCGAGGGTTATGAAGTCCCGCCATGTTCTTTTCGGTGATGTTCAGAGGGTAGGACGGAAGCCCACTCCTCGTTGTGTGCCATGGGCTCTGGGGCTGGATAAATTCCACCTGGATGACAGGTGAGAGCAGGTTAATGAACACAGCACCCAGTCCCAGCCCTGAGAACACAGGCACCGGGGCAGCCCTGTCTGGAGACCCTCCACTGGCTTGGGCCATCATGCCCAAAGGATGGATCCCACAGACACTCCTGGTGGCCAGAAAGCGCTGCCACCTCTGCCTTGACTTGTGGAGAGAATTTGGAGGGGCAAAGAATCGCACAAAACCACATACTATTCTGCCTTGAAGTTTCTCTTCTGAGCCCCCCAAAGCCCCGCAGCTGGAGAGGTTATTTATGTTAACCTCGTATTTAGAAATTAAGCTCCGATTTAGAAATTAAGGGTTGTAATTTAGCATTAACCCAGATGTCAAGACATAATGAGACACAGTGTGGGGGAAATTGGATTCCATATTGCCAAAGACCCATTTTATTTATAATAGCCAGCCACTCACATCCTGCCAATATTGATGGATCATATGTTTAAAATTTTGATAGCTCATTCATTTCTATAATTACATTTATTTCAAATTAAATAAGTCTTGCAGACCCTTGATATACAAAGAGACAAAATTAATTTGTGGATGAGAATTAACCTGCCATTCAACCCCCAGAACTGTCCTTTCTGAAAGCCCTTGAAGAGCAACATTCTGCCATTTCACAGATGATGATTTGCGGATGAACCATTTTTAACCTGGAAGGGGCTTATCCTGGAGCTCAGAGGGAAGTGTCATTGCAAAGGGGATAGGGTGACTCACTCATCAACAGGCCTAGATATGGAGATGGGGTCTTTTGCCAATAGAGCCGATCTGCTTAGAAAACAGCAAAAGCAATCAGGGGACAGCTGTTTGGTGTTGCAGGGAAGGTGTGATCGTTGGCATTTGTCCCCAGTACTCTAGTTACTGGTGAGTGACCTTGAATAGGATTCACACAACTGCCCTTTACTGAGCAGTGAAGAAATGCCCACTGCTTGCTGCCTGCCCACACCCATGGCCGGGGCCTATCTCCTGGCCACAACTGACTTGACAGGTGGGTAGAGTCAAAGGCAACATGGCCAATCCACTGGGCATGGAGACCTGTGGAATGATGGGCTGTGTGAATGATGCTGAGGGATTCAAACAGCACTTCCAGTGTGGTCACCCTGAGTCTACCCCATGCACACTGTGGGGATACTGGCCTGCAGAAAGGATGGAGTCACCTGGCAGAGCAGGATACGGGGCAGAATGGAGAGAGAGAGATTGGAGAGGGATGGAGAGAGGGCCCTTTGCCCTTGACTCTGACTCTAGCCCCCCTGCCTGCCGGCTGTCCTTGGTTTCTTGTTCTTGGCCATCCGAACTTGCTCTGCATTTGATCGGGACACCCTCTTTTCTGATCCACTGGAAAAGACCCTGATGCTGGGAAAGACTGAAGGCAAAAGGAGAAGAGGGCAGCAGAGGGTGAGATGGTTAGATGGCATCACTGACTCAGTGGGCATGAACTTGAGCAGACTCCAGGAGACAGTGGAGGACGGGGAAGCCAGGGGTGCTGCAGTCTGTTCGGTCCCAAAAGCTCAGACAGTTTAGCAGCTGAACAACAACAACCTTCTTGTGAGCTGGAAGACTGAGAGGCCTCGACTCTGAGCCAAGCCCCAGATTCAGGGCAAGGTCTCTGCCTCCGTAAACACATCCTCTGGGGCAGGAGTCGTCACGAGCGCCACGCGGTGTCCCCTGGTTACGGCCTAGGGCGCCCACCCCTGTCTGTGCCTCAGTGCTGCTGTCTGTCACGTGACCTAACACTTTCCCTGCAGGAGCTGTGCAAAGACAATGGTAATGGGTGCGAAACATCAGCCCAGCGCTTGTACATTATAAGTGCTTCCCAAGTGGCAAAAGAAAAAAAGATAAGGTTGTCAACAAAAAGATATTCAGGGAAGGGAGATCATGATGAAGGCCTCTGAATCTTGGAAGAGAAGGAAGCAAAAGAGGACAGCAACTCCTGGATGGGGCCAGGACAAGAGATGCGAAAGCTGGCAGGTCCCAGGGTGACAAAAGAATGTGGGAAAGACAGTAGGGTATCACTGAGGTCTCAGATGTGACCCTAGAGAAAGGTAGTGGCTGGGATGGTGTACGGATTTTCACAGGTTAGGGTTAGGGTCCTGGAGTGCAGAGCTGAGGTAACTGTAAGAATAAATCCGTGAGACCTGCCAGGGCTCCTGAAACAGCAGAGAGAAGTGCCTGGAAGACAAGGCGAGGACTCTGTTCTATCCTAGGACTGTCATGGGTGGTCAAGATGGAGCCACAGACCGTGGCGAGAGAGCACTCAGGCCCTGGACCTGAGCGTAAGTCTGGATAGGACAGGACATACCTCATACAGGTACCAGCGAGACGGCCCTGAGACAAAAACACCCTCCCTCAGGACATCTGCTCATCCTGGTCACAGGTGTGTTGGGAGTTGTGCATTGGGAGAAATTCTGAATTGATATAGTTTTAAATCCACAATAGCTAAGAAATCTCTGATTGTGATTTGGTTTACTCCTAGGAGACTAGGAAGCATTCAACAGAATGGTTCTCAGCATTAGAAATTAAGTGATGCTCAGGTATAGAGAACAGAATTCTGGTTGCTAAGGGTGAGGGTAGTGGGGGAAGGATGGATTAGAAGTTTGGGATTAGCAGAGGCAAACTACTATATACAGAATAGATAAACAACAAGATCCTACTGTATCGCAAAAGGAATGATTCAATATATTCAATATCCTATGGTAAACCATCATGGAAAAGAATATGAAAAAGAATGTATAAGTATGTGTAATGGAATCACTTTTCTGTATAGCAGAAATTAATACAACATTGCAAATCAGCTATACTTAATACAATTTTTAAAAATGTATAAAGAAAAGCAATGAACTTAAAAAAATCTAAATGTCCCTGCCTCTGCAAAAGAGAAGTTAAACGATGCTAGCTAAATATGGAGATTCCCTCTTGTATACTTGAATCTTAGAAGTGAGAAATTTAGTCCCTGGAACTGGCATTTCACAGTCCCACTCTCTCCCCAAGAGAATGAGGAGACTCTCCAGTGCTTGGGAACCATGTCTAACAGGAGAATCTCCAGGGAGGCATGTGACCATCTCCAAAGTGTTGAACAGCTGGCCCGTGGCAAGGGAAATAGGTGTTTCCTCTTCAGGGTTGAGGATGTTAGTAGTTTTGGGAGAGGAACCAGTCATCAATTTAGGCTGAGAGATAAAGGTTTCCTGGCCCCAAGCTCTCTGTCCCAGGTGGGTGGTTGGCCCCAGCATGGAGGATTATATTAGGGGCTGCAAAGAAAAAAAGATACCTAGACCCTCTCTAACTTGGAGGTGGACACCTGCCTACCCAGAGCTGCTGTCCTTTGCACGGCTCTAGAACGAAAGGGTGGAAAAAGTACGCCAGGGGCTTCCCTGCAGTCCAGTGGTTAAGGCTCCCCCTTCCAATGCAGGGGCTGTGAACCTGATCCTTGGTTGGGGAGCTAAGATTTCACATGCCAAGGGGTGAAAAAAGCAAAACATGAAACAGAAGCAATACTGTAACAAAAAATGGTCCACGGCAACAACAACAAAACTCTTAAAAAAAAAGAAAAATCCAAGGCCAGACCCTGGGGACACCCAGGCCCTGAGTCAGTGCTGCAGGGAAAGTGACATTCCTTAACCCCCTCCCGCAATCTCCACAACAAACCAGTGATATTTGGAGTTATCATCTTGATTTTACAGTTGACAAAAGCAATTCAATGGGAGTAATAAACCTGCCCAAGGTTACGCCCTTACTAAGCAGCAGAATCAAAATGAAATCACGTCCCTTTTGCCCTTCCCAAACATTCCAGGTTTCGTTAAACAACGTTTATTCTAAGAGGAAACATTTCAGAAAACCAAACATTTAAAACCTCTTTATTACATTCTGTGGACTTCAGAGAGAATTCTGAAGTATAAACCAGCTCCAATGAATCCTCACTTTGGAACAGGCAAAGGGGCAATCCTTTTGGCATCTTTCTGCACCTCCAGAATCCAGTGCTCTTTGCCTCCCCTCCCCAGAAGTGTCTCATTCTTGGTACTGGATATATATTTCAGAACATTTGGGCCTGCAGAAGGAAGCAGGAAAAAGATCCCTTTGTGTGTTTGTGGGACATCGTGGATGGGTTGTTGGGGACTTCTTGCCCGGCAAATACTGCAGGCAAGAGAACCATCCAGGCGATTGATTTGGGCCTCCTGCCCCATCTCCCAGGGGGGCTCATCCATCATCTAGTCCATCAGGGCTGCACCGTGCTAGCTTAGTTACCTGCTAAGATGTTTTGTGGCTGCTACTTAGAGATGTCACTTAAAATTCAGTACTCACCAAGGGTACTCCATGCACTGTAGACTCTGGATAGATGTCACATGAATTTGGGAGGGAAAGAAGCAGTAGAATCTGGAATGTATTTGCCCTCAGGATTCTGACGCAGAGAATCCTGAGCAGGGCCCTGGGGCCACAGGGGCCAAGACTTCTGACCGTGCCTTGCCCAACCGGCCACCCCTCTATCAAATGGGGCCATCAGTGACCAGTTTGCAGACCCCCAGGGGCCATGAGCACTGCAGGGGATGGGGAAGGAGGCACCAGGGTCTCTGCAGACCCAGTGTCCATCAGGGTCCCCGAGACCTGGCGCTTCAGCCAGTTCTACAGGGAAACAGCTATAGTTTCAGACAACGAACAACAGAACTGCTCCTCAGTTTCTCGTAGTGGTTCCTGATTAATCTGATAACAATTAGCCCTCTAATGCCATGTGTCAACTTGACTGGGCCACAGTGCCCAGGGATTCAGCCAAGCATTGTTCTTGATGTTTCTGTGAGGGTGTGTTTGGGTGAGATTTCCATCTAAATGGGTGGCCTTTGAGTAAAGCAGATTGTCCTTCATAACATGGGTGGGCCACATCCAACCAGTTGAAGGCCCTGAGAACAAATGGCTGACCTTGCATCAGCAAAAAGGAGTACTGCCAGCAGGCTGCCTTTGGACTGCCTCTGAAGCACTCATGCCTCCTGGCTGGCCAGCAGGCTGCCTTTGGATTTGCAAGTTTTTCCTAAGTCCTCACCTAGCTGGCCTCTCCCACCAGATTTGGGATTCACCAAGCCTCTGTAATCCTGTGAGCCAGTTACTTAAGACAAATCTCTTTATGCAGTCACATCCTGTTGATTCTGTTCCTCTGGAGAACACTGAGTCATAGAGTGTCTAATGATGTATCTGTACCTGGTTCTTCTTTGTTTAATAAATATCAATAAGGTTTAAGAAATAAGCCAATATTTGTTAACAACAACAACAACAACAAAACTACGTCTCTCCCCAGATGGCACCTAATAGAACACTTTCGTAACTCAGATTTCCCCCGAGGAGAGAAGGAAAATTTGCCCCCGTGAGAGGCCTGGGCAGGCAGAAGCGCAGTGAGTGGCCCCTGATGTGTCCAGGGTGCTGATTCAGTGCTAAGCAGAACCCATCACAAGCGGCTCAGCACAGGCTTTGTGTGCAGGGCTGTAGCACCATCCCCAAGACAGTACTTTGGAGAGTGAGTGTCAGGGTGCTTTCAGCTATGAGGTTGAGAAGCTCTGAGCCACCTGCTGAACCAACCACATGAAATCTGTCAGCTCCTCTAACCAAAAATGCCCACGGGGCCAACTTCAGACAGCTGAGGGCTGGTCCAGGGAGCCAGTGTATTTCCATGGTGCTGCTTTTGATGTCACAGTGACAGCTTCATCCCATTTTCTAAGGCTCCTGTAACAAATGTCCACAAACTGGGCTGATTAAAATAACAGAGGTTTATCTTCTCAGAGGCCTTCCCAGGTGGTCAGTGGTAAAGAACCCACTTGCCAAGCAGGAGACTCAGATTCGATCCCTGGGTTGGGAAGATTCCCTTGAGAAGGAAACGGAAACCCATTCCAGTATTCTTGCCTGGGAAATCCCAGACAGACGAGGGTGACGGGTTGTATAGTCCATGGGGTTGCAAAGAGTTGGAACACTACTTAGTGACTAAATAACAGCAGCATCCTGTCAGAGACTAGAGGCTAAAAGTGTGAAATCCAGGTGGTCCCAAGGCAAGGCTCCCTCTGTGACTCAGGGCAAAAATCCTTCCTCCCCCATCCCAGCTTCCCAGGGCAAAACCCTTCCTTGCCCCTCCCAGCAAGCCCAGAATCCCTCAAACTGTAGCCTGTATCTTTCAACTCCACCTGTACCTTCCCTTTGTGTGTTTTTATCAGGACATCAGAGATGTGGGATTTAGGGCCTGCCTATGCAGGGTGATCTCATCGTAATTTATTACATTTCTGGAGACCCTCTTTCCCAGGATTTCCCAACCACATTCTGAGGTTCCAGGTGAATTGGGCAGGGACACTTCACCCGCCTCTGGCTGCCTGCCCTTTCAGATACCAGAGAGCCGGAAAGACAAATGAGGAGACGGGCCTGGTGGACACAAAGGTGTCTTCCCAACTAGGGAATGAAACCTCCAGGGCAAGTGTTGGGGGGCTCTACTCAGACCTCCTGGGTCCTCTTCGTGGACTCGCAGGCCTCCGCCTCCCAGTGCTGGCACCTGACACTCTGCATAGAGGCTGTCCTTGGCATCCTGGTGAACCTCATGCAAAGAACAAGGGAGTTTTCATCCTCAGGGGCGGTCCTCTGCAAGCCCAGCTCCCGTGCCTCCTGGGAAGGGCGACTCACACACCTGAGCTCCCCTGGAGGACCACCACCCTCTGCAGCTACATTTCCAGGACCTTACCTCAAGTCACAGCCTGGCTTGGCTCTTCCCATGCCCCCAGTGGTCCCCCAAGAGTACTTCCATCACAAGGCATTGACTGGGGATCTTTGTTTCAGAGTCTGTGTCTGGGTAAGGTTGCCGAGTTCAGCAAATAAAGATACAGTTTGCAGTGATAATAAAATAAGGGTTAGTCATACTTAATAAGTAAAATTAAAGTCTTTCTTATTATTTAATTTTTATTTTTAAGCATTTTAAAATTGAAGTACAGTTGATTTATAATGATGGGTTAGTTTCAGGTGTATAGCAAAGTGATTTATTTATTCATATATACATATATATATTCTTTCTCAGATTTTTCCATTAGTGGGTTATTATACAACATTGAAAACACAGTAAATTAATAAAAGCCCAGTGAACTTTGAATTTCACATCAAATTAATTTCAACAACAAATTAATTTTTAGTGTAAATATGTCCTATGAAATATTTGTGACACACTTATATGAAAAAATAATTGGTTGTTGATCTGAAATTCAAATAGAAGTGGGTGTCCTGTATTTAGCTCTGCTACTTTTGAGAGCCTCATTTCAGACAAACTGTGCTCTGGGAGAACCAACTTAGGACGTGATCTTGTTCCTGAACCAGACTGCCATAAGAGGAGGCAGACAGTCTTGTCAGGATCCAACCTGGGGCTGGGGGTGACACCGAGTCCTCCCAGACTGTGGGGCTGGGCACTCCAGGTGGGAAAAGGAGGCGACCACAAGGACTGTAACCACGTATAAATGAGCAGAGTTGGATCTCATCATTGGCAGTGGTTGTGGTCCAGACTAGCGGCCCCCAACCTCCGGGATCTAATGCCTGATGATCTGAGATGGAGTTGATGTATTAATAATGGAAATAAAGTGATTCAAGCGCATTACATCTATTGTAATGCGCTTGAATCATCCCAAAACCATCTCCCTGACTGTAGTCGGTGTAAAAACTGTCTTCTGTGAAACCAGCTCCTGGTGCCAAAAAGGCTGAGGACCGCTGGTGTAGAAAGTCACGGTGAACACTGGATTATGACACTGAACCATCGCTCCCGGGGAAAATACAGGATCGGGCTCCTGAGCCTGCACCTGCCACACTTTGGCCCACCAGTCAATCTAGAACCCTGAGTGTTTCTGTGTAAAGACGCTTCATCTAACCTACACTGCAGATCACTCACACTCAACTCACGGCCAGCAGCGCCGTAACTCACGAACGGAGGAAGCACATCTGACTCAAAAGTCTCTCCAAAAGGCGCACACAACCTTCTCATCCATGGGACACTAGACAGCACTTCAGCACTCGCCAGAAGGGAGTTTTAAACAGTGAAATCACCCACGGAAAGCACAAAAATGTGAAGACCACGATGGTAAGCAGACCATGAAAAGGACACTTGTAGTTACTTGTAGTCTGAGCTGAAACAAGAAGGCAGGTCCTCGTTTTGCCCAAGTCCAGCGGGGGACAGGCACATCGAGTGGCCCCGTCTCTGCCCTGTGCTCGGGTCCATGTGCACGCACGCATGCTTGGTCTCCCAGTCTTGTCAACTCTTCACACCATGGACTGCTGTGGGATTCCCCAGACAAGAACACTCAGGTGAGTTTCCACTTCCTCCTTCAGGGAATCTTCCCAACCCAGGGATCAAACCCCCATCTCCTGCCTCTCCTGCACTGGCAGGCAGATTCCTTACCACTGCATCACCTGTGAAGCCTGCTCGTGTCTGCAAAGGACCCCAAAAGCAAACACTGCGAGTATTGATCTAAGGGTTACAAGTACCTTTTAACAAGTAGACAAATGCACAAATACAGAATCTAGGGACACTGCTGTGTATAAAATAGACAACCAACAAGGACAAGCACAGGGAATATATTCAATATCTTACAATAACCTATAATGGAAAAGAACCTGAAAAAGAATATGTGTGTGTGTGGGGGGGGGGGGGGGTGTCTGTATAACTGAATCACTTGGCCATACACCTGAAAATGACATGACATTGTAAATCAACTATACTCCAATAAAAATAAAAATTTTAAAAACAGCCACAAAGAATAGAGAGAGAAGTCGCTCAGTTCTGTCCAACTCTTTGACACCCCATGGGCTGCAGCCTACCAGGTTCATCTGTCCATGGGATTCTCCAGGCAAGAGTACTGGAGTGGGTTGCCATTTCCTTCTCCAGAGGATCTTCCTGACCCAGGGATCGAACCCAGGTCTCCCACATTGCAGGCAGACGCTTTGATGTCTGAGCCGCCAGGGAAGCCATGAAGAACGAGGATGACTATACCTGTAAAGCTTCATTAGGGGCTGTTTGCAGAGCTACCTGTGCTGGTTTCAAGTTTACTCACATTGCGTTTACCTTCCGAGAATCCCCTCCTATGAAAACAGAGGGGCCAGCTAGGTAACTACAGGAGGCGGACAAACAGCTCTCATGAGGGACGCTGTTTGCACAGCTATCAGCATGCAGCCTTCACTTGCTCTGTCAAGGTGGCAGCTGGCCCTGCACCCAGCGTACAGGCAGTGATCAAGTGCCAGGCACTGCATCCGCCTGCCTCTTTAGCACCTGTTCGCTATGGAATTCCTGAACTCGGCCCCATAGCATTCATCTCTAAACAAACCTGCTTGCTTTTTAAAAGCAGGGGAAAGCCGTGCCCTGAGCCAATTTGCAAGTTGCTCCTACTGTGCACACAGCCAGCTGCTACCAACTCTTCTCACAAATCTGAGGCCCTGGAAGGACTGTTTAACCAAGAGTTGTTATTTTAAGAGTTTGGAAGGGATCATCCACCCAAGCCCTTATTTATCTCTTGAAAAGTTTTTTTCTTTCAGATTGACTGTTTGCCTAAAACAATCAAAACATCAAAAAGTTTTCCTTGTTAGAGGGGTGAATTGGGAATTTGGGATGAGCAGATGCAAACTATTATATTGAGGATGGATAAAACAAGGTCCTACCGTATAACCCAGGGAACTATATTCAATGTGCTAAGTCATTTCAGTCACGTCTGACTCTGCGACCCCATGGACTGTAGCCCTGCTACGCTCCTCTGTCCATGGGATTCTTCAGACAAACATCGTATGATAAACCATAATGGAAAAGAACATGACAAACATGGATATCTATGTATAACTGAATTGCTGTCCTCCACAGGAGAGACTAACACAACATTGTAAATCAACTATATGTCAATAAAATAAACTGAAAAATTTTTTTTCCTTGGCTAGAGCTCATAGGCTTCTCTCAGAGAGATGGACTCAGCTGTCCGTTTATTTTCCCAGACACCAGAAGGGTAGGTTGGCAGAACTTCACTGGGGCAGGGAGGCTGGGATGGTGGGGTGGGCATGGTCAGGTATTGTCACAGCGGGCCTCCCATAGATAGTGTTCATGATTTTTTATTTTCCCCAATTTTTTATTTTGATGGATTTTGCCATTCTAAAATTAATTTTATCTTTCCCAAGAATTGTGTAGGGTTGGCCAAAAGTTTGGATTTTTTCCATAAGGTAGTATGGAAAACTCCAAAAGAACTTTTTGGCCAATGCAATATATGCATACAGGTCTGGAATCAGCTATTACTAAAAGGCCTACACAGCAATCGCTTAGCCACCAGCCCCTCCCCACGCAAGGCATCTGCTTTGGCCTCTCTTAACCGTTTCCTGGAGCTGACACACTTCTTGGTAATAAGATGCTTCTGTCTTACTGACTGAACCATCATAGTGTATCGTGCAGGTCTCCTGCCAGGATGGCTGAGCTTCAGCTCTCTCCCACCCCTCATGCACGGCCCTTCCCCACCCCGTTAATATAATCATATCTTCTACTCAACAGTGTTTATTTCCATTCTTATAATCATATAAATATAGTGTTTGCAGCACAGTACGATTTTTGGTTCTTTTCCTTGAACATCTTTTCTTCTCCTTAAATCACTGACATTTTTTTTCACCAGCTTAATTTTCTATCGGCTTCTTGCTGGTCTCTCTTTTCAGTTGCTCCCCAGGACTTTCCCACCTGTCTGTCAACAGCTTTTTGGTTTTTTTTTTTTTTTTTTTCAAACCTCAAATCCAGTTCTAAGGGTGTCTTTCTACCTGAACTGGGCATCCCCCAGGAGTCCTCCCATCCTGGGCCTCCCCTGAACCCGATCCCCCGTTTTGAGACCCCCCAAGGCCTCTTCTTCCCAGTCTAGTCCCTCCTCTTGCTAAAGCCCATCCTTGGGTAGTTTCCTTGGAAAGGGTGTCTGGGAATTGAATTTTCTGAGGCTTTTCAAGGCTGACAATAATTCTATTCTACCTTCACATTTCTTTTTTTTTTTTTTGGCTTCATCGAGGGGCCTAAGGGATCTTAAGTTTCCCAACCAGGGACTGAACCCTCGGCCCCTATAGTGGAAGTACAGAGTCTTAACCACTGGACCACCTTGTGAAGTCCCTAACCTCACTTTAAAATCATGATTTGTTGGAGCAGCATATTCTAGGTTGAAAATAAATATCCTTCAGCGTGTTGGCAGAAGATGAGATGGTTGGATGGTGTCGCCGAAGCAATGGATATAAATCTGAGCAAAGTTCGGGAGACGGTGAAGGACAGGGGAGCCTGGCGTGCTACAGTCCAGGGGTTGTAAAGAGTCAGACACGACTGAGTGATTAACAACATCAGCAGCAGCGTGTGGGAGCCACTGGTCCAGTTTCCTTAGCGCCAGGCGCTGCACAGAACAGTTCCACGCCGCGTCTATTCCCCTTCCTAGGGATCTGGACAGATGTCTTCAATTTGCTCCAAGAATCTCCTCTCTTGTCCGCCAGGATCCTGGATTCCCGTACTTTGTCATCCAGGCAGGAAATTTGGGTCCAGAGAGGAATCTGCTCCATCCCCTGTCCTGCTTGGATGGGTGCAGATTTCTTTCCCACCACGTGTTCTGGGCGTCTCCCTGCCTCAGCCTCCCCTGTTAGTGTCCTGCATGCTGAGCTCCACCCTTGGGGACAGAGTCTGGCCACCTGGGCAGCTGTTTTACAAGCCATGAGGCCAGGGTGGTACAGGTAGGCAGGTAGGCCAGGGAGGCACAGACCAAAGCAGGTGAGGGTGCAGGCGGCGGACCCTGGGCATCAGACAGGACCTGACTTGAGCCTCCAAAGAGTGGGACGCCCGCTCCGCGTCGCACAGGCTCTCGCCAGGCGGGACACGGTTCCTGAGTGTCCTTTCTAGCATGCTTCCATCACACTGGGCCCTGAGGGCAGTCCTCCCGGGGTGCAGAAGGGGGGGTGGCGATGTGGCCTATGCATGTGCTCACTCAGCTTTGTCCTGCTCTTTCTGACCTTACGGACTGTAGCCCACCAGGCTCCTCTGTCCACGGGATTCTCCAGACAAGACTACTGGAGTGGGCTGCCATTTCCTCCCCCACGGGCCCTTCCCAACCCAGAGATCGCACCCGAGTCTCCCACATCCCCTGCGTTGGCGGGAGGACTCGTTACCGTTGCTCCACCTGCAAAACCCATAGCGCACACACACCTCCCACCAAGTGCCCAGCGTCACTGTGAGGTGCCACGTGGGGGATGCCGCGGACGGGGCCGAAGTCCACAATCAGCCGACCTTAAATAAGCAAAGCAGGGGTTTCCTGGGTGGGCTGGACTTAACCCCTTAGAAGCCCTTTAGGTCGACTCAGTGGCCCTGAGGCTGAGAGTCCAAACCAGAGCAGGGGCTGCGTTTGCTCTCCTTTCCTCGCGCCTCCCTCCTGACAGCTTCCTGGAGCCACGAGCCTCTGCTGATGTCCGTGGGGTCCCGCCTGCTTCTTTGCAGCCCCTCATGACCGCCAGAATCATCTGGATTTCAACCTTCAAAGCCAGGGCTTTCATCATAGCTATCGGCTATGGGTAAGAGGGCCAAGGAGGGCGTCAGCTCCCAAGTTTTTGGATTCTCTGTGCTGGTTGGGGCCAGGGACCCCAGGGGGCTGAGGGCAGGCACTCCCCCCAGGAAGAACTGCAGGTGCTGCGTTTCAGTGCAAAAGTATGAGGTGGGAAGTGGGACAGGGACAGGCACATGAATGGTGGAGGGATCCAGTGGGGCTGGAGAGTGCCTCCCATCCATCACACCTCTCAAAGAGTCCTCACACTTTCGCGGATGATTGCGCTGAACTTGAGAAGGAGACTCTCCAAGACCGCAGAGGGACAGCTCTCCACCTGGTGTTTCTGCCAGGACAGCCAATAGGAGAACAGGAAGCCCTGCTTGGATAGGAGGTCAGCCTCCAGCCTCGCAGACCTCACCGGCTGCTGTGGCCCAGCCTGGCCCCTGGTGGCCCAGGGACCCCGGGCAGGTGGGTGGAAGGACCAGGAAGCCCGGCCTCCCTGCTGCAGCCTGAGAAGTGACCATGGCTCTTGGGTGAAAGGCGGCTGGGCAGATCTTTTTCCAAGAGGCTGGAAAAAGTCAGATGGAAAATCCTAACTTGGCCAATTAATATGAGCAGCAGGAAAATCCCTCAGTTGATTCCCTAACAACAAATCTCTGTTTCCAGGTCCATGGGAACGCAGGGAAAAAATGGATCCCACGTGAAGGAAAATTGAAGTGTGCCCAAAAGTTCATCAATACTTTTCTGTCTTCCCTTTCCAGGTTCCCAGCAAAAGTTGCTAGAACATGCCTCCCTGTTTAAGCGAGGTAATTTGATCTGGGCAGTAATCATCATAAATATTCATGGTTTTGCCTTAACATTAGGATAACATCTGTTTCCAAACATCTGCAATCTGTTTTCAATGCTTCAGTAACATGTAAATTAGCTCTAACTAATACAATAAATCGCTAATGGGGAGAGTGATAATGAGAGCTGCCCATGAAGGCAGGAGTCCAGCCCCGTCTCCAAAGGCCAGTTTTCTGGACCTCTCCAGAACTTTCCTCAAATGGAAGGGGCTTTCAAAGCCTCTCCTGGCCTCCTGGCTTGCTGCCTAAACCAGCTACCTCCACGCTGGCCAGGGACACCTCTGAGCCTCACCCTTCTCCAGAGAGTGCTCACAGATCTTTCTAGAAATCAGGTCCCACTCACAGAACCCTCTGTGAGCTGCAGAACAAGGTCCAGGCTCTTGGCCTGCAAACCAGACCTGTCACCTGTCCCAGCCCCAGCTCCGGCCACCATCCCCACCCACCCCCAGCTCCAGAGTGCCCAGCGGCTCAGCTCCTTGAAGCCCCCAGCATTCTTTCTCTTTCGTTGGTCCTTGACCACTCGGGTTGGCACCACGCAGAGAGCACCCTCAACACAGCAAGGAGACAAATCAGCCAGCTGTGAAACAGGCCGGGAGCGCCGGGCCGGTGGCGGCCACGCTGCTCCTCTGCCCCGGCTGCGGAGCGGCTGATTGCCGCTTCGCCGGCAACACCTGCCCCTACGTGCACAACGTCGCGCGCAAGGTGACAAATCGGAAGACTCCAAAGCTGAAGGAAGTGGATGATGTCCTTGGCGGAGAAGCCGCCTGGGAGAACGTTGCCTCTACTCCAGAGCCGTGTCCCAAGTGCGAACATCCTCGAGCCTATTTGCCGCAGCTTCAGACCCGCTCTGCAGACGAGCCCCTGACCGCCTTCGGCCAGTGCTGCAGCGCCCAGGCTGGACGCCGCTGGCGGGACTAAGGCCGGGATGGCCCAGCTGCGTCAGCGTCTGCGTCGTTACTGCCCAGGGTGTATTCCCAGCTGCCAGTGTGAACCGCGTTCCCAGGGTCTTGGCTGGTGTGGTGGAAAGCTGACCCTTAAGGTGGCTGCCCAGGCGGTCAGGAAGTGTAGCCTGCCTCCCGGTCAGCAGATTAACTCCTTGATGTCCAAATTCTGCCCATGCTGTGTGTGGACAGGGGTATCCACAACTGAGTGTTTAAGGTCCTGTTCTTCCTCTTGTACGTTTGTTGGGCAATTAATATTCTCCTCCCATCAGCCAGCACTCTTTGATATTTACATTGTTTGTACAACTAATAAAGTAAATATTAGTTTAGTACATTAGATGCCCCTCAGTATTTAACTGTTAATTGCAAACTTATTTAATCAAAATTTATCTTGAATATTTAATTAAAGTTAACAATCTTGTTATCATCTTCTCAGCGTTTTAAATGCCTTAAGAAGTAGACATCAAACCTTAAACCCAAAACGCACTGCTATATTTAGGGCCAAACTGGTTGCAGAATTGCTAATAACTTGGATTTCTATTTATTGCTTCTTTTTTTGTTTCCTAGAATTGCAGTGCATTTATTAGATTGTATGTTTCTTAATATTTTCTGTGTCCATCTTTCTACTCTAAAGAGAAAAAAGACACTCTAGGCTCACAGGGGCAGGATTTTGGTTATTGATAGATTTGTTTCTTGCTCAGGGCCTCAGATTTAATTGCTTCCAAATCTCTCTCTTTATTTTGTTGAATTATAGCTTACTTCCCTTGTGGCTCAGCTAGAAAAGAATCTGCCTGCAATGTGGGAGATCTGGGTTCAGTCCCTGGGTTGGGAAGATCCCCTGGAGAAGGGAACGGCTGGCTACCCACTGCAGTATTGTGGCCTGGAGAATTCCATGGACTGTTTAGTTCATGGGATTGCAATGAGTTGGACACGACTGAGCGAGTTTCACTTTATAGTTGACTTACAACATTATAGTAGTGTCTGATGTACAGTGTAGTGATTCAGTATGTACATATATATAGACACACATACACACAAGTGTATATGTATTCATATATGTATACATATTCTTTTTATATGTTTTTCCATTATGATTTATTATAGGATTTTGAATATGGTTCCCTGTGCCAAATTGCCTAATAATAAAATTTCACTTATGAAATTAAAAAAAAAAAGAAACAGACTGGACCCTCCCAGCAGAAATACTGACAGTCAATCATTTCACTCTCACTGGCCATAGTTATTTTCTTTATTGAAGTACAGTTGATTCACAATGCTGTGTTAATTTCTGCTCTACAGAAAAGTGATTCAGTTATACATATAGATACATTCTTTTTCATATTATTTTCCATTGTGGTTTATCACAGAATATTGAATATATTTCCCTGTGCTATACCGCAGGACCTTGTTGTTTATCTGTTCGCTATATAAGAGCTTGCATTTACTAATCCCAAACCCCTAGTCCACCCCCCTAACCTGGGCGACCACAAGTCTCTTCTCTATGTCTGAGACTCTGTTTCTGTTCTGTAGGTAAGTCCATTTATGTCATATTTTAGATCCCACCTGTAAGTGCTATCATATGGTATTTGTCTTTGTCTGATTTCACTTCATGTGATGATCTCTAGTTGCATTTGTGTTGCTTCAAATGGCCTTATTTTATTCTTTTTAAAGCCTGAGTAGTCATTCCATTTGTGTACATGTCCCACATCTTCTACCACAGCTCAATTACTACTAAGCAGTGATTCCACTGTGTGTAGGTACCACATCTTCTTTACCCATTCCTCTGTCAATGAACATTTAGATTGTTTCCATGTCTTGGCTATTGTGAATTCACTAGTCATAATTAAGAAACAAATTAAAACAATGATGAGCAATAAATAATGCTGCGAGTTTGTTTGTTAGGAGAAATAGCTAAGTTGTGTATGATGATTCTACTCTCATTTATTTAAGAATAGGTATACACGTGTGTGAGTGTGTGTGCGCGCGCTCGGTCACTCAGTCCTGCCTGACTCTTTGCAGCTCCATGGACTGTAGCCCTCCAGGCTCCTCTGTCCATGGAATTTTCCATGGAATTTGCCACTTCCTCCTCCAGGGGATCTTCCTGACCCAGGGGTCGAATCCAAGTCTTCTGTGCCTCCTGCATTGTCGGGCAGATTCTTTACTCTTGAGCCAGCTGGGAAGCCCCTAAATAGGGATGCATGCACGCTAAGTAGCTTTGGTGACGTTTGGTGACGTCCGACTCTGTGTGGTTTCATGGACTGCTGCCGCCAGGCTGCTCAGTCCGTGGGGCTCTCCGGGCGAGAGCACGGAAGTTGGCTGCTGTGCTCCCCTCCAGGGGGGCTTCCCCACCCAGGGATGAACCTGCATCTCTTATGTCTCAGGCATTGGCAGATGGGTTCTTTACCACTAGCACCACCTGGGAAGCCCCCAAAATAGGTAAGCTGTGGGGAAAATACAGATGCAAATGCACTCTTAAGAGATACAACTCTTAGCCTAATTGGTAAGAGTTACCTCTGAGGATTAAGGGAGGTACCTTTGCTTTCTTATTTGAATTGTTTACAGAAATATGTACTGTATTTTTAAAGCTGCCCAATTATTAATTTCAAAGGAGGAGAATAGCAACTTTATCGTGAACCCATCTGGAGGATACTTTCTTAACCAAGTTGTCAGAATGAGCATCACCCTCAGTGGGACAAGCCGACATCACACTCCTCCTGATATGATGTGCTGAGGACAACACAGCATCCTTTCGGAGGTCTTCCTGACAAAACGCACAGCCTGGGTCTCCTCCTGTGGTCCTCTCCCCGACAGCTCTGTGAGGGCCTTGCTCTGACTCCTGGCAGCAGGGAGCCTGGGGGCTGAGGACCCTTGGCCTCTCAAGTTTGTCCATGTGGCAACCGGAAGCAGGGATGGGCAGAACCAGTGCGGGGTAAAAGCCGAGAAAGAGCCAGGCCAACTCGGCAGAGTCTGGGCTTTGGCCCAGCAGCTAGGCAGCTCAGGGCAAGCTCCTGCATATCTTAAGCCTCATGTGGATGAGGTTCAAGATACCCAGCACAGTCTCTGGCACATTCTGGAAATTCAACAACTCACTCTCTACCCCCTGCTCTAACTTCCTTCTCTGGTGAAGACAAAGCAGTCGAAGTGAGGCTGAGCAATAGCTCTTTCCATCAATTTCAGTAGTGAGTCAATGAAGATATGTTTGCATGTCATCAAACTTGTGTGTTTGAATTTTAGATGATTTACATCATTGCTAAAACTTTTAGTCACCAATGACAGTTTTTCTAAATGGCATAAAGAAATGATTAAGTGAAGGCTCTCTGTAAGAGTTACCAATGTGTCACATAGCATGAGGACCTTGAATCAGTCACATTACCTGCATGTCCTGTAATATCAGCCTTTGGTTTCTATTCATGGTGGTGTGAATGTTGTCTTCCTATATATAAACTTAATTTCTGTTTGGAGACCCTACTGTACTGTTGGTTTAAACTTAGGTTCAGTCCATTCAGAATCCCTTATGTTTTCTTCCTGGAGGCTTGAAGTCACCACCAGCTCACTCTGCCATCAGAGGGATACCCTGATTCAGACTACTGTTGGGTTGCCAGACTGGCCTACCTCTTCAACTCCCGTTTCCAGCACCAGAAAATGCCACTGCTCCCTGGAGCCTGAGCTCAGGGAACCTTTGAAGGCCATCTGCCCATGCAGACCTTTTAAGTAGCCACTTCCCTGGGCTCTGGCCTCCTCCTAAGAGTTCTGCTTGGAAAGGGAAGCTCTGTGATCATTAGCTCTGATCACCAAGCATCCCCAGGTCTCCTTTCAGGCACTACCGTCTCCTTGAATTAGAGATGGACTATGACTTGCTTTAACCAATGAAAACTGAGAAGTGACAAGTGGTACCACCCAACAGAAGCTTTGAGAAGAGCCAGACCGAGACTGGGCACACGTCTCTTTTCCTCTGCCACAGACTAGTATGACAGTAGCTGCTCCATCAGCCTGCTGGATGGAGGATATGAGGGCAGGGCCCCCAGCCTGCGTCCCGGGACAGAAGAGAGCACCCAGTCTACCAGTGATGGATGTGGAGTGACAGTGAGACATCAACCTCACTTCGTTAAGCCACAGAGACTTAGAGTTGTTTGCTACTGAGGCGAAGCCTACCTACCCTGACTGCTACAGACACAGGTTTCCTTTGCTCTTGACCTTCAGAAACAACCTAGGTTCTAACATGAACCATTGCTTAGTCAACAAGAGCAAACCCGGAGGCTCAGGGACCCCTAGCTTCTCATCCAGGGGGATGTTTCTTTGATGCCCCTTGGATTCTTGTTGATTTTCCCCTCCCTGGCCTGGTATCCATCCCTTTAAAGTTGGACCTTTGAAACTTAAAAAGGCAAGAAATGGCCTGAATGGGAGGGGAATTTGGGGGAGAATGGATACATGAATATGTATGTCTGAGTCCCTTTGCTGTCCACCTGAAACTCACAACATTGTTAATTGACTATGTGTGTGTGTGTGTGTGTGTGTGTGTGTGTGTGTGTGTGTGTGTGTTATTCATTCAGTTGTATCTGACTCTGTGACCCCATGGACTGTAGCCTGCCAGGCTCCTCTGTCCATTGGATTCTCCAGGCAAGAATACTGGAGTGGGTTGCCATTCCTTTCTCCAGGAGATCTTCCTGACCCAGGGATCAAACCCAGGTCTCCGGCATTGCAGGCAGATTCTTTATCATCTGAGCCATCAGGGAAGCCCATTAAATTGGCTATACTCCAATACAAAATAAAAGGTTTTTTTTTTTTTTTTTAATACCCAAAAAAAGGCAAGAAATGACTATTTTCTCTATTGTCCTGCTGTTCTTCTCTGAGGCAACAAATGCAGACTGACTAGGGCGAGGCCAAGGATGACAGTGGGATGGAGAATGAGAAAGAAGATGGATTTTAAGTAGAAATTGTGAGAGTCTGAATAATAACCTCCCAAAGATGTCCGTGTTCCAGCTTTGCCTGGTGATCCAGTGATTAAGACTCTGTGCTTCCACTGCATGAGGCAAGGGACAGATCCCTAGTCAGGGAAGTTCCACATGCTGCATGATGTAGCCAAAAAATTAGAAACCAAAGACGTCCATGTTCCAGTACCCAAAACCTATGAATAGACTGCCTTAGGCAAAGGTGCTTTTGCAGTGTGATTGGGTTAGGGATATTGAGAGGAGGGGTTATCCCGGGCATCTGGGTGGCCCTAATGCAATCATAGGGTTCCTATAAGAGGGGAGCAGGAGGATCACAGTCAGAGGAGACGGAAGGGCAGGAGCAGAGGTCCTCGTGATGGGCTTGCAAGACGGAGGATGGGACCACAAACCAAGAAGTGTAGGCAACCAGTGGAAGCTGGGGAAAAGGCAGGAAAACAGATTCTTCCCTGTAGCCTCCAGAAGGAACGCAGCCCTGCCAACACTTTGATCTTAGTCTTGTACAGTCCAGGCTGCCTCCTAACCTAGAAAACTGTAAGGTAGTAAATCTGTGTTGTTTAAGCCACCTGGTTGGTAGTGACTTGTTGCAGCTGCCATAGGAAATGAACACTCTTTGTTACTAGTTAAAATATTATCCCGCCCCGTAAGCAGGCCAGGTGGGGTCAGCCGGTCACCTACAGTGACATCTTTGTCCTCGCTTGTCAGCAGCTTCATAAAGCCCAGCTGTGGTTTGCTCCCACTGGTCTCATCAGGCCACTCCACTCCCTCTTCCTGGGTTTCTTCGCCTACATTCCAGCCTTCTGGACGCTCATATCTTCTTCAGACTGAGGGTCAGCCTTCTTATTTTGAAAACCCCAAAGACCTACTGCTTTGGCTTCTGTTTCCTCTCGTGGGGTGAGCCCTCGTTTCTGCTCCCTGTTTTAGTTCTAGCATACTTGCCATTCCAGGAGGAGAGAGTCTTTCTGCCTTCTTCAGCCCCACAATTCAGGCTGTTTTCTAAGAGGGTATCCAGGTAACCACACCACATCTAGGCTTAACAGGGCAGAGAAGTCAGGGTCTCAGACCTGATCTTTCTGGACATCTCTAAGGCTTCAGAGTCCACTAAGGTAGCCACTACTCTATGTGGTTATGCACATTTATTTCTTTATTTTTATTTATTTTTGGCCATGCCATATGGGATGTGGGATCCTATTTCCCTTACAGGGATAGAACTTGCACCTCTGCATTGGAAACTCAGAGTCTTAACCACTGGACCACCAGGGAAGTCCATGCACATTTAAATTAAATTAATGAAAAAGAGAGCTAACTCATTTGAAAAGACCCTGATGCTGGGAAAGATTGAAGGCAGGAGGAGAAGGGGATGACAGAGGATGAGATAGCTGGATGGCATCACTGACTCAATGGACATGAGTTTGGGTGAACTCTGGGAGTTGGTGATGGACAGGGAGGCCTGGCATGCTGCAGTCCATCGGGTTGCAGAGTCGGACACGACTGAGCAACTGAACTGAACTGAACTGAATGAAAAGGAAAGTCTCCAGGGTCCAATCACACTAGTCAGACTTCAACTGTTCAACAACCACATGGAGCCATGGCTACTGTATTGGGTAGCAGAGATATAGAAATATCCATCATTGCAAAGTCCCACTGGACAGCCCCGCTCTGAGACAGTCTTCTTTCCCTTTGCTGCTTTTAGAACTCTGGTCAGCTTAACGAAAGGAGCATCTGCTTACATTTACACCTGTATTCTCTCTCCCTGGACATATCTATGTTCTGCCTCCTATCTGCCTAGGAAGTGGATATTTCCAGCCCATAATAAAGGATTTCTGATACGTAGGATGAAGCCATGGGCCTTCCCCTACGGCAGAGATCTGAAAGCTTAACCTACATTTCCCAGACCCACTTGCAGTTAGAATTAATTCCATGAGGTTAGAAAACAGAAAGGAGATGGAGACCAACTTCCTAAAGCTCTGGGCTGTTCCCTTCTAGCAAATAAGAAAGAGCAGTTTCCAGCCCCTACTGCACGGCGCTGAGAGGTGGCTGCAGCAGTGGCTGGAGTCAGCATTCCCAAGTCCAGCCACCAGCCTCATGATTCATGAGGCAGCCTCTCCAGGACCAGAGTGCAGACAGCAAGTGCGGCTTCCTCCACCCAGCATCCTGGTCCCTGGGTCACAGCTGTGTTCCTGGAATTAATTTCCTGATTTACAGTGTCCTAGTATTCATTCTTGAGGCCAAGGCTGGAACTTAGCCCTCTGCCCCTTCAAATGACTTTGTAAATCTTTAATTCCCTGTATTATATCCCTTCTGCTTAAAACACCTAGTGTGGCTTCTGTTCTTTTCACTGAACCCTGAATATTTCAGCAAGGAGCCAGGAAACAGCTGGGTCAGGTAAATTGTAAATCAAGGCCACCATCTGGGCATCTCTAAAGTATAAATTGCCCACAGACCAAATGATTTATCCTGAAAGCAGCAGTTCCCAACCTCCATCACCATGGACCAGCTGGGGGGCTCTGCAGAGCTGGACCAGTTGACACCTGCCTTCGTTTTATGAAATGGTTTTCCTACCCCAGCTCTTAAAGAACCAGACACAAAGAGGTCAAAGAGGCAAGACAGCTTCAAACACCGTAGATGATGAAAACAATGGGTTTTCCAGTCAGTTCAGTCGCTCAGTCATGTCCAACTTTTTGCGACCCCGTGGACTGCAGCACGCCAGGCTTCCCTGTCCATCACCAACTCCTGGAGTTTGCTCAAACTCGTGTCCGTCGAGTTGGTGATGCCATCCAACCATCTCACCCTCTGTCATCCCCTTCTCCTGCCTTCAATCTTTCCCAGCATCAGGGTCTTTTTCAATGAGTCAGTTCTTCGCATCAGGTGGTGAAAGGATCTGAGTTTCAGCTTCAGCATCAGCCCTTCCAATGAATATTCAGGACTGATTTCCTTTAGGATGGACTGGTCGGATCTCCTTGCAGTCCAAGGGACTCTCAAGAGTCTTCTCCAACAACAGAGTTCAAAAGCATCAATTCTTCAGGGATCAGTTTTCTTTATAGTCTAACTCTCACATCCATACTTGACTACTGGAAAAACCATAGCTTTGACTGGACATACTTTCGTTGGCAAAGTAATGTCTCTGCTTTCTAATAGGCTGTCTAGATTGGTCATAGCTTTTCTTCCAAGGAGCAAGCATCTTTTAATTTCATGGCTGCAGTCACCATCTGCAGTGATTTTGGAGCCCCCCAAAATAAAGTCTGTTGCTGTTTCCATTGTTTCCTCATCTATTTGCCATGAAGTGATGGGACTGGATGCCATGATCTTAGTTTTTGAATGCTGAGTTTTAAGCCAACTTTTTCACTCTCTTCTTTCACTTTCATCAAGAGGCTCTTTAGTTACTCTTCAATTTCTGCCAAAGGGTGGTGTCATCTGCATATCTGAGGTTATTGATATTTCTCCCGGCAATCTTGATTCCAGCTTGTACTTCATCCAGTCCAGCATTTCTCATGATGTACTCTGCATATAAGTTAAATAAGCAGGGTGACAATTTACAGCCTTGACGTACTCCTTTCCCGATTTGGAACCAGTCTGTTGTTCCATGTCTGGTTCTAATTGTTGCTTCTTGACCTGTAAACAGATATCTCAGGAGGCAGGTAAGGCAGTCTGGTATTCCCATCTCTTGAAGAATTTTCCACAGTTTGTTGTGATCTACACAAAGACTGTGGAGTAATCAATAAAGCAGAAGGAGATGTTTTTCCGGAATTCTCTTGCTTTTTTGATGATTCAACGGATGTTGGCAATTTGATCTCTGGTTCCTCTTTCTTGTTTAAATCCAGCCTGAACATCTGGAAGTTCACGGTTTATGTACTGTTGAAGCCTGTCTTGGAGAATTTTGAGCATTACTTTGCTAGCATATGAGGTGAGTGCAATTGTGTGGTAGTTTGAACATTCTTTAGTATTGCCTTTCTTTGGGATTGCAATGAAAGCTGAACTTTTCCAGTCCTGTGGCCACTGCTGAGTTTTCCAAATCTGCTGGCATATTGACTATATCGGTTTCACAGCATCATCTTCTAGGATTTGAAATAGCTTAACTGTAATTCCATCACCTCCACTAACTTTGTTCATAATGATGCTTCCTAAGGCCCACTTCGAATTCCAGGATGTCTGGCTCTAGGTGAGTGATCACACCATCGTGATTATCTGGGTCATGAAGATCTTTTTTGTATAGTTCTTCTGTGTATTCTTGCCACCTCTTCTTAATATCTTTTGCTTCTGTTAGATGTTAAATGGGTTTTTAATTAACACTAGATTCAAAAAAGCAGAGTTACAGCCCAAATGTTATGTCAAAGCCTGATCAAACTATCCAAAGTGCATGAAATCAGCCACATTACACTGTGAACCACAGTCACAGCTATATTTGTTCTGTGGGTGTGGAAAAGGCAACTTTTCTCACCACGATGGAAAACCAACCCAAAGACTTCTGACACCTGGTCTGATCTCCCTGCCGCCTCTGAGCCCGAGGGCCTGCTCCCCTGTCTGCACCATCTTGTCCACTCTTGTGGACACTTGCATGGCTCGCCTCCCTCATCCCCGATGCTTACTCTACATCCATGATTCAGTAATTCCAGTACAGTCAGTGTGACTTCTCCCCAGATCATCTCCCAGTGAGCTCACTGTCATCTCCTTGAGAATCTCCTCACGGCAAAGAGTGCCAAGTGTCTCTGCCCATTTGTTTCTCCCAAGTGGTCACGAAATATTTACTGGACACTGTTGTAGGTTGAATAGTGACCCCAAACTGGTGGAAGCCCTGACAACCCAGTACCTCAGAATGGGACCTGGTTTGGAAACAGGGCCTCTCAGATATAATTAGTTAGGATGCATGTGTGCTCAGCCGCTTAGTCTTGTCCAGCTCTTTGAGACCCCATGGACTGTAGCCCTGCCAGGCTCTTCTGTCCGTGGGATTCTCCAGGCAAGAATACTGGAATAGGTTGCCATTTCCTTCTCCATAGTGGAGATGAAGTCATACCAGAATAGGATGGGTCTCAAAGACAAATGACCTGTATCCTTATAAGATGAAGGCCATGTGACCTCTCAGCTTCTGAGATGGCCCAGACTCTGTCTGTGGAGTGTGTTGCTCCCTGGCCTCTCTTGCCCAAGGTCGACCATATTCTATCTACAGAATGTGTATCTATCTAAATAAATCCATTCTTAAAAAAAAAAGAAGTAGAAGAAAACTAAGGCCATGTGAAGACAAAGGCAGAGATCCGAGTGATGTAATGCAAACCAAGGAACAGAAAAGATGGCCAGCAACCAACAGAAGCTAGAAGGAGGAAAAAAAAAAAAGCTTTATAGGTTTTATGGTTTTCAGGGTGGCCTGTCCTGCTGATATCTTGATTTTGGACTTCGAGTCTCCAGACCCGTGAGACCGTAAATTTCTTTTGCTTTAAACAACCAGTTCATAGTACTTGGTTATGACAGCCTTAGAAAACTGATACCACGCAGTGGTCTGTGAGTTGGGGTCCCGGGGGCAAGGACGTGGCGTTGCCGCCATCCTCCATGGGCTCTGAACCTCTCCGTCTCCAGATTTCTCAGGGCCTGCTTCCTCCTGTCTCCCCAAGGTTCCTCCTTCTGCACCTCTAGGGGAGGATGGAAGGTGAGTTTCAGCATCCCGGTATGGCCAGCTGTCACGTCATTCTGAACCAGCGGCCATAGCCCTCGGCCCTTCAGCTCAGAGGACTGCTTTAGTCCTGCTCTGATTCTAATCTGGAATCCTAATGCCTTTTTAAAAGTTTTTGTTTTGTATTGGGATATAGCTGATTCACAATGTTGTGATAGTTTCAGGGGAACAAGGAAGGGTCTCGGCCATGCATATACATGTATCCATTTTCCCTCAAATCCTTGGGGTGGGTGGGGAAACTGAGCCCCGAGGGGCTGAAGCGACCTGTCCAAGATCAGGTTGGTTAGTGTTGGAACGAGGATTGGTGTCGAGGCCCCAGACGCCAGCCTGGGTGTCCCAAGCCCTCTGAGCCCCGGCAGGTGCTGGGGACTGTCTCCCTGCTTCCCAGAGGCTGTGTGTCCTCCGTCAGTGGTTCATCTCTGGGGGCCCTGGGTGTCACTCGTGACAAGCCCTGCCTCCTTCCCACATCCCCCTCCGGACCCTGCTGGCCCCGACGACTGGCCCTCGGCCTGCTGGAGCTCGCTGGCTGCTGGCTCTGAGGCCTCTGGGCCGGGTTGACATCCACACTCTGGACCAGGTCTGTCCCACCTGGAATTCCAGAGCAGAGCTGCAGGGAGGACCTGGGGGCCGAGGGCTGGACTCGTGGCCTGCGTCAGCCACAGAGCACAGTTGGCCGTGGGTGATGCACAGGCGAGTTTGTCCATGCAGCAGACAGCCGGCATGGATACATCACTCAGCACATCTGTGCCTCCCAGGCTGTGTGGGGTCCCAGGCCCGTGAAGGATCTCCTGAAAGCCATAAATCTTCCCTTATAAAAGGAAACATTCAGACATACACAGGAAATTTTGCACATGATTTTTCAGAGACTTGCCAGCCACCAAAGTCCATCTGAGCTCACTTTAGGGAAGAGATAAATGCACCCCAAGATGACAGTTAAATTTGCATTTAAATATGTGGTATGCATTCTAGGACCTACCTTATGCAGGAGTCCTTAGAACCAGAAGTCTGTAAAGTTGCCTGTGTTGAGTGAAGAGGAAAGGCTTTTGGGTACCACTTTCCTAGCTGTGTGGTATTGGGTGTGTGAATGCATTTGTCTGAGCCTCAGTTTCCAAATATGGCTACACATGAGGTTGAGACATAAATCTCAAATGCCTAGGGACATCCCTAGTAGTCCAGTGGTTAGGACTTGGCACTTTAACTGCTGAGGGCCTGCGTTCAATCCCTGGTCGGGGAACTAAGATCCAGCAGTGGAGTGGCACAGTTAAAAAAAAGTCTAGTAGAAGAATAACCAGCAATTTAAAAATTAACCATAAACGTCCTTTATACAGTGATCATTTTTCTCTTTCTCTCTGTGTCTATGTATAATATGCCATATGTATCTGAAAAGATATTCACCCAAGTGTTAGGAGATTTAGACGGAACTAGAGATAATTAAATGTATTTTTCTGCATTCAACAAAGAACATTTATTCTTTTGGTATACACAAGAAAAAATAAACATGATTATTTTTTCAAATTAAGTGCCTAATACAGGGTTTGCCAGAGAGTAACTGGCCAATAAATAATGCTTATTATTACATTGATGTGTTATAGGAAATAGGTTGCCATATTGTATAAAGTATATTATTAAAGAATCACTATGTTCATTCATTCACAAGACATCTATGGAGTACCAACGACACACCTACAATGTGTTGCCCTGGACCCAAGGGACAGAGTGGGGGGAAAAAAGAAACAAACTTACAGGATGGGGAAGGGATGAGAGCTGACAGAAGACGCAGAGCTCCACGTGCCCACACAAGACTCCAAGACTGCTTTCAGAGGGTGTGGGTATGGGGGTACGTGTGAGGGTCTAGGAGGTGAGCACTGCTTGAACAAACAGTGGCTCAGTTGCACACACCCCTTCCTCTTTTTGGCCTTGCCTCGAAGCCTGCAGGATCCTAGTTCTCCAGCCAGGGACCAAACTGGGGCCCTCAGCAGAGAGTGCAGAGTCCCAGCCATCCAGACTGCCAGGGAATTCCTTCAGGGTGGGAAGGAAGGATTTCCAAGGAGGAGATGGAGATAAAAGGGAGATCCCAGAGGGAAGAAGGAGCCAAGTGTAGTTGAGAATGAAGGGGCAGCAGCAGGCAAAAGCCTCTGATCTGGGGGCATAGAGGGGATTGGCACACAGACCACAGAATTCCAGCCATAAGCTCCCAGCTGACACATTTTTATTTCATTCCACAGAAGATGGGGGCCCCTGTGCTGTTTCTTGAGCAGGAACAGACCTAATCAGAGCTTTACGTTTTTTGTTAGGACCAAGGTCTTTTTGCAAGTAGCAGAAACTAGACCACAGTGGCTCAACCAAATAGGGTTTTCTCACTTGATTTGTTTTGTTTTTCACGGACCGTGGAATCTGGAGGTAGAAAATCCAAATCTAGCCTGTAGGCCCTACTATGTTATGAATGAGGAGCATGCCTTCTACCTTTCTGCTCTACCATTCCTGGAGTGTGACCTTCATCCTAAGGTTGCCTCATGGGTACAAAGTGGCTGCTGCCTCTCCAGGCTCACGTCCATAGACTAGGCAGACAGCCAGGAGGAGGAGGGGTGGCGGGAGGAAGGAGGAGGAAGTAGAAGAGGAAGAAGAGGGTAGGGGGGAAGGAGAGGGGAAGGAGAAGGTGGATCCCATTCGTAAGAAAATCCATGTTAGGAAAACCTATAGAGATAGAACGTGCACTAGTAGTTGTCAAGGGCTGGGAAGACAAGGGGATGGAGAGATAGGGAGATGCTGGCTAAAGGTATAGGGTTTCAAGCATTTCCAAGGTGACGAGATGTTCTAAATTGACTGTGGGGATGGTTGGAGGCTCTGCGAATGTACTGAGAATCATTGCATTAAATTGTACACTTGAGATGGATGAACTGCATTAATCTCAGTAAGGCCCCTTCCTACTGCCTTTCCCTGAAAGGCTGTAAGTGTAGAGCACGGGCTCAGATCCTCCCTGAGAGGCCACAGGAGGCCCCACGGGAGTAGGGTAGGATGGAGGGAGTCGGATGGCTCTTGGCAGCCTGAGACCCTAGAGGGAGTTCAGGTCCAGGCCTGAGCTGTATCCTCAGGGCTCAGGGCGGGTCTGCATGGGGACGGTGGGCCCCTGGTGGAGCCCTGCTGCACCTGCCTCGATCACGTTCCCAGTCTCCCAGGGCAGCCCTCACTCATGAGGGCTCACTCAGGGAGTCATTCACTTAGCCAACATCCTTTGGCATCCGCTTGTGCTTCCAAACTTCCCATTCCCCATGCTCATAGATGCCATTCTTCTCACAATGTCTCACAGACAAGACCCCTGCCCTCTCAGAAACGAACAGACTGGCTGAAAAAAAAAAACAATTCTACTGTTTTATACTGTACCATCCATTACACTCTATTTATTATAACTTTCATAAACAGGGGATCACACAACTAAGTATAAACTCCTTATGCTTATGGTTCTTATGGAACGATAGAATTCAAATGACTTTTCAAATGTAATAGAAATCAATTACCAAAACCAAGAACAATATAAATGTCTTTCTGCGCCCAGCTTCTGGCTTGCAGAGTGGGGGCCCTGTGAAGCCAGCCTTTCCCCCACATTTTCGATCCTAAGTCCTGATCTGTGATGTCACAGGGGACAGAAGGGTCAGGTCAGAGGACTCGGAGGGATGATTTTCCCTGGCCTGGATGGGAAAGAGTGTGGAAGTCTTTGAGCTGATGGGTGGAGGCACACGCACAGGAGTCGGGGCTGGGTTCAGGGGATGGAGTTGGAGAGATGGTACCCCAACAAGCCTAGAAGCAAAAGCAATTGAGATAGCTGGATGGGCAGGAAGGTCTGGCAGTGAGATGGTGGGGAGAGGAGGCAGTGATTGATCCTTGGAGAGCCTGAAAGCCCAATTGCCAAGGCTTGGGCATTGTCCTGCAGGCATGTGGAGTCCTTGAGGGCTATTATAACCTCACTTCTGTTTAGCAGGACCGTGCTGGCCACAACGCAGAGGCAGAAGGGAAGACAGACGAGGTGAGAGGTTAGCACCACAGTGGGACAACCAGGTGGGGGGTCTAGGATGCCAAGCTGAGCCCCGGAGAGAGGGCCGGGCTGGACAACTATCTGGGCATCAGCAGTGGTGGCCAGGAGCAGCCCCTGACTGACTCGGGCACAGGGTCAAAGAAGGGAGGCCTCAGAGAATCAGTGCCAAGGGCCTCCCGATGAAGCCTCTGGTGGAGGAGAGAGAAAGTGGTGGGTCTCAGAGAAGGGCACTCAGGACTGGGCAGGACTGCCTCCCCAGCCCCAGGGCCTAGCTGAGGTTAGCGGGCTCCCAGCTGCCCGACCCTGACACTCATGTTGGCAGCCTTTGCTTCTCAGGCAGGGCCTAGGGATGAGGGCAGTCCCCAGCCTCAGGGATGGACTCGGGCCCAGAGGAAACGGATGCCCACCTTCTGA
This sequence comes from Hydropotes inermis, assembly GCA_020226075.1. Lineage (NCBI taxonomy): Eukaryota > Metazoa > Chordata > Mammalia > Artiodactyla > Cervidae > Hydropotes > Hydropotes inermis. The sequence continues at coordinate 5,966,765 of CM035281.1, read as the reverse complement.
GGTCTGTTTTCCATTCCAGTGCCACCATAAATCGCCTGGAACAGCCCCCACCCTCCCCCGGCTGCTACTTTGCAGTCGGGGTGTATCAGTCATGATAAGACATTACTTAAAGCACCGGTGACAGGGCCTAATCAGTCTTGTGAAATATAGACTTCTCCCCACACTGCGGGCAGGGCCGACATTAATACACATTTATGCAAAGCAAGAGCTGTAGCTGTCGGGGGCTAATCTTTACAAGTATGATAAATGATGTTTATTTTCCATGATGGAACGAAACACCCCAGCCGACAGTAATTGTAATAAAAAGGACAGATCAACTTCTATGAAGTGATTGAATTACCCTTCGATTGCATTAATGTCCACACTCTGTCGTGTCTCCGGCATCCTCGAGGTTCCGAGGACAGTGAGCAGGACAACTTCCCCTTCAAGTCCATGCCTGCCCTTCCCGCCGGGCTGCTGGGGCCGAGGGGGCCCCTACTGGGAGGGATGGGTCCAGCTTCTCCAGCCCAGACCTTCATCTTCCCCGGGCATGAGGCCTCTGAACGGAGGTGCACAGAGCCCATTGTCCAAGCGGACGGGGGGCGGGGGGGGTGACCCTGCATGGCCAGCCTTTGGGACCAGAAGACAAGATGCTGTGTCTAACTCCCCCCGAGGCTCCGGGGGACGGTGCTATTATTTTTCTGTCTTGGCAGGCATGGGGGGGGAGCTCAGAAAGGTGAAGTGGGCTGGCCAAGGTCACACAGTTAGTGTGTGTCAGAAATGGGGTTCACGCTCAGGAGTGTTTAACAGACTCTTCTGGGGGTACCTGAGGGGACCCTGGCCCCCAGTCTTCCTCTGATGTGGGACCAGGTACCTTTCCAGCTTCACAGAGGACTGACCCTGTTCCTGGTAGAGCCTGGACACCAGGAGGCCCCGATCAGAGATGTTGGATGCCTGCTTCCAGAATCGCAACCGGAGGCGATGTGCGGGCAAGGAAGCGCATGGGGTGAGCAGGCAGACGGGCCTGACTCTGCCTCTTAGACCACAGTCTTTCTACCTGTAAAATGGAGTAGCACCATCTCACTTAGTCGGTCGCCAGTTCAGGGCTGAACAGGGCCCCACAAGGGTCTCTGCTGGGTTGGTGCTCAGAGTCAGACATCTCCTGAGAGACCCAGTGACCCTGAGGACTGCTGCGGGCCCCAAGGAAAAGGGAAAAGTATCTCTGATCTGTGCTCCCCACAGAAGCCAAAGGCTCCTGCATAAAGTGCATCTTGTAATAAAGTACGCGACCCCAGTCACTCACTTGCCTAAAGCTCTCCAATGACCCCTACTGAATTCAGAGTAAAATGCCAGCTCCCTAATCCACCATTTGTCCCCGTGTACATGGCACTTTGTTCAAGCCACAAAAACGGCAATTTCACAGCAGTCCATCAAACAACAGTTTCTCAGACTTGTGGTTGCCGGGGGGAGGGAGATGGGGCTAGGGATGGATTGGGAGCTTGGGATTAGCCAATGCATGCTAGTATATGAAGAATGGATGAGCAACAAGGTCCTACTCTAGAACACAAGGAACTGCATTCAACATCCTGTGGTAAACCGCAATGGAGAAGAATACGAAAAAGAATGCGTATCTATGTTCAGCTGACTCACTTTGCTCTACAGCAGAAATTAACACAGCTCTGTACGTCACCTATACTTTAATCAAATAAATTTTTTTAAAAGAGCAGTTTCTCTTGATAGCACCTGGCTCCTGGCGCTGGTTACCCACGCCTCACCACAGCCTCACACAGGCAGGGGGCCTGAGGCTTAGGGAGGGAAGCGTACTCACAAGTTAGTTAGTGAGGCTTCACGCTCAGTAGCAGCGCTGAAGCCCGCTGGACCCCTGCCTCTTCTGTCTTGCCTGGGGCCCTCCTCGGCCTAATCGACTTTGCTGGAAAAAGACAGAGCATCCACTCTGAACCAACAAATGGTCTGTCCAAAGAGAATATTTTCAAAATGATGCATTTTTACTACATTTAAGCTCAAATCCTAACCCACCCAAAGTGTTTCTGAGCACTGCCCTGCAGGGATGCCAGAGGGCATGCTGATGGAGCTCCTGTGAGGCTAGCAGGGCCCTAGGCGTGGGCTCTGCAGGTGTCTGCAGTGGACGGCTGGAGGAGGGGCGGGCCCCCTTCCAGGGAGTCGGTCCCCAGCACAGCTGGGTGATGGTTCTCCAATTTGATGTGCATGCAAGCCCCTGGAGGGTTTGTTAAAAAACACAGGTTGACATGGTCTAACCACCCAAAGGAATGTTTTTCAACCCTACAAAGGAACCTAGTACTGACACAACGTGGATGAATCCCAAAAATGCAATGTTAATTGAAAGACTAAACATGAAAGGCCACACATCTTGTGATTCCATTTATGTTGAAATATCCAGAATAGACAAATCCATAGAGACAGAAAATAGATTGATAGGGGGTTGCCAGGGACTGAATGGGGAGTGATTGCTTCCTCGGCATTGCTTTCCTTGAGGGGTGATGAAACTGTTTTGGACCTAGAGAAGGGTGCTGGCTGCAAAAGCGTTGGGAGGTCACTAAATGTCACTGAATTGAACACTTTCAAGCGTCATTTTGGGGGCTTTCCCAGTGGCTCAGTGGTAAAGAATCTGCCTGCCAGTGCAGGAGACACGTGTTCGATCCCTGGTCTGGGAAGATCCCACATGCCTTGGAGCAACTAACCCCGTGTGCCTCAGCTGTTGAGCCGGACTGTTGAGGTGTTGTGCTGTAACACCCGGGAGCTTCAACTATGGAGCCTGCTCGCCCTAGAGCCTGTGCTCTGCAACCGGAAGGAAGCTCCTGCAATGAGAAGCCTGTGCAACACAGCTGGAGAGCAGCCACCACTCTCTGCAACTAGAGAAAAGCTCACGCAGCAGCAAAGACCCAGCACAGCCAAAATTAAATAAATAAAAATTATATTAGAAAAAAACCTTCACCTTATGATATGTGAATTTCACATCAGTACGTATGCATACCTATAGACTGTTGGGTCCCAGCCTCATAGTTTCTGCACAGATTCAGGAGCTCTGGGTGGGACCCAGGGTTACCATTTCTAAACAGTTCCCAGGGGCTGCTGATTCCCAGACCACATTTGGAGACTCCGTAGAGGGTAACCCAGAACCTCTGAGAGGCCCTGGCTTAGATCAGCCTCCACTGGAGCTCACGGCTAGCCAGGGGAGCCCAAGCAACACCAAGTTCATGCGGGTTATTGACCACCTCCCATTAAGAATTTGGGGCTCGTTCTCATTTAATGTTTGTGCTCATAGTTTGTTCCTCATTTTGATTATCCCTCATATTTTAGCTTAAAAAGGCTCGTCTTTCTTAAGTGTTTTCAAACCATGACTGCTTGTTTGTAGAGCTGGCTGGGGATACTCCTCTCTCCATCCTGGCATCAGTGGAAGGTGTGGATGGTGCTCAAGAGAAAGGTGAAAGAGAAAGGAGATGGTGCTCAGGAGGAAGGAGACGAGCAGGCGAGCCCAGCCAGGCGGCAGGGCCCTGGGCCCTGGGTCTGCTCTCCAAGCAGCCAGAAAAGATGGTGATGTCTTCCAAATTCTGTCACCCTCTTTCAGCTTCCTCCAGTCCCAGCTTCAGCCCTGGTGACTCTCTGGGCACTGTCACAGTCCTGCCGCTCTCCCTGGAGGACACTAGGTCAGATCCTTCCTCAAGCCTGGGCCATCCAGGCTCCCCCATCAGCTGCTCTGTAGAAGTCCGAGTCGGGGGCATCCTTGACCCGGCCTGTTCCGAAACTCCCTGGCCCCACCCCCCATCCCTTGCTGCCAAGCTGCTCTACCAGCCGCCCTCACCTCTCGCCAGGACAGAAGTAAAGCGTGTCCTCGGCGCCTGCTCTTGGCCCTCCTGCGGTCCTCTTCCCCGCAGTCAGCAAACCTGATGAGCTTCCCTCGTAACTATGGTAACCACGGCCATCCCCGCTGCCTTCCTGGGCTCTGCTCTCACCACGCTTCCCTTCACTCGGACCTGTTCCATGTTATCAGCCTCCAGCTTCCCCGAGGCCTTGGCCCAAACTCCTTCTTCCCGGAACCTCACCCACTACTCCCACTGCCCACCCCTCATCCTCGACCCGTGCAGGTTACGTACACAGCCTAAGCCTGCCCTCCTTCAAAAGTTGCTTCATCAAGGACGACTTCCCAGGCCCAGACAAGGGAAGGCCCCTGCTGAAATCTCTTCTATGACCCACTGCTTTCCTTTATTATGCCTGTGATGGTTTGTGATTATACTTTGATTTGCATGTTTTTTTTTTCTTAAGGTCTATCTCGCGCCACCATGGAGGACTCACCAAGGGCCGGGAAGTGAGCAGTTTGCTTGGGGCAAGATGCTCTAAAAATGCGTGCTGAACTGCTGAATGAAGGAAATGTTCTTGTCTGCTTGAGGTGGGTGGTGATGCGGGTGAGCAGAGCTTTGCCACAGAATAATGCTGAGCGCTTTAAACGCTTTTAGTTGCCCAGTTCTTGCCGCTCTTATGTGGGTGCATGTGGGTGTGCCCATCCACACGGGCTTCTCCAGACCCTCCGATAGCGATGAGACAGGGCAAACACCCGAGGCATCCACTACTGGGCATGGGACCCTGTGGAGGAAGATACGGGGTGGGTTCCATGGAGTGGGAGGGGCACTCTGGTAGCCTGGGGCTAGCCTGGCCCCTGGCCCCTAGGACCCCCCTCCCTGCCAGGATTTAGAAGACATCACCATCTTGTTTTCTGGCTGCTCAGAGAACAGATCCTCACCAGATTCTTTGCCACCACTCTGCCCTTGGGTGGGGAAAGGGACAATCAAATCCTTCCCCTTTTCAACTGAGGCATCGTGAGGGAAGGCGAGCCCTCATCCATGTCCCCCCGGCACCCTGTTGTCAGACAAGCCTGGAGATCACTGTCAAAGAACTGCAGACACAGAAATTCTGCAGAAAGCCCAGCTGCTCTGCCCCATTCCAGGCCTGGACGGCTGGTCCACCATGGTGACCCTGGGGCTGTGGGCACCATCCCGATGGTGCTAAGCTCTTAGCCATGTCTCTCTTGCAGGTGCAGGAAAATGTGGCTGATGTCTTCAAGAAGAGGGGCCACCACTGACCATCCTTATTCTGGGAGGGAGTTTAGATCCTGTGAACTTTTAGCCGAAGGGAAAATATAAGATGTTAACGTTCTACTACTTCTGAAATTGCTCCTCGAACCATCCTCTACCCATCATAGATTCATTCAACAAATTCTAAAAAAGGCTGACTTGATGCCCAGCACCGAGCCCTTGATCTCAGAGAGACAAACATGAAACGCACAGGAGAAATGTATCTGAGAGGCTGTTACAGGGAGCCCAAGGAAGGGGTTTGGGAAGTGGTGGGGGCAGTGAAATTGGGAAAGGCACCCTGATGAGGGTGCAAGAGTTGAGTGACTGGCCAATAGAGCTTGGGGGTGAATGGCAGGCAGTGAGGAAGGACTCCCCAAAAGGAAGAACACAGACCAAAGACCCAGAGCAGGGCCAATTCTTGCTTTCCAGAGCAGAGGTGGTAGCAGTGTTTGGTCTCTCACCGCCTCTAAGCTGCCTGCCCAAGTCCTTAAACTCCCAGGAACCACCAGCAGATGCTGGGTAGTGGGGGTCGGAGCCATGTGCCAGGGCGGCGTTGCTGTAGGGCAGGCACTCCTGGTGCCGAGCCAGGTTGGACGGGTTACAGCAATGAGGGGCATGGGGAAGGTGCCTAATAGGTGGTTCTTAATTATTATTATTACTTTTTATTAGGAGCCCCGGCTGCCCAGACCATAAGGATGCGTGCTCCTGCCTCCGCTGGAGCTTCATTAGGGAGGTGCATTTGGGTGAGACTAATGAGGTTGGCTCAGGGAAAGACCAGAAACAAACCTGGGCACCGCTGGTTGGTGCAGTGGGGTTTCAGCCACGCTTGCATTTTTGGCAGCAGGTTGCTGCTCTTTGAGGCTCTTATGCATGCGTCCCAGTCGCCTCTGGGCTTAGCCTCTGTGACAATTTATTATAATTATCAGAGCCGTGAGGTGGGCAGGCTGGGTGGAATTAACACCTTCACAATGAGGAAGGTGGCCCTGGCCTCTGGGAGCCTCCCTGGATACTCCAGGTGGAATGCAGGTGGGAACCATGGTGGAGCCCAGCCCCATCTCTGAAACTTGCCAGTACTTTCTGTTTTCTCCATGCAGCTGAGCCAAAGTGGGCATCACCTAGCCCGGTCCAGCTCATCCAGAGAAAAGAAACTATCATCCCAAATGTGACTTAAGCAGCTTTGGAAGAAGACCACGACCTTGACTTGAAACCCTGTGCTACCTTCACCTCCTCCAGGAAGACCTCCCTGATACACACAGACATTAACACCCATCCCCTCTGTTCTGTCTGCGCACCTACTTGTAGGGTGGCTCTTGGCATACTCTAGTGTCGTTTACTTGTCACATGCCAGTCTCTCTAGCTAGTTGTGAGGACTCAGAGATCAAGGACTGTCTTCTGGTCACCCTCATACCTCCCGCACCCAGGACACTTCATGCACGTACCAAACTTTCAAACATCTGTTAGGCAGAGTTGACCTGAGCTGTGAGTGCTCCTGCTCCGGCTTAGCCAGCTGTCCAAGGGCAGGACACAGGGGACAGAGGCAGAAAGTCAGAGCAAAAGAAGAAACTGGGACCGGGAAGACTCTTAGAGACTCTAGTGAGCACCGTGGAGAAAGGTCCTGAAACAGGCCGAGTGGTGTCAGAGTCTTCATCGCCAGGAGCCAGCCCACTTATATCCCCCAGATGTGACTGCTGGAGTTTCTGTGAATTTATCACCGACCAGGAAGGGCAAGGTCCTGAAAAGGCAACTGAAGACAATGATTCTCGGTCTTGGTGCAAGCCTGCTTGCCCCAGGAAGGCAAACGGTGTTTCTCAAACCTGCTCTCCTGAACTGAGTTGGAATGAGGGTGAACCTTGGGAGTGGCTTTGTGCAGAGATGTCCCCACAGTCAGCTACACAAAGATGCCACAGAGAGACAGGCCACAGTTTCTCGAACATCTGTTCCACACGAGGATGGGGGCATTAAGCCATCCTTTTGATACCAAAACAAACGCAGGCAGGTTATAAAGGTGCAAACTTTTAAATTTTTATTGGAGTGTAGTTGCTTGACAGTGCTGTGTTAATTTCCGCTGTACAGCAAAGTGAATCAGCCACATATATCCATATATATCCATATATCGACTCTTCCTTGGATTTCCTGCCCGTTGAGGTCACCACAGAGCTCCCTGGGCTGTGCAGTCAGTTCTCATTATTTGTCTACTTCATACACAGTGTCAACGGGGTACACACGTCAGTCCCGGTCTCCCAATCCACCCCCTCTTCTCCTCTTCGATGTGCGCATGTCTGTCCTCTACATCTGTGTTTCCGTCTCAGCAAGGTGCACGTTTTAACAGTGCTGGCGACACTGTGAAACCCCTGAGCAGTGTCGCAGTTCTGACTCCTCCCCGCAGCCAGCAGGACACAGGCGTGCGCTTTTCTTTTCTCTTTTGCCCTTCTGGGGCTGGGATGGTTGGGAAACCACACAGGAAGGAGGGAGAAAGTCAGAAACTTGGCTGAAGAGGGAGCCAAGGGCCCGTGTGCGGGAGATGCGGGCTCAGAGGTGCCCTGTCCAGCCAGTGGGAGCGATGGTCTGTCCTCCCCGCTGTGCAGGGTTCTCTCTAGACACATCAGCCGGAGGGAAGAAAATATCATCAAAGTCATTTTGAACAGAGAAGCGAAGTCCTCATTTTTTCTCTTCCATGGCGTGACGTTGAGGGAGGTGGACAGAGGGCGATTAGTAAGGCAGCCACTGCAATGGACACAAGGAGGATGGGGAAGTAAGGGTGGGGAAATAGGAATATGTGGAGGATGAGTAAGGGGGGAAATGCTGGGGGGGTGAGAGAGTTTGAGGTCAGATTCTTAAGGTTTGAAGGCTTGTTGATTATCAGGGTTAAAAAGAGCCAGATTGGGGTGAATCATATAATTGGGCTACAGGGAGGATGTAGGTACCCTTAAGGGGCCAGGAGACCCAAGAGGATGGGCAAAGAAGTCAGGAACGTGCAGGATGTTCTTGCTGTCCTGATAGAAACCCTGGTCTCTGAACACCCTTTGCATGGTGGGATCTGGGGTGGACTTGGGGCTGTTCGTGGTCTTCAGTCCCCCACCCCCGCCCCGCCACAGCTGGCCGGCCATGAGGCCGTCCTGAAGGGAAGCAAGATCGGGGCCCTGTCTGGCCTCCAGGAGTGAGTGGAGGCAAGGTGGGGGGCGGGCAGCAGCTGGTCAGGGAGGGGCGAGGTGTGTGCAAACACCACATAGGTGCCTGGGGTCTCCCTGCCTTGGGGCCATCGCAGGCCCCTGCTCCCCCACCTCAGACCTTGTCTTCCCAGGGATACCACACTGTCCTTGTCCCCTTATTGTCCCCTTAGCCTGGCCTCCCAGTTTTCCTGATTATTTTTTCTTCCAAATCTAACATTCACTAATGTTCATTATAGAAAATTAGGAAAACAGCGCTCAGTCCTAAGAAGAAAGAAAATTCCGCCGAAGACCCACTGCAGGCAGAGTGACGGCTAAGAGCTGGTCTAGGCCCTCCAGACTACCATGTGCTTTCTTTTCTCAGGGTGTTTGGTGCAGACCTCTGAGGCCACCAGGGTGTCTCTGCTCAGCTCCTGCATCGTGTCCAACTCTTCAGGACCCCACGGACTGCAGCCCGCCAGGCTTTCCTGACCTTCACTATCTCCCGGAGTTTGCTCAAATTCGCATCCTTTGCGTCAGTAATGCCATCCAACCATCTCACCCCCCGGGGTCCCCAGTGTGAGTCTACAGGAAACAGCCTGTCGCACTTCGTGTTGTGAATCAGCTTCGTGGGTTCTAAGCCTCCCCCCGGTCCTAACCGGTGCCCTATCCTAGGTTTCACATGGTGCCAAGGCGTGTGGGAGTGGGGAGGGCTGTAGAGGGGCCTCGGGTCACCGGCCGCTGAGTCCGTCCACATGAGTAACCCTGGAGAGGGACGGGGGCTCTGGCCGCGTGTCTACTGCTCTGGGATTTAGACATCCTGGGGAGGCTGGAAAACGGCTCTCTGTGACCACTGATATCTGGGGCCCTCCCTCGGGCTCTGGGTCCCCTTGCCTCCCCCTACCCTGCCCAGCCTGGAGAATCTCCCCCTTGTTTAGAGGAAGCTCTTCCCAACCCCCACATCTCCCTGACCCACACATGTGCCCCCACCACCTCACCCTTCCCTCATGGACTTGGAAGACCACGAAATCCAGAGGCTAAGTCCCTTGTAAACAGAATTGAGCTTTTCCTTACTGTGGGGGCAGAAACCTTCCTGGGAGGAGAAGGAGGCTATTGGGCAAAGAAAGAGAAAAAGAAAAAGAAAACCACATATAAGACCCCATCCTAAAGCAAGTTGAGCAGTTGAGTCCCTACAAACACAGACACATCTACTTTTCCTACAAAATCGATATTGTAATGTACATGCTCCATGCTTTCTTAGTGTCCCCCCCCACCTCCATCCTACGCTGCGGGCATTTTCTCACGTCATAGGAAAACGTGGTTTTTGATGGCGGCTCCTAAGGTTAATTTAGTCAACGAGCCGGAACCAGGGAGTCCAGCAGATAAGGACCCTTCACGGATTTGAGCAGAGACTTGCAGCAACAAGTCTCCTGCATCTCTCTCTTCGTCAGCCCATCCCAACCTGGACCCCCTCCCTGCAGACACTCCCTTGCTCACGAAGCTACGGTGACTCCCTACTTGGGAGTGTTAAAGGCACCAGCAGCCTGGACACAGAGCTTCAGAAGTTCTGGAACATGGCCAGGGGCCCAGGGCAAAACAGAACCCCGAGACCGAGCCAGAGAGAACAGAGCAGACACGGGCGCTTCCTTGAGGAGGAGGTACATTTACTTAAAACCAGTACAGTTTACTTTGTCCATATTTGTTGGGGTTCTCAAGACCCTCTCTTATCAGAACAAGAAGCATCTGGATCTAGCCAAGAGACCACAGGGGATATTCCAGTGGATGCAGCAAGAAGAGGGGCTGAAAAAGGAACTTTTTTCTCGGGCTTTAGAAAAGACACAGGCTCTGCAAAGAAAGTCCCAGGTCACAGTTTCGTAACTTAAATAGTATATTTCACTGAACCCATATTTGCTGGGGTTCCCAAGACCATGCTCAAGGTAGGGAATTCACTAGGAGGATCAGCATATAGTTGTACCCATGGCTAAGATTTTTGTACTTTTTGTCTTTGTTTGTTTTTTAAAGAAAAAGGAAACAGACCGAATCAGCATGGGGAAAGGGTGTATAGGGCCAAGTCCATAGGGAACTGGGTTCAAGCTTCCTGGAGCTTCTGGGTGGAATCACACAGGACATGCTGAATTCGCCCTAGCATGACATCACTTGTGAAATACTGTCCATAGGAAAGCTCCTTAGGGACTCAGTGTGGAGGGATTTTTGGGGGTTGGGTACGTAAGAATCTCTGCCAGACACGAATCCAAATGTCAGACTCCGCACAAAGGAGGAGCAGGAATTTAGCATAAAGCACATTGTTGCACAGACAATCTTGGCCCAGTGAACCACTCTCTCGGTTGAGGGGATGGTGGGAACCTCCCAAGTCACAGAATTTCGGCAGTTGCTCTCGGCTCCTACACTCTCGGGTGATTTGCCGTTAGACGAGGAGCAAACCTCGACACGAGGCGCGCTCGCTTTCCTGCTTATCCTCCCACCGCAGTGGCTCCTCTGTTTAGGTCTTCTTCACTGGCTCCTCGACCTTCGATGTCCAGGGCCCCAGCTCAGCCTCCCTAGCTCTTCTCCCATCACTCACCCCCCTCCTGGGGGCTTTCAATCCCGTCCGCCCTGCAGGTGACCCTCTCCACTCAGCCCTCTCTGCATCCAGATGTCAGACGGGAGCCTGGAACCTCAGGGGACTGTCACCACGCCCCCTGTGTCTTCTGCCCCAAAACTCCATCTCCACCTATGGGAGCGTCACCCACCCAGACACCGAGACACACAAGAAGGCCTCCCTGGCCTGCCCCTCCTTCCCCGAATCAGCACTGCTCACTCAACCTCTACTACCCCAAGATGCATGCTTGTCTGCCCCTCACGAGGCCCTCACCCCAGTGCCAGCCACTTCCTCAGCAGGGGCAGAGACGATAGTGACTTCAAGAGGGCAGACTTTGGGTGATTTTAGCCAAGGAGGACTGTGGTTGCCTGGCTCCAGGGTGACCTTGACTCGGCAGATCCTCACATCCCATCTGGAAAATAGGGTTGTTGGCAGAATTCAGGACAACACTGGTCCAGGTAACCATGCCCCCCGCTCTCAACTCAGGGCTGGTGCACCGGGATGACCCAGAGGGATGGGCTGGGAGGGGGAGGGCGGTGGGAGGGGGTCCAGGACGGGGAACACATGTGCACTCATGGCTGGTTCATGTCATTGTACGGCAAAACCACCACAACACTGTAAAGTAATCAGCCTCCAGTTACCAACAAAACAAAGTTAGCTCTGCCTAAAACTGATGTTGTCGGATCCTGAAAAGTTTAAGAGGGCGAGAAGACTTCCTGTGTTCCCAGTCATCACAGGTCCCCTTGCACATGGGAACTGCCTGAGTGCAGAGGGCCTTTCTCTGGGGTCTCCCAGGACCCCCACTCAGTCCTGCCCACACTTCCTCATCCCCAGGAGGGCCTGCAGCCGCCCTGCCATCTGCCGTGATTTATAGAAAAGGGGCCGTGATTAATCAGCCAGTCAGCGCCGAGTGCAGCCGCGTTCTTTCATTTCCCTGCCCCCTGACCCTCAGCACAGTCCCAGGCAGTGCCGGGCAAGTGTATTAATCATGTACTTTAAAAATATTTAAAGGAGGCTCTGGGCCCGGAGCAGAGTCTCCTTTAATGGACTCGTTTTCAGTGGAGGGTGAGTATGCTAATTAGGAGATAAAACAAACCGGCTGTTTGAAATGCAAATGAGCCTGTGGAGGCACTCCCGGTGCCTTCCCCGGGAGCCGCCGCTTTGGAAGCTAAATCTTACTTCTCCAGCCACTTCCTGCCATCGATTTTTAACCAAAAAAGATGGTGGCTAATTCTGAAACTGAGAGGCGCTGGGTTGCGCTTCTCCCGCTCTTCTTTTATTGGGAATGAGGACAAAATTCCCCCACACCCATGTGTGCGGACAAACCCAAGGAGCCACAGCAGCTCTGCCCCGCTGCAGATCCCCACCCCAGCCCTCAGACCCCTTCTCCCCTTTCCCTCCATCTCTACCTGGGGACGGGTTTCCCAACATCTCCCGTCTGCCTTCCTGCCCAGTTACACCCTCTGCGTCCTGCAAGCTGTTGGCAGGAGCCTCTGAGGTGCATGAGAATGCTTCCCAGACTCTAGCCTTTCAGCAACTTCCACCAGCTCCTCCTGCCCACCACCAAGGCTAAAACCCGCTGGTTTCCCCAAACCCTCTCCACCCCAAGGGCATGGCATGCTGCCTCCTCCAGGGCCTGCTCATCCACAGGATTCAAGGTGAGCATCGGCTCCTCTAGGAAGCACTCTCAGATCTCCTTCCCTGCCTGGGAGATCCCCTTGGCATAGCAGAAGACCTCTGGTTGTTCCTGCATTTGTCGTCCCCCCAGGACCCAGGGTTCCCTGGTGCAGGAGCTGTTCTCTTCCTCACTGGGCCCCATGCCTGCTGGCCCATAGCTGGCATTTGTGTCTTAGTCGCTCAGCTGCGTCTGACTTTTTGCGACCCCATGGGCTGTAGCCCACAAGTCTCTGTCCATAGAATTCTCCAGGCAAGAATACTGCAGTGGATAGCCATTCCCTTCTCCAGGGGATCTCCCCGACCAGGGATCGACCCCAGGTCTTCCGCACTGCAGGCAGATTCTTTACCATTTAAGCCACCGGAGAAGCCCATGAGTAAATCCTGTTGAGCTGGGTCGACTCCAGGGAAGGCTCACCAGCTTCTTCTACCCAGTGACAGGCATCCTGTTAGCCCAGGAATGACCGCCTTCTGTAACACAGGTCTTGGAGAAGCAGAGAGGTGCATTCATCCAGTAGATGCAAAAATCCACCTCTCTGAATATACAGTGTCTCACCTGCAGAGATCTGCTCCAAGTTCACCCCTGTCAGTAAGGAAAGTCCCAGGACCTGCTTTCTCTTCTAGATGTCAAGATCGAGTCTGCATTCCCAGGCACGGTCCAGACATGGCTGTTCATTTGCCCTGCTCTGCCTCTCGATGGGCACAGGGGCAGAGCGAGCCCCCTTTGCCCGACTCTATGTGGGCAGCCCTACTCATCTCCTTCCCACCCACCGGGTCTCTCCAACATGGCTGAACCCCAGCTGCTCCAAGTCTGGCCTGCACCTTCCCCAGCACAACTGAACCAGTACCCAATAAGGCTACTAGGGGAAATTCCCTGGCGGTCCAGTGGTTAGGACCCCACAGTCTCACTCACAAGGGACTGGGTTCAATCCCTGGTTGGCGAACTAAGATCCTGCATGCCATGCAATGCAACCAAAAAAAAAAAAAAAAAAAGGCATGAAATACCATCTTCAGTTCCAGCCCCAGTCTCTCTTCGACCCCCTCTGTCCAGTCCCCTGCATCTCACTCCTCCCAACTCCTGATCAGACTGTGTCTCAGGTAGGATGGTCTGGGAGCAGATGCTGAGCAGAAGTCAAGGTACAAAAGTTTATGAGGGAGCCTCATTAATGGAAGCAGAGGGAAGAAGGGGTTGAGGGAAGAAGCCTTAGATGGTGATGCCCACCCTGAAGGACCTGTGCCTTGCCTGGCCTGTGGACACTAGAGCAAAACGTGTCCACCCCGAGAGGCCTGCCCTGGGGGGCAGTCAGGGCCGAGGCCACACCAAGTTAGTGTGACTTCCCCTTGAAAGCTAACAGCTGTAGGATGAAGGCTAAACACAGCTTCTAGGTGGACAGCTCCTAGCTGGCCTCTGAGCCGTGTTAGCCTGAGTTCCCCAGAGCTTGTACAGAGAGGGGGAGGTAGGCTTGGGCGGAGCAGGTATGGAGGAGGGCCACTGCTAAATGCTTCTGAAGTCAGCCGCCCCATGGGCACGGCACTGCAGTCTGGGCCTCCTGAAGGGCCACACAGGAGGTATCTCAGCCGCGTTGCCTGGGGATGCAGGGGGAGCTTCACAGAGCCACAGCGGTCCTGTGGATGCTCGCCTCCCTCACACTTCCGGGGCTCAGGCTTGGTGCTGAATGGTTTCTGCCAACACCACCCCCCCACACACACGCATCCTATGTGGACCACAGGCAAAGCACCGTCCAACTGTACCCTGTGTCCGCGTGCCCAAAGCAGCAAGGCACTGGTCAGGCAGCAGATGAGATGGGAGACGGCAAGCTGACAAGGAGCCGGGGCAGATAGAGCTTGTCTGGGGACCCTAGCAAACTTAAGGGGCTTATATACACTTCCAGGAGAAGTCACATCAGAATGTCTACTCAAGCATCTGTATCTCGGGAGATGCCGGGCTGCAGACATAAACATAGGACCACGTGAAAAGCCATTGGATGGGATGAGCTCACCTACAGAGAGAAAAAGAGAATATGTATTTGAACTGAGCCTTAAAGGCTGGCTCAGACCATAAAGAGTCTGCCTGCAACGTGGGAGACGCAGGCTTGATCCCTGGGTCGGGAAGATCCCCTGGAGAAGGGAATGGCTACCCACTCCAGTATTCTTGCCTGGAGAATTCCATGGACAGAGGAGCCTGGCAGGTTACAGTCCACGGAAACACGAAGAGTCAGACACGACTGAGCTACTAAGACACTTAACAAGGTTAAGAGGGGAAGAGAAACCAGCCAAGGAAACCAGGAGGCTTGGCAAGGGCAGGACAGCTGGGAGAGCAACACACTCCTGCCGTCAGGGTCCAGAGGGAGGCTGCTTTCTGGGGGGGCAGACAGGCTTCAGCCAGAGCATAGGATCTGACTGGCTGGTGGGTGCATTTGGTGCTGGGAAGGCAATTTTCCTCTGATGCTCTTTCCTGGCTCTTTTCTGGGTATAATAAGAGGCAAAGAGTTGGGAAAAATTCTAAGAGGCTGCTGGGGGGCTGAAGAAATAGTTAACATGAGAAAGTCTCCTGGGATATGGTGGGAGGTGGATGCTGTGGGTTCTCTTTCACTAGGCTTGTGTGAGTGTATATGTGTGTGAGTTTATATGTGTGTGTGCACGTGTATGCACAAGTGTGCATATACCCCAGGGTTCCTCACCCAGAGCTTAGGACTATTCCCAGGGTGGAGTCAGGAGGCTGGTGGGATGTTATGATGCAGCTCAGGGTGCAGTTTGCTCCATAGAGAGAGTCTGGGTTCACCTCTAATCCTGGCTCTGCTTCTAACCTAGGAAGTCACTTTCAGCCCGTGGTGCCTCTGTTTCTTCACCTGTAAAAGGCACGTGCTGGGCTCCTGGAGTCTGGCTCCACCTTGCAGGTCTAGGAGATGACTCTTAAGCTACATGGACAAGGCGGTCCAACACTGTCCTCTGGCTATGATTGTAGCTGGTGTTAACTGCACTTACACAGAAGCTGTTCCCATCCTCGGGGCAGTTTCCAGAAAAGTCAGAACCCAAGAGGTTTAGGGAGGATGGTGGCTGCAAAACTGAAAATAGTAGGAACTGGAAGAAAGGCACCACCCAGAGTGGAGGGGAGAGGCTCTCGGGATTCAGGTGGGAGGGGGGGGGCGGATCTCTTCCAGCTCTGGAAGGCAATGTAGTCACCAGCTAACAGCTCAGGCTCTGGGGACGGGTCACAGTCGGCCCTGGTGGCTGAGTGGTTTGTCTGATCAAATTCAATATCAGAAAAGAGCAGTGTCAGCCTGCACACTGCGTCTGGCCCTGCTGCTCACAGCTGCGCCGGGGTGGCTGTCTGTTACGTCCTCCACACAGTACTGGGCACAAGGGGGTCGGGTGCTCATGTGCTGGACAGATGCAGGGCATGTGGAGGGGTGACTGGTGCAAGCCTCTGCTTTGTCTCCTTGCCCCTCTGTCTCCCTGTCTCTGGTCTTGGCCAGCACCTCCCACCCTGTCCCTCTGATAAATGGCCAGACCCCTCATGCAGAGGAGGGCCATCTGGGGGCCACTGCGGGGAGCTGTGTAGGGCCTTGTTCTGCCTGACATCTTTATTAATCGCTCAGCCCAAAAGATAAACAGCTTGTTAATTAAATTTGCAGATGTTGCTAAATTGGGAGGTGTTTTGATTGTTCAGTCCCAGGAAGATAGAATGGTCCCACATCGGGCCTCAGAAGTGTCAGCCTGGGCTGGGCCAGGACACGGGCTATTGGGCCGTGTGGTCACAGTAAAAATCATGGCCAGCTTTAGTGCCCACTTGCTCTGTGCAGGGCAGGGCAGGAGCTGAGAACAGGGGCCTGGGTGCCGGCTACTCATACCCTGCGGACCTGGAGCAAGTTTCTTCCCTTCCAGGTCGCAATTTGCCCTTCTCTGCAAGATGGGTCCCCTCTCGGCCGTGGCCTGGCCAAGCGAGGGAGGGGCCCCATTTTTCAGTTCAGGGGTTTGCCAGCACCCAGTGCCCCAGCATAAAGCTTCCCCAGAGAGTCTCTGGTGGCTGAAACGTACAGTTGAATATGGTTAAAATAGTGTGTTTTATATTATGTGACTTTACCACAATAAAAGAAAACATTTTGAAAAAGATTTTTAAAAATAAAAATTAAAAAAAGAGAAAGCCTCTGTTGAGAAGTGGGGGACAGTCATGAGACCTGGATCTCGGTGTGAACCTCAGGGGTCTGGTTTGTGGAGGGTTGGAGACTCAGGTCTCAGCTCTTTGTGGGGGTGTGGAGGTCTAGAGGTCTGTGGGTCTAGGAGATCAGGGTCTGGGAATCGGATGGTTCTGAGGAATCTGGAGCCTCAGGTGTCTAGACGGGTCTGCAGATGAGGGAGAGTTTGTAGCGGTCTGCAGAGCCTGGCGAGCTGAGGGTCTGAGAAGTTAGCAGGGCCTGAGGACTGGGTCTGGGAAAGCTGGAGGTCTGGGGGCCTGGGGAATCCGGGTCTGAGAATTCGGGGGGCCCTGGAAGATATGCAGGCTTGGGCTGTTCGGGGGTCAGAGTCTCCGGATCTAGGGTTCTGGGATTGTTTGAGATTTGGGAAACTAGCGTCTGGGCAGTTGCTGGATCCGGGGGTTCCAGAATTTAAGGATGGGGAGTTTGGGGGAACATGGATCCTGAGACCTGGGATTTTGGGGATCAGATAGTCTTGGGGATCTGAGAAACCTGAGGTTCTAGGAGGGTTTGAAAGGGTGGGTTCTGAAAAGGACGGAGTTGAAAGCAGAATGTGGCACAATACCGCCACCTAGTGAGCATCCCGTCAAATTACGGTCACCGAGGACAGTGTGGGGCGCAGGATCAGAGCTTGTCCTCGCGCCTGGCATCTCCGGGCCTAGCACTCCCCGCATCGCCCAGATGTTTAGCGCTCTGCATGGAGAGAGGACAAGCGTGTGTCCCTTTGGTTCACCGCTGCACCTCCAGCGCCTGGAACAGCACTTGGCCTGCAGTGGGCGTGCAATGCATGTTTATTGAACCAGAAAACTGGCATTTTCAAAGCAGTTCATCTAACAAGGGCTCACTGCACCTGCATGTGCCTATGCAAACCTCTTGCTTTGAAGTCAGGCCATGCAGCTGCTTGTATTGGACAGGATCTTGGAGACGTTATGCTAAGATTCCACCCTGAGTAAGGTCTGCCCCCTCCCACACCCCCAGGGTTTCAGAGTCTGAGCTCACGTGGCACAGTCTTAGTTTCAGGGCTGCTTCCCAAGCTCCCGGTCTGTGCAGGTCCTGGGACTGTGTTCTGTCTCGGCCACGAGAGGAGCCAGGACCAGCTAGCAGGATCTGACCTGCAGCGAGGAGCGGGCGATGACAGGGTCAGTTAAGGGGCTCGAGTGGATCAGAAGGGGGGGTGGGGCTTGGGCAAGTCTGGGGAGAGGAGAGAAGTGGGATAGATGGAACCGCAGGAGCAAAGACTTGCCTGGAGTCATTGCCAGGCACCATGGCGGGGAAGGGGGGACTGGTGGTTGGAAAGGCTGGCGTGAGCTGGGAAGAGGATAGAGGCTGCAGATAAGGCTGAAGGGAAGAGGGGTGGGGTGGGGGCTGGGTAGGGGGAAGGCCAGGAAAAGGATGGCTGGGAGGCAGTGGCGTGGGTCATGGTGAGAGATTTCCTTTAATAATCATAGTAATAATACATTTTTAATTCATTTTATTGAAGTATAGTTGATTTACAATGTTGTGTTTATTTCTGGTATAAACGGGGATTCAGATGTGTGCGTGTGTGCTGGGTGTTTAGTCATGCCTGACTTTGCGACCCCATGGCCTGCAGCCCACCAGGCTGTTCTGTCCACGGGATTTCTCCTCCAGGGGATTGAACCCACGTCTCCTGCATCTCCTATTCTGTTTCATATTTTTTTCAAGATGGTTTATCTCGGGATATTGAATATGGTTTCCTGTGCTAAACAGAATGATAATAATAATATTGATAATTATGCTAACAAGTATTGAGTGCTTATTGGGTTCATTAACTCATTTAATGCTTTCAACATCCCCCCATTGTTAAGCCAGCAGCACAGAGAGGTTAAGCCACTTATCCAAAGTCACCCAGCCGTGGGAGCATCCTGCTTCAGAGCTCCTAATCCTGTGGGATACTGAGGTGAAGAGGAAGGGACAGCTGGGGACAGTTGCGATGGCCCGATGCCCTCCAGCACAGCGTCCTGGCCATCTTTCCCAACTGTCACACTTGCCATCTGTAAGTTTCCATCTGCAGGGTGAGGATTGACTCCTCATTCTTGTATACAAGCTAGTATACAAGACCTGCTCTCTGCCCACCCTGCAAGCCTGCCTTCCCAGTCCCCTGGATTTAGAAGGAAGGCCATATTTTACAGAGCGGTGGAGACAGTAGCCATCTCTCTGTCATGCAAGACAGACTGGGGATGACGAGGATTAAATTCCTATGGGTATGAAGTGTAAAACGTCCAAGTTCGTTTCCTGCAGGACGGAAATCCTTGACACTTCAGCCAGATGATGAGTAGGGCTTCAGATCCCAGGAAGGAGGGAGTGTGAGCTATGGGGGCAGCCACAGAGGTGCGGAGCTGGCAGCTTCAACACTTGGTCATGACCCAAAAGAGACCTGTGAAGGGTGGCCCACGTGGGCAGGTCAGCGGAGGGGAGACGCTGCTCGGAAACCCCAGGCCCCCTCCCTCTTTTGACAGCCCTCGTGGGCATGGCCTCCGTGGGAGGCGGAGATTTACCCAAGCGGCTCTATTGGCTCTGGAGGGTGGACAGGAAGCTGCCAAGGTTTCCAGGATGTTGGGAGTATGAGAGTGTAACGGTACTGATTTCACATGACAACATTTTGGGAAGAAAAGAAATTAATTTTAAGAACTTGACATGCATGTCTTACATATATTTTAAAACGGTTTTCAGAGGAAAACCACATTATTTTCTTCACATAGATATAATGTACAGTATTTTTTGGTCCAGGATGAAATTATGGCTTTTCGATACACACACAATTCCCCAAGGATGTGGAACGCTGACCTTGGCTGGGATGGTCTGTGTGGCTCAGCTCTGCCACTAGAGGGCAGCAATATTCCTAGTTTTAACTCTAAGGTCTGGGCCTTCTGTGCTGATTTGGGAGATGGGATACTTGGAGGACTTTTGAGGGAGGGCCAGAGGGTAATGCATCTTGATCACCAGTCAGGACTGTAGAAGTTGTATTTCTGGCCACCAGAAACTTTGATATCTCATATCAGTTCAGTTCAGTTAAGTCGCTCAGTCGTGTCCGACTCTGCAACCCCAGTTCTGCCAGGCCTCCCTGTCCATCACCAGCTCCCAGAGTTTACTCAAACTCACCAAGGGACTCTCAAGAGTCTTCTCCAACACCACAGTTCAAAAGCATCAATTCTTCAGCGCTCAGCTTTCCTCACAGTCCAGCTCTCACTCACATCCATACATGACCACCTGAAAAACTATAGCCTTGACTAGACGGACATTTATGGGCAAAGTAATGTCTCTGCTTTTTAATATGCTGTCTAGATTGGTCATAACTTTCCTTCCAAGGAGTAAGCATCTTTTGATTTCATGACTGCAGTCACCATCTGCAGTGATTTTGGAGCCCCCCAAATAAAGTCTGACACTGTTTCCACTGTTTCCCCATCCATTTCCCATGAAGTGATGGGACCAGATGCCATGATCTTAGTTTTCTGAAAGTTTGAGCTTTAAGCCAACTTTTTACTCTCCTCTCTCGCTTTCATCAAGAGGCTTTTTAGTTCCTCTTCACTTTCTGCCATAAGGGTGGTGTCATCTGCATTTCTGAGGTTACTGATATTTCTCCTGGCAGTCTTGATTCCTGCTTGTGCTTCTTCCAGCCCAGCGTTTCTCATAATGTACTCTGCATATAAGTTAAATAAGCAGGGTGACAATATACAGCCCTGACGTACTCCTTTTCCTATTTGGAACAAGTCTGTTGTTCCATGTCCAGTTCTAACTGTTACTTCCTGACCTGCATACAGGTTTCTCAAGGGGCAGGTCAGGTGGTCTGGTATTCCCATCTCTTTCAGAATTTTCCACAGTTTCTGTGATCCACACAGTCAAAGGCTTTGGCATAGTCAATAAAGCAGAAATAGATGTTTTTCTGAAACTCTCTTGCTTTTTCAGTGATCCAGCAGATATTGGCAATTTGATTTCTGGTTCCTCTGCCTTTTCTAAAAGAAGCTTGAACATCTGGAAGTTCTCTGTTCACGTATTGCTGAAGCCTGGCTTGGAGAATTTTGAGCATTACTTTACTAGTGTGTGAGATGAGTGCAATTGTGCGGTAGTTTAAGCATTCTTTGGGATTTCCTTTCTTTAGGATTGGAGTGAAAACTGACCTTCTCCAGTCCTGTGGCTACTGCTGAGTTTTCCAAATGTGCTGGTATATTGAGTGCAGCACTTTCACAGCATCATCTTTCAGAATTTGAAATAGCTCAACAGGAATTCCATCACCTCCACTAGCTTTGTTCATAGTGATGCTTCCTAAGGCCACTTGACTTCACATTCCAGGATGTCTGGCTCTAGATGAGTGATCACACCATCATGGTTATCTGGGTCATGAAGATCTCATATAAGCATCATCAGAAGTCCATGAGGAAGGTATTTTGAGAATCAGAGAAGTTAAGGGGTTCATCTGCTAGTAAAGAAGTTAAGGGGTTCACTCAGCTAGTAAATGACAGAGCTGGGATTTGAACCCAGATTTGCCCAACCCTGAGGTAGGAGCTCTTCATCATCAAGGACCCTCTACTTCCAGGGTCAAGGTCAACACAAAGGTTCCTGGACCCCCAGTCTTTCTGCAGTGCTGTTTTCTTCAATAATCTGATGCAAATGTGAGTCTCAGCCTTCTGCTCACTCCTAGCCCCACCCCCAGGCCCAGCGGGGCGGCAGCAGCAGGGTCCCTAAGTAAAGCAAAAGCCGAGGCAAAGCGCAGGAGCAGACAGAGCCCTGCGTCCTCTGCCCTGGCTGACCCTGCAGCACCCCTGCTCTGAGAGCAGGGCTCCCAGGCTTGCTGTCAGGGACCGCTCGAGCAGACCCCGCCCTGCCCACGACCACGTCGGGGCCAAGCTGCGCCTCATGCTTTGGGGGCTGGGGCAAGAGCAGGCATAATTTCCCCATGAAATAAAGAAGTGATGTGGGGGGAGAGGGGGAGGAAATTCCTTCTCAAGCCTCTGCCAGGAATTCCTTGGTGGGTCCCCAGTTTCTGTTAAAAGCAGGTTCAACACAAGAAAAGATGCTCAGAATTACTAATTATTTGAGAAACGTAAGTCAAAATACAGTGACTTGCCCCTCACACCAGTCAGAATGGCCATCATTAAAAAGCCTGCAAATAACAAACGCTGGAGAGGGTATGGAGAAAAGCGAACCTTCTTATACTGTTAGTGGGAATGTAAATTGGTGCAGCCACTATGGAGAACAGTGTGGAGATTGCTTAAATGGCTAAAAATAGAACTACAATATGATCCAACAATTCCTCTCCTGGGTGTTTATCTGGAAAAAATGAAAACACTAGTTCGAAGAGATATACGCACCCTACTGTTTATTGCAGCACTATTTATAATAGCCAAGACATTGAAACAAACTAAATCTCCATCAACAGATGAAAGGATGAACAAGTGGTGCATATGTACAATGGAATATTACTCAGCCATAGAAAAGAATGAAATAATGCCATTTGTAGCAACATGGATTGACCTAGAGATTATCGTACTAAGTGAAGTAAGCCAGTTAAAGACAAATACCATATGGTATCATTTATATGTGGAATCTAAAACATGATACTTATCTGCAAAACAGAAACAGACTCACAAAGAGAACAGGCTTGTGATCCCTAGGGCGGTGGGAGGGATGGATTGGGAGTTTGGGTTTAGCAGATTATACATAGGATGGATAAACAGTAAGGTCCTACTGTAGGACACAGGGAACTATAATCAGTGTCCTGTGATAAACCATAATGGAGAAGAGTATGAAAAAAAGGCATCCTCAACCCTCAACCAGGCTGCCAAGGGTGAGAAGCCAGGAAGCGGGGGAGGGAGCAGGCAGGGCTGGCGCCAGCGGGTGGGATGCCAGGGTCCAAGGCCGAGCCATTCTGCTCCACACGTTCAGAACGAGGGATGGATGGTGGATGGACGGGAGGAGAGGAGGCAGAGGAAGGCGCGGGCCGCAGAGGAGCGAGCGTTCTCTGCCCGTGGTGTGACACCAGCCCCCACTCAGGGGCGCCCCTCTGCCGGCACCTTGCTGGGCTCTGACCTGATGGGTCGCCTCTCTGCCAAGCTTGGGACGTCCTGTCCCCATTTTACAGATAAGAAGCTTGAGACACAGGCAGACGTGCTGACCCGCTCAGGGCCAAACCCTACCCAGGCCTCCCGGTCACCCTGCAGGCCCTCTACTACCCGTTTTCCTCAGACTAGTGGGGGGCACAGCTCCCTCCCCACAGGGTCAAGGCTCCCTCCAGAAACTGCTCAGTCCTTCATGCAGATCGATCCTTGGTGGGGACGACCCATCATTATTCTCAACACCCCAGAGCATCCTTGAATCCTGACACACGCTCACCACCCTCCCTCCCTCCCGGCAGCTAGCCAGGCCTCCTCGGAACTGCTTCCTGCCAGGCTGTGAGCAGCTGACCTTGAACCCCAGGCAGCCTTCCATCTAGCCCTGATCTGAGGCGAGCGCAGGGATTTGAGAGAGGGGTGGTCCACGGGGGTGAGGGGCGCCACCAATCTCAGGCATCAAGATGAGGGCCCCTTATGAGTGTCATGGGCCCCAGGCATTTGAAATAACAAAGTCACCTTTTAAGACTGCACTGGTAAAGAAACAAATATAATTCAGATTGGGCTCATTAGTATAGAGTCATTTTGATTATATTCTTTTTTCCTGTGCTGTAAAAATAGATGAAAATGAAAACATTTTCAGGGGCCCCAGAAGGGCCTCCCACTCCAGTGTTCCTGCCTGGAGAACCCCAGGCACAGGGGAGCCTGGTGGGCTGCCGTCTATGGGGTCGCACAGGGTCGGACACGACTGAAGCGACTCAGCAGCAGCAACAGCAGAAGGGCCCGGTCCTAGGCCTGTGAGTCAGTTGAGGCCTGGCAGCAGGAGCAGGGTGGGAGGGTAGGATTTCAGGCCACGTGCAGAGGATGCGATGGTGCCCCGGGGACCAGGCTGGCGGCAGCCCCCAGTGCTCCTCTTGGCATGTGGGGCAGGCACAGCCTGGGTGCATTTCTTGCCCTCTCTGAGCCTCCGCTTCTATGAAACGATGCATTTTGCTGGCCAGGCGGATTAGGGCAGATGTGAAAGGAGAGGCTGGGGACAGTGGTGAGCCCCACACAGCCCTCCCCTCCGCCCCCAGCAGAGGAGGAAAGCTGGCTGATGGTGGGCATGCTCTTTGCCCAGTGGGGCCTGGCAGATGAGGAAGGTGGACGGGCACATGCCGGAGACCTGTTAGAACTCTGTCCACAGGAACGGCCTCCCTGAGCTGAAACTGGCAGTGGCCATGCTCCCCCACAGATGTCTGGGCAGGGCGGGTGGCATGAATACAACCTCCAAAGGACAGTCTTTAGACCATGTAGACCAGGCTCAGAGACCCAGGACACCCGGTCCTTCCCGCACAAGCCAGGAGCTCTCTGCCCCTCAGCAGAAGCCTGGAGCCTGGGCGGAGCCATGCTAACAGTCTGAGGAGAAGGCAAGTGGGGTCAGAGACCAGGAAAGACCTGCCAGATGGCAGCGTGAGGCTTCAGCGAGGAGGAGGCAGCTGCCGGGAGGAGCAGGAACTGTCCCCGCAGGCTCCACTCTGGCCGTGGGGGGGGACTGTGCCAGCCACTCAGCCAACACCCTGGAGGGCCTCTGCAGCCAGGCGTGGAGATGGGCAACTGTGGGAGGGAGCAGGCTCATCGCCCTGGGCAGGCTCACGTCCAGGCAACAGCTGAGAACAGAATAAACTTGCTGGTTAAAAGTCAGGGTTCAAAAGGAGGGTCCAGACAGTCAATGAGCTGATAATAAGAGTAGCCATTACTTACTCATCATGTGCTGGTGCCAGGCGGTGGGTCAACTTGTAAACGGCTGAGCCAGGGTCCCAGCCCAGGCTGCTTGCATGCTGTCTGTCCCACCTCTGCCCCTTACTCTGAATCAACATATCTTCCAGTGTCGTATCTTTTTGCCTTTTCATACGGTTCAGATCAGATGGTTGGAAGGCATCATGGACTCAGTGGGCATGAGTCTGAACAAACTCCGGGAGATAGTGAAGGACAGGGAAGCCTGATGTGCTGCCGTCCATGGGGTTGCAGAGTCAGACACGACTGAGGACTGAACCACTGAAGCAACAGACAGAGCCGGGTAGGAGAAGGGAAGGGCCAGGAGGGGCCACGGTGGCCCAGGAGGAGGCTGGAGGAGGGGGAGGGAGCCCGCTGCCAGAGGAGAGGCTCCAAGCGCCAGCTGTCTGTGAGGGTGCTTGCATCCCCCCGACAGGCCTCCAACTTGAGCTGATGAATCCAGGTGGAAGGGGGTGGGAGTGATGTTCACGCCAACATCCTGCTCAGCACAGGTGAGGGCGCAGGTGAGAGGCGGGGCAGAACACACCTCGGCCGTGAATCCTCCCTGCTGACTCTCTGCCCCCCCACAAGATCACAGGTGCGGGTGTGGACAGGCCCGGTGATGTCACTGACCCTTGCTAACACCACAGGACAGTGATGAGCTCCACGCGGATCAAAGACCTGCCCGGGAGACCTGAAACCCAGAAGACTCTGGAAAGGAGACGTCGGGCAAAGCCTCCCAACGTTGGACCTGATGATGACTTCTCGGATATGACACTGGAAGCACTGGCAATGAGAGAAAACGTAGACGCAGTGAGCATGGAGAACGTCTTTAAATGCTGTGTGTCAGAAAACAGTATCGACAGGGTAAGAGGGCAGCCCACAGAGTGGGCGACAGTCTGCAAACCACAGGCCTGACAAGAGATGAGCATCCTGAATACAAAGAGAAGTCCTCAAACTCCACACAGCAAAACAAACCAGCCAGCTAAAGGGGCCGACGACTTGAACAGATATTTCTCCAGAGATGGTACACGAACGGCCAATGACCACACGGGGCTTCCCCAATGCAGGAGGCTTCCTTTCATGCAGGAGATGCAGGTTCAGTCCCTGGGTCGGGAAGATCCCCCGGAGAGGGACATGGCAACCCACTCCAGTGATCTTACCTGAAAAATCCCATGGACAGAGGAGCCTGGTGGGCCACAGTCCAAAGGGTCACAAAGAGTCAGACACGAGTGAGCGACTAAGCGCACAAGCAGGGAGCCCATGAATAGATGCCCAGCATCACCAACTATCAGGGAAATGCAAACCAAAACGACAATGCGTTAGCACCTCACACCATTAGAGTGACTGCTATAACAATGTTACAGCAAATTCAGTGAGGATGAGGAGGAAAGCGGAACCTCGGTGCACTGCAGATGGGAATGAAAAATAGTACAGTCACTTTGGAAAAGAGTATCAAGTTGCCTCACAGAACTAAAAATAGAATTAACATATGATCCAGCAAACCTCACTTCTGGGCCTATACCCAAAAGAATTAAAGGCAAGGACTGGAATAGGTATTTGTACACCCATGTTCATAGCAGCATTATTCACAGAGGCAAAATGTGTAAGCAACCCAAGTGCATTTAGCCCAACTGAACCATACATTTGAAAATGGTTAAGATGGTCACTGTGATGTTGGGTGCATTTTACCACAATAGAAAAAATGGAGGAAAAAATAGTCACAGTATCTAATAGTTCTGACAGGTCAAAGGGGACAGACCACTTCCCTCTCAAAAATAAACAGCAACCAGAAGCAGAAAAAGGCATGTAATTGTGGATCAGGAGAGGGATTCCATCCAGAGGCCCGAGGGGGTGGGGGTAAGGGAAATCAGAAAAATAATCCTTCATACTTAAAAAAAGTTAAAAATAACATGGCTTCTTCAGGGAAAAGAAACTTAGAGTAGATAAGAAGAAGACTGGAGCATAGATATAAAAATTATGTCAGAAGGAGGAGGAAAGCGAACTAGAGGAGCTCAGGAAAGAAACAGAAAAGGAAGAGAAAATTTTTCAAGAGAGAAAGGCCACACTGGAAGCCAAATACAGGAGACAGGATAATGCAAGATAAAGTGGAAAGGGACAGTGAAATGAGGTGATTACAGGGCAGATAAGAGCGATAAAGGGATGAGTCTTCTGAAAAAGAAAACAGCATAAATGAATTTAAAAGGCCAATAAAGTTTTAACAGAAGAAAACCTTCCTGAAATGTGGGAAGGTTGAAATGGACTTACCAAAAAAGGTTACATTATGACCCCGTGAAAATGACAACAGTCAACACGAGACGTGCCCTAATAAGCTTGCCGAGCACCCGGAAGCGGTCCTGCGAGTTACCTCTAGTTAGGAGGTGAAGGCAGGATGGTGGCGCAGGCAGAGCCTGGGCTCACCTCCCCCGTTGGGCACACAAAAATCACCGCCGCTCACAAAGCAGCTGCGGACGAGAACCACCTGCAGACGAGCAGAAAAGAGTTTCCACAGTTAGAGACGCAACGAAGGAACCGTGACGAGAAGGGTGGAGGGCGCAGGGGTGTGCTGTAGGCAAGACCCAAACCCGGGGAATTCTCTGACGGTTCAGTGCCTAGGACTCTGCTTTCGCTGCCAGGGCCCAGGTTCGATCCCGGGTCGGGGAACTAAGATCCCGCTAGCCACAAGATGTGGTTAAAAAAATTAAAAAAGGACCAACACCCCTGGGTGGGCAATCCATAAATGGGAGGGTTATCACAGTGGCAGAGGCTCTCCCCCCAGGAGCGAGGGGTCTGAACCCACGTCAGGTTCCCCAGCCCTGGGGCCTGCACCAGGAAAAGTCCCCGGAACATCTGGGTAGAAGGTCGGCAGGGCCTCCATGCAGGAGAGCCACAGGGCTGCAGGGAAGAGCATCCCTACGCTGGAAGGACTGACGAAATATCCCACATGGTCCAAGGGCCGATGCGGGGGCAGAGGTGTGAAAACACCTGCTGATCCCGGAGAGTCTCCAGTCCCTCGGGGCTCCCTTGGGGCATGGGTGTTGGTGGCCACCTATGGGGAGCTCGGTCTACAAGGACTCTGGGGCTGACAAGTGCCTCCCCCAGCCCATCAGCGCTGGAGGCTGCCTACCAGTCAGCTGGTACCAAGCAGCCAGCCGCCCTGGTACCCAGCCCTGCCCTACCGCGGCTGGTGGCCCCCACACAAGGCCATCTGATGTGAAGAGCCGACTCACTGGAAAAGACCCCGATGCTGGGAAAGATTGAGGGCGGGAGCAGAAGGGGACGACAGAGGACGGGATGGTTGGATGGCACCACGGACTCGATGGACGTGAGTTTGAGCAAGCTCTGGGAGGTGGTGAAGCACAGGGAAGCCTGGCGTGCTGCCGTCCACGGGGTCACGAAGGGGCGGACACGGCTGAGCGGCTGAACATCAACAACGCCAGGCAGGGAGAGCCTCGGGGAGCTGCCCGGGGGCCACAGGCTCGCGCGTCATCACATGTCAGTCATGCCCGAGCAGCAAGACCTCCTGCACCCTGACTCCCTGGGGAGGGGCCGGAGCCCCACATGGGCACTGCGGGAGAAGGGGGAGGAACGGGGAGGAGAAGTGGGGCGAGGGGAGGAGAAAAGGGGAGAAGGGGAAGGGGGAGAGGGGGGGGAGGGGAAGGAGTGGGAAGCGGGGAAGGAGGGGACAGAGTTCACCCCCTCCCATTTCACAACCAAATCCATCTCAAAAATATAACTATTCCTTCTTTAAAAAAAAAGGCAGAAGGGGCTCAATTATCAAATTAAGCCCCCCAGAACATTTAAAGGCAGAAACTGGTCCTTACGTGCACCTCGAGTCTGAGTTCACCCTCCCTGGAGCACATACAGGCTGAGAATGATCTCAGAGCCTCCCTCCAGGGCTCCTGGTAGAATCCAGCCCAGAACTCCCGCAGGATGCGCCCTCAACCCAGGCCTCTGGGGACCCCACAGACAGCAACCTCACCAGGAAATCAGAGCCAAAGGAGCAGAAACGCTGCATCCCGAGCAAGTGTCCGCAGCATCAGCAAACCTTAGCATGAGACCATCAGCTACACAAGGGACGTGATCAGCAACCGAGTAAAAGTCGAATGTTTTCCATGTTTGCAGAAATGAGAGGGGGAACCGAAAACGTGAGCAGGGAACACAAAGCAATCAAACAGATGTCACAACCAAATCCATCTCAGAAATATAACTCTTCACTTTGTTAAAAAAAAAAGGCAGAAGTGGCTCAGTTATCAAATCAAGCACATATGTAAAAGAATAAATGAATTGGAGGGGGGAAAAAGGTTGAAGGAATGACCCATAAAGAGATGGAAAATAATTTGGAATTCCCCTCAGGCCCACTTGGAGAAGATCCCTTGATAACCAATCTGGGTCCTAGGGCCCTGTCACCAATGAAATTTTCAACAACTGGTTAGGCTAGATGAGTTCCGATCCTTCAGAGTGGACAAGTCCAGACAGGCAATAGGCTGGAGGAGGTGGGCAGAGCCACCTCTGCCCCACTAAGCCTCCCCGGGGCTATCCTTCCAATCATCCTTGAGAGGAGACAGGGGATAATTTTAGGGGTGAGATTGGGCTCAGTGATTTGAACCTCAGACTCCTCCTTAAAATCCTCAGCATATCTGCCATCCAGGAATGTATCTAAATCTAAACCTTTTGGGAAGACATTCTGTTTCTGGTCTATTTTGTATGTACAAACCATTGAACAGATAAATGTGTACAATGAACACGTCTTTAAGGGCCCTGCAAAGTCTAATGTGATGTCACTTTATGACAGTCTGTGATGATGGATTACAGATGCACCCCATTCACTCGACTGCTGTCCTCAGAGTCAATCAGTGACCAAGAAGATGCTTGGTAAGGGCTCTGCTGAAGTCTGCCTAGTCACAGAGTCTGAAATCCCAACATTAGAGAGCCAGTTTTTTGGAAGTAAACATTGCCCCACTTAGAGTCCAATAAAAAAATTTTTTTTTTTCCCAATCACCCGGGAAAGGGATAGATAATAATTAAAGCCATCATTAACCATAATGATATATTTTAACAGATTCTTTTCAACAAAACCACACCCTCTGAGACGGAGTAGATGGCGGGAGGGTGAAAGAGAAGCGCGGTGGAGGTGGAGAGGATGAGGGGCCTGGTGGGGGCCTTGGGTGTGGGCGAAGCAAAGACGAAGCTGCGTGTCCCGCCTGCCCCCCGGGCTTTGTTACCCTCACATCCCGCTCTGGACTCCCCACCCATTTGGCCAGCAGGTGGCAGCGCAGGGTGGAAAATGAGCCTCTTGGGAGGCGTTAGGCCTGTTCGCCCAGCTTCTTGTGGCCAGGGAGCTCTCCAGGGCCTTTCACTGACCCAGACTGTGGTGGGCAGAATCATGGCCCCCAAAGATGTCCATGTCCCAACCCCCAGAATCTGGAATTTGTTACCTTGCGCATATTCTGAGAGCCCCTGGGTGGGGGGTGGAACGCAGCCCTGCAAACACCTTGGTTTAGCCAACGAGCCTTCTGATCGACTGTAAGATAATACATTGTTTTGAGCCAGTAGCTTTGTGGTCATTTGTTGCGGCCTCCATAGGAAACTGCTGCGATGGTCTGATTGGGAAGGTTGCTCCCATCGTGGGCCCTGCCCAGAATGGGAGGCTGGGGGTGTGGGGGTGGGAGGGCAGCTGCTCAGAAGCCACAGGCCCTCCTGCTGTAGGGGTCTGAGCCCTTACCCTCTCTGAGTCTCCATCTACCCACCTGTCCATAAGGCTGGTGATCACACCGGCTCCTGTAGGCAGGAGTCAGCTGGTCGGCTTCAAACCCCCTGCTGCCTCCAACCATTTCTGTACACCAGGCACCCAAGTCCTTGGGCTCCTGGGAGACGCTGGAGGAAGGCCGGCTCCTCGGGGTCCTGAACCATCCTTGGTGCAGACACACACACAGTACTTTGGGGAGTGGTCCTCCTTTGGTTTCCTGTCCTGGCAGCTCATCTGAGGGACCCTCACATCAGTCTGTCATTCCTGGGGCCCCAGGCTCCCTCCTGAGGACCTGTCAGCAGTAGCATCCCAATTGTGGTTTCCAAGGTAACTCTGACTGTGCATCCATTGCACCCAACGTTCAGAGAGCTGTGTGGATTCCTCTCTTGTCCAGGGCCAGTGTCACTTTCCAGAAGCCCTGGATGGAGAGAAGGGTGTGTGTGTTCAAAGAGGCTCTCTTGGATTGGGAGCAGGTTGTCAGCCAGCTTTGACCCTTTTGTTATGGGATGGTCTCTGGAGGGAAGGGCGTGTGTGGGAGGTGGGGCTGGAAAGGTCTATACCCTGGGTGGCTGGGGAGCCTAGGGGCATGACCAGGGTGAAGATGTCCCATGCCACCCCCCAGACCCCTTCTCTCATGTCTAAGACACACTATTCATAATCACTTAGAACAGCATCTTTGGCAAGAGGCCAGCTCTGCAGTCAGGCTGACGAGGGGTCAAACTCAGCCCATGTCATTTACCAGCCGAGGGACTTACACCCGAGAACCTGTTTTCTCGGTGAAAGTTAAAGTATTAGTCGCTCAGTCATTTCCAACTCTTTCTGACCCCATGGACTGTAGCCTTCCAGGTTCCTCTGTCCATGGGATTCTCTAGGCAAGAATACTGGAGTGGGTCTCTGTAGTTTCCTGTAAAACCATGCAAGCCCCTCCATTTCCCTTTCTCAGAGGATATAGAAGGTTAGCCCTGCCCACTCTGAAAGGGCATCTGATCCCAGGAGGAAGTGTGTGCAGGTTAGCCGGGCCCTTGCTCTGAGATCAGCGCCTCCCCAGGCATAACCCTGGCCAAGCATCCTCCGGCCTTGTCTGCAGGTGAGATGGATGGGGCTCACGAGGATGGCAGTGAGCTTCGCCCCCTGCTGGCCACGTCAGGAAAGGCGCTGGTAGGCACTTCGGATGGAGGGAGGGTGCCAGGCTTACTGGGGCCTGGCCCAGCGCTCCTCATCCGGGATAGAAGCCTGAGATGCCGGCTGGGGTGAGAAACAGGGACCTAGATTCCGCCGGGGCCCACAGCATCCATCCCTTCCCCCAGAGCAGGGAGCCTGCCCTCTCCTCTCAGGGCCCCTCGGTCTCCCTAGACCTCTCCACGTCTTCTCCTGCAGAGAAGATGTCTTAACCTTTTCCGAGAAAAATGCAAGTCCTGGGAAACGGGTATGTGGCGTGGGGTGGCGGGGACGTGGGGTGGGGGGAGTGGGGGTGGGTGGGTGCCCCTTCCCTCCTTCTAATCTCAGCGTCCTCCTGGCCCTGGGGGGCCCAATGCAACCAGAGGCTGGCTGGGGCTCTGTTCAGGCAGAAGCGATTTGAAAATCAAATCGGTGGGGCCAGAACATTCCATTCTTTAGCAGAGCAGTTTCCAAGCAGGGCGTGCAGATGTGCTGCCGGGGCATATTGGCCCCTGGAGGGATGGTAGGGGGAAATCCCAGGCAAGCTGGAAGGGCCCTGGGCAGGAATGCTGACCTGACGGCGCCCAGATGTCATGAGATGGAAGGGTGGCCAGCCTCTGCTCCCCTCTGCCACTCCATCCTCCTGCTCTTTCTATCCTCTAACTTCTGACACTCCCAGATCTTTCTCTCTCTCTCAATCCTAATCTTACTGGCTCTCAGAGCTGCTCCAGGCCCCAGACCTCATATGGCAGCACCTCCCTGATAGGCAGGTATGGTTGCCATCCTTCCTAATTTCTCCTTGTGTGCAAATTCCACCGCACTCTGCTCGCCCACCGCGCTTCCCCTCCAGCCCCTGCTCCTGTCTGTGAGAGGCTGCGTTGACACGGACCTTGAG
Organism: Hydropotes inermis; assembly: GCA_020226075.1. Classification (NCBI taxonomy): domain Eukaryota; kingdom Metazoa; phylum Chordata; class Mammalia; order Artiodactyla; family Cervidae; genus Hydropotes; species Hydropotes inermis. Next base: position 5,934,441 of record CM035281.1, on the reverse strand, counting down.
AAGGTCCCTGGGGTGGATGGACGGGAAGCACCTGGTTCCAGACTTCACACGCCGGGTGCTCGGCAAACACCGTGTCCTTGCTTGGGGAGGTCATGGCCGTGGCTGGGTGAGGGGAAGCAGGCAGCTGGCTGTAATGGGAAACCTTGTCACCATATCCATTCTGGAGCTGTCACGTTCATGTATGCCCTGAGCCGTGGTGATGCATCCAGAGTCAGGTACCAAGTCAGGGCTGCTCCAGGGCCCTGACAAGGAGAAGCCCTGGGGTCAGGTTGGTACTTGGGGTTCCTGGGAGGTGAGACCCTATCAAATCTGTGCTTGGAGACTCACAGGACAAAGTGGAAAGAAGCTGGGATTCTTCTAACACATGCACAGCACTGGCTTCCTCTTTCTCTTGAGCGGCACCTCACCTAGCACAGACCCGGGCCTCCCTGCCCCACCCCCGCCCCGCCTCCCGGGGCCTTGCCAGCCAGGATTATGACTTGTTCACCACTGCTTCATCTTCCAAGAAGGCAGATGGGGAAAGGGGGACCACCTGACCCAAGGTCAGCAGATGCATGAGGGCGCAGCTCTCCAGGCCTCCCCGGGTGACGGGGTGGAGTGCTTGGACCAAGGTGCAGCTGGATGCAGTGCGGGGCTGCTCTCCGGGAGCCTCAGCTTCGGTTTGCCGCTTGCTGCGTCTCCAAGAGCGGAACAGGAGCAACTCAGGGGTGCGCTAAGCACCTGCGGCGTGGACACCTGCTCACTTGGGCTCTGGGACTGCGTGTCTAGCTGAGTCCCTCCAGTGTTCCCGGTCAGGCAGAGCCCAGGTGCCAGGACGGCTTGCAGCGCTGGGTCACTGGACTCAGCAGTGGACTGTGGTGATGAGACGCAGTTCTGAGGGAGGCAGCAGAGAAGGTCTGGACGCGGAGGGGAGGCTGGCCTCGCCCTTGATCACCGCTGTGGCTGCCCGTGGCCCGTCTTTTACTTTCTCTATCCCGCTTTCCCCGGGAGCCAAGTTTGACAGCATGGGTTTTTAGGATTGTGCCAGCTGTGATTTGGGGAGAAGTGGAGAGATTTGAGAAGCGGAGAGAATGAAAGAGTGATAAACATCAGCCAGGAGCTACGACCCCCAGAACAGGGATCCAAAGTCTGCTGTTTGCTGGGTGCGCTACAAAGAGCAAAGCCTTAATGCCCTCTGCTAGCGGATTCTTTTCTCGTGCCTTATCTTGGAAGCAGAGAATGCACTGTCCCCAGAAGCAAATGAATGGTTTGTGGGCAAACAGGCCTTGCTGGAAAGTGCTGCTGGGGGAGGAGCAGGGCTGGTGGGGAGAGGGCCGTGGTGCAAGGTCTCTGGGCTCAGAGCTGCCAGGGGCTTGCAGACCAAGACCTCTGATCATCCCAGAGACCTGTTTTCAAAACAACAAAAAAACATGCGGGGCAACTAGCTTTAGCTAAGATACAATTTGAAGGCCTGGACCATCTTCCAAGCCCTTGATTTGTTCAAGGTTGTTTCACTGTGTCAGGAATACTTCACGAAACTGTGTTGACAACCTTCCTCTGACTGTTTCTTCTATCAACTCTGACCCCAAGTAGCCTGCCCGTGGCAAAATACATACAGCCATACCCACACCTACACACACCCACACCCACACACTCACACACACACACACACACACACACACACACACACCAAACAGATGAAGGCCTGGGTTACCCCTGTTGAATGTTTTAAATAACTATCATCTTTTTTCTACCTAAATTACCTAAATGATTAAATTATCTACAAGACATTTATTGATTCATTTGCCAAGTGAAAGACAGCAAATTATCCTTGGGGGCTAAACCTACTTGCCAAAGGGTGTCCCAAAACTATGCTTTGACAGTAATTTGACAGGTATAAGCAACAATGGAAAATTTTGGTTTCCTTCCCCTTTCATTATGATCTTCTTTTTCCAAAAATTAGTTGTAAGCCTAGCTCAGAGCACAGTTTTGGAGGTATCTTCACCATCGTCTGATGTGTGCACGTGTGTGTGTGCACCCGTGTGTGTGCACATGGGGGTGTGAGTGGGTGGGGGCAGGTGTTTAAACTTCATCCTGATTCTAAGTCATGGACCATTAATAATGTCTGACTGCAAAACTCAGGAGCCACTAAATATTACACTATTTATAAGTAATCTCATGCCCAAGGCATTGAACTACTTAATGAAGCCTTGAATTAATGTGTAACTCACAAAATAGATCATTCTACAAATATAGGCTACCAGAAGCATAATTGAAGCTGTTCTGTTTATTTCACTACTTGGATGGATGCTAGAGAAGGAATAATAAATGCAAATAATAATATTTAAAATATATTGAGCCTGGCATCGTGCATGTTACTTTGTATGCATTATTCCATTTGTTTATCATAATAAACTTTATAAGAGACACACACACTGTTTCCACTTTACAAATATGAAAACTGAGGCTTGGAAAAGTTTCTGTAACTAGTCTAAAGGCATGCAGTGGAATTCAAATCCAAGTTCATCTGACCCTTACCCTGGATGCTGCAGCTCTGGAGCAGGAAGAGTAAGCAAAGAGTGGGTTTAAGTTCTAAGGTGTCTACTAATTTGCCTAAATGCAAATATGGAGTTTGTTTGCTTCAGGGGCTGATCTGCATTGCTCAGAGAATGCAGTGGTTCTAGTGAGACTTAGGGCACCTGTGCTGGTTTTATGGCAAAGAGCTCAGGAGAGACGGATGGATCCCTGAGTGCCCTGCAAGCCACAGCTGATGACCAAGCTTTCTAAACCCTGAAGCCTGGCAGCTGGGATGCCAGGGGTGTTCACGACCATCACTGTTCACTACCCAGGGGTGGCAAGAGGAGAGCCCGGTCCAGGGCATTCTAAGGAAGCGTGTGCTTCTAGAGGATGTCCAAGGACCTTCATTCTGGGAAGTCCTCCCGGACTCAGTTGGACTGACCCTCCCAGGGTCCCAAGATGAGGCTGAAACCCTGTGTGGACCCCATTCAGGGAGGGCTGAGTGTCACCCGTGGTCGCTCCATTGCCTGAGAGGACACAGAGGCTCTGTTCTGTGGCCCTGAGATGCCCCCGGTCACCCACGGTGCCCTGGGAGTGGGTTATGCCAGCATCTCCCTGGCGCCCACTTGAGGCCTTGATAGTGGTCTTGAACAGAGAGGATGCCCTAGAAGACAGCCCAGGGAGGCAGATGGTGATGGGGTGTCAGGGCCACACTGGGTGGGGATGGGTGAGAGGCTGGTCCATCATCCTGTCCATTCTGGTCCCTGTGGCTCCTTCTTCTGCAGATCACGGGCTCATCTGGGAGGGATGTCACAGGCCTTCAAGATGCCGGTCCCTCAAGGAGCTGGGCCCCTGGTCATTGCCCTGGCTCCTGCCCCACCTCTGACAGAGCAGATACAGCCCTGCTCTCCCCACTCCTGCCTCGTGACCCTTCTCCAGTCGGTGCACTGAGCCAAACACTTGGCATGCGGTTGCTATCATCCTTTTACGTCCCGAGACTGGCAGCTGACGTCCAGCATCCCCAAGACAAAGGGCTCCATCCAAGGAGGGCTCAGAGGAGACTCTGTTCGTTTAGGACCAGGGCTCCAGACTACACTTTTGGATCGTGGGACGCCTGGAGCCTCAGGTGACTGGGGGGTTCTCCATCTCAAGTCTGGAAGGAGGGAGGAAACTCAGGTGGAAGGGCTGCCCCCCAAGTAGAGGTGCTCTACCGTGTCCCTTTCTTGGGGAAGAGGCGCCCTGCCCACCCTTAGCTGCCCGCAGCCTTCCCAGGCCCTGCATGCCAGCACCCCGGGAACTGTCCAGCTCACAGTCTGCTGAACTGCAGGGGCAGCCGCCCCACCTGACAACGTGTGGCCAGTGAGCTGGAGATGTGGGAGAGGGAGAATGAAGCAGCGGGTGGAGGCCAGGCTGGGGAACTCTGGGGGAGCCACTGCCATCGCCATGTTTGACCTGTAAGCATTCCTGATAGTTGGTTAATTAAAAATAAGCCCAAGGGCCGAAGGAGGCCCACAGAGGGGTGGGAACCTCTTGCTACAGAGAGATGCCAGGTTTCAGACTAAAGGACCATAAAAAGGACAGGTCATTCAAGCATCTTTTGCTATAGACATAAACTTGCAGGCCCTGAAGGCAGCATTGACAAAGTCATGGTCACAAAGCTGGTTGAGAGTGTGACCAGGAGCCAAATCTTGCCCTGCACATAGCCCACTCTCTACAGACCGTAGTGAGAATGTCTTCACTCAGATACAGTTACCACCAGCTGTGTGCCGTCTTTCGGTATCATCTCATTTTGGTAATGTTATTAAGTACTTCACATGTGCCAGCGCCTGTTCTTATGGCTTTGCATTTATCATTGAAACCCTTGAACCCTCTCAAAAATCTGACAAAGCAGAAATCATCAGCCCCACTTCCCAGATGACAACAGGAGGTACAGAGAGGTTAGGTAAGAACTGGGATGCAGCACAGGCAGACCTGATTCCAGAGGCACCATCCTGACCACTATGTTACGTGATTTCTTCAAAAATCTTCACTTGAAGGGCCAGGGTGTGTCCCTGGGGTTTTATATTTGCAAAGAGTAAAAAAAGACAGGAAAGAATTAAGGGAAGGGAAGCGGGCAGAAGGTCTTTAGTGTTCACCTGGAAAGTTTAGGTTTTATCCTAATAGTAAGAGGATCTTTGATGTGTGGTGAGGGAGGTGGATTGGGAGTTTGGGGTTAACAAATGCAAACTATTGTGTGTAGATGGATAAACAAGGTCCTACTCTATAGCACAGGGAACTATATTCAATATCCTGTGATAAGTCACAATGGAAAAGCGTATTAAAATAAGAATGTATATACATTCATAGCTAAGTCACTTTGTTGTGCAGCAGAAATTAACCCAACATTATAAATCAACTGTATTTCCACTTAAAAACAAAATGATTTAAGAAGAGAGAGACGGCTTGAGAGACACAGAACCGACCCCAAATTGTGAACACAGCAGCTTGGCAGACTCCGGGCTCCTCGGGGCCGTCTCTCTCAGCTGCCAGGTCTGTCTGTCTGTCTCCCCTCCCCAGCACCCCCTCGCCACCGCAATGGTGGTCACTCAGCGTGGCTCCACCAGCTGCCCCCCAGGACGGTGCTCCCTTGTTAGCAGAGGTTTCAGGAAAACAAGAGAGGCTCCTCTTTGCATTCAGGTGGAATGGAAACTGGCCACGGATTAGCAAGTGCTGTAGGGAGCAACACTCCTTCAGATTCATGACTCTTCCCTCCCCTTTTGTGCATGCTTGAAAATTCCCATAACAAAAAAGTTTTCTTAAGGTGTAATAAAAGATGTCTTGTCCTCAGGAGAGTGCTGCGGACTGAAGTCTAGTTTGGGTGTAGGAAGGACTGTGTGGTGGGCCACTGGGGGCCAGATCCAGGAAGGGTCCCCGAGGACACTTCCTGGTGCAAGACCATTCAGTGCGGCCAGAAAGTAAGTAAACAAACTGAAAAGATAGTCACAGATCTACACTTCAAAAGATAGTTGGCCCAGGCAGTCCTGCAGAAAAGATCTGCCGAACTTTTTCTTTTTTTGACTTGTAGGATCTTTTTTTTTTTAAAATAAGTCAATGGATTGCTCTTTCAGCCATCTCTTTTTATTTACAGTTTGTGTTTAATGCAAATCAATTTCATAACATGAAAAGTTACTGTGATCAAAGCATAAATACATAAACCCAATATACAATCCAAAACAGATATACAGCATTCAGGTGTGAAACAAAAGGGAATGTTCATTCACACACACAGTAGCTTGAGATCTGTTGGATATGGTTATTCCAGTGTTGGTTTCTAAAGATGGGGAAAAAAAATGACTGGTTTTCAAAACTACCATGGCCATATTAGATTTTGGAATATCTAAGCATCAGTGTTTGACCATGTGAACAAAAGACTTTAGGGAGTGTCTATTTTTAAAAAGTTGCTGTGCATCAAGGCAGTTGTGAAAAGATTTACTTTCCAAAATCAAGCCCATTTTAGGCTTAGGACCAGGTTCTAACTATCCTAAAATATCAAATGATAACAGAAAGTGTTCCAAATGTGGCTACTCTGA
>CM035281.1:5901265-5914406 GCA_020226075.1 Hydropotes inermis | reverse complement strand
GTGTGCGTGAGAGTGTGTGAGTGTGAGTGTGTGAGTGTGTGTGTGTGTGTGAGTGTGTGTGAGTGTGTGTGTGTGTGTGAGTGTGTGAGTGTGCGTGAGTGTGTGTGTGAGTGTGTGTGTAGGAAGAAGCCGGCCTTTTCCACCCAGGGCTGCAACAGCCAAGAAGGGATGGGGCCCTGCTAGGTGGGCTGGACCATCTTGCGGTCCTCCTCCCTCTGGGGGTCTTCTGGGTCTCGTCAGCAGTCCAGAAGCCTTCCCTCCTCAGCCTTGACCACAGCGCTGATTTCTGCAGAGAAGGCCCCTGGCAGGGGGTAGGGGTAGTAACCCTCTCTAAGCTAGTGGGCGCCTCTGGAGGGCCTTGGCAGGGCGCCCACAGGGGTCACGTCTCTCCCCACAGCCGCTTTCATCAGTCTCATCAGAGCTGTCCCAGTCTGGATGGGGTGGCCAAGTCGGAGGCTGGGTGCAAACCCCTGTTTGGGGGCCATGAGGTCAGGTCGGCCAGGTGGGCGCCCTGCCCAGAGGTGTGCGGACCCAGAAGCTGTTTAAGCCTCTGGGGAATGCCTCCCTCCTGCTGTGACCTCTGGAGTCTTCTAGTAGCTTCCAGAGGGCGGGGCTGGGAGGTGCTCTGTCCATTCACGTCCCTGGTGCCCTGGCAGAGTTCCCTCGAGGATAGAGGAAAACCAGGATGGAAGCTGGCCTGAGGCCCAGGCAGAACACGCAACAGAGACACCGGACCAGCCTGGGAATTCGGGCTAAGGTGGAGAGGATGCCGTGCTGACCTCCAACCACCCCTAGAATGTGGAACTAACAACTGCCCTTTTTTTCCACTAAGACACAGAGAGACATACCCTTCAGCCTCTGCACTGCCTGCCCCCAGCCTGTGTCACTGACCCTGGGGCCGTGTCCCCAAGCCCCATGGCCTTTGCACAGCCTTGGATGAGAGCCCACCCCCACCCCCGCCACTCTGCGTGGCCAGGCTAAAGCCACGCATCAGTCCAGAGCTCAGGTCAGCACCACGGCCCCCAGCCTCCAACCACACATCCCCGTCACCTGTGTGTGTCTCCTCACGGTCACGCCCTCCAGGCTGGGGGCTTGCAGAGCATGGGGGCTGTCTCCTACAACTCAAGATATAAAGAAGCAACACAGCGACATGGGAGGAGCCCAGAGGGGCAGGGCAGTCACCCCAGGTGTGTGGCCCACAAATGGGAGCTTAATTACAAAAGACAGAGCGAGGGATCTGAGTCCCACAACCGGCTCCCCGTCCCAGGGGCCCTGTGTCGGGGAGAAAAGCCCCAAACATTTGGCTCTGAAAGCCAGTGGGGCTTCCTTTCAGAGGGCAGGGGAGAGCAGAGAGTCCACTTTTTTTTTTTTAATTGAAGTATAGTTGATCTGGGGGATTTCCTGGTGGCTCAAATAATAAAGAATCTGCCTGCAATGCAGGAGACCCAGGTTCGATCCCTCGTTGGGAAGATCCCCATGAGAAAGGAATGGCTACCCACTCCAGCATTCTTGCCTAGACAATTCCATGGACAGAGGAGCCTGGCGGACGACGACACTTTCACTTCTCATAGTTGATTTACACTGTTGTGCCAATCCCTGCTACATAGCAGAGTGACTCAGTTATATACATACATGCATTCTTTTTGTATGCAGTAGGACCTTGCTGTTTATCCGTTCTAAATGGGATAGTTTGCATCTGCTAACCCCAAGCTCCCAGTGCGTCCCTCTGCCTCCCCACTCCCCCTAGGCAACCACAAGTCTCCACAGTCTGTGGAGACTCCACTGTTAGAGGTCACAGACCGAATCTCACATACTCTGGGACGCAGGGCAGAAGCAGTCATTTGAAAGAAGCCTGAGTCCCACCCACCTGCTGATGCTGGAGAGCCTCCCAGAGAGGCAGGAGGTGACTGTCTCGTCCTGGGACATAGATGCTGGTGGAGCCATTCTGGGGAGCTCGCTCTCCCATGACGATGCTGGTGCTGGCAAGCGCATTGTGGAATCCTCCCTCCAGCCAGTTAATGCCAGAACTCAGACCCACCCAGAAGCAGGCTGGAAGCAGCACTGGGGTGTCTCAGGCCAAGAAACTAGCCAGTCAAAGACCCTGTGCCACCCACTCTCAGGCCTGCTGCCTTGAGACCTCTGAGCTCACTGCCCTGGGACCTGGCCCTCCACACCACCATGTTGGCACTACCCTGGAACACCCAGGGCCCTAAAGCCAGCCTTCAGGACCCCGCCCCACCCACCAGTAGGCCTGCATCACTCTGGGACACCCAGGACCCACAGTTAGAGACTCCAGGACCTAGCTTCTTTCACCAGTAAACCAACAGCAGCTCTGAGACCCTGGATCTTTTAGTCAGAAACCCCACGACCTGTCTCTGCCAGCCGGCTTGCAGCTTCCTGGACTGGTTTTCTCCTTTTGCCCCCAGGCAGGCCCCCTCCCCACCTGAGGCGGGAGATAGATGGCCCCAGTGTGAGCGGCTGGAGTCTGTCCCCTGCAGACAGATCCTCCTGGATGAAGATAAGAGCAGGAGCAAGAGAGGAGCTGAGCCCTGCCCAGATAAAAGATGAAAGACCATGTATTCATCACTCTCTGTGTCCTTCCAGACTATGCATGCTCAGAAAGTTTTCTTAGAGGTCCAAAAGGGAGGGGCTTGCCACCCATTAATAAGTGATGTTAACCTACCCATAGTCCTCTTCTCTAGAATCCATCCTGGCTAAGAGATGCTCACATAGGGGAAAACCCTGAGATAAACCAAATACGGGCTTCAGTTCAGTTCAGTCGCTCAGTCGTGTCCAACTCTTTGCAACCCCATGAATCACAGCACACCAGGCCTCCCTGTCCATCACCAGCTCCCGGAGTTTACTCAAACTCATGCCCATCAAGTCGGTGATGCCATCCAGCCATCTCATCCTCTGTCGTCCCCTTCTCCTCCTGCCCCCAATCCCTCCCAGCATCAGGGTCTTTTCCGATAAGTCAACTCTTTGCATGAGGTGGCCAAAGTATTGGAGTTTCAGCTTCAGCATCAGTCCTTCCAACAAACACCCAGGACTGATTTTCTTTAGGATGGACTGGGTGGATCTCCTTGCAGTCCAAGGGACTCTCAAGAGTCTTCTCCAATACCACAGTTCAAAAGCATCAATTTTTTGGTGCTCAGCTTTCTTCACTGTCCAACTCTCACATTGATACATGACTACTGGAAAGATATGGGCTTAGAACCAGGCAAAGCAAAACAGCTGGCCAGAGGAAACCTGGAAAAAGTGCCCCACGTGAGTGATGCAAACCACCACAAGGGCATGATCTTGAGTCCACCCGTGCGTGTCTATCCACATGTACCATTTTCCTCCTAATAAACACTTGACTTGTGTCACTGCTTTCTGTCTCTATGTGGAAATTCGTTTCTACAGAGGTGATCGGCCAGGGCCTTGTCACTGGCCACTGTCCTTGATGGTCTAAGGGCTAGGATTCAGGGCTCTCACTGCTGTGACCTGACTTCAATCTCTGGACAGGAAGCAAAACCGGCTTTAAGCCGTTGCAGGCCAAGGCCACCTGAGATCACACCTTCTCCCTGGCCCTTTGCTCTGGGCAGCAGAGCAGGCTGACCGTCAGGGGCTGGCAGTCACTCTTCCATGCCCTTGGCCTCCAGGCAGGTTTGCCTACGGAAGTGCCCATGGGACCATGTGGGGCAACAACAGGAAGACAGCTGTAGACTCCCCTGGCTCCTCCCTGCCAGCCAGGTCCGGGCAGAAGCTGGGGTCCTACGTGGCCGTGGCTCCTGTTGGTGGTCCTGGCACCTCCGGCCCTCACTGGCATCTTAGCCCTGCCCTCAGTCCCATCAGAGCCTCTCTGCAGTTAATCCATGGAAGGTCCTCTGTTTTAGCCAGCCCCTAGCTGACCCACCTCCATACTTCTGAATAATATCAGAGTAGACTTGGTCTGATTTCATGCCTCTTCTTGACCCCAGCCTGGCTGAATCTCCTAGGACAAAACTTGTTACCATTTCTGCTGGAGACACCGAACCGTAGCTGTCTAAGGGGTTAATCCTATCTGGACCTATTACCAGATGGTGCAGCAGAAAAAAATCTACAGATCTGAATTTGAATACTGTGTGACTTTGGGCAAGTCACTTAACCTCTCTGAATCTATTTCTTCTTTGTAAAATGAGGATACTAGTACAACCTTCTTGGATTGTTGTGAAGATTAAGTGGATGAGCAGCATGCCTGGCAGATGGAAGAGTATGGTGGCAGAATTCTGGGGAGTTTGGAATCCCGCTGACCCTCATGATCCCATGCCACCCCCACGCCCCCATGGGGAAAAGCAGACACCATGGTCCTCATCTCACAGAGAAAATTTTTCTCAGAGAAAAAACCTCATCTCACATCTCACAGGGTATGTTCATACAACAGTGAAGACCTGAATCAAGGGTTAGTACTCAGATCTCTCAACCCTCAGGCAAGGGACCCTTTAGATATAGCACAAGGCTACTTCCAGAGCCTTTATGATGCTTTTGGATATTTATGGGTGAAAAGACAGGCTATCTGGGGTTGACTTTAAAATAGTCCAACAAAAACCAAAAGAGTTGGAGGGAAGCAGAATAGATAAAACAGATTGTCAGTGAATGTCATAGCTGATGGCAGATACTGGGCTCCTTATGCGATTTTTTCCAACTTTAGGTACATTTGAAGTTTTCTGTAATAAAACATGGACATGATTTTGAGCTTTCTTTCTTTCTTTCTTTTTTTTGGCCATGCCACACAGCATGCAGGACCTTGGTTCCCTGATCAGGGATCACATCTGAGTCCCTTGCATTGGAAACATGGAGTCTTAACCACTAAACCTCCAGGGAAGTTCCAATGAACTATCTTTAATGACTGATGAAAACATTCGTGATAAAACAATCAGTGAGAAAGCAAGGTGTAGACCTGTGTAAGCATTGCAATCCCAACTGTGTGTGCGTGTCTGTATCTACCCACACATGTGTGAAAGTGTCAAGAATGAACAACACCGTTAATTTAACATGTTTGTCTCTGCATAATAGACTCATTATTTTTCTTATCAATATTTTCCAAGGTTTCTAAAATGAGCATGTACTATTGTATAATCAGAAAAACAGTCAATATGAAAATGCTTAAAATATAATTTTGCTAAAGCAAGTGGCTGGGACAGGAGATACTGGGGGCATTGAGCCAGTGAGGGCAGAGAGGCTGGGGGTCCCTAAAACTGCTTGGCCCCAGCCCTGGGAGAGGAGGGGCAGCTGGACAGACACCTCCGGGTCTTTCCTCTCCAACGAGTGGGTGCCAGTACCAGAAGGCCCAGCCCTGCTCCAAGCTGCTTGCCCTGGTCCTGACCGGCTGTGTTGGCCCTGCCTCAGGGCCAGGTGCTGGGGAGGTGAGCCAGATGTCAGAGCCCCAGCCACATCTGGGGAGGGTGGCTGAGAGGCATGCCGCCCAGCTCTCTGGTTCGGGATCTGGTTTCATCACCTGACCCCAGCACGGAGGGCCCCAGGGCCGGAGGGTGTGACACCACACCCTTGTCCTCGCTGCACAAGATCCTTTCTGAAGACCTCCCAAGGGCCAGGTCTGGCACACAACCTGCAGACGCAGCTGCAGGCCCGCACTACAGATGAGGGAGCTGAGGCTCAGAGCTGCACCCCCTGTTACCGTCCCCCAGGGCTTCCCCCTTGCCCTCAGGGTGGAACAGGGTCCCTGCCTCTGGGTCCTGCCACGACCCCCACCCCCAACTGTCACTGCAGTATTCACAGTCTCCACCCACTGGGCGCACACACGACCCCAGGCCTATGCTTGGGATTTCCCCTCATTATGTTCGCTCTCCTCTTATTCCCACATTATCTTGCCTCTGTGGCAATGCCACCTCCTCCAGGAAGTGCCCCCCCAACCCCAATAGGCTCAGAGTACTGGGGCCACTCCCAGCAAATTAATATTCCTCTTTGCACAGCCCTAGTTGTGCTATATTGATACTTTCACATCACTCGCCCCTGCTGCCCCTGACCATGGACTCCCTGAGGTCAGGGAAGGAGTCAGGGCCATCACACAGAATTCTTCCTCCAGGAGGAAGCAGCCCCATGTGACCACGGGGTGAAGCTTGGGGTCCTGGGTCTGAATGCAACCTGCACAACTGTGCCCTGAATCCCTGGCCTGGGTCTTACTCGGCTGTAAGTGGGCCTGGCTCAGAGGCTTGTGTGAATGAACAAGCGAATGAGCGAGTGAACGTGTGGCTGTGAGCAGAGAGTTGTCCAGGGTCTTCCAGTGGTAACAGCACAGTCAGGGCTCCACCCATGGCTCAAGGGACTCCAGATCCCGTGTTTGCCACACCCTCTGCAGATGTGACGAGCTTGCGGCACCTCCAGATACTGAGCCGAGGCTGGTCTAGAGGCCTGAGCCCTGCCGGGGCCTGACCAGGGTAGTCTCCAGGCCTCCCAGAGGATGAGGTGCTGCTGGACGCAGGGTCACACCAGCTGGCCAAGGCTGATGATATCATGGCAGTGAGGGTTGGGCCCGGTCAGGCTTGTGAAGCCCAGGCCTGGTCCCAGAGGGGCACATGCAAGTTGAGAACTTGAGACTACCTTCTTCGGAGGAGGAGCCTTGGACCTCAGCGAGGGGACCCCCTCTCCCAGAAAGGTTGCCCCATTGAGGACACAAAAGAAAGGAAAAGTCCAACATAAATCTACTGGTGACCATCCAGTGTGCGAATCCATTAGGTGCCGGGGTGTAACACAGTGAGCACCCCCCTGCCCTGGGGCTGTGCACAGACTTCGAGGATGTACGAAGGTGTCCTCCCTTCCCAGAGGTGGGAGGTGACTCTAGACTCAGGCAACAAGGTGTCCATTCTCCCCACAGAAGGTACAGAGAATCTGAAGGGGCAGAGCAGGAAGTGGGGGTGCAAGGGGTGGACCCAGATGGTGGGCAGCACTTAGGCTGCAGAAATCAGACTCACTCGAGGGCAGTGCTTAGAGGCAGGGAAGTAATAAAAAGAAAGAGATGGCTTTGGGCATCAGACAGCCTGGATCAAATCCTGCTAGACCACTTCAGGGCTGGGTGACATTTACATTTCACCCAGCTTGTGTGGGTTTGTGAAAAGAAAGTAATGGTTAGATCCACTGGGAGAAATAACAACAGGCGTGCATCTCAGATACACCCCACGGAGAAGACAGGCCACAAAGAGCACAGTCTAACTGATGATTCCGTTCATACTCAATTCTAGAAAGCACAAACCAAGCTACAGGGAGAGAAAGCTGATCTCTAGGGGATGGGGCCTGGTAGGGAAGAGATTACAAACAGCAGGTCACAAGCAAACGATGGCAGATGATGGACATGTTCCTAACCCTGAACATGATAATAGCCTCATGAATGTGTTTGTAAGTTACAATTTTAATTGTACAATTTATATCTGGGCAGACTGTTGTATTCAATCACACCTCAATAAACCTTTTAAAAAAAAAATCCCCCAACCTCAAAATGTTTTAAAAATCTCAGTGTCTTCCTCCTGGGAGCAAGTCACAGGCTTGAAGTGTCTTTTGAAGATCACTCATTTCTGTCTGGGTTAGTTCCCTGCCATTTTACACTGTCAGGACAATTCTTCCCTGATTCACTTGAATGTGCATCTATAGGATTCTAACTCAGCTCCTGGTCATTAGGCCCGGTTGGATCTCTGAAGGTGACCATGCAAGTGGGGTCCTGCTTTTCTGGAAAGCAGCCCAGGGCAGCCCTTAACTTGGCCTGTGCTATGCTATGCTTAGTCACTCAGTCATGTCGGACCCTTTGCGACCCCGTGGTCTGTAGCCCACCAGGCTCCTCTGTCCATGGGGATTCTCCAGGTAAGAATACTGAAATGGGTCACCATTCCCTCCTCCAGAGGATCTTCCCAAGCCAGGGATCGAACCCAGGTCTCCCACACTGCAGGCAGATTCTTTACCATCTGAGCCACCAGGGAAGCCCCCGGTGGGCTTGGCCTGGGGGCCTGGAAACCAAAGTGAGGTTGCCCACTTGGTTGTGTTCGAAGTCCTCATCTGGTGGTCCTTGCTCGTCAGCTGGAGGAAGGGCATGTTTCAGAGCTCCCTCCCCAAGCTCCCTGCTGATGAGATTGGTACATCGTGGGCCTTTTAACCTCTCATGCACCTGTGAGCAAGCACACTTGTCAGATTTAATTTTTTAATGTAATCTATTTTATTGAAGTATGGTGTTAGTTTCAGGTGTCCAGCAAAGTGACTCAGTTATTCTTTTTCAGATACTTTTCGCTTTTAGGTTGTTACGATATACAGTCCCCTGTGCTATCCCCAAGAGCAGGTCTTTGTTGGTTGTCTATCCCTTATCAGATTGATGACTGCTTTCCTTTTTAGTTCTGATTCATTTTTGTCAGTTACTCCTATTCTGAACTGTCTTTGCAAGAAGTTCTAAATCAAAAAGTCCAGTAATCTGGATTTTGCTGAAAGAATTAGACTGAGTTTGTATCGGCATGTAGGATATTGTGTGTGTGTGTGTGTGTGCACATGTGTGCGTGCACGCATGTTGGTGTGCACATTCACAGGCCACAAGCTGTGAGCAATCATTCCTCAGCTGCGGCTGTCCTTCATGACCTTATTGCAAGTTGGTATTTTACATTCTTAGAAATGACTCTGAACCACTACAGTATTAAGAGAAAAATCAAGAAAGAAACCGGTACTGAAGGAAGCATATAGATCCACATCTGTCCACCCTGACCTGAGACAGCCCTTTGCACCCACATGGTCTCCAAGCTGGCTCCCTCCCCTCTTTTCTGACCCTGAGAGACCTTTGCAAATTGCAAATCTGCGTATGGCTTTCTTCTGCTTGCATGGTCTCCACTGGCTCCTCTGATGGCAGAACAATGTCTATGTGCCTCCTTATCATATATTTAATAAGGTTTCTGTGTCCAACATATATAAAGAATGCTTATAATTCAATAGTAAAAAGACAACTCAAACAAAAATAGGCAAAACATTTGAGTGGATATTTCTCCAAAGAATATAGAAAAATGGCCAGTAAGAACATGAAAAATTGCTCCACGGAAATTTGCCATTAGGGAAATGCTAATCAAAATGACAGCGAGATAACACTTCACATCCACTAGATTGATTCTTAAAGGTGAATCATGACAAGTGAGGATGTTAGTGAGGATGGGCAGAAATTGGAACCATGTGGGTTATGTAAAATGTTGGTGGGAATGTAAAATGATATGGCTGCTGTGGGAAAAAAGTTTGGTGGTTCCTCCAAAGTTAAGCATACAAGTACAATGTGACTCAGAAATTCCATTTGTCTGTATATGCCCAAGAGAAATGATAGCATGCTTTCAAAGCATGTACATGAATATTCACAGCAGCATTATTCATAATAGCTAAAAAATGGAAGCAACACAAATGTCCATCACCTGATGGACAGAATGTGGTCTGTCCATGTGATGGAATACCTTTTATAGGATTGGAGTACTGATACATACTGCGACATGATGAACCTCAAAAATATGATGATAATGAAAGAATCCAGACAAAAAGGCCAGCTACTGTGTAATCACATTTATAGGAAATATCTAAAATATGTAAATCCATGGAGACAGAAAGTGGATGCTTGTTTGCCAGGGGCTGGAGTGGGAGAGGGAATGAGAATGACCGCTTAATAGGTAGGAGGTGTTTTTTAGAGTGATGAAAATGTTCTGGAGTCAGAGAGTGATAAAGGCCACACAACATTGCGGATGGACTAAAAGCCACTGAATGATACACTTTTCAAAGCTTGAAATGGTGAGTTGTATGTGGGACGTTTCCTCAGCAAAATATTGCTGTGAAAGTCACTTAGTCCTGTCCAACTCTTTGCTACCCCATGGACTATACAGTCCATGGAATTCTCCAGGCCAGAATACTGGAGTGGTAGCCTTTCCCTCCTCCAGGGGATCTTCCCAACCCAGGGATCGAACCCAGGTGTCCCACATTGCAGGTGGATTCTTTACCAGCTGAGCCACAAAGAAAGCCCCAGAACACTGGAGTGGGTTGCCTATCCCTTCTCCAGCAGATCTTCCCAGTCCAGGAATAGAACCGGGATCCCCTGCATTGTAGGTGGATTCTTTACCAACTGAACTATCAGGGAAACCCAATGATTAACAAATCCTGAGAATGCATATATTAGCCTGAATCCTGCCCACATCTCAAGTTCCTCCACCTTTACAGAGGTTTCCCCAACTTGGTCAACTCCTGGTGATCTCACCTTCTTATGAACTTTCATGAAATCTACTGAAAAAATTGGTGATTTGACTCATCCTTCACTACCTACCATTCTTTGTTTCTTTGTTTATTCTTCATTATTTACATTTCTTTCACTACCTCTCAATATTTATACTAGATTTATATTTATTATACAACCTTTCCAATAAAAATATATCAGAAAAATTAATGAATTAAAAAAAACAAAGAATACCATCAAGTATAGAAAGTAAGGGCCTGAGGATTAGTAGAGAGGGCACAGAAGTCAATGGAACTCAACACAGAGGGGGAATAAGCCCATGTCAGGGAACAAGTCCTAACCCCTCCATGAACACGGTCATACCCACATGGGCCCTCGGCTCCCAGGGGACCGGTGAGTGATGGTGCTGGGGCAGTCAGCTACTCACATTAAAAAATAGCTACATTCCAACCTCCCACCATACACAAAATTAAATCAGATACACAAAAGAGATAAATAAGGAAAATGAAGCTTCTAAACCCATAGAAGAAAACACTGGAGCCTGTGTTTGTGTTCTTGTAGGAGGGAAGGCTTTGGCCAAGAAAGTATAGCAAGCAAAACTCACAAAGAAAAGATGGACACGCTGCCCTGAATCAGAATGGAAATCTCTGCATGAACGGAATCAGGAGTTTCAAATTTCCTAAAATAAGACTAACACGGGGATACACTCTACCAACCACATGGTGACTACAGTTAATGCTTGAAATATCTGAAAGTACCCAGGAGGACGGACCTTAAAAATTCTCATCTCAGGAAAAGAATTGTAACTATGTGTGGTGATGCATGTTAACTGGACTTAGTTTTCTTAATTGAATTATAGCTGATTTACAGTGTTGTGTTAATTTCAGGTATTCAGCAAAGTGAATCTGATATATATACTTTTCCAGATTCTTTTCCCCTATGGCTTGTCACAAAACATTGAGTTAACTGGACTTATTGTGGCTATTATTTTGCAGTATTTACAAATATTGATCCATCATGTTATAAACCTGAAGTTAATATAATGTTGTCTCAATTATACCTCAAGAAAATATTGAAATTTCTATGTGCCAAAAAAAATAAAAAAGACTAGGAGGAAATAGTTTATATATATAAATATATACATATATGTTTACAATAATATATTTATATAAATAAATATTTATTTATATACAAATAAAGGTATGTTATATAATATATACTTAGATATATATAAATATATATATATATATAAATATCCAGAACATGTGAAGAACTTCTACAAATCAACAACAGTAATAAAAGACCAAGAACCCAATAGAAATGGAAAAAGAATGTGAATATCAATTAGCAAAATATAAAATCCACATGGTCAATAAACATTGGACAAAAAAGTTGGCCTCACTAACGATCAGGGAACTGTAAGTGAATACCCCAAGGCAATACTGTTTCTCTTGCGTGAGCTGGGCGTGAGTTAGAAAGTTCTAGCACCTCAGAATGGAGAGGATATGAAAGTGGATATTCGCATGCCTGCTGTCGGTTGTATAAACAGATGTAACCATGTTGAAAGGCAATTTGACAACACGAATTTCAAATTTTAAATCTTGTATGCCGTGACCTGATTATTCCATTTCTTGGTGTGTACCCATAAGAAAACTTGTACACACATACAGAGAGACATATACAAACTTGGTTACTACAGCCTTTTTTAAAAGTGCAAAAACAAGAGACACAACCTAAATGCCACAGCTGGGGACAGGACTAGTAAACTGTGATATCACCATACAATGAAATTACAGGCTGCATTACCAATAATGAGGTTGTTCCTCTAACTTGACCAGAACAGGCCTCCAAAACAAACTATTGTTAGATAAAAAAGCAAGTCACAGAGTCATACCTTCAACATCACACCATGTGTGAAAATACACCATTACCCACAACTATACTGCAACATGCTTTCGCAGACACTGGCATGTGTCAGGGCAGGGGTTGCCCCCAGGTAGGAGAGTGGGATTAGGCCTGGCCATCAACAAGGACCAGAGGTGATTTTTTTCGTACTGATTCTATTTTTTCAAGTAGAATATGTTTGTGTAATTTCAACATATGACAACATTGCAAGTCAATTACACTTCAATTAAAAAATAGATTAAACAAAAAAGAAAGATATGTAAAGATTTGGCCTGGAAAAGTTAAGATCAAATTATATTCTGGAAAAAGTTTAAGAATCTTAAGTTATTATAGATTTTTTAAAATGCTACACATTTATTAATAATGCCAAAAGTTTAAAAAAACTAAACATATTGGCAAGGAGATGGAAGAACTGGAAGTCTCAGACTCTTCTGGTAGAAACACAAAAGGAAACAACCATCTTAGATCACAGTATGTGCTGATACGCTCAGTTGCACAGTCGTGTCTGACTCTTTGTGACCCCATGGACTGTAGCCCGACAGGCTCCTCTGTCCGTGGAATTTTCCAGGCAAGAATGCTGGAGTGGATTACCATTTCTTTCTCCATAGATTTTTTTTTTTTTTAATAGACATCTGGGTGAGTACAGTGACTTGAAACTAGGAAAAAATTTAAAAAATTTTAAAAACATGAATTTAGGCACATGGGACTATATTCTGTCAAGGCAGTCTGAGCGCAGGTTGGAAAAGAATTTCCAGACCCAGGGCATTTTAGAGGAGAGAATTTATTGAGAGCAAAGGGCCGAGGTAGTGAGGGGCACTGCCAAGACACGGGGCTGACTTCCTCACAGTCCAGGGAGGGCGGACTTCTCTTGAGAGTTAGTAGCCAATTTTTATTTTATTTTTTTTTACTTCTTCTCACCATTTATTTTTTTTTTTTTTTTTTAGTAGCCAATTTTTATAGTTTCAAGACGAAAAAGAAATTCCTGCTGCAAGGACAGCACTAGATGATTAGCTAGGATGATAGAGGGTGAGT
>CM035281.1:5880876-5901165 GCA_020226075.1 Hydropotes inermis | reverse complement strand
ATATATATATATATATATATATATATATATATATATATACCAAACAACTTTCCTGTATAGCAGAGATTAACACATTGTACATCGATTAGACTTCAATAAAATTAATTTTAAAAATGTTAAGTTAGAAAAAATAAATCAAAACCAGGAAAATATAAATAATGATATGAAGTCAGGGCTGTGGGAGAAAGAAATGGAAATATCAAAACCCAGATGCCAATGATACATGACTCCGAGAGACTGTGAAGAAGAGGGAAGCCTGGCGTGCCACAGTCCACGGGGTCACAAAGAGTCAGACGGGACTGAGCGACTGAACAACAAATGACCTATGAAATTGCCATAGCTGAGGTTCATATTTAGTTCTGAGCTTCCTGGCAACCCAGGGGAAAGTGGGTTACATAATCAACCTCTGATTGTCAGAAAGCATAAACCTGGTTAGAAATTTTCTTGTGTGGTAGATTTTAGCTTTCTAACCACAACAGAGAGCCACAGTTCAACCTCTTGGGAACTTCAGGGCCATGCAGGGGGCCAAGCACCCACTGGCATGCCCTGCAAGTCTTTTTAGGGTTGTGACCACTCTGGTAAGTGTGGGATGCTTACCAGGGTGGAACAAAGCATCCTTGTCCTTCAGGATGAAGCAGAACTCTAAAATTCCATGACCCACTGTTGGTTAAAGTTTGGTTACATCACTAGGATCCTGACCCCAGAGGCGTAACGGTGACCTGTGGCCCAAAAGAATCCAAGGTCAAGCCATGGATTGACCATGGGTAAGCCATCCTTTAGTTTGTGTCTCCTTCCAGTCATCCCTTACCATCAGTGGTAATTTATAGAAATCCTACGGAACTTGTTTATACAGGGTTTGGGATCATGTTTGCATCCTCAATTCAGTGGTACAAAGCTCAGAGAAGTGAAGCAATTTCCCCCCATGTCACAGATGACTGGCCTCAGAATGAAGAGTATAAATCCAGTATCCTGGCTCTTTCCACTGCCCAATCCACTCTGCATGCCAGATTCAACTGTAAACTGAGAATGTGATAAGTCAGAAAAATCAGAAGAAATCCTGTGACCAAGAGTGTGTTTTCTTTTATTTTTTTTCTCCCTTGGCCATACTGCACGGCATGCAGGATCTTAGTTCCCCAACTAGGGATCAAACCTGTGCCCCCTGCTGTAGAAGTGCTCAGTCTTAACCATTGGACCTCCAGGAAAGTCCCGAGAGTGTGTTTTCCTTCACACTCAACACTTAGCAGGGAAAACACTTGTTCCAGGTTGAGATTTTCAGATTGAGTGGAACTGAATTTTGGAAATGACCAATAGCATCCAAAGCCTGGTCTGGGAGATGACATGGATAATCAATTATAGCTTGCTATTTACTTTTATCCTGCTCTCTTTGAAAGGAATTTCTGTTGGTATTTTAAAAGTGTGAAACAAGAAAATAAAAATAAATGACGAAAGGAGAAAATGAAAACTTAAACTGAAACAAAGCCAGTTTGCTTGCACCACAGTGCTAGAAGAGGGCCATAAATGTGATCCTGAGCGTCTTTGTGGCCAAAGCAAAGAGTGAAAACGGTCCGCTTCAAGGTGCTCATGTTATGTAAGTTATTAACACCTGGACTGTCAGATGCACAGGCTTTCCTGAGTATAGAGCTCTGAAGCCAATGGATTTTGTGGTTCCCAATAAGCCTGATGTCCTGGGACGAGAGAACAGTGTCCTGACCACATCCCCACAACAGTGAGTCTCTGTGCGTGTGTGCTAAGATGCTTCGGTCGTGTCCGACTCTTTTCGACCCTATAGACTATAGCCAGCCAGCCTCCTCTGTCCATGGGATTCTCCAGGTATGAATACTGGAGTGGTTTGCCATGCCCTCCTCCAGGGGATCTTCCCAACCCAGGGATTGAACCTGAGTCTCTTACATCTCCTGCATTGGCAGGAGGGTCCTTTACCATTAGCACCAACTGTAGTTCCTTTTTAAAACAGCATCTTCAGGACTTCCCTGGTGGTCCAGCGGTGATGACTCTGCGCCTCCAGTGCAGGGGGCTTGGGTTCACTCACTAGTCAGGTAACTAAGATCCCACATGCTACAATTAAGAGTTCTATGGCCACACCTGAAAGATCCTGCTTGCCTCAACTGAGACCCAGGGCAGTCAAATAAATAAATATCAAAAATTAAAATAAAGCAACATCTTCAAAGCACTCAGTTGGCATGGCATCAAAAAGTAATTTGGTAAACTCACCAGTCCAGGACGGGGTCAGTCTGGACAATACTGGCTTGTCACAAATAAGTTGTGATGACATAGATGGATGCAGAAATTAATTCCCAGAGAAGACCCGGGCAGCAGCTGACTGCAAATGTGACAGAGGCCGCAGGAGGCAGCAGTGTTGCCCTGCTCCCGGAGGAGAGGCCCGAAGACGGGGCAGTGTATATTTGGATAAGAAGGTGCTATTGTGTCTCGAAAAAGAAAACAAAAGTTTCTTAGTTGATGAGATTGTGTCCTGTCTAGGCAAGTGTCGTCATGGCACTATCCTTGAGGAACTCCAGGCTGTGTTGACCAGACAGCTGACATGCTGAAAACCTCCTGTGAGTGAGTCATGGCCCCAGCGTGGCAACTCTGTGGCTTGGGCAGGTCACAGCGTCACTTTGTACCTGAGTCTCCTCCTCTGCCATGCAGGTCGTCTGAGAAACCTGGAAATAGAGCAGGGGATATGCTGGTCCCTTGTGGGCTCTGGAAAGACGCTAAGTCGTTCTGTCATGAAAGAAGGTGAGATAGCAATGTGGCTCTGGTGGAGGCCTTTGACCCAAGTCCCTGGCATGGATGCAGGATACTCTCCAGGAACCACGATCTTCAACTCCAGCCCCAAGGCCTACTGGGTTCTCCTGGGCTCCATGTGGGAACCAGCTCTTTCAGACCTGCAAGCTTCAAGCAGGTTAGGGGCCTGCCTGCCCAGAATGACCGGCCATGGAAGGAATTTTAATGGAAGTTCATTAACATTTTTCTTTCACTGCTGGAGGATTTGCTTTGAGAGTTGGGTGGAATGTTATCTCCAATGAGATGAAAGTAGAGTCCTCGGATGAATGGAGCCCCCCTTGTTCCAAGCAGTCCTTGTCTGATGCTAAGTTTGTACACACTTACCTAGCTAGCCCCTGCATCCTACCTCTAGGCCCAAGACACTGGGACCATTGGGTTAAGGTTTCCCAAGAGCTGTCCTCTTGGTGCCTTGGTGAACTGGAGAGGTTGAAAACCCCAGCACCTGGGTTTGTCTGCAGGCAGGCAGTCACACGCTTGTTCAACCTTGATAGACCTGCTCTCAGGTGCTGGCCCGGGTGCTTACAATGGCTACTTTGGGGGATCCTTGTGGGTGCACTTAAGTGGCCAGGGGTGGGTCACAGCCACTGAGCAATGAGCTGTCCCATCCCAGAGCTCAGGGCCCTGCCCTTGCCAGTTGGACCATCAGGTGTGGAAGCTGAGACCTTCTGTGGCTATTTATATTTAAACTTAATTTAATCAAATAAAAATTCAGTTCCGTAGTGGCATCAGCTCCATTTCTGGGTGCTTGGAAGCCACACCTGGCTACTTATAGGATAGAGCAGGTGGAGAAGGTTTCTGTCACTGTAGGAAGTTCTGTTGGACAGCCTGGCCCGGGTGTCAGGACTTACCACTTGCTAAGGAAGGCTGGTTGGGTTCCGTGACCAAGATATTAGTGGTGGTGGGTGACATTCACCTCCAGATGAATCCATGGGTCAGAGCCCTGGGTGCATCCAGGCCACCCCATGGTATTCCCGCCTCCCTGCCCTGAGCCAGACTCACCCCCTAAGCTGTGTACTTGCCCCCCTGCTGCCAGAGAGGTCAGAGCAGAGAATCTGGTCCCAGAAACCCAAGGTCAGCAGTTTCCTGCCAAGCAGGTCTGGGCTGGGCCTGGTGTTTGCTGAGCTCAGCAGCCCCCTGAGGCCCCATGGCCAGCTGGGTCTCCACCCTCAAGAGGCAGCTGGACACCCCAGTCCACCTCTTTGACTCCATCTGCCCATCCAGGACCTTCCTCCTGCTTCCCAGCTAAAGATGAGCTGAAAACAAGGACAGCAGCCTTCCCCAGTCCACCCCAGTAGCATCAGCATCTGCCTGTGAGAGCCTGGCAGAGCCCCTGTTCCTGTGAAAGCCTTTGCCTCTCCACGTGTACGTGCACATGAGTATCTATGTGCGTGTCTGTGTATGTGCGTGTGCATGCTCATGCACCTGTGCTATCCTGGGCTGAGGCTTTGGGGACCAAGGACAATGTCCCTTTCCTCCCCATCATATACTGATGGGAGGGGGAAGTATTTGCTTTCCAGTCCTGCCCAGCAAGCTGTTGCTGTGATTACTCACTCAGTGGTGTCTGACTCTTTGTGACCCCGTGGACTGTAGCCCACCAGGCTCCTCTATCCATGGGGATTCTCCAGGCAAGAAAACTGCAGTGGGTTGCCATGTGCGCCCCATGGGATCTTCCCAGCCCAGGGATTGAACCCAGATCTCCTTCACTACAAGCAGATTCTTTACCGTCTGAGCCACCAGGGAAGCCCCACCCAGCAAGATAGGGCTGGTGTTAAAGAGTTCGTGGAATAATCTCCAGCATGTGAAAGAAGCTAATCCTAGACTTGAGTCCAGCTTAGCTCAGTTTTCTCTTCCATAAAATGCAGACAGTAAAGGCAGCTCCCACAGAGCGATGGGCAGCGATGAGTGTGAAAGTTCTTAGCCACAGTTCCTGGCACGTGGTGCAGGCACAGGAACTCTTAGCTGATGCTGCCTTTTAATAAATGCAGAGCAACACCTTCCTTTATTAAATCCCTACTACAGATTGGAGCTCTTCTGAGCACTTCATTTATTTTTTATTGAAGTATAGTTGTTTACAGGATCATGTTAGTTTCAGGGGCACAGCTCAGCAATTCATTTATACACACACACATACGGCTTCCCTCATAGTTCAGTTGGTAAAAAATCTGCCTGCAATGCAGGAGACTCTGGTTCGATTCCTGGGTCAGGAAGATCCCCTGGAGAAGGGAAAGGCTACCCACTCCAGTATTCTGGCCTAAAGAATTCCATGGACTGTATAGTTCATGGGGTTGCAGAGAATCAGACATGACTGAGTGACTTTCACTTTCACACACACACACATATATACACGTCTCCGGATTCCTTTCCCTTACAGGTTATTACAAAGTATTGAGTATAGTTCCCTGTGCTATACAGTATGTGCCTATTAGTTATCTGTTTTATGACTAGTAGTGTGTATCTGTTAATCCCAACCTCCTAATTTCGCCTTTCCCCACCCCCTGTCCTCTTCGGTAACTATAAATTTGCTTTCTGTGCCTGTGGGTCTCTTTCTATAAACAATGGAATATTACTCACCCACAAAAAGAATGAAATAATGCCATTTAGAGCAACATGGAGGGACCTAGAAATTATCATCCTAAATGAAGCAAACCAGACTGAGAACAGTATCACATCGCTTATATGTGGAGCCTTCAAAAAAAAAAGACATCACTTCCTTGAATGCTCCCTGCAACCGTAAGCAGCGCTGATGGGGAGTAGACCCTCAGGGAAGTTCCCTGAGTGTCCAAGGGCCAGAGGGCTGTGGCATGTCCCACTCTCAGCTCAGACTCTCCCAGCGGCCCAGGAGCATCAGAGCCCACGTGGGAAGGAAGAGGCCTGAGAGCAAAGAGACAGGCTACTGCTGGCCACGGACGAAGACTGCAGGAGAGGGTGCTCTGGTCTCCCCTTCTCAGTTCTCAGTTCTGTGATCCCTCCCGAGGCACCTGCTGGGTACCAGGTTCCCTGGGCTCTCTGCAGTGGTGGGCGGGAGAGTAAGAGTCCTGGAGATTCCAGAAGGTCGCTGCTGAGTAGAGACGGCAGTAGGAGCTGACCAGGCTCGCCCTGCAAACGAGGGGCTCTCTCCGCAACCAGGGAGGGTGAGTCAGGACGCCTGCCTGGCCTGTCCTCCTTCTCCTCCCCCAGAGCACTTACATGGAACCGTTAAGAGGTAAACGGGTGGGGTCCACGCAGCCCGTGGACTGTGTGAGGCCGGTAGTGGCCCCTGACATGCTGGGCCTGGGTCTCCCCAGAGTCCGGTTGCTTGAGAATGCAGCCCAAAGTGAGTGGGAAACTCCATCTAAGGCTAAATATAATACGAGGCTGATATAATATGAGGCTTCCTCTATTTAAAAAAATTCCTTACCCATCAGCTACCCAAATTCTACTGCTTAAGAAGCATCCACACCTTAAGACTGGGAAATTCTGCCTCTCTCAAAGGCAAACTGTTTCACAGGTTGGGAACCACCCACTGGCAGCAATGCCTTCAGGGGGGTTAGCCCATTCTCTCAGCAGAGAAGCCGACCCTGAGTGAGACCCCGGGGGACGAGTTTTGCTGAGACGTGGGAGAGAGGATCATGGAAGTGTCGGAGTGGGGTGGGGGGGCTGATCCAGTGAACTGGGGCGGGAGGCCCCACCACATGCACTCAGGACTCCAGCAGGCGATGCTGGCAGGCCGACAGCTCAGCACAATGACTTCATTTTCAGCTTATTATTATTTAAACATGGAAAAAAATGAGGAGAGACAAAAGAAGTTTGTTTTGGCAACTTGACTTTCAGCTTCAGGAAAGTCACGGCCTAGGGTTTTCCCCAGCATTTGTTCCCCTGGGTCTTGGGTGCAGGGGGTGGGGACGGGCCAGGTGGGTGCAAAGAGGAGGGGGAAATCCCAGGGCCACTGTTTTGCCTACAAGACCATAGGACTGGGGTGGCTGATTCTGTATTTTTTTAACTGCAGTACTGGGTGGATTAAAATACTGCTTTGGGTTTTTTCTTTGTTTTGGTTTTGCTTTGTTTGTTGTGATTCCTGAGGACAGAGCACTGCTTCTAGCTGAGGCTCTGCAGTGTGGCCTCAAGCAAAGAGCTGCCCCACCCTGGGCCTCATCTCCTAGAACACACACCTCAGGTCTGTCACTGCAGGATCTGGGATGGTGTGTGGTGCCTGCTGGGGCACTGACCACCTCCACTTCTTCCATTCAGAGGAAACCATTTGCAAGGCTTCTTCCCAGTCCTTCCTCTTCAGAGAGCCGGTCTGGACCCTCTGGCCATCTGCCATGCCTGTAACGCTGGTGCTTGATTCCACATTTTGCAAACAGCAGAGGAGAGGGTTAAGACCCTGACTCTTACCTGCCGTAGGCTCCCAGGCAAGTCACTTGCCCTCTCTGGGCACCTGTCTCTTAATCTCAGGAATGGGGAGTTGTCATCACCATGAAATGGTGAGGGGAACCCTACACCGATCTGGTCCAGCCCTGGCACGCACTCAATGTGCCAGTTTCAGGGCCGTGAGCATCGCCGTCCCCCCCCCACCCTGCCCCGCCGGCCCCATCTGCCTCTCCTGGCCTGGGTGGGCCTGCTGTTTGATACCCAAGTGGAAATTTTTAGGGTGCAGCCACATCTCGTCACGGCCCTGGATCAGTGAGAATCATTGATGAGGTCTAGTGCCGTCTCCCAAGCCTGCAGGAGCATCTGGGCCCTGGGGTGGCAAGACGGGGACCTGGGCACAACATCTAGGGAGGCGCCAACTCCAAAGTGGCAAGTGCAGGATGGGCCTCCCTTGTCTCACTGGAGTCCTGGCCCTGCACTGGGGACTAGAACAAGAAGATGTAGTCATCAGGGGAAGACAGGCTTCCCCGGGGACGTGGGGGTGCTGGAGCCCCCTTCTCCCTCCACTTGTTCAGCCGTCGCCTGGCCTGGCGGGTCTTCATGAGCAGATGCTGGTAGTCTTGCTGTGCCCAGCACAGGCGGCCCCTGGAGCAGAGCGTGCCTTCAGTATGAGCTCAGCAGACAGAGGCTGAACAAGTGAATTGCAGAACATATGCTCAACTGTCCTTTTACCCATCCGTCCACCCACCCACCCAGAGCACACAGCCCAAACACCAAACTGTGTGCTGAGCACCATGCTGGGAGCGAGAACCCACAGCCTGGCTCACAGCGGATATGAATGAATGTGTGTCTGTGTGTCTGTGTGTATTTTGCCTCCCCTTCCCGACTGCCCTGCAGAAAGGTGACCTGACAGCCAGAGGCGCTGCTACCGTGCAGCCAGCAGACGCCTTCCGGGAACGAGGCAAGGTCACGCCTCAGTCAGTGGAATTTCTCCATAAATCAAGAGTACCCCTACCAGTGGGGTCTGGACAGAGCTAGTTCTTTATCTGTCCCAGCATCTGTGAGGAAGGCCTTTATGTGACTGGACAGTCTTCAGCCTCCCAGAACTAAAGGTCTGTCTGGGGAGTCATAGCTGGTTCCCAAGGGTCAGAGAGAGCTGTAGTGGACTTGATCTTGACCTGACCCCCAGCCAGCCTTCACCATCTTGAGCCCGTCTCAGCAAAGCCACGCGGAGGCTGACCATGGAGGGGAGCCCTGCCTCAGCCTGAATTAGGTGCACACCTACCCTTGGAATCCCCTGCAGTGATGAAGCAGGTGATTGCCATGGCCGGCATGGAGCTCTGTAATAATTATAACAAATTGCAGCACAAGCTCCATGAAGTGAGTGCTTACTGTGTGTCGGACACTGAGCTGAGTTCTGCCCATATCGTATCTCATTTAACCCAATAATAACCACGTAAAGCAGCCAGTATTCCCATCTCCATGTTAGAGATGAAGAGACCGAGGTTCAGAGTGGTCCTCACCCTTCCCAACCCTCAGTTTCTACACCTGGGTAGAGGACACGATACCTCCTTAAAGAAGCTAATGCAGCAGCTAGGAGCTTTGCAGGGCACTTTAAAATGCACTTGTGGGACTTCCTTGGTGATCCAGTGGTTAAAAATACATCTTCCAATGCGGGGGACCCAGGTTTGACCCCTAGTTGGGCAACTAAGATCCCACAGACTGCAGAACACCTAAACCCGTGTGCCACAACTAGAAAGCCTTCATGCCATGATGGAGATCCTGTGTGCTGCGACTAAGACCCATAGCAGACAAATAAATACATAAGTAAGTTTAAAAATAAAATACACTTACCCCAGCAGCACTGCCACAGAGCCAGAGGAAGTCAGGGTCACCATGTAGTGAGTGCCCCTCTTACCATGACCCTGAGAGGTAGGTGTTGCTATGACCACCAGTTCCAGAGGAGGGAAATGAGGCTCAGAGGCACTGAATAATTTTGCACAACCAGCAAGTAAATAGCCAGGATTCAGACCCACACTCAGTTCTGTGACCCTGAATACTAGTCATGGTTAGCGTGACAGTGTTGGGTGGAGTGTGCAGCATTTGGAATCAGACTCCAGCTCTGAGGCTACCTGAAGGATTCCAGGGGTGAGGGCAGGAACCTGGCCAAGCCTCCGTTTCCTCATATGTCAAATGGGCCTCAGGTGCAACCCTTGCAACGGGGCTGTGAGGACACAGGACAATAACGAGGCAGGCGCCCAACCCAGGCTCTGCAACATCTGGTGGCACATGGAGGCTGTTGGCGCTCAGTCCCTCTCGGGCAGTAGGTGCCCACCTGGGGGCTTAACTGGTTGGGTGGACTGCTTCTCATGGATCAAGGAATGCAGTTCACTTCAGTTCAGTTGCTCAGTTGTGTCCCACTCCTTGAGACCCCACTGACTGCACCATACCACGATTCCCTGTCCTTCACCATCTCCTGGAGCCTGCTCAAACTCACATCCATTGAGTCAGTGATGCCATCCAACCATCTCATCCTCTGTCTTCCCCTTCTCCTCCTGACTTAGATCTTCCCCAGCATCAGGGTATTTTTCAATGAGTCAGTTCTTCCCATCAGGTAGCCAAAGTATTGGAGCTCCAGCTTCAGCATCAGTCCTTCCAAAGAACATTCAGGACTGATTTCCTTTAGGATTGACTGGTTTGATCTCCTTTCAGTCCAAGGGACTCTCGAGAGTCTTCTCCAACACCACAGTTCAAAATCATCAATTTTAGCAGAAGAGCGACCCTCTGGCAGCTGCCTGGCCCCTAGACGGCAACCAGGATGTCTCAGTCTCTGCAATGTGACATCTCAGGCTTTGCACGAGGATTTTAAATTATGAGGGGTACAGAGAAGTGCATTGTGCAATATTTCTAAGCATCCCAGGCATCACCCACGAGATGCCAGTATCACCCCTCCCACCTGGCTGTGATGACCAAACAATGTCTGCAGACCCAGCTGGTCTGTACTGCTGCGTGGACAGCGGGGGAGCAGGTGTAAGACCCAAAATTCGGGCCTTCGTTCCAAGGAGGAAAAACGGCGCGACCCAATAAACCAGCCCAGCAGATGCAACGCGCAAGAGGGTTTATTGTCGGTTGCGCAAACGGGTGACTCTGATCTCCTGGGAGGCAGAGCACCCCGAACAGCAAATTGGGCAAGCTTTTTATAGACAAAAACCATACTATCAGCATATTACATATGGGTTACAAAGTGATTGGTTACATGTTTGCAAAGCAATCCCATTGGTACAAACTTCGCGGGCTTTGGTTCAAACTTAAAGCAATTTTATTGGTACAAACGGCGCGGGCTTTTGTTCAAACTTAGGCGCCCGCGGGCTTTTCAGCTCTCCCGCGGGCTTTTACTGGGTGCATATTGATTGGCTGGCTCCAGGTCACCCGATGGGGCGGGGAATCCCACCATTTCACGGGAAACCAAAACCCAAGTCCCGGCCGCCTGCCAGCCCCAGCCCCGGCAGCCCCACATAATAATACTTATTTCTCAGCTTCAAAAACCAACAAGAAAAATATCAGACACATGAATTATAGACACTGGTAAAAGAGAAACTAGATATCAAATAGTCCAAGTACATCAAACAATTCGGCGGCCCCACAGAGGATGGTCCCCGATGGCCTCGGCAGGAGATGGCCAGGCTTGCACTAGGATGGGAGCAGGGAAGGTGCTGAGACGTGGTGGATGTCGAAGGATTTGATGATGCCATTAGGCGAAACTGGGTGAAGCGTACACAGATGTCTCCATGCTATTTTTGTAACTTCCTTTCAGTCTTTGATTATTTCAAAATAAAAAGTAGTTTTAAAGGGCAAAGGGAAGGGTCTATTAAGACAGAGGTCTTGTCTCGTTGACCTGAGCATGAGCTCCGGAGGACAGAGCTTCATGGTAAAGTTCAACTCCACATGCCTCGCCCAGCGCCAGCCGCCCCATGGAAGCCCCTTAGCGGCTGAGGCAGGGGTGGCTAACACGACGATGCCCTCAGCAAACAGCGGAATGTGGGACAATGGCAGGGAGCGAGAATTAGGTGAGCTGAAAAATACGGGTCCAAACGTACCTCTGAGACACGCAGAGAACCCTGCCTGCTTTTCTACTGCAACAACTGGGGGCACTTTTGGTGACAGGGACTCAGTTTCGGCTAGAAAAGCCCTGGGGAATGAGTGAGATTAGGGCAGGAAGGATGCTAAAGGAAGACGAGGACCAGCGCAGTCCCTCAGGGGCCAAAGCTCGTGCAGCTTAAAGGTCAAGGGAGCAGCCGGAACGCCCAGGTTGAGCCAGGGGGGCCAGTGGAGGGTGGGGCCCCATGAGTGTGGTCATTCATCGCGGAGTTCAGGACTCACCCTCCTCTTGTCCCCAGACTCAGGAAGGAAGGTGCGATAGGCTCGTGGTGAGTCACAGAAGGGAGGGGGCCGGAAGCTGGGATGACCTTGGCTGACCCCTCAGGGCTGGGCTAAGTGAACCCTCTCCCAAGGTGGAGGAAAGAGGAAAGGAGGTGCACTACCCCAAGGAAGGGAGGAGAGCGGAGCCGAGAACCCCACCATACTTCAGGACGCAGAGAGCGCCCCCGCCCCCAGCTCCTCTGCAAGGGAAAGAGCAGAGCTCATGGTCAGTCACGCAGCGGGGAAGAGACTGCAAGGACAGTCGGCCACCTCGGACCATGGCCAAGACCTGAGATGCCTCCTGACTCCACAAGGAGGCTGGATTTTCAGTAAGCTCAAGGCAAAGAAGGCAGTGTGCGAGACCGTGGGGAAAGGGCTGTGGAAACCCCTGCCCCAGACAGCCTCACCCAAGACACCCTCAGTACTGAACCCACTGCCCCAGAGACCAGCTCCATCTGAGCTGGGCAATCCTCCCCGTGTGCACCCCAGGGTCTGCATGCAAGGTGGGCACCCGGGAGCCAGGGGTGATTCAGAACCCACAAGGGCACAGCACTGCTGTGAGCCCGCACCTCCTCCCTGGCCTGTGGAAATGTCGCCAGGACCCATGGCGTGCACTGCATACAGACCCTGTGGCAGGCTACGTCCGAGTCAGGGCGCCAGGCTGTTCCAGATCCTGTGGCACCCATGAGAATGCCATATCATCTTCCTGCAGCCCTAAGACGTGGCCGGGATTCCAGAACAGGACTGTCTGATTCCAGCAACCAGGCTTTAGCCAGCTCTGTACTCCTGCCCCTCAGATTGCTCTGAAGAGGACTGTGATAATACCAGATGAAAAGAATCAGAAGCTCACGCCTGCACCTCCAGACCATGCTCACGTGGTGCCTGCGCTGAGGATGGGTCCTGGGCTTTCATCCTCTTCAGCAGGAAGCCCTTCACATTCTTACAGGGCAGGCTCAATCCACCTCTGCCAGGAAGCCGGCCCTGACTCTAGCTCAGGTGACCTTGCCCATCTCTCAGTGCCTTCAGAATGTCTGCTCATCTGACCCTTCCACCTACTGCTTTATCCCCTCAACTGCATCAACACCCCCTGTCACCAAGGCAAGACAGGGTAACAGCTGAGATGGCCAAGCAGAGTACCTGGCAGAGGAAGGGTTCAATAAACACCAGATAGTAACGTCTATGGATAAAGAGAGAGATTTATAATTTACTGTATATTAACAAGAAAGCAGGCCTTACCTTAAAAAATAAACTTAATGAGATTGGGTATAATGTCTTCACACTTCTCCATATTTTCTAAATTATGAGACCAAAAATATTACATTGATATTCTGGGGGTGGGGGTGGGGAATGAAGAAGCATTTTTTAAAAAATGAAAGCAATGTGATCTTTGAAGCAATCAAGTGCTCCCATAAGAAGTGCAGGTGATTTCACTGAGCACCTACTTGTGACCCTGGGAGGTGCTGGGGAGGCAGCAAGGACTAGGACTTGGCCTTTCCCTGGGGAGCCTGGACGTGGGGCAGCACCTTGCCTGACTGGTCCTAGAGTAACTCTTCCCAGAGGCACCTGCAAGGTGTTCTCCCAACCGCAGGGGTGCAAAGGTTTACACAACACAGCCCTTGCCCTGAACAAACTTGCAATTGAATCACATCTTAAACGGTTTATGTCAGCCCTCGGAATAGCCCATAACCCTCACCGGGTAACAGACGCCTGCCTTCAGCTGCCTGGCCTCACAGCAGCCCTGGGCTCTCAGGCCTTAATCCTTTACTAGTCACCTAGTGTTAGGCAAATACTGTACTAAGTCATTTATGCATTCCCGTCCCACCATCTCTGAAACAGCGCTTTCTCCTCTTATAGCAGGAGACACAGGCTCACAGAGGTAATGAGGGAAGGGCCGGGACAGCTCTGCACGGGGCTGCGCCTGGACAAGCCAGCAGCCCCTTCAGCCAAAAAGATGGAAGCTGAGCCCTCTGACCAGCTGACCCCACCGGGGCCCTCCGGCTCCCCTAGTAAAAGCCAAGCAGCCCCATCTTTTGCCCTCTCTTCTCATAAATATGTTTTCTTTTCTTCTAGGAATGGAGTCCAGCTACCCCCTTGTTCTGCTGGTTCATAATCTTTTTTTTTTTTTTACAAGGATTCTCAAGTTAATTAACAGCCTTGACTTGGCTACGCCAGGAAAGCAACAGAAGGATTTTTTTTTTTTAAGACCAAAGCGACAAGGAACAAAGTGTAAGTGGCTTTAGAAGCCAAAGCAAGGTTCTAGAACGCTCCTTTGGATCAAGGAAACCTGACCCGCTTTTGTTCTTTAGGTCCACGAAAACAGGAAGGGGAAGGAGAGACCCAGGAGAAAACGCTGACCTTGCCACATTGTCCCCTGTGGCTCCCTGTTACCTGGTTATGAAGGATAAGTCAGCCTGGCCTTTGCTTTTTCCACCCACTACCCTCGGTTCTTCTGTCCGTCTCCCTGGGAGTGTCCCTTGGCAGGTACAGAGGCGCCGCAGACAGCCTGTCTGTGGCCCCCATGTGCCAGAAACCCATCAGGGCCAGTGGTAAAGTGTCCCCTGCTTGGACAGACCAGCCCTTGTTGGGGAACTCAGATCCTGCATGGCGCACGACGCGGTCAGAAAAAAAGAAAAGAAATGAGTGGATTGTAGGAACCTCTATAGCACAAACTCTTTCGTTTCTTCAACAAAATATTATAAGAAAGTAAAAGATGAAGGAAAGCGCTTGTAAATCAAGAGACAATCCCTCCATCACGGGGTTGGGCAGGCTATCTCATGGGGAGACACACCCTAGGAATCTTCATTACAACCACATCCATAGAGCTTTTTTTTTTTTTCCTTTAAGCATCATTTTGATTAATTCCTCTAGAATTCACAGAAAGGGCTCTCAGGCAGAAGTCAGTTGTTTGATGAAATTGAAGTTTAAAAAAGAAAGCCATTCTTCCCGGTGTCCCCAGCCCCAGGGCAGACCACTCTACAGAGTCCCAAAAGCAGATTCTAGGGTGCCTGCTCTTAGAGGGGGTAGGTGGGGTTCAGAGAGGGGCAGGGGCTTGTGGGGGCGACCCTGCAGGGACAGAGGTTTCCTGGAGCCTCAAGCATGGCCTTGAGTCCACTCCTCCCAGATGTCAGATGCTTGAGATCCATCACTCTTGACTGGTTGAGTGACCACAATCAGGGCCCCCTTCCCTCAAAGTCACCCTTTCATAGCAAACGGCAACGTGGCACTGGCTTTTTCCCCAAGCCCCTTAAGTCCTAAAGCAAAGTCAGTCGGCCCATGACAGACACGCGGGCACAGAGGACACATCTGTGCAGAGGTCAGGCACGTGCTGTGCAATCGCATAGGGTTGAATGACCTCTCTGAACCTCTGTTTCCACTGCTAAAAGCGGCAATGAGGTGAATTTTGAAGACTGTGGTGGTGATTGTACACAATATTATATGTGAAACAGCTAGCATAGTGCTGATAGACAGTAAATTGAGACATTAAGACTAACCATTATTCTTATTTATGTATTTGTTATTATTATTGCAGGAGGTGGGTGGGCAAGGTCAAAAGCAGAAACTTAGAACTCTTATGAGCATCTCCCAGCTCCAGCACTGAATGGCCCCCAGAGACCTTCCCCAGCTGACCGGGACCCCCAGTCATTGTCTTCCAGAGACAGGGTTTGAGGGCTGACTGAGAATCTCGCTTGAACAAAGTGAATAGAGTAGACTGTTTTCTCAAAGATATATTGCCTTTTGTTGTTCAAATGAAGCAATTTGTGGTGAGACAGAATGGAGGGGTACATGGCAGAGAAAAAACTGTGTGAAACAGAAGAAGTGATGGAGGAAAGACTGCAGAGAGACAGAAAAAGCCACAGAGGGGAAAGAGCAGAGAGAAAGCTGCAGGGTGGACAGCAGAGAGGCAGTCAGGATGGCAAAGAACAGAAGCAAGAGAAAAAAGACAGGAAGGCAGAGAGGTGGCTGGACAGACCTGGAGTAACCCAGAAGCACAGGCGGGTCCCTGACTCGCTGGGGCCAGTTTGGTCCAGCCAGGCCCGAGGGCTCCATTCCCCTATCGCCGCTGTCAATCTATGGCCCGGTGAGCTGAGGGCAAATGAGCCTTGAACATGCTATTCTGGGCAGGAACAAACACTCCTCCCAGTAGCCTGTTCTCTGAGGGTGCCTTGGGAAGCGGTGGGGCTCCCGGGGGCTCTCCTGGCCCTGAATGGTCCCCGGGAGGAGGGCTTGTCCCCAGCCAAGTCTAGGACCCAGGGGAGACACTGTCATCAAAGCTGCAGGGAGTCAGGCCCAGGGTGGGGCCAGAAACGTGGCCTGATCAATGCTCCAGGACCAGGCAGAAAGGGGCTCACAGTGCCACACCCCAGTGCCTGACAGGGGGCCCCAGGGCCTTTAGCCCATCGCCCCGACCCCAGAACAATACATCTCAAATGGCTGTACGTGTCCAGAATCACACACACACACCAAAGAAACCACATTTCATCCAAAAAGAAATGTGGACACTTCTCTGTTGAACAGCAACTGATGACACTTGGACCAACAGCCTTGAAACTTCCATTCACAGCTCTCTGACTTTTAAGGCCTTCCCCAAATTTTCTGCGAATTGCTTAAATTCCTCTCTCAAGTCACTGCAGTCTTCGAAGACCGGCTCCCGCAGTTGTATGTTGTGCTCAGTTCCCATCTCATCACCTGTGAGATGCATGGAGGCCCTGAGTTCAGGCGCAGCCCACCCTAACCCAGATGGGAGACAGCCCAGTCTCTCTCTCGGATGCTCACTCTCTCCTCCTGCCACTAAAGACTCTGTAGGTGGTGGAGGCGGTGGGGATGAGGATAGCACAGAGCATCAGGCTTTGTAGTCCTGTTCTTAAGGGCCTCCGGGCCCCTCTCCACCTGCCACTTCACCCCAGGCTGCCCGGCTCCCTTCCTCCCAGGCTAGTCCATCTCCCATAAACCCTAGTTTTCTTCATCTCTTAGGAGGTGGTCTCAGCTCCCCAGAGTTTCTCTCTCAACCTCCTCCCAGCTCCTGGTCTTGTCTCAGCCCAACAAGAACTTTCCTTTTCGTTTACCCTCACCCACCCCTCTTGGAAAAACTGGACTAAAACTCAACATTCAAAAAACAGGGATCATGACATCCAGTCGCAACAACTCATGGCAAATGGAAGGGGGGAAGTGGAAGCAGTGACAGCCTCCTGCCCAGGGTCCCTCACCTGCTCTCCCGCCTGGTCCCCGCAGATTCTCCACTATCCATCCTGAATGGCTCGGATGGCAAAGTGCAGTGACCCGAGCCAGGACCCGAAAGTTCTGGAGGAGTTCATGGAAACTTACAGGGTCATCATTTCATTTCTGAAAATCAAGAAGTTGGAACTCTCCTCCTATTCTGTAATAACCTATATGGGAAAAGAATCTGAGAAAGAGTGGGTATATGTATAACTGAACACCTGTATCGGTATACACCTGAAGCTAAGACAGCATTGTAAATCAACTATAGTATAAAATAAAATTTATTTTTATGTTTTATACATAATTTAGACATGCTTTACACATAATCCTTTTCTCTAGAATCTTTATTTTCTCTGTATTTTCCTTCATACTTTGGGAGTCTGCCTGGCATCAGAAGTGCAGATCTGCTGGTAACAGCTTCTTATAATATAGATTTTATATGTCTGAACAAATCCTTTATTTCACCTTAATTTTTAAATACTCTCTGCTGGGTTAGAATTCTAAATTGTTGTCACTGTTTCTTTACACAATTTTAAATATTTTGACATTTAAATAAAATGCCATTTTTTTGCATTTTTTTCTGAAGAGAAATTTATTGCAATTCTGATTCTTTTTTCATATGTGGCATTGCTTCTTTCCTTGGCTACTCTTTAAATATTCTCTATATTATTGGTTTTGATCAATGCAATTATAACCTGCCTCGACGTAGTTTTATTCAAGTTTCTTGTGCTTGGGGTTCATTGATATTCCTGCTTTGGTGACTTTATAGTCATAGTTCAGTGTGAGAAATCTCTAGCTGTTGTCTCTTCTTATGTTTCTTTCATTCTCTTTCTCTCCTTTGAAAATTTCAATTACACTAAGATTCGAGTCCAGATGGTTCCCAATGTACCACAGTTCAGCTGATGATTTTTTGACTTGAGGATGGTGCAGAAGTGATTTGCATTCAGTAGAAACCATACTTGGAATTCTGCATTTTCCCAGGTAGGCAGTACGCAGGGTTGTACTCTCTCTCATGCGTGAGTATGTGCATGCATAATCGCCTCAGTAGGGTCTGGCTCTGTGTGACCCTATGGACTGTAGCCCTTCAGGCTCCTCTGTCTGTGGGGTTCTCCAGGCAAACGTACTAGAGTGGGTTGCCATGCCCTCCTCCAGGGAATCTTCCCAACCCAGGGATCAAAGTCCCATGTCTTACATCTCCCGCATTAGCAGACAATTCTTTCCCACTGGCACCACCTGGGAAGCCCATGGTACTCTCTCATAATGCTGGGCAAAGGCAGCTAACTGTCCAATGGGAGCCCCTCCAAGACCAGCAGGTGGGTCTGACCCAGTCTCCCTTCAAATGACTGCTCCTGCCCTGGGTCCTAGAGCATGTGATTTCTCATAGCCCTCTGAGTGCTGGCCTTCAAAGCCAAACATTCTTGGGTCTGTTTTTCCCAGTGCAGGATCCCAAAGCTGGGTAACCCAGCATGGGGCTCAGACCCCTTGCTCTGTAATTGTGATTATTCTCCCGTGTGTGGGTCACCCACCCAGGGAGTGAGGGTCCTGACGAGGCGGAGTTTCTGCCCCTCTTACTCATCTCATTGTCCTTCATATGTTTAGCTTTGTAAAAAGGTCGTTTCTACTAGTCTTCAGGCCTTTCTCACCAATAGCTGCTCTGTAAATAGTTGCAGTTTTGACATATGCCTATGGTGGGAGGTGAACCCGGTACCTTCCTACTCTGCTTCCTGGCCATGCTCCTCCTGTTGATGTTCTTCATGGGAGTTCCCCCCGCGTAGCATTATTGGAATCCCTGAGGCTCTGGACCTGAGCAGGATTGTGCCCTGGGGTTTGCAGCCCAGGGCTCCTTAGTCACATCTGCAATAGGGGTTCTGGGCATGAGGTGGGGATCAGCTGCTCCCAGCCTCGTCCTCCACAGTGGGAGCAGAAGTGAGGGGTGGGTGAGAGGGAGGGAGAGCCGCCATCCCTCCCCTGAGGGTCAGGAAGACTCTGCCCCTTGATGCCTGGCCCCCCTCCACCCCCAGGATTGTTCAGCTGCTCCCCTGGCCTGGCCCGCTCACATATCGGGAAAACACATACCCGAGTCCTTTCCATTATCAGGTGGTTTGAGTGTCTTGGCTAAGGGCCAATGCTCCCAACTTTCTTGGTTCCACTAGACTGTCACAGAACACCCCGGGAATGCCAGAATGCATCACGTTGGATACTTGCACACATTCTATAGAAATTCCTGACCCCTGGACCAGGATATAAAGGACCAAGCATGGATTGAACTCAGGCCCTGAAAACCATTAATAGATTGAAAATTCATAGATTGAAAGTCATTCATTTGGCCCTTCCCAGACCTGGAGCCTCTGGGGCAACAGGACACACAACAAGGAAGCAGAGTGTGGTGGTGGGAGTAGGGGTTTGGAGACTGACACCATCCTCACTGTGCTGGGAGGGATGAACCCCTTAAGCTCTCTGAAGCCCAGATTCCTTATCTGTAAACTGAAGACAACAAGGTACTGACTTTAGAACAGTATGGAGGATCCTTAAAAAACTAAAAATAGAAATACCGTCTGACTCTGCAATCCCATTCCTGGGCATTTAACCAGAGAAGACTATAGTTCAAAAAGGTATATGCACCCCAATATTCACAGAGTTATTTACAATAGCCAAAACATGAAAACAACCTAAATGTCCATCAACAGAGGAATACAGCACTATACACAATAAAACATTACTCAGCCATGAAAAAGAATGAAATACTGCCATTCGCTGCACCATGGATGAACCTACAGATGATCATACTAAGTGAAGTAAATCAGACAGAAAGATAAATATTATATGATACTGCTTCTATGTCTACATTGATTTTCTGGTGATGTCCATGCATAGAGTCTTCTCTTCCGTTGTTGGAAGAGGGTGTTTGCTACGACCAGTGGATTGTCTTGGCAAAACTCTGTTAGCCATTCAGTTCAGTTCAATTGCTCAGTCATGTCCAACTCTTTGTGACCCCGTGGACTGCAGCACACCAGGCTTCCCTGTCCATCACCAACTCCCAGAGCTTGCACAAACTCATGTCCATGGAGTCAGTAATGCTATCCAACCATCTTATCCTCTGTCGTATCCTTCTCCTCCTCCCTTCAATCTTTCCCAGCATCAGGGTCTTTTCTAGTGAATCAGCACTTCACATCAGGTGGCCAGTCCTTCCAATGAATATTCAGGACTGATCTCCTTTAGGATGGACAGGTTGGATCTCCTTGCAGTCCAAGGGACTCTCAAGAGTCTTCTCCAACACCACAGTTCAAAAGCATCAATTTCTTGGCCTCAGATTTTTTATAGTCCAGCTCTCACATTCATACACGACTACCTGGGGGGAAAAAACTTTGACTAGATGGACCTTTGTTGGCTAAGTAATCTCTCTGCTTTTCAATATGCTATCTAGGTTGAGCATAGCTTTTCTTCCAAGGAGCAAGTGTCTTAATTTCATGACTGCAGTCACCATCTGCAGTGATTTTGGAG
>CM035281.1:5870141-5880476 GCA_020226075.1 Hydropotes inermis | reverse complement strand
AAGTGAAAGGCAAAGGAGAAAAGGAAAGATATACCCATGTGAATGCAGAGTTCCAAAGAATAGCAAGGGGAGATGAGAAAGCATTCCTCAGTGATCAATGCAAAGAAATAGAGGGAAACAGAATGGGAAAAACTAGAGATCTCTTCAAGAAAATAAGAGATACCAAGGGAACATTTCAGGCAACAATGGGCACAATTGAGGACAGAAATGGTATGGACCTAACAGAAGCAGAAGATATTAAGAAAAGGTGGCAAGAATACACAGAAGAACTGTACAAAAAAGATCTTCACGACCCAGATAATCAGTGATGGTGTGATCACTCACACAGAGCCAGACATGCTGGAATGTGAAGTCAAGTGGGCCTTAGGAAGCATCACTACAAACAAAGCTAGTGGAGATGATGGAATTCCAGTTGAGCTATTTCAAATCCTAAAAGATGATACTGTTAAAGGTTTGCAGTCAACATGCCAGCAAATTTGGAAAACTCAGCAGCGGCCACAGGACTGGAAAAGGTCAGTTTTCAGTCCAATCCCAAGGAAGGGCAATGCCAAAGAATGTTCAAACTAGCTCACAATTGCACTCATCTCACACGCTAGCAAAGTAATGCTGAAAATTCTCCAAGACAGGCTTCAACAGTATGTGAACCATGAACTTCCAGATGTTCAAGTTGGATTTAGAAAAGGCAGAGGAACCAGAGATCAAATTGCCAACATCCGCTGGATCATTGAAAAAGCAAGAGAGTTCCAGAAAGACATCTACTTCTGGCTTATTGATTACCCCCAAAGCCTTTGACTGTGTGGATCACAACAAACTGTGGAAATTTGCTAAAGAGATGGGAATACCAGACCACCTGACCTGCTTCCTGAGGAATCTGCATGCAGGTCAGGAAGCAACAGTTAGAACCAGATATTGAACAATGGACTGGTTCCAAATCGGGAAAGGAGTACATCAAGGCTGTATATTGTCACCCTGCTTATTTAATTTATATGCAGAGAACATCATGCGAAATGCCAGGCTGGATGAAGCACAAGCTGGACTCAAGATTGCTGGGAGAAACATCAATAACCTCATATATGCAGATGACACCACCCTTATGGTGGAAAGTGAAGAGGAACTAAAGAGCCTCTTGATGAAAGCGAAAGAAGAGAGGGAAAAAGTTGGTGAAAATTCAACATTCAGAAAACTAACATCATGGCATCTGGTCCCATCACTTCATGGCAAATAGATGGGGAAACAATGGAAAAAGTGACAGACTTCATTTTGGGGGGCTCCAAAATCACTGCAGATGGTGACTGCAGTCATGAAATTAAGACACTTGCTCCTTGGAAGAAAAGCTGTGACCAACATAGACAGCATATTAAGAAGCAGAGATGTTACTTTGTTGACAAAGATCTGTCTAGTGAAAGCTATGGTT
The DNA here is from genome assembly GCA_020226075.1 of Hydropotes inermis. Classification (NCBI taxonomy): domain Eukaryota; kingdom Metazoa; phylum Chordata; class Mammalia; order Artiodactyla; family Cervidae; genus Hydropotes; species Hydropotes inermis. The sequence continues at coordinate 5,879,062 of CM035281.1, read as the reverse complement.
TTTTCAGTAGTCGTGTATGAATATGAGAGTTGGACTGTAAAGAGAGCTGAGTCCTGAAGAATTGATGCTTTTGAACTGTGGTGTTGGAGAAGACTCTTGAGAGTCCCTTGGACTGCAAGGAGATCCAACCAGTCCATATTCAGGAGATCAGTCCTGAATATTCATTGGAAGGAATATTCATTGAAGCTGAAACTCCAATACTTGGGCCACTTGATGTGAAGAATTGACTCATTGGAAAACACTCTGATGTTGGGAAAGATTGAAGATGGGAGGAGAAGGGTATGACAGAGGATAAGCTGGTTGGATGGCATCACTGACTTGAGGGACATGAGTTTGTGCAAGCTCCCGGAGTTGGTGATGGAAGGGAGGTGTGGTGTGCTGCCTGAAACATGGGGTCGCAGAGAGTCAAACAGGACTAAGCGACTGAAATGAACCGAACTGAAATGTCTACATATAAAATGATACATACATCTTTAAAAATGATACAAACCCACACCTCCTGCTTGGTAGGCAGATTCTTTACCACTGAACCACCAGGGAAGCCCCTAAAGCAACTATATGCCAGTAAAAATTAATTGTGAAAGTCTGAGAGTGGAGTGTGCCTGGTTCACCAGCGCTGAGACCTGCGGCACGTGTCTGAGCCTCCATGTCCTCATCACCAAAATGCCGTCTCCTCTGCTTGTGCTGCTGCGGCTGGGACCCTGAAACCACATTTCCGCATCGCCGGCCTCAGCCCATGAGGGCACTGAGGGAGGGTGCAGGGCTGACGGGGAGAACTGGACTCATCTCTCCGTGTCTGCTTTATGTTCCAGCAGCACTGTTCACCCCAGTGGCCAGAGATCCTTCCCATAGCGACAGTGGGATCCACTTTGCAGGTCTCCAGCCCTTGTAGAACTTGGTGCTGTATCTTAGAGACTCCAGCTCCAGACCGGCAGCATCTCCTGCACTTCAGGGACGCGAGCGTCAGCCCCATGGGGCCTCTCTTCCAACTAAATTATCTAATTGAAATTATCAAGTTTTAATAATCTAATCTCGTCCATCAATTCCCCTGCCCTAGGGTACTAGAATCTGCCAGCAGTTATTATCTTGTCAATAACTTAGTTTCCTTCTTACTTCTTCGGTTACCTAATTAACAACTTTATATCTGGTTTGGCACTTTTAAATGAATTTCTGATATAAATAAGGATTATGGCTTCTATCTCCTAACAGGTCCTGACTGATCCTTCAGGGTATTGAAACATACTTCTTACGGGTGTGAGGATTAAATGAAGCAGCTTTTACATGGTGCCAGGCATGTACATCTTCAATTCACATTAGTCCTGTCCTTGCTTCTGGAACACTGTTGAATCACATGGTGTCAACCTGTTTTCAAAAACCTTAATTTTTTCCCTATTGTTGTTGTTCTGGCAGAACAACACTCAGTCATGCCTGACTCTTTGTGACCCCAAGGACTGCACCACACCAGGCTCCCCTGCCCTTCACCATCTCCCGGAGCTTGCTCAAACTCTTGTCCATTGAGTTGATGATGCCATCCAACCGTCTCACCCTCTGTTGCCGCCTGCCCTCCTGCCTTCAATCTTTCCCAGCGTTTTCCTTACCGAAATGTCTAAAAGTACAGGTTTGGAGACAAATAGACTTGTGCTTGAATCCCAGCTTTGCTGCTTACTGTGTAACGTTGGGCAGTTCCCTTCACGTTTTGAAGCCTCATCTATCAAGTGTAAATGATAAGGACAGCACTTCCAGAGCTGCCGTGAGGATCACATGACTGATGTTTGTCGACTATGTCTGGCACGGAGCAGCAGTTAGAAAACTATACCTGTTGTGGTCGCTCCCTCAGCCGTTACTTGTGTTTCATGCTTTTGAACTGCCTCTCCTTTTGAACACACTTCCCAGATGAGTGTCTGTTAAAACCTGGATGCCCGGGCAGAATGCACTGCTGCACCCAAGGTCGACCAGAGCAGAGAGGGCCGGTCATGACTTCTCATGGTCGAAGTGCTCTGCTCTCTGTGATGGGGACTGAAATCTCCGTCTGTGACCACTTTATTCGTTTGCAGCTCCAGTGTAGCTATATCATTGTATCTGTCTAGGTTGCTTCGGAGCAACAGAAAATATTTAGAGCTGAATTATGCAAATCAAAAAAAATAGTCAACACACATTGGAATTCTTAGAAGATGGTGGTGACACTTTTAAGTCTTCTGAAATTGTCCCACAGAACAACAAAGACCCACAGGTAATGTTTATAACAAAAAATACATGATAAAGTCTCCCCAATGATCTCCTGATATGAGGGCTTGGGACCAACCCAACAGCAGCTACAAGAGCTGGATGGGGTCCACTTCTGTGTAGGAGAAGCGTAAGGAGGCAGCTGGACTTCCAGGGGCCCACAGTCACTAGGCTGACCAACTGGAAAGCCCTGTGGGCCAGCCTGGGGACTAGGAAGGCTCTGAAGCATCCAACATGGGGGCGAGTGCACTGGTCCATGCGGGACTGCTGATAGCACTGGAGCAGCATAGGCCTTAAAGGCATGAAATGAAACAAATCGAAGCTCTTTTCCAAAGCAAAGATCCAGACTAAGAAGAAACAGATAGCAGTGGAATTCAAACGGAGCTGAATAAGGACAGAAAAAGGGAAGGGGAAGAAATGCCCAGATAAAAGCAGAGGAGGGAAGCCGAACACTCAGGTCTCCAAGATGTGAGGCCGTGGGTTTACACTTTGTGAAAGCAGCATTATAGGGCCTGCAGGGAGAGGAGGGGCCTCCCCAGCGGTTGGGCGGTAAAGAATTCACCTGCAGTACGGGAGACCCAGATTCCATCCCTGAGTCAGGAAGATCCCCTGGAGGAGGGCATGGCAACCCACTCCAGTGTTCTTGCCTGGAGGATCCCACGGACAGCGGAGCCTGGCGGGCTACAGCCCACGGGGTCACACAGAGTCGGACACGACTGAAACGGCTGAGCGTGCACGCACCCATGCAGGGCGAGGAGACCAGAGACCCAGCTTGGGATCCGACAGGATGGCTAGGATGCCCTAGGGGTTGTCGAGGAAACCCATCGCTTGCTGGCTGGACCAGTTCCTGGCATCAAAGCAGAACCAGATGAGAGCAATCAATGCCTGTTATTTTAATGTGGCCATTGCTGACCCCACGGCTCCCCTTTAAAGGAGGGACATTTAAATGTGAACTGTTCTTTCCAGAAGAATAGTCAATGGCAGCCCCTAAAGTATGTCTCATGACCAAAATTTAGCATCCTAATGTAGACAAGTTGGGAAGAGTGTGTTTAGATATTCTGAGTAGTCCCCGGGCCTGCAGATCATTACTGTTCTGTCATCCATCCGGCTTTGTTAAGTGCTTCCAGTCCAGATGATTCATTCGTAAATGATGTGTCTCAGCAGTGACAGACTTGACGAAGCTCAAGCCATAGAAGCAGCTAGAGCAGGGACTTGGCTTGGACTCGGCTTTGTGCCAACATGAATAATATTTAAATTAATTGGATCATCAACTCTGCATCACTTCTCCTGTTCTGCCAAGACGTCTTTCTTTTTCATTTGATTTTAATGGACACTTCTGCCTTCTTAGCACAGTAGGCAGTGCATCCGTCTCAAAATCTGAAGGTCCTGAGTTCAAGCCTCAGAGAGAGCAGTTTGTTTGGGCTTCCCTGATAGCTCAGTTGGTAAAGAATTAACCTGCAATGCAGGAGACCTGGGTTCGATCCCCGGGTTGGGAAGATCCCCTGGAGAAGGGAAAGTCTACCCATTTCAGTATTCTGGCCTAGAGAATTCCATGGACTGTGTAGTCCATGGGGTCACAAACAGTCAGACACGACTGAGTGAATTTCATTTCACTTTAATGGACACGGTCTTAGAAACATTGCAGATTAAAAGCCCAGACGCCCTTCATCCTTTGGTGCTTAAATGCACATTAGCATATCTGTGTCTCGTCCTGATTCACTGCTGCAAGGCTTGAATGAAGGCTAGAAAGACCCCGGGATTGTTGTGAAACATTTCAAGGCCATGCGCCTCTCTGCTTTAATCCATCTATCCATCACTGTTTAAGTATAAAGCGCTGTGAATGAAGGGAATGGCCAGGGTTTGCTGCCAGGGTAATGGGTGTTTTTCTCTATTACTTTTTGAGCTTGTGAGAGGTAGTTTTATTTTAATTTTATCGACTCCTTCCCTTTAATAGTGATCCAATTGCACTGGTTAAACAGCTAACCATTCTTTAGAATATGCTCTCTATTTATTTAGTTGCCACAGATGGATAGGCTTGATTGTTTGAACCCAAATGGGAACATCAAACAAACTTCACAGCCCTCACCAGTAACACGATGACTTTGCTGTCAAGCATAGACTCCACCTTTCACGTAAAAGCTTGTGACCATATAGTATGATTTGTCTGGGAACATCTGTAAGTCTTATGTTTTAATAAAATATTTTTGTTATTCTAAAATAAAAAAAGAGGAAACTACAGGGATGAAGCCAAAAAAGATATTCTGATACACACAGCCTAAAAAGAAGAAAAATGCATTGATATAGAAACCGAGCAATAGAAAAAAGTCAGTTCAAATCCCATAGTTTGATAATTTTGAAGAAACAAGAGAATGAGCAGAATTACATGTACATATAATAATATATAAGAACTGGAGAAAAAATAACCCCCAGAGACAATAAAACATAACAGAAAGATATGTATGCAAGAGATAGAAATTATAACCTAACATTAAAAAACAGGCTAAAATGTATTATGAAAATGATAAAAAGTTTTTTAAGAAAAGTATAAATTCAAATCAGAAAATCTTATAAATGAGGTGACTGAAAACTAGGAAGCTTTGAAAAGAGGAGTGGCAGAATTCAGAATAACTAGAGAAAATAAAGTATTATTTTAAAATGAAGTCTAAAATGAAGAAATACAAGAAAGAGCAACACAGTAATGCCTTAAGATAAATACAAAATGGAAGGAAGACATATTTTAAAAATATTTTTAAAGATATAGAAAGGATTGGAGAAAAACAGTAGAGACTACCATGGTGGTTCAGTGGTTAAGAATCCGCCTGCCAATGCAGGGGTCACAGGTTCAATCCCTGGTCAGGGAACTGAGATCCCACCTCCTCAGAGCACTCAGCCCAGGTGCTGCAACCAGAGAAGCCGCAGTGATGAGAAGGTCAGACATCACAGACAGCTAGAGAGTCGCTTCTGCTCATCGTAACTAGAGAAAGCCCATATGCAGCTACAAAAAGCCAGTGCAGCCAAAAACAAATTTAAAAAATAAAAATGATAGATAACAAAGATAAGCAAAGATACAACATATGTATAATAAGGAGCTTTTCAAGACATGCATGAAAGCAAAAGAAAAAAAAAACCCACAAAGACTAAAACATATAATTTAAGGAAACATTCCTGAAGTAAAAGAATTTGTGACTACATAGTACAAGAACACACCACAGTCCTAAAGAAAATAACCTACATGGCCAGTATCAAGATATATTCTGATAAAATTATGAGGCTTTATGAAAAAGTTATTTCAGGCATCCTGGCAAAAAGACCACGCTACTAAAAAGGGAATTATAGCCACTTTGCCATCAGAATTTTTGATAGCAACGCTTCATGCCAGAAGACAACAGCATACCCTATTTAACATATGCAAAAAATGTTGTCACAAATTTTACACAAAGCTAATAAATCTCTATGTAACAAGACCATAGAAAATTGTTATGAACATAATAACACAGGGAATACTGTTCTGCAGCCCTTCCTGGGGGGCCATCTGAGGAACAAGCTTTCCTAAAACACTGGGAAGGCGTGATGGAGTAATAGCGATCAAATTTACCCTTCCACCTCAAACACCCAAAATACAAAACAAAATGTGTGAAACTGAACGCTTAAACCGTCGACCAGCCCTGTTACCCATCACCCAGCCCTGTGACTAACCTCTGTGAGTTCCCAGTTTCCTCTTCCATGAAAGGGAAGAATTGGCTGTCCTAACTTCTTACCGTTGCTGTGAGACAAATATCAGGTTACACATGTCATGTGCTCACCACAGGCCCTGGCAGAGTGCTGCGTACCTAATAGAGATTAGCTTTATCCTTACCCTGTAGGCTGAGGAGATGGGAGGGTCATAGACAGTAAGTAACTTGCCAAGGACACGCAGCTAGAAAGTATCACTGAGTCCCTGTCTGGTCCACAAGGAGGCTGCACACAATTTTATCACATGGCTTAGTGAGGTTCAGATATGCTTTGCCTTTTGCATTTTCTTTGTCTTTTGCTCACCAATATTTAAAGCCTGGCTTGAAAAAGACAAGCCATCACAGGAAATTAAGAAGAAATGTCAGAGAACTTTCCATCTTGACCATTCATCTCTTAATCTAGGCTGCCCTGGATGTCAGAACAGGGGAATGACCAGAATCAAGTGAGGTCATAAGTAAGGAGCAAATTAGTAGGACAAATAAATTGACAATGGAATGAATGGACAATTAGCCTGGATACTGCAACATTGTCCAGGGTCCAGATCCACAGTGATGCTGGCTAAGGCCGGTCATAGTCACAGCTTCTGTTGCCCTGGAAATCCCAGGGAATTTTCTCCCATGCTCTTCAGGAAATTCAGTGACTCTATGATACATGGGGTCATTTCCAACGTCAGAAATTATAACCAACCATATAACATTTATTAAATCCAGGCAACAACCATCTCTGTTTATAAGCATGTCAAGAAGGAAAGTGACTGCTCAGGGAAGCTTGCTGTAAAATCCAAAGCCAAGCCCAGCTCGACCCTGTCCCTTCACTGGTCCCAGCTCCTGGGAGGTTCCTCTGGCTTTTTTATGCACTGAGACTTTATGGGAATGACACAGACTCCTGTCCCTTCTCTAGAACCATCAGTATGAAAGAGTCAAGTCTTCACCTTTGAACCCAATTGTGCCAAACTGAAAATAATCATTACCTACTTGCTGCTGGGAAAATAAAAAGAAACATGCAGATATTTCCTTTTTTTGCCCCATATCAGGGACTGGAGACCCAAAAAGAGGGAAAATCATCTCCTGTCTTAAAGTAACTCAGCTCCAGAGGGATGTCCACCACCCCAGCTCTACCCCTCCCCACTTGGGCTTTCTAATCATTCATGTGTTCACTGGAACAGGTTTCAATTTCCGTCAAGAGCTTTTCCTTTGTATTCAAAACTTGGCTGACTGTTTGGTGCTAGAGGCCTACCTTTCAGCCTGTCTTGGCTTTCAACATGTCTTACTCATTAAGTTTTATCATTTCTAGTGTTTTATTTGATTCTTCCTTTCACTTCAAAGCCATTGTAAAGTTATTCAGTTCAGTCCAGTTCAGTCACTCAGTTGTGTCTTACTCTTTGTGACCCCATGGATTGCAGCACACCAGGCCTCCCTGTCCATCACCAACTCCTTGAGTTTACTCAAACTCATGTCCATTGAGTTGGTTATGCCATCCAACCATCCCATTCTCTGGCGTCCCCTTCTCCTCCTGCCTTCAATTTTTCCCAGTATCAGAGTCACTTCAGATGAGTCAGCTCTTCAAATCAGATGGCCAAAGTATTGGAATTTCAGCTTCAGCATCAGTCCTTCCAATGAATATTCAGGACTGATTTCCTTTAGGATGGACTGGTTGGATCTCCTTCATGGCCAAGGGACTCTCAAGAGTCCCTCACCATGGTTCAAAAGCATTGACACTCAGCTTTCTTTATTTCTTTATAGTCCAACTCTCAAATCCATACATGTCTATTGGAAAAACCAAAGCTTTGACTAGACAGACCTTTGTTGACAAAGTAATGTCTTTTTAATAAGCTGTCTGGGTTGGTTGTAACTTTTCTTCCAAAGAGCAAGTGTCTTTTAATTTCATGGCTACAGTCACCATCTGCAGTGATTTTGGAACCCAAGAAAGTAAAATATCTTACTGTTTCCTTTTTTTCCCCACGTATTTGCCATGAAGTAATGGGACCAGATGCCATTCTCTTAGTTTTCTGAATGTTGAGTTTTCAGCCAACTTTTTCACTCTCTTCTTTCACTTTCATCAAGAGGCTCTTTAGTTCTTCTTTGCTTTCTGCAATAAGATGGTGTCATCTGCATATCTGAGGTTATTAATATTTCTCCTAGCAATCTTGATTCCAGCTTGTGCTTCATCCAGTCCAGCATTTCTCATGATGTACTCTGCAGATAAGTTAAATAAGCAGGGTGACAATCTATAGCCTTGATGTACTCCCTTCCCGATTTGGAACCAGTCTTTTGTTCCATGTCCAGTTCTATCTGTTGCTCCTTGACCTACATACAGATTTGTCAAGAGGCCAGTCAGGTGGTCTGGTATTCCCATCTCTTGAAGAATTTTCCACAGTCTGCTGTGACCCACACAGTCAAAGGCTTTGGCATAGTCAATAAAGCAGAAATAGATGTCATTCCTGGAACTCTTTTGCTTTTTCGAAGATCCAGTGGATGTTGGCAATTTGATCTCTGGTTCCTCTGCCTTTTCTAAATCCAGCATGAACATCTGGAAGTTCACGGTTCATGTACTGTAGAAGCCTGTCTTGGAGAATTTTGAGAATTACTTTACTAGCGTGTGAGATGAGTGCAATTGTGCGGTAGCTTGAACATTGCCTTTCTTTAGGATTGGAATGAAGACTGACCTTTCCAGTTCTGTGGCCACTGCTGAGTTTTTCAAATTTGATGGCGTGTTGAGTGCAGCACTTTCACAGCATCATCTTTCAGGATTTGAAATAGCTCAACTGGAATTCCATCACCTCCACTAGCTTTGTTCTTAGTGATGCTTCCTAAGGCCCCCTTGACTTTGAATTCCAGCGCGTCTGGGTCTAGGTGAGTGATCACACCATCTTGATCATTTGGGTCGTGAAGATCTTTTTGTACAGTTTTTCTGTGTATTCTTGCCACCTCTTCTTAATATCTTCTGCTTCTGTTAGGTCCATACCA
>CM035281.1:5807162-5868864 GCA_020226075.1 Hydropotes inermis | reverse complement strand
TAACATTCCAGGTTCCTATGCAATATTGCTCTTTACATCATCAGACTTTACTTCCATCACCAGTCACATACACAACTGGGTATTGTTTTTGCTTTGGCTCCATCTCTTCATTCTTTCTGGAGTTATTTCTCCACTGATCTCCAGTAGCATATTGGGCTCCTACCGACCTGGGGCATCATCTTTCAGTGTCCTATGAATTTGCCTTTTCAGACTGTTCATGGGGTTCTTAAGGCAAGGATACTGAAGTGGTTTGCCATTCCCTTCTCCAGTGCACCACATTCTGTCAGAACTCCCCACCGTGACCTCTCTGTCTTGGGTGTCCCTACATGGCATGGCTCATAGTTTCACTGAGTTAGACGAGCCTGTGGTCCATGTGATCAGATTGGTTAGTTTTCTGTGACTGAGGTTTTCAGTCTATCTGTCCTCTGATGGATAAGAGGCTTATGGAAACTTCTGATGAGAGATTGATTGAGAGGGAAACTGGGTCTTGTTTTGATGGGCAGGGGCATGCTCAGTAAAGCTTTAATCCAATTTTCTGTTGAAGGGCAAGGCTATGTCCCCTCCCTGTTATTTGACCTGAGGCCAAACTATGGTGGAGGTGATGCAGACAGTGGCGACCTCCTTCAAAAGGCCCCACGCACACACTGCTACACTCAGGGCCCCCATCCCAGCAGCAGGCCACCGTCAACCCACGCCTCTGCCGAGACTCCAGGACACTCACGGGCAAGCCTGGGCCAGGCTCTTGTGGGGTCCCTGCTTCTTCCTCTGGGTCCTGGCGCTCACAAGGTTCTGTCTGTGCCCTCCCAGAGTCTGTTCCCCAGGCCTGTGTACGTTCTGGAGGCTCTATGGTGGGTTAACGGAGACCTCCTCCAAGAGGGCTTCTGCCATGCCCAGGTCCACTGCACCCAGAGGCCCTGCCCCTGCGGCGGTCCACTGCCGACCTGCACGTCCTCAGGAGACACCCAAACACAGTTCTGTCTCAGTCTCTGTAGCATTATTAATTGGCCAAATTTTAGTATTGTTGTGTCCTGGGGAATAAGTAGGACCAAGGAAAGAAGACTGGGAAACAGCCAGTCGATGGAGGAGTCAGAACACACACATTTATTGATTATATTTGCCATCTCATATTCACATGGTTCACGGTACCCCCAAACAAGTATACCATAGTAACATCAAAGATCATTGATCACAGATCACCATAGCAAATATAATAATGATGATAAAGTTTGAAATGTTTCAAAGATTACCAAAACTTGCCACAAACGCATGAAGTGCACAAATACAGTTGGAAAAGCAGCACTGGCAGCCTTTCTTGTCAGGGTTGCCACATTCAATTTGCTAAAAAAAAAGAAAAGAAAAGAAAAGCTCAGTAGAACAACCACAGTAAAACAAGGTGCGCCTGTGCTATGCATTGGATGCTAAGAAGGATAAAAAGGTGAAAAATACAAAACCTTCTTCCTCAAGGAACTCAGGCTTTGTTTGGGAGTAAAACTATAAATCTTTGTAAACTTCAACCAAGAAATAAGATTTAAAACTTTTTTTCTTTCAGTTTATTGAGATATAGCTGACCTACAGCACTGTGTAATTTTAAGGTGTATGGCATAATGACTTACATATGCCGTGAAATGATTATCAAGGTCAGTTTAGTGAATGTCCATTATTTCATATAAACATAAAATTAATGGAAAAAAACTCTTTTCCTGTGATAAGAACTCTTAGGATTTATTCTCTTAACAGCTTTCATGCATAACACACAGCAGTGCTAATTAAATTAATCATGGTGTACATTACATCCCTTACTTACTTATCTTGCAACTGAAAATTTGTACCTTTTGACTACCTTCATCCAGTTCCCTCAGCCCCGCCTCTGGTAACCACAAATCTGATTTCTTTTTCTATGAGTTTGGCTGTCTGTTTTTGAAGTATAATTGACCTGCAACACTATGTTAGTTCCTGTTACACAACATAGTGATTTGATATTTCTATACATTTCAAAATGATCACCAAGATAAGTCTAATTACCATCTGTCATTATAAAAAGATATTACATAATTATTGACTATACTCCCCACACTGTACATTTTATACCTGTGACTCATTTATTTTGTAACTGAGAGTTTGTACCTCTTAATCTCCCTCACTTATTCCCCCCTCACCCCTCCTGCTGGCAACCACCTATTTGTTCTTTGTATTTATGACTCTGTCCCTGTTTTGTTATGTTTGCTCATTTATTTCATCTGTTTTAGATTCCACATATAAGTGAAATCATATAGTATTTGTTTTTCTCTGTCTGATTATTTCATTTAGCGTAATATCCTCTAGGTCCATCCACGTCGCTGCAAATTTCAAGATTGCATTCTTTTTTCAAGGCTGAGTAATATTCCGTTATATATATACGTGCCACATCTTTGTCCGTTCATCTGTTGATGGGCACTTAGCCATGTCTTGTGAATAACACTGCTATGAACATTGGGCTGCATGTATCTTTTCTAATAGTATTTTTGTTTCTTTGGCTAAATACACAGCAGTGAGATTTCTGGGTCAAGGGTAGCTATATTTCTAATTTTTGAAGGAATCTCCATACTGTTTTCCATAGCGACTGCAGCAATTTGTATTACCATCAGCCGTATGTAAGTGTTCCCTTTTCTCCACATGCTCTCCAACACTTGTTACTTGCCTTATTGATCATAGTCCTTCTAACAGGTAGGAGGTGATGTCTCATTGTGGTTTTAATTTGTGCTTCCCTGATGATTAGTGATGTTGAGCATCTTTTTATGTCGCTGTCAGCCATCTGTCTGTCCTCTTTGGAAACAAGGTCTATTCTCATTTTCTGCCCATTTTTTAATTGGGTTGTTTGAGTTTTGTTTTTGTGTTCATGTTTTTGGCTACACTGTGCAGCATACAGACTCTTAGCTCCCCATCCAGGCACTGAACCCATGTCCCCTGAAGTGGAAGCATGCAGTGTAAACCGCTGGGCTACCAGGGAAGTCCGTAGTTGTTTGTTCTATTGATGCTGAGTTGCATGAGTTCTTTGTATATTTTGTATGTTAATTCTATATTGGCCAGCAACTTTACAGAATTCACTGATGAATTCTAGTAGGGTTTTGGTGTCATCTTTAGGGTTTTCTGTATTTAGTATTATGTTACCTGCAAAGAGAGACAATTTTACTTCTTCTTTTCCACTTGGATTCCTTTTATTTCTTTTCCATGCCTGATTGCTGTGGCCAGGAATTCCACTACTATGTCGAATAAAAGTGGTGAGAGTGGGCATGCTTGTCTTGCCCCTGACCTTAGAGGAAATCCTCTGAGTTTTTCACCTTTGAGTATGCTAGCTGTGGGCTTGTCATATACAGCGTTTATTATATTGAGGCGTGTTCCCTCTTTACCCACTTTGTTGAGAGTTTTTATTTTTAAATCATAAGTGGATATTGAAGGGAATAAAATATAAATAACAAAGATGGCAAAGTGAAATCTAACAGTGATAAAGACAGAATTATTACCAGGTACTTTGCCTCTGCTCATACAGCTCCTCACACCTGGAGCCCCAGCCGCTCTCCCAGAGCCTCAGCCTTGCCTCTGTCTGCATCCTCGGACCAGTCCAACGTGAGAGGCTGGTCTGTGAGCAGCCTGAGTCCCTGCCTCTCCCTCTGTCACGCACCCATCCTATCCCCAGACCCTAGGAAGTAGGTACCTTTCTGCCCGTTTTACAGATGACAAAACTAAGCCCCATGGTGATTAAATAATTTCTCAAAACCCCAAATTCCATAAGTAACAGCACCCGGATCCCATCCCAGCTCTGCTAGACGGTCTGAGCTTCACCCGCACACTTGGACTACCCACACTGGGGGGCATTTGGTGGGAACTACACTAGGGTGTGAGCCAGCATTTCTGCCTTTGGGGATTGAAATCCATTTGAAGGGAAGAGTATCTGCTCACCTGGAACAGTTGGTATCATGCAGTGCAAGTATGTGTGTTGAGTGCAAACAACAGAAACCCAACTCTGGCTGCCAGGGAGCTCAAAATTGGCAGATAGGTGGGAGAGAAAACTCAAGAAATGGCCAAGAGCCAAAGGAGGCCGGAAGCCAAAAGCATGGCCAGTCATACCCCGGATCCTGGGCAAGGTCCACCGCACGGTGGCTGGACTCGAGGACTGCTGCTGTCTCCGCTAGACGTGGCCATGGGGACGGAGTCAGACTCTCCCTCTGGACGACGCCACTGCTTAAGATTCCGGGCCCTGGACAGCAGTGTCTTTTTGGCCAAGCCTGGTCAACAGGCCAAGGAACTTGGTGAGGATACATCTGCCCTCTTCAGCTTTCAGAGTGGGGTGGCTTATATCCTGCCAGCCTCACGTAAAGGGGCCTTCCTCTTAAACAGGATGGGCAGGGGCAAATGTGCTGGCAGCATTCTCTCTGCCCCAATAGCAGTAGCCCCCGCAGCAAGACAAAGCTAAAAAGAGTAGTCTGGACACCGTGGGGTCTGTGTCCAAAGGGAGAGCCCAGACGAGCACCGAGAGAACTCGAGAGGTCTTCACAGAAGAGGCACGTCTTGACATCGGCCTCACAGAGAGGATGTGGACCTTGCTCTGGCCCCGACGCTTGGCCTGCCCTGGAGAGTCGTCTTTTAGTGACTTTGCTGCCGTGCCATTTTACAAGTCTGCCAGCCCCTGGCTCTGAGCTGAGAGCCAGGCTGCTCAACTTCTAGCTCTCCCAACCATCTTGCTGGCCATCTTCACTGGCTCCATTTCACAGATGAGGACACTGAAGCTTAGAAATATCACACGTGTGGGTGGAGGAGACCGATGTGGGAACTCAGGCCTGTTCGACCAGGATCCCCCACATCCTTTGCCAGAAGCCCGATGTCTCCCAGCATGCTGAGAAGTAGCAGGAATACTACACTTCACTCCTTCCTGCTCACTGCTTTGCTCAGGAAGTTTTGTATCCTTCACACCAATGCTATGAGAGTGAGGGCCATGTGATCACCCCTTTATGTGGCCAAGGAATTTCTAAGGCCAGGGTCAACCAGCTTTCGAGGCCTGGTGCCGGCTTTCCGGCCTCATCCAGCCTGAAAGCTCCCTTCCTCCCCGTGACACTGCTGCTGGAGGCTGTGGGGTGGAGTGTTTTGGGGAACAGATCCCATTAAGATGTGTCCATCCTCAGAGAGAAAGCCCACACCGAGCCCGTCCCCGGTACCCAGAGGTCAAAAGCGCTGAGGGAACATGTCTAGGGGAACAATGCGTATTGATGACTCTGGCAGCGGCAGCTGGCACGCTCTGGAGGCGGTTTCGTCTGGGGTTTGGGGTGGGTTTTACTTGGATGCCAAAGCCCAGTTACTCATCATTCTTGCTCTACCTGGGCCCCTGGGCTGCCCGAGATCCAGCGGGAACAGCGCCACAGCCCAGATCGGCTGTCCCCCTGGCCCCTCTCCTCCTCGGAGTGATTGATGTCAAGGCACTGACTGGGCCTGGACTGACCTGACACCCCTCCAAAGACTGGAACAGAGGCCTGGACACTGGGCTCAGACCTCCCAGCCCTAGAGGCAGCGGGCATCCTTCTTTATACAGGGCACACACACCTGAGAACTTCCTAGAGAAGACTGCATTCTTGCTTCATTACTGGCCACCTACCTGTCACTCCAAAAACTCTCTCTGTATATTACACAGACTTTACACGCACACCCGGAGCCAGGTCACCTTCTGCCTGGGTGTCAAGAGATCTCATGCCAGTCCTGGTTCAGCCACCAGTGCATGGCCTTTCACATCCCCTCTCATGTCTCCAACTGTATGATGAGACTGGACACATCGCCCTCTTGGTCTGCATGGCTTCAGACCTTCTGGATCTCACCTGCCTCCTGCTCCAGCCACCTGGGTACCTGCGGGGGCCAGCTCTGAGTTCTCATCCACAATAAGAAATGGTGGGATGCAGGGATCTAAGGATAAGTCCCCCGCCTCCCTCCCCGAGGAGGAGTATGCGCCACTTCTTGAAGCCAGGACCCAGGGGCCGGTCATCAATCCCACGCAAGCGTCTGTTCTCCAGCCCAGCCTGTGCTCTCCCCTCTCCATCACTCCATCTCCCGAGGGTCATACTGTTACCAAAAGGTATGTAGGGGAAAGGGGGAGGTCCAGCCGCTTGCCACTCAAAAGCCAGTAAACAGGCCAGACTGGTGGAAACTTCACTTTATTTCAGATGCTGGCAACTGGAAGGGGGAGGGTGGCAGACATCTGTCCAAAGGCCGATCCCACCCCCCAACAAGCAGGGGCTGACAGCTCTTATAGAAGGGGCGAGGTGGGCTGTTGCATGCAAAAGCAGCACAGTCGTCTCTGACAGTCATCTGCAAACTGATCATCAGTGGTCTGACCAGCATCATCTTGACTGTTTCAAGTACAGTTACTCTTCAGTTCCAGGGTCCATTGGTTCCATTTCTTTGTGGTCCATTCTCAGAACTTTGGCAGCTCAAGTTCTGGGTACCGTCTGGTCCTCACGTAGCTAACTTCTCCACCTGGGGTTTCGGCATCTATAAGACAGCTCACAGGATATGGCTCAGAATATTATCTATAGCCCTTGAGAAAGAACTAAACATCCTTGACTACACTTAATGACTACATTATTATTATTTAGTCTCCTTTGACTGTTTTCCTTTGTTTTAGCATTTCTCACTTCTCTGATTAAACATTCATTGATTAAACTTTTTCATAGGAAAAGGCAGACAGAGGCCACAGTGGGGCGGCAAGAACCATATGGTCCTGCTCCATCTCAGTACTTACCCCAAAAGATTTCACATAGAGGCCGGAAGCCTTGGGCTCTGCTTGGGCAAACTCAGGTCGAGACAGGGTTTGAGAATCTCTCTGGTCTCTGTTTGGTCACATGGGAAGGATGTTCTCTTAAGAAAAAGTGCTGAGGCCTGGGTTTCACTCCTGTCAAATCTGCTTTGCATCCCTGTGTGATGAGGCTAACTCTTGCAGACTCGCACCCAAGATGAAATGAAACAATGCATCTGATGCACTCTGAACAATGCCCGTGTCCAGCAGGTGCTCAGTAGGGGCCTTTCCAGCTGTCCCTTGGGAGGCGCTGCCTCGCTGGCGGCCCTGATGACAGAGGCACTCAGGTCCACTCAGGTCCCCCACATCTCTGCCTTCCACCGGCCCCCAGATCCAGCGTTCGCAGGCTGGATGACACGCGCCCAGAAGTGGGGCCAAGACTCCGGCAGGCGCTCAAGATCAACAAGCGTCGGGTTTCCTGGTTGAGCACACGCACGTACACCATGTTCCCTCTCTCCAGAAGGAGCTGGCCGCTCCAAAGGCAGCCTTGTGCGGCTCTGTCACCCTGACTCCCTCCCACCTCCCCTCTGCCCTCGGCTTCCCCCAGCTGCCTGGATCCATTCACCCGAGCAAACTCGCCACGGCTCCATCTCAGAGTGACGAGGGCCGGACATGACTGTCTGCACCCCCTGGGCCAGCTTCTAACCCTGGGTTCACAGGACCCTGGGGACTTGGCTCTGAAGTACCTCTGATCACATCCCCATTCACCTCTGGAAGTCAAGGCCGAGCAGGGAGGGTGGGAGCCTGGCAGTGAAGGAGCACCAAGACCTCGGACCTGATGCTCAGGAGGCAAGTGAGCCCGGCGGAGAGGCAGACACCGGCGCCGCCCCTCCAGCCATCTGGCTAAAGCTGCGGGTTCCCGGTCAGTGGACGGCCAGGGCCCTGCTGTGGGAAGGCGGCATCATCACCCGACAGCCCAAGCCCATCAGCCTTTCAGTGTCAGGCGCGGGGGCGCTGAGGGGAGGGAGGGGCAGCCCAGGGGGACCCAGAGGCTCAGCCCTGTGAAAGCCCAGTCCCAACTTCCACATCCTACGAGACGGGCAGAAATGTGACCGAAAACCGACCCTCCGGCCTGGCTTTAATATTAACCTTCACCTTACCCAGGAGGCCACGTCTGGTCCTGACCCAGACCTGAATTTGAATAGCAATGAAATCCAGTCTGCAGCCAGACCTCAGTCTTTCTCCACATAGAGGGCTCAAGAAATCCTTGTGTGACAGCTTACCAAATAGAACTCAGAAATTTTTATCAGAGTTCTATTTGGTAAGCTGTCACACAAGGAGAGGTCAAGAAAAGCCAATAAGATGAGAATATCACATGCGGAGCTCAGAGGAAGCTACACATAAATGCTTCATGTTTTGGTCCAGTTGTAAAGAACTTTTATTTTTTAGCTCAGACTAAGGAAATTTTGGTAGGAGGTTCTTCAGTATTGCAGACTTTAGTGAACAGTGTAGAGATAGCAAGCTGTTCCGCAGAAAACAATGTGACTTCCCCTGATTTTTTTAACTCTATCATACCCACTGTATGATTTTTTAGCCCCAGAATTAGCAATGAAATCTAGATGACTTACCCAATGTGATTTGTATTGGGATCATAAGAGTCAAAGGCTTTAATAACTTTGATTGTGACTGTGACTATGACTAGGTGATAATTTGAAATCAGCATGACATCATTATTAATCAAACAAAATTGTTCTTGAAACAAGATTCATTTGGCAAGACTTTTCAAAAATCTGGCTCCAGGCATAAGATACTGGCATATGTTTTTCACTAAGTTTATTGGTAATTTGTACTTATTTTGTAACATGTCTATTCATATCTTTATAAAAATCTTTTTTTAAATCAATTAGTTTCAAAACAATTAGAAAAATATAGAACTCAGAAACGCTCTGAGAGAAGACTCTGGAAAAGGCAAAGCAGATTCAAAAAGCAGCTCCTCTATAGGAAACCCGTCTGCAGCTCCGGACCACAGCCCAAGACAGGGCCGGGGACTCGGGTGTCTGGGAGTCAAACTCCTTCAGCATCTATGGAAATGGGCTGAGGGTCCCCCAAGCACCTGGAGTCAATTAAGGTGTCTAGGAACAGCGGACATAGATATCTGGCTTCCTGTCCTCTGGTCGCCTGCTCCTGCTTGGAGGCCTCACTTCTCATACTGACCAGCCATTGATCCTTGGCATGCACTTGGGGATCCCTGCAAGGGCTGGGTCCCCTGCTCAGCACTTGGAGGTGGCATGTGTGCAGCTCTTGCCCTCAGGAACCCAGCTGCGGTGGGGGAGGCAAGATTTATTCTACATAAATCTTATGCCTGTTCATCCTACAGGCATTGCACATCTTCTGCAATTCCCAAGCTCATGGGTAAGAGTCCCACAGTGCAAGGCTTTGGAAATCTACTTTAGGGGACACCCCACGTGCAGCTCCATCTCTTCAGATGGACTCACATGTGTAAACCTTCAGGCCTGTGCATTTATTTATAATGAGTATCCCTGGGACAGGATGGAAACTGTTCTTGGCCTGTGAGTCTGCCTTCTTCCCACAGCAGACCTTCATCAGAAAACACACGACCATACGTAGGTTGCTCAGAGTGCATGAATGTGGCACAGAGAGAGCTAGAGAAACCAGTGGGTCCCGAATTCTGGAAGGGCACTGACTACAAAGGCTCTTGTGGGCATTGCTGGAGTGGGCACGGCCAGTGTTTGCTTGTGCGGCTGTGACAGAAATTTTCTTTCTTTCCACATTGTAGAAGATAAGAATACATCTGGCTTCAAATTCTCTGAGACTCCTTTTCTTTATGTGTATCTCCTCATGGTGGCAAAATGGTTGCTGCCTCACCAAGCCTCATAGCAACATTCCAGTATCCCCTACAAACCTGACAGAGGGAGCAGGATGGTCAGAGGGAAGGGGACCCCCACGTTGGTGGGAGGAGAAGGCCTGGGTGGGCTCAGAAAAGTACATCAGCTGTTGGGGCTGCTGTGAATGGAAGGAAGAGGTCAAAAGTAAGGGTAGATCACAGGGGCTAGATCACAGAGGGCTGGAGGTTCAGCTGAGGGAAAGCTGTCCTCATCCTGCCCCAAAGAAGGATCTATTCTGTTCCTGCATTCTCATAGTGATGGCTCATGTTTGCACAGAGCCCACGAGTCCAGGCTGCTCTAGTTTCCTGGCATTAGCTCACTTACCTGGCACAGAACTCCTCGGAGGTGAAGACTGTTCCCGCCTCCACCTTACCAGTGAGAAAGCTGAGCAGAGGGCAGACAGTCCAAGGTCACACCAGGAGGAAGTGGCTCCCAGGCTGTCTGGCTTCAGAGCACAGGCTCTGAGCCTCTACCCCACTCGACCACAGAAGCATCTTTGGGTGGCTGGGGCCTGGAACAGAAGTAGCCCAAGGCTGCATCCTCTGACCTCCTCCTCGATTCTCCTTGACCCTCAGGGAGGCACCCCTCCACTCCCAGCCAGGTGAGGATGCTGCTGACCTGGCCCTTCAAACCAAAGCCTTCAGAACTCCAGGCCTTCAAAGGCAGCTTGTCTTCCAGAGACAAAGTAGCAGACGCCAAGCCCCAGGGGGTGGGCTGTGGGCCAGGGACATGGTTTGGCTCCAGAACATCATAGAGCAATTTGCAACACCTTCAAACCTCCCAGAGCAGCCAAGAGAGGTAGGTGAGGCACAGGTCTGCGGGAGGAGGGCCAGGTGTTGGCTTACCTGGTTGGGGGGTGGAGGTGAGGGGAGGAGAGGAAGGCCCTGGGAGCCCACCCCTCCCACCAGCACGCCGGCATTCTCCTCCACGCAGCGCATTGCCTGGGGCTCCCACAACCAGGTCCCAGCCTTGGCGGTCCCACCTGTGAGATCCATCAGCACCCCAGCTCAGTCTCCAGGCTGCAGGGGTCTTCAAGATATGAGAGCACGCATGCAGGTGGGGAGGCTGGCTGTGACCGGCCCACCAGGACCATCCATCACCTTCAGCACTGTGGGCTCAGCCTGGGTTACCTGCCTCTGAGCAGATGCAGTGGATCATGACTGGATGGTTTAAAGCCCTCATTTAAGACAACTAACGTTTCCACTAGATCTGCCGTAGGCCAGGCATGATCTTATGAGTTTACTTCCATTTACCTCCCTCTCAGTTCCATAAACACCTACAGGATAGTACTACGTACCAGGCACCCGGCGGGTGAGCCAGGCCCAGGTTATCCCCACCATAACCTCCAAGGGATGGACCACCATTCAGGCTTTTAGAGAAGTGACACTGAGGCTCAGAGAGGTCAAGCAGCTTGCTCAGACTCACACGCAGCCATGGTAGGATCTGAACCCCATTGTGAACAACCCCAGGCTCTTGGGCTCAGTCCTGTGTGACAAGGCAGGGGGCACAGGGCCGAGCAGCTGAAGCAGGATGCTTGTGGGGGTGGGTGGTTGTGGAAGGAGTGGGCCCTCGAAGAAGAACAGTGACTCACCCGCTGGGAGACATCATCACAGGTTACAAAGCAGGCCTGGCCCACGCCAGACACTTCTCCCTGACTCGTTTCTGTTTCTTCCCTGTCCTTCCACTCCCTGCTCCTCGGGCTCCTGGAGTACATTCTGTTCTTGCTGAACAGAGCAGGGCCACTGGGTTGCCCCATGAACCAAGGGCCCTCAACCACCGGAATCATCACTCCAGGCCGGGAGGACCTGGGAGATGCAGTTGAAGGTGCGTCCAGAGCCCAGGCTACCCAGCCTGCAAGTTTGCAGGGCTCCCCGCGCTAACACTCAACTTAGTGCCAGGGCTGTTCCAGTGCCTGGGCTGCCTTTCAGTCTGGCCTCCTCCACGCCTCCCAGGCGCTCTGCAGAGAAACGCTGCTCAGATCAGCTGAGCCCCGGGCTGTTCCATTGCCGGGGCTGCCTGCTCTGCAGTCTGGCCTCCTCCACCCCTCCCAGGTGCTCAGCACAGAAACCCTGCTCAGACGACGACACACACCACCCATCTCCACACCCACAGGCTGCCCGCAACACTCCCTACAATTCCCTAATGTTGGTCATGGTACTGGGGTTGCTCTTGTGTTTAGGAAACTCTCACTAAACTATTTAGATGTAAAAGGTCATCATATCTGCAACTTATTCTGAAACACTTTAGAAAAAATAAATTTTGAGAGTTATAGATAAATGATGAGGAAGATGATAGATAATGGGTAGATAGATGATAGATATGGGGAAGAGACGGAGAGAAGGTAAATGTGGCAAAATATTAACATTTCAAGGAATTTAAGTGAAGGATATTGGAAATTCTTGGCACGATTTTTGCAACTTTTTTCCAAATTTGAAATTACTTCTTTAAACATGCAGAAAAATTAGAATAGGGAAATAAGTTTTAAAACCCATCTACCTAGAGCTTCATCTCCAGAAATGCCCTCCCAATCATTGAGATTGGGTGTGGGGCCCCTTCCAGGCCCTCCCCAACATCTTCATGTCCTGAGTCACACTGCATTTTAATGAACTGTTTGCCACTTTAGCCAGTGAGTGCCTGGAGGACAGAGACTGTGTGGAATTCAGATCTGTGACCCGAATGATGTGTGTGTCTCTGCCTCTGGGCTCAGTGCTCTGAAAATACAACAGCAAGATGAGATGGTACCCCATGTCCAAAAGCTCGCAGTGGACTAGGGAAAGGAGAGGAGAGAATAATAAATCACGACACTTGTCTTGGACAGTGAAGACATGCCACGTGGCTGCCAGCAGGCACTCTGGCCAGAGCTACTTTCCTGAGCCACCCAGTTACCTCCCCTCTCCCCCACCCCACCAGCTGACTCCAGTGAGTTGAGCCCGGGCCCAGGATCTCCGAGAGCCAATGTCCCTCCAGGGAACTGGAAATCTGCAGAGAGGAAAGGCCAGGCTGCTGAGAGCCAGGGAGACGGGGAGGAAAGACAGGGTGGAGGGAACCCTGGGAGAGGCCCAGCCTTGCCATCTTTTCTCTCAGGACTTGTTCTTCATGGGGCATCCACCTGTCCAGGCTCTGCTCCAGGTACAGGTGATACAGCAATAAAGGAAGCAAAACCCACATTCCAAGGAGCAGCTGTCCTGCTGCAGGAGACAGCTCCACACATTGCGAGCTCTACAGCCTGGGATCTCTCAGCGTGGAGAAAGTGACTCTGATTAGCGTGCCCTGTGCAGTGGTGGAAGGTGCCGATCTAGCCCCAAGAGGGTGGGCATGTGGCAGAATCAAGGCCTCCAGCGGGGACACTGAGCCAGACCCTATTCTCAAGCTGCCACCAGGGAGGAGCTGAGAGACCCTCCCCCGCCTCCTTTGAGAGGTATACCTGCCTTTGTCCAGAAGCGGTAGAAACCGCTGACCAAGACCTTGGCCAGCCATGATAACCACTCACGTGAGTTGTCTCATAGCAGAAGGTTCCGATAAGGAACCTGCTGCCGAAAACTAAGAATTAGGGCAGGGCCAAAAAGAGGGAGAAGACTCCAGTCTGCATGTCCTGCCAGTCTCCCAGAAGCCTTCTTGCTGGAATCCACCTTGGCTGAGAGATGCACACACAATGAGGAAAGACCTGGTCAGACGAAGTATGAGCCAAGCAGGATGATCGTCCAGGGACAACCCGGAAGCTGAGACCATCACTTAAAACCTGGGCCTGCAAGCCACGCGGCAGAGCAGTCCTCCTGGGTTCCCTTGCTCGGTGGCCCTCTGCCTGGGCACCCCTTCCCAACAGAGTCTCTGCTCTGTCATTACGTGTGTCTCCTCCGACAATTCATTTCTGAGTGTTAGACAAGAGCCCGCTCTCAGGCCCCAGAAGTCCCATGGGCCTTCCACCCTCTGTCTGATCGGCCTTGGGTAAAAGCAGTGGTGATCTCAGCTGTGGGACCCCACCCCCACCCCCTGCCCTGCCAGGACTGTCTTCTTCCCCCTGGCCGTGCAAGCTCTTCAGTCTGTCCCAAGGTCATTGCCAAGGTTAGCCATAGGCGAGGCGCTTTCCTCAATGGACGTGAGGACTCCCACCCCGCCAGCCTTGGCATAAGTCACTTCAGAGCATCTTGATGCGGGGATTAGGGTCCAAACCTGAAAGAAAGAGGGTCAGGAAAACCTGTACTCCTCTCCTAACCCTCCGTGATCGGTGGCCTCGCGCAAGCCTCGGGTCTCAGTCACCGCCTCTGCGGGGTCCAGGGTCTGTTGAGTGGGTGTCCTCAGGCCAGCGTGCTCCCTGCCTCATGTCTGCAAGGTGGCGCTTGCACGGGACACTCTGCAGGGGAGCCGGCCTCTGCACCTCTGACTCAGACTCTGGGAACCAGGATTTCCTTGGCTGGGGATCCGTCCTTGACCTGCCCTGGGCCCCGTGCTGGGCCCTGGATCCTGGTGGTCGGCCTCACTGAGTCTCATCCAGGCTGGCCTCTAGTTCACCAGGAGTGTGCCAGAGGGCCGGCTGCCTGGCCGAGTGAGTGGTTCTAGGACAAGCTGCAGGTCTACACAGCGCATGGTGGGAACAGGGAGGGAAAGGGTATGGGTGCTCGCAGGGGGCCTGGCAGCAGGGAGCAAAGCTCTGACACTCTCCTGATAACTGGCCTTCTTTCTCCTTTGTTTCCTCATCTGGGAAATGGGTGCAATAGCCCCCATCTTACAAAGCCATTATGAGGATTTTCTGAGAGAATGAAGCGCAGAGTCTCGCTCATAGTAGACCCTCAGGAAACAGCAGTTCCCTGATTTTTGCTTATGAAAGTTTCACATGATGGGGGTGGTGTGAGTGTGTGTAGTGGATACTCATGAGTATCCCCTGCACGGATGAAGGACCTTCTCTCCAGGTTGCTGGGTGAGGTGCAGCCCCCCACAGTCCCTGCAAGAATTGCCGCCCTCAAGTCACATCCGCCTGCCTTCAAACCACATACCTTCCACCTTAGGGTCACAACCCTCCTGGGTGACCAGCATCCAGGGACTGACTGGCAGATGATGTAAGGGTCGGGTTCTCTTACCCCTTGTGGGGGAAACTCTGAAATGTGTTCCAGCCTTGAGCTGCCCATGGGGCCCTTGGAGGCCCCACTGGGACTGCCTGGCCGCCCAACATGTCCATCTGTTCTTCCCTTCTTCCTCCCCCACATCCCACTCCCAGTGCCAACCTCAAGACCATTCCCTATTGGAACCCCCCTGGCAGTCCAATGGTTAGAACTTGGCGCTTTCACTGCAGGGAGGCACATGTTCAATCCCTGGTCATGGAACTAAGATCCTGTAAACCACACACATGGCCAAAAAAAAATGCCCAAAACAAAAAAAACAAAATGGCATTCCCTGTTAAATGTCCTGCACAATGATCTCTACCCTGGAGTCTGCTTTCCAGATCCCCCAGTGTTCAAAATCTGGATTTATGTAAGAAAAAAAGTCAGACGGGCTTTGTGGCTTTACAAAAGAATCCTTCACTCTCCCCTAAAACTAACTCTTCACAGGCTTTCCTTAAAAGGCGAAACCCACTGACGAATTTAAACTAGCGCCTGAATAACCCGCAGTGAGTGGGCTGTATCCAGAGTAACCTGTGGAAACAAGGGCCTTGAAGGCAGGTCCGGGGGTTACTCTGGAAGCTGGTCAGCATCCTCCAATTCAGAGCTCCCAGGATATAAGACAGGTGCGTGTGCTCCAGAGGCTCTTGGCCCAGGGGAGGACAGGGCAAGGTGAAACCCCTTCACTGGGGCAAGCCAGGGGCCGTGGGAGTTGGAAGGGGGTGTGTCTGGCCCACCCGTGTTAGGGGGAAGGGAAGGCCTGCAGGAAGGGAAGGCTGTCCTGGGCAAGGAAGCCATGTGGTCGGGCCCTTTCCACTTAAGCGCCCCGTGCCTTTCCTGTGTCATCATGTCGAAACCAGGCACCTGCCCTTGGGAAGGAGGTACGATTATCTTTAGTCTAGGAGCTCAGAGAAGTGGTCAGGGGTGAGCCTGCCTGAACCCTCCTATTGTTAGAACACACTGGCCAGGTGTGGGCTGTAATGCCTCGTGGTGGGCAGTTGTGGGCAGCCTTTGGCTCCGGGGGACTGGGCACTCCAATGCGGGATCTGGGCCAGCATGTGGCCAGGGGAAGCAGAGGACCACTCCTGCTGCCACCTACTCTGAGCCCTCCTTTTTCTTCAGAGCTGTCAGCAGAGCAGATTCGATGGGCAAGAACAATGGCAGGGGTATTGGCCCAGCTTGACTGCAGGGTTGGGTGGAGATGGGCTGGCCCCCTGGAGAGGGTCCCTGTAGGTGGAGCGCTGACTCTCCTAGTCAAGCAAGCATGAGGAACATGGACCAGAAATCAAGTGCTGCCAACACCAGTTGTGGAGGAGACTGAAAGAAAAGCAGGTGCATCCAGAAGAGAAGATAATAGAAGATTCTTTAGGTCCAGGGGGGAACTGCCTGCTCCAGCTGGGAGCACTGGGCAAGGGGCGGTTTTGTTTTTTGGTTTGTTTTTTTTTTTTTTTTTAGAATGACATGTTTTACGAACTGAGCATTTCTTTCTCTTTCTGTCTTCTTCAAACCTATTTTATTGTGAAACTTAATGTGAATACAGAAAATGGCGAAAAACAGACACACAGCTCAATGACTTATAACAAAGCCAACATTCAATAAGATCACTCCCAGGGCAGGAAATGGACCACTGCAATTCCTCAGAACCACCTCCAAGCTGGAATCCTCTCCCACTGCCCCCCGCCCCCACCAAGTTAACCACTAGCCTGACATTCACAGCTATCACTTCCTTGCCTTTCTGTTGAACTTGACCACCTAAGCATCCCTAAACATTCCTATATTTGCCTTCTTTACCAAGCTAGGAAGTTGGGTAACAGACCTTCTTCCTTGCTTCTTTCACCCCCTGTCACATCTGAGATGGTCATGAGCTGATTACCAAGAGACCCTATCAGAGCATCTCTGGAGCTGGCTGGTACCCCCTGCAGGGCATTACCTGGGCTCTGGGTCTTCCCTCACCTGGACATCCTGTCCAAACTTGAAGGTGTCTGTCCCAAAATTACCACCCATCTGAAGAGCTCCAGAATTAAGTCTGAATTCAGGCTTCACCACTTTCTGACTGTGTCAGCCGGTGGGGGGTTTATTTTTGGCTGCTCTGCGTGGATTGTGGGATCTTAGCTCCCCCATCAGAGATCCAACCCACGTCCTCTGCAGTGGAAGTGCAGTCTTAATCACTGGACTGCCAGGGAAGTTCCTGACTGTGTCATTTTCATTAGGTACTGGCTTTTGCTGAGACCCCATTACTTGTCTGTAAAATAGTAATAATAGTATCTCCTTGCAAGATGTTTTAAGAACTATGGAGTTTGGGTAAAGGCATGATACATGTCTTATCCTCTTAGCCATAATGTCCCCACCCTGATGTGATGTTTAATAAGTTACTTATAAACAACCACTTGTGAGAGGGATCCTTTTCTTCCTTTTTATTTGAAAACATGATGGTATCTATAAAACGCAATGCCGTCAGAGTCCCTGGCTGAAAAGACAGCTCTATCAAAGTGCTGCCTGCCCCCAAGCTGTTTCTGGGGTTGATAGGAACAAGAGGAAAGGCCTGCTGCCCTGGGGGAGCCCCAGACACCAACAGCTTGTCCCAAGTCCCTCCCAGAAGGAGCCTCCTAGGGCCTCCTATTCCTCTGGCTTCCACCAGCTTAGAGCAAGGAGTGTCCATGAAAGCGTTCCAAAAACCATGATGAAGTGCAAGTTTGGGCATTGCAGACCCACCCCAGCAGGATCTGAGAAGGCACCTCTCTGTAAGCAAAGGCCCCTGTGTTAGAAAGAAAGGCAGACGGAGGTGGCGTCTCTGGGAAAAGACCCACACGCCAGGATTTATGGGCAGCCAGTGGCCAGTAGCATGTGGGGCAGGAGCCTAGAGTCAGACTTCCCCCAAGCAGCCTCTGTCCCCACTGGGCACCCTGTCAAGCCCAAGGCACCTCCTGAATTGATGCCAGGCCCCCCTGGGATGGCTGTGTCCCTGCTCCCTGACCCCTGAACCCCTCAGCCTGCCCCAGTCATAATGCCTTTTGCAGTTAAAGTGTTGAGAACCCCGGTCATGTGGAGATCAATTTTAAAATACAGAGGACAGTGGCCAAAATAAGAAAAATGAGTGAATGGTTGAAATCTAACATCTTTTGTTCCATAATAGGATAGCTGAGTCTGTTTGCAGTTTTCACCCGTGAATGAAGACATCTCAGTCAGCAAGCTGGGCCCCTTGCCATGGCAACTCTTATATCTGGATCGTCCGGGTCCCCACCCAGGTGTCAGGCCTCTGGAGCGGAGCACAGGAGGTGCCCTCCATGGGAAAGGTGATGTGAAAAGCTGAGAGGGAGACTTGTGCAGATAGAACTCCCTTTCAGGATGTCAGACCACACTTTCTGGCCAAGTATGTACCACATTCAAGTCAGCGTTTTTAAGCCTGAGGTTTTTCCTTGGAGAACAAACACAGTAGCCTTAACTTGCAGGGTGTTGCAACGGTTAAATGTGGCCATTTAAGCACAGAGGACTATAACCAATCTTCTGGGATAAACCATCATGGAAACAATGTTTAACAGATTGTATGTATGTGTACGCGTGTGCTTAGTTGCTCAGTCGTGTCTGATTCCTTGTGACCCCAGGGAGTGTAGCCCTCCAGGCTCCTCTGTCCATGGGATTCTCCAAGCAAGAATACTGGAGTGCGTCGCCATTACCTTCTCCAGGGGATCTTCCCAACCAGGGACTGAACCTGGGTCTCCTGCCTTGCAGGTGGATTCTTCACTGCCTGAGCCACCAGGGAAGCCCCATATGTATATGTGTGTATAACTGAGTCATTTTGCTATGCAGCAGAAATTAACACAGCGCCATAAATCAACTATATTTCAATTAAAAAGAAATGTGGCCATTTAACTGAGTCTGCCATGTGCTTGGCCTGAACTGTGGTGCACACATTCTGTAAGTGGCGGTGATGGGTATCTGGAAGAAGACCCTCCCAGACCTGGTACTCCTGTCAACCTTCACTGGGAGGTAGGGACTCGGCTGCCCCCTGGCTGAGGGTGGTTGGGAGCCTGGCCCCTCCAAGCCAGATAACCAGTCTCCGCTTGCCTCAGGCACCATCCTCTGGGGCAGGGACCTCGGCCACCTAGGGCTTCCCCTTGACGCGCCCCTGCCCGCACCCACCATCCTTACCACTCCAGCTTCCCCCTGCATCCTTGTCTCCTGAAGGCAGCCGTCTCCCTGCTTTCCGGGTCCAACACAGCCCAGCACCCTGGGTGGCCACTCTGTCCCAGGAAACACCCACTCCCTCCCAGGCAGGTTCCTGACATCTCTGATGTGGAGAGGGCCTGAGTTGGAGGACAAAGCCCTGTCTGAGGACGTGGGCATCTGGGTTCCTTCTCAGCCTGGATGGGCCCCAGTAACCAGGGGGCCTAATGTGTTGCCTCCTTTCTGCGGGCCTCAGATTCTCCAGGAGCAGCAACAGAAGAGTTTAGACAATCTTGGAGCTGCTTGCAGCCTCCTCTCTCCACCCTGGGTGTCCTCAGAGACTCCCTCATAAACCCATGCCCCCTTTACAACCCAGTCTGGTCCTCAGAGCCGAGTTTGGGGTGCACGGCCACACACAGTTGAAAGAAGGTTTGGGGGGACAGGTTTGGAGACCTCTGGCCTGGGTGGTGTCGAGGGTTCCTGCCAGGTTGACTCTCCAGGGTCGGGTGACCTGGGTCTGGCTGCAATCGGGCCACACGTGGCCACATCTGGGTCACGCGGGAGCCGGTCCTCCTTCCCGTGCCTCCGCCGTCACCCCTATGCCAGGGACAAGCAGGACCGAAACCAGCCCGGCAGCCTCAGCCCAGCTCCCCGTGGGCCCTGTGTACCCCCAGCCAGCCCTGCACCCAGGCCCAGCTTCTGTTTTGTACACAAACACCGAGGATAGCGTGTTGGAAACCCATGGACTGGTTTTGTCTTTCCAAAAACAGTGCTTTTTTTTTTCTTAAAGGTGCCGCTGCACTCTAGGGTTGGAGAGGCAAGTCGAGGCCATGTAACAAATTCAATAAAGACTTTATAAAAAAAAAAAAAAAAAGAGGCTGGAGGAGGTGGGAGACCACAGTTCTTCAAGTCCCCTGCTATGAGCGTGGGATGGAGGGTGTCCCCCACATCTCCCCATCCAGCAGAGTGCCTGCCTCACAGCAGGGTGGGCTCAGAATGACTGTTAGTGAAGAAAATAAAAAATAATGAATAAATTCTGATGCAGAGCCCCTGAAAAGCAGCCCACTTTGGGGCTGATTATGCCTCTACGGAGGCAGAGTCAAGGAGTGGTTTAGGGCACAGGCTTGAGTCAAAACACTGGCCTTCAGATTCTGTCCTGGACAAGTTAATGAGTCTCTCCTGCTCCAGCTTTCTCCCTCCTGAAACTGGTTGACGGTGCCTGAGCAGGGCTGTTGGGAGCATTGGTATCTAGACCCTAAACAGAGCTGGGTGCAGCGGTGACGCTGGAGATATAAGCGAGTCCTTGCTTCATTCATTCTGGTGGGTTTCGTTGTTTTGCTCAGTCACTAAGTCGTGTCCGACTCTTTGTGACCCCATGGACTGCAGCGTGCCAGGCCTCCCAGTCTGTCACTATCTCCAGGAGGTTGCTCAAATTCATGTCCATTGAGTCAATGGGTTTCTTTATTTATTACTAAACTCCATGCAGGAAGCGAATGCTGGACCTACAGCTGGTCTGCGTTTCCTGACCACCCAAGAATGGGACCAGTGAGCTGTGCAACTGCCTTCCGCCCATAGTCACGTGAGGCAAGTCGCTGGGCCCACTCTCAGGCTGGTCTCTAAAGCCATCCCTCTTCCCCCCTGAGTGCTCAGCCTCTGCCTGCAGCAAAGGGTCACGTAGAGGGATCTGAGGGTCTAGCAAACAGTGGGATCCCCAGATGGAGGGAAGCTTGGTGCCTGAATGACCACACGGAACATAGCCTGGCAGCCCAGATCAGCCTGAGACACAAAGAGAAATAAACCTTTATTGTGTAAAGCACTAAAGTCCAGGGGAAGGGGTGGAGGGATGGAGTCTCACATCACTTACCCTATATGGCCATAACACAAGACTGTAGCAGTCAACTCTTCTCAGGCCATCTTCAACTTAACCCTTTTTTCCTAATAATTATTATCTGGTAAGATTGTATTCTATTCTTGGTAGTTTTCTTTTAAATGTTATCATTTGGCTACTTTACAGACAGTTCAGTTGGTCTACCATCCATTCTTCTAACTCATAAGCTGCTAACAACCTAAGAAGAAATGGTACCCAAAGTGCTACTTAGAACATGTGGTTCCATCTGTCGGGAGAGTGTGCAATTTCCTCGGGTCTGTCTCACCGCAGCAAAGATTTGAAACAGCCGACAGGTGTTACAGTTCGGTTAAAGCTCAGAGTTTTATTTGGCAAACAGAGGATAATACGCCCTCCAGGCATGAGGGTGGGCCGACCCCAAAGAAGAGGCCTCAGTCCATCTCAGCTTTCTCTTTTTATTTGTTTTTGTCTCCTCCCTCCCAAGCCTGCCCTATGCAAATTGGCCTAGCCTGGAAGGCTGTTTGTTTCACCTGAGGTTCTTACTCCAGTCCATAGATTTTCTTTTGTTCCATTTTTGTGGGCTTTTCCCTTTTTTTTTTGTCTTTCAGCCACTGTCATTTTGGACTCCATTTTCCTATTCTAACTACCTAATACATCCACCCTTCCACATGGTCCAAGGGATGAGTTAGGACATGGCTGAGATGGGGATGGGATGACCATGATACCTGACCTTACCAAGGGGATGAAGAATTGGGAGGTATCCAAAGAAACTCTAATTCAAAAGTATACATGGGCCCAATGTTTATTGCAGCGCTATTCACAATAGCCAAGGCCTGGAAGCAACCTAAACGTCCATTAAGAGATGAATGGATAAAGCTCTGGTGTGTGTGTGTGTGTGTGTGTGTGTGTGTGTGTGTGTGTAATGGAATATTACTCAGCCAGAAAAAGGAAAGAAATAATGCCATTTGCAGTAACATGGAAGGACTTAGAGATTATCATACTAAATGAAGTCAGACAAAGAAAAATATAATACGGTATCACTTATATACGGACTCTAAAAAAAATGATACCAATAAACTTCTTTACAAAACAGAAACAGACTCACAGGTATAGAAAACAAACTACGGTTACTGAAGGTGATGGTGGCAGGGAGATAAATGAAGAGTCTGGGATTACCAGATACACACTATGATATATAAAATGGGGAAAAAGTAAAGTATTACTGCATAGTACAGGGGAATGTATTTAATATCTGATGATATGCCATAATGGGGAAAACATGAAAAACAATGTGCATATATGTGTATAATTGAAACTCTTTGCCGTACAGCAGAAAATAACATAATGCTCTAAATCAGCTATATTTAAATTTTAAAAAAAGAAAAATAACTGGGAGGAAGCATACCCCCACAACCTACCTAGACATACTGGACATTCCTTCCAAGCTCAGAGCAGCATCTCTTCCAGGACATGCTTCCTCCCTACCTCTGGCCCCATCACCCCCTCCCCAGAGCACAGTCCTGGAGTCCATGGCAGTCCTTGGAGCAGACAAACGTGGGTCAGAAGTCCAGCTCTGCTTCTAACCTGCTGTGTGTCCTTGAGTGGACTATTCAGTGTCTCTGAGCCTCAGCCACCACACGGGCAATACAGAGACTTGAACAACTGCCTCAAAAAGTGCCCTGAGCACAGGCAAGCTTACAAAACGTCAGAGAGGAAAGCTCGTCCCCTGCCTCTGCTGCTCAGTGTTAGGGAGCCAGAGAATCAATCAGACAGAAAGATCAGCAGGAGAAAAGACAGATTTTTATTCTCTCTTGCACACGGGAGTTCACAGAAATATGTGACTCAAGGAGACAGAATTTGGGATTTATATAGGTGGCTCAGATGGTAAAGAATTTGCCTGCAATGCAGGAGACCTGGGTTCCATCCCTGGGACAGGAAGATCCCCTGGAGAAAGGAATGGTAACCCACTGCAGTGTTCTTGCCTGGAGAACCCCATGGACAGAGGAGCCTGGTGGGCTACAGTCCATGGGGTCGTGAAGAGCCGGACAGAACTGAAAGACTACACTTACACCATCTTCATGGGGGAAGGGCCAGGAAAGGAGGGCCCTTGGGGAAAACACGTCGCTTGTTTTCCTGAATGACAATGACAAGTGGGCCCTCAGGAGAACTGGCAGAGGAGGGAAGGGGAATTTTGTAGCAATGTTTGTTAGGCAATTTCTTATCTAGGTGAAGATGGGATTTTTTCTCTCTGGTGACAGAAATCAGTTTTCCCTGGCTGTAAAATGCCCAGGGAGAGAATTTATGACAGCTGAATTCTTTCAGAAGACTCTGCTTTTATGCAGATAAGAAGAGTTTAAAAAAACAAAACAAAAAAACTTTCTGTGGTGGTGTATCCTGGCTCCTTCTAAAGCCCTGTAAGACCCCTGGCCCATGGTGGGCACCTGACTTGGGGCTGCCTTCCCGGGCCCCTCCATGCAGACCCACCCAGTGCTCTTTTGCTCCATGCTTGGTTCTTGTCCCAGTTCCTCACCCTCCCATCCAAATTTTCCCATCCCCTGTCCTCTGTGACCGTAGCCCTGTTCCGTGTGCTGTCAGCTAGTAAACCAGCGTGAAGTCCTGCCAAGGCGCACCAGCTGATGCCCTGCCCTCTACAGGCGTTCCCTCCCGAAGGCCTCCGGCTCCCACTCTTGCACGCGCCCACCACCATATTGCTGCCCTTTAGTCATTCAAGCAACACCCCTGGAGAGGCTTCTCTCTGCCAGGACTCCAGAGTGGCAGGGATCAGGCAGACCACTCTCTGTCCTCTAGGAGCTCTGCCTGCTGAGAGGGGGAGACAGACACACAGACAGTTCAGTCTATGCCCAGGAGCCCAGGGGAGCTCAGAGGAGGAGCGGGGCTAGCAAGCCCAGTGCCTTCTTGGTGCCAGGAGACCTGGGTCCACAAAGGGGCGGTTGGGAGAGGGGAAAGGGGAGGAAGGAGGAGGGAGAGGGGAGGAGAGGAGAAAGGAAGGGGGAGCGAGAGGGAGGGAAAGAGCAAGGGGGAGGGAGGGAGGAAGCAGGAGAGCTGGCTGGTTTCCCTCCACCCACCGTTCTCTTCTCTATGGGCTTCCCTGCTGGCTCAGACGGTAAAGAATCTGCCTGCAGTGCAGGAGACCCAGGTTCAGTCCCTGGGTCAGGAATATCTCCTGGAGAATGGCGATCCACTCCGGTATTCTTGCCCGGGAAATTCCACGGACAGAGGAGCTTTGTGGGCTACAGTCCTCAACCAAGCAACTAACATACACCTTTCTCTTCTTTGGATGAGTTCAGGGTCCAGCTCCCCTCCCCCACTCATGTCAGCCTCTCAGATTATCAGATTTTCCAATAGCCACTCCTGCCTGATAAACTCACTTCAGATAACCCCTTTCCCTTGTAATTGAGTTTAAATATAGATCCACCCAAAGGCAGCTGAACCTCCCTTTCAACAAAGCTGAACCTTTATTTTCTTGGGCTCCAAAATCACTGCAGATGCTGCCTGCAACCATGAAATTAAAAGATGCTTACTCCTTGGAAGAAAAGCTATGACCAACCTAGACAGCATATTAAAAAACAGAGACATTACTTTGCGTACTAAGGTCCATCTAGTCGAAGCTATGGTTTTTCCAGTAGTCATGTATGGATGTGAGAGTTGGACTATAAAGAAAGCTGAGCACTGAAGAATTGATGCTTTTGAACTATAGTTTGAGAGGACTAGTGTTTGAGAGGACTTTTGAGGGTCCCTTGGAGAAGTAAATGGCAACCCACTCCAGTATTCTTGCCTGGAGAATCCCATGGATGAAGGAGCCTGGTATGTAGGCTACACTCCGTGGGGTCGCAGAGTCAGACACAACTGAGCGACTTCACTTGGGCTACAAGGAGATCCAACCAGTCCATCCTAAAGGAAATCAGTCCTGAATATTCATTGGAAGGACTGATGCTGAAGTTGAAGCTCCAATACTTCGGCCACCTGATGAGAGGAACTGACTCATTTGAAAAGACCCTGATGCTGGGAAAGACTGAAGGCAGGAGAAGGGAACAGCAGAGGATGAGATGGTTGGATGGCATCACCGACTTGATGGACATGAGTGTGAGTAAGCTCCAGGAGTTGGTGATGGACAGGGAGGCTTGGTGTTCTGCAGTCCATGAGGTCACAAAGAATCACACACGACTGGATGACTGAACTGAACTGAACCTCCCAGCTACCAGGCTCCCTTCGCTGGAGTAGCCTGGGCAGCCATGGGGCGTGGCCTTCGGGGCCCAAGAACCCTCTCCACGCTGAGCCCCGGTGCCTGCGCCTGCAGCGTGGAAGCCCCAGCACCTGCCTTTCCCAGTGTTCGGACCAGGCGAGGGCAGAAGACATGGGCAGTTTGGGTCCTGTCCACTGCTCCCACCCAGGCAGGACACAGCGGGGAGAAGCACTTCTGCTGGCCCCTTTGCCCGGCTGGGAGAATACCTCTCCTTCAGGAGCTCTGCTAGCCTGGAGTGAACTCCCTCGGGCTCCCAGGAGTTTGGTCCCTGTTAGTCAGCCCCTGAGGGCCCATCTTCTCTGACACACTCCTGGTGGAATTTCCAGCCCACAGGATGGAGGCCCAGGAGTGGCCCCTGTCCCCAACTGATGACTTTCTCTGGTTTCCCACAGGGACAACCACGACCCGTGACGTGGAGCCGCTGGAGCCACAGACTCAGAAGGGCTCAGGTGGTTGCCGCGCGTGGTCTGGAGTAAACAGGGGAGTGGAGAGCTGGCGGCCTCTCCGCCTGCAGCCAGAAGGCCCCCCGCCTCCCCCAGCAGTCAGTCTTACAACCCAAATCAGCTTTCCCTAAAGTGAGGATGGGCTTCCCCAGTGCTTCAGCGATAAAGAATCTGCCTGCCATGTGGGAGACGTGGGTTTGATCCCTGGGTAGGGAAGATTCCCCTGGAGGTGAGCATGGCAACCCACTCCAGTATTCTTGCTTGGAGAAGCCCATGGACAGAGGAGCCTGGCAGGCTGCAGTCCATGGAGTCGAAAAGAGTTAGACACGACTGAAGCTACTGACCTTTGTGTCAACTGACCTAACATTTTCCAGTCCCCCTGTGCTAGCACCCCACCCTTAGCTCACACTCAGGTCTACATCTTTCTTTTAAAAAAAATTATTTATTTGGCTGCATCAGGTCTTAGTTGTGGCATTCAGAATCTTCGATTTTGACTGTAGCGTGCAGGGTCTTTATTTGTGGCATGTGGGATCTAGTTCCCTAACTAGGGATCAAACCCAGGCCCCCTGCATTGGGAGAGCAGAGTCTTAGCCACTGGGCCATCAGGGAAGTTCCCAGATCTACATCTTGAGTGACTTGGAGAGTGACTTCAAGAGGGCGCATGCGCCTCAAGGGCAGGGGTTCTCAAAGTGCGGCCACCCCCCACCCCCAGCTAACAGCATCCACTGGGAGAAATACAAAGTCTCAGCCCACCTTTCTGAATGAGAGACTCTGCAGATGGGGCCCAGCACATGTCTGGTGATCTCTTCCCTCTCCAGGGATTCTGAAGCTTAGGACACTGGTTCTCAGCAGGGGCTACAAAGCTGTTCAGCCACTCAATCATGTCTGACCTTTCGCGACCCCATGCCATCCACGCAGGCCAGGTGGCTCAGCTGGTACAGAGTCTGCCTGCAGTGCAGGAGACCCCAGCTCAGCTCCTGGGCTGGGGAGATCCCCTGGAGAAGGAAATGGCAGCCCACTCCAGGACTGTCACCTGGACAATACCATGGATAGAGGGAGCCTGGTGGGCTACAGTCCACGGGGTCACAGAGTCGGGCACGATGAGCGAGTGAGCGCCAGCATGGACTGCAGGCCGCCAGGCTTCCCTGCTCTCTACTGTCTCCTGGGGTTTGCTCAGACTTGTCCACTGAGTCGGTGATGTCATCCCACCATCTCATCCTCTGTCACCCCCTCCTCCTCCTGCCTTCTGTCTTTCCCAGCATCAGGGTCTTTTCCAATGAGTCAAAGTTTTCCCTCCCCAGCGAATTACAAACCAGGACGAAAAGGCTCTCACTCAGCTTACTGTGAGCTAGGGTCATTCAAAACTCTACAGAAACTAAATCCTGGGAATCGGGCATCATCAGTCCTCTTTTATGGATGGGGAAGGCAAGGCACAAAAAAGTTAAGTCCCCTCGTCCAGATGACCAAGCTAAGAGGTGACTCTGAACCAAGAGAGTGCCCCACTGTTTGGGAAGGTTCTCCAAGTGTGGTCCCCGGCCCAGCGGCATCAGCACTGCCTGGGGGACTCTTTAAATTTTTTGGCCGCAGTGTGAGGCATGCAGGATCTTGTTTCCCTGACCAGAAATGGAACCCACTTCCCCTGCAGTGGAAGCACAGAGTCTTAACCACTGGACCACCAGGGAAGTCCTATCTGGGAATGTTTTAGAAATACAAAATCTTAGGCTCTAGTTCAGATCTGCAGAGTCAGAAACCCTGGGCGTGGGGAGTCTGTTGAACAAGACCTCCAGGTGATTCTGATGCAATTTGAGGATCACAGCATCCCATCCTGCTGCAGTAAATGGGGCGTCACAGGCGATTCATCCCCAAAGCCTCATGCCCACATCGTGGCCAAGAGAACGTTTGCTGGAAAGAGAGCATCTTGTACACTACAAGGGCTCCCTCTACTCCTGCCCACCTGGAAGGATCTGGGCAGGGGAATGTGCCGGCGGAGCTTGCCTACCTGGGCCTGGCCGGCTTTCCTGCGGATTGCAGGAGGGCAGCTGCTCTTGGGCCCCCGGGGGGGGGGGGTCGGTGTCGGCTCTAGGCCCCAGCCACTGGGAGAGCCTGCCCACGGTAAGTTAAGAGCACCCCTGGGGACACACCACCTCCTTCTGCTCACATTAGAGTTCCCTGCTGGGGCAGAGGCCACACGGGCAGCTGGACAGCCAGCAGCCAAGCCAGGCTCCAGCTCCCAATGGCTCTGAAGCCTCAAGGAGCTCCTGAATTCAACTCTGAATTTTGAACCCAGTCCTGTCTGACCCTTCCTAGTTTAAGGACCTCCATGGCTGTGTCCCATCACCCCTTGAGAAAACAAATCAGAACTCCCTTCCTCTACCCAATGAGACTCCATGTCAAAATGCAGGGCGCATCCCACCGATGGGCCAGGAAGTCTTACTTGCCGGTTAAGAACCGCCTTTTTTTTAAAAAAGCAGTTTATTTACTTATTTATTTTTGGCTGCATCGTTGTCTTAGTTGTGGCACTTTGGATCTTTGAACAGCGTGTGGGCTGCTTTCTCTTTGAGGAGTGCTGGCTCAGTAGTTGCGGTTCGTGGGCTCAGTCGCCCTGTGGCAGGTGGGATCTTAATTCCCTGTCCAGGGACTGAACCTGAATTGCAAGGCAGATTCTTAGCTACTGGAGTCCTTCAAGTATTGTTTGGTGAGACTTAATAGGTGAGTGTTTACTGGGTAACATTATTAATCCAAAGAATCACAGTGTTACTGACCTGATCCCCAATCTCCATCTGTTTACTCTGACCCCCCACAGTGCTGGGCTTCCCAGGTGGCACTAGTGGGAAAGAACCCACGAGCCAACGCAGGAGACGTGAGACATGGGTTCCACCCCTGGGTCAGGAAGATCCTCTGGAGGAGGGCATGGCAACCCACCCCAGTATTCTTGCTTGGAGAATCCCATGGACAGAGGAGCCTGGAGGGAGACAGCCCACAGGGTTGCAAAGATCCGAACATGACTGAGGCAACCTGGCGCGCACCCCATGGTGCCAGCCTTCTGGGTCCTGGAACACACCAAGCTGTCCTCCCTCTGAAGCACTCGCACCCAGCGGCTCCTGTGTGTCCCTGGGAGCCTGGTGCTGCCCAGCCTCGTGCGAGGTCACACACGGTCACATAGCAGCCTTGGGTTAGGTAGTGACAATGGTCTCAGATGGTGGCAACTACAGATGTGCTCCCACTGGGCTTAACACAGCCCACCCACTGATCAAGCTTCAGAGACCCAAGTCCTCCTATTAAAACAGGACAGAAGGGGGGCAGAGCAGAAGTTTTGAATGCCACAGCTCACAGGACACAATATAAACCAATTAGAATCAAATGGGTCCAAGACGGCAGACAAGTCTACTTGATCTTCAATCAGAAGCTAAATGACACACCCAGAGGTACCATGACAGTTCCAAGGCACTGTCAAAAGACCAAAAAGTGGGCGGTGGCCCAATTCCTGGAAATCTCCACCCCTTCCCCAAATAGTTGGAATAATCATCCCACTCCTTAGCCTATGAAATCACCCAGCCCATAAAAGCTGGCCACACATTTCAGGCCTGCTGCACTCGCCCTCTACGATGGCCCACACTCTGTGGAGTGTGTCTCTCTCCAGATAAATCCACTTCTTACCTATCACCTTGTCTCTCACTGAATTCTTTCTGTGATGAGACATCACGAACCTGAGGTTCATTAGGTCCTGAAACCAGGTACCAGGTTTTGGAGGGGCTTGAGTCCCAGCACATGGGTTAAAGCCCTAACCTGCAGTAAACCGCTTTACTGAGTATGGTACTAGCCCCCCCAAAAAAGAAAGAAAAAGAGAGAAAACAAGTGTTAGCAAGGATGTGGAGATATTCGAACCCTTATGTACCATTGGTGGGAATGGACCATGTGATCCAGCAATTGCACTTCTTGGTGGGTGGGTATCGAGGCAGAGATGCTGACAGATAATTTCACACCCATGATCACAGCTGCATCGTGCATAAGAGGTGGAAGCAACCCAAGTGTCCACAGAGAGATGGATGGATACACAGAATGTAGTGTTTAAAGGCAGTGGAATGTTATTCAGCCTTCAGAAAGAAGGAAATTCTTGGGAATTCCCTGGCTGTCCAGTGGTGAGGACTCAGTGCTTTTACTGTTGGGGTCTGGGTTCAATCCTGGTGGGGAACTAAGATTCCACAAGCCACGTGGCAAAGTGAAGAAAGAAAAGAACTCTGCAACCCCCATGGACTGCAGCCTGCCAGGCTCCTGTGCCCATGGAATTTTTCCAGGCAAGAATTCTGGAGTGGGTTGCCATTTCCTACTCCAGGGGAATCTCAACCCAGGGATGGAACCCAAGCCTCTTGCATTATTTGTATTGGCAGATTCTTTATCACTGGGCCACCTGGAAAGCCCCTGAAGACATTATGCTCTGTAAAGTCAGCCACTTACAAGAGGACAAAGACCATGTGACTCCACTTATAAGAGGCCCCCAGAGGAATCACATTCATAGAGGTGTAAAATAGAAGGGTGGGTGCCAGGGGCTGGGGGAGGGGGCGCTGTTGTTTAACGCTGAGGATGGTAACTTTCCTGTTACATACATTTTACCACAACTGAAGAATATTAAAAGGCCAAAGGTCTGAGCCACGCAGGTTTCTTACAAATGAACTTTATTTGCATTCTGACCCAAGCACGGAACCTACACAGACCTCTCGTCTGCACAATGGTCCGGTAACACGCGCAAATATACGCTTTATTTCAGGTGCAAACTCTCGGCGGTGTGACAGCTTTCGCTTTGATGCCCACCTCCCCCTACAACCCCTCCCACTGTCATGCCCACCTGACCCATCAGAGGGCCACACCACCCCAGCTGAGATGCCCACCACCTAAAGAGAAGAATCACCCCATCTGGAGAAAAGTGACCAAGTGACATTTCTAAAAAAGAAATCACTTTCTATACAGGAGCACTGGTAAGCACAGTAACCAAGGTGTTGCCCAGCAAGGGGAGGGATGGTGGAAGGCACAAAACAATGACCTCTTCTGTCCCCCTCCTGACACACCTCCCCCCACCCCCCTCCCGCAGGGCACAGAGCCCAGGGATGATATCATCAGGAAAGTGAGCCCTCGGGATGAAAGGGCTGCCCGTGCATCTGGGGCAAGAGTGTGAGGTCTAGGTGCAGGATCAGGTCCCTGGCTCAGCCCATCGATAGCACCCGGGCCCCTATCTGATTTCTCAGTCTTGATTTCCTCAACTAGAAATCAGCCTTCGGGGTCTCAGAGCTGTGAGGAGGCTCAAACGGGACAACGGCAAAGCATGGAGCCCAAAGTCAGACTCAGGCGAGGCCAGGCAGCATCATCAGCGGTTGGTGCTAACAGAGGGCTGGCTGCAGTGTCGGGAAGCAAAGGAACCAGGAGCCCAGAAAGGCAGCCAAGCCCCAGGGAGGCGGACCGCCCCAGCACGAGGCTGCCTGTGGGCCGGCTTCTCCCAGGGGCAGAAGTGAGCACTGGGCCCAAGGAACCCTTGCGGAGGGCAGGGAAGCCCTCCCCATCACCAAGCTGAAGCTGTCACAAGCCGGTCCTCTTGTCAGAGGAAGAGCTGCAGACATGTGGAAGGGGCTTTGGGGGACCCCAGAGCAGCTGAGAGGTCCTCAAGGTGCCAGGAGAGGTGGAGGTCAGGCCGCACCTCCTGGGGCGGTAAAGTCCCAGTGACCTAAGTCAAGAGACCACCACCCACCAGGGCCTGGAGCCGGTACTGTATTCTCCCCACATCCGGCTCTTGGACACAACCTCCCACACCCTGCCCCGTGACCAAAGGCCCAGCAAGTGTCCAAGAAGTGGACAGCAGGAGAGAAGGGGGCAGAGCAAAGGACTGCGGTTCCTGAGCAGCTGGGGCACAGACTGTCTGGGGCAGGGGGCACATGGCTAGCAGGCGGGCGGGGGGCTGGTGTCAAAGACTGCTCAGCTGAATGATGCTCCTGCTTCAAAGCTCCAAACAAAGCACTTTTATTGTTTTTAAAAGCCCTCGTTTTCAAGGACATTATTCAACATCATTTGGGGGCATACAGAGCGACAGAGGTCTACCGCAGCAGCGGGCGGCGCTTTTCTACGAAGGCGGGTGGGACCTATTTTTGGCTTTAAGGGCTTCAAGGAGGCAAATAAGAGAAAATGAGTTTCCATAATGTTTCATATGATGAAATTCAAACTATAATAACTGAGTACACGTTTTGGTAATACAAACGGGAGTGGAATGGCGGAGGGGAGGACAGGATGACATTTCACTTCATTGAGTTCAGTGTCCCCTGTCACCAAACAGACTACAGGATGCAGCAAGAAGCTGCATCTGGCCCGCAGCTGGCCTGTCCCTGATGAGCAGGGGTAGGGTGATCGCTGAGGAGGTGGAGTGATGGGTACCAGGGCTAATTATATTGGTCTGTCTTTCAAGAAGGATTGAAAACTTTTCATGATAAAAGGCTTCCTGGTCCCTGCTAGCCCCCGCAGGCCTCCACCCCCACCCATCCCCGTCTGGGACTCCACGGGATGAACACAGGGACAGGCTCACACACTCCCTCCTGGGACAGGCTGGCCCGGCTGCCCAAACAGCCGGACGTCTCAGCCCGCGACTAAGCAGGGCTGGCCCCTCCGTCTCACCCTGCCAGTTACCCTGGGCAGAACAGCAAAGCCACCTCTGAGAGATACTTCTTGGGGCTGCTGCCACTAGAAACCCCTACAAGGCCAGGTGAGGCCCACACCCTCAGAGCTGCGGCAGTCCCCGGAGGAGCAGGAGAGGGAGGAAAGCCCAGCCTTTGCAAGGTGCTCTGGGGAACTGGGCAGAGGCTGCATGGCGTTCCCAGGCCGGCCCCGGGGAAGGAGGTGGGGGTGGCTTGTCTTGTACTGCACTGCTCTGCCCCACGGAGTGAAGGGAAGAGGGCCAGGAGGTGATCAGAGAGGATGTGCAAACACTCCCGACTGCCTGGCCTGACTGACGACATCACACACAGAATACGCAATCCAAGGGGACACAGGGAACGTGAGGTGGCCGCAGGTAAGACCAAGTCCAAGGGACCTGCTTTTGGGGTCCCAGTTAGATGTCAGCTCCCAGCACGGCTCTGCCCCCTAGAGCAGGACTGAGGATGGGCCTTTACCCACAATTAGGGCAACAGTGCCCTAATCAGTTTTATCAACAGAGTCCAAACCAGGAGCATCACTTAAGGTCTAAAGGGAGCAGCAGTCACCACTGTCTAGGTGAGCTGAGGACGCTCAGGGCAGATACAGGGGCAGAGAAGGGGATTCATGTGCATCCATGAACATGCACACACAGGCATGTCTGTGACGTAGACATACAGCCAGCCAACAAGGAATCCAGCCTCAGCCTGCAGGGAACAGCTGGTGGCCACTCTTAAGAGCACGGATGGAATCAAGTCACCCTGGTTGCAAGCTAGGCTGGACTCCTAAAGACACGGCTAAGATGCAGTGTCTCACACTGAAATGCATGCAACCTCGCAAAGCGTGTACCAATCCAAGCAGAAGCATTGAGGCGCTGCGTAACACCAGGAAGCATGCATGTACACACCACTCACCCACAGTGCAACTCCGATGGAGGGGAAAAGAGGAATGCCCCCCTCAGACACACTCAGGCCTGAGTCAGTCACAGCCCCGGAAGCCTCCCAGAGGAGGCGAGACCCAGAGAGGCAGAAAAAGCCCAGTGAGGGCCTGGGCTCCTTGGTCACCTGCTTATCCGTCTTCTCTGAGCTCCTGGGGGCCGCCTCCCTCTGCTCCACTGACAACAGCGAAAGAAGCGCTTCCATTTTTCTCATTGACTCATGAATGATTTTCAGACCTTAACTCATGCAGGCCAGCCCCCGAGGCCGGTCTGGACTTGGAGACTTGTGACGCATTGCTCAGGCAGCTCTGCTCTGCTCCCGGGAAAGTCCCTCTAGGTCCATGGCTCTTCCCAAGAAGCCCAAGCTGGCCGGGGAAGGAGGTCACCAGGACAGCATCTGACCTTTGCTTAGTACCTTACACTGAGATTTCCAACTCCCTGCCCCTCCTGCTCTTTCCAAAGGCCAGCCATCCCTTCCCCCATTCCAAAACCTATGTCTTTATTACAAAGGGGCGACTCGGGAACCAGGAGAAGGTTTATCACAACTTTTCAGACAACTGCCCAGCAAAGAAACGCGATGGACTGAGAAAAAAGCACTCCACTTCGGGTTTCTGGTTCCAGACAGTGGCTCTGGAGCATGGTACATCTTCTGTCCCTTGGGGGATCCCTTTTAAAATTTGCTGCTGCCAAGCAGCAGCCACAGCTCAGAATACATGCAGGTGAAGGAGACTGTTCTGGGAGGGGCCACCCTGTCCAGCAGGCCCAGATGCTGGACTCCGAGCACACAGGAAAGACAGTGGACAGGAGTGAAAAGGAACAGCTTTTCTGTACTTTAATACAATGAAAAAAATAGACACGAAATCCAAAAACCTGCAGGTAGCTCCTCTGACACCTGTGGAAGGAACAAACTGCTGAACTGGGCAGCTAAAACATTTTGGTACCAAATGACTGTGTATTCTTCTTTGGTATTTATTATTCTCTACTTCTGCGTAAGCTACAAGGCTGAACTATAACCATTAGAGAAGGTAAGCAGAGCTGATGCATGTGTGCATTCCAGATGAAAGACTCCACCT
The DNA here is from genome assembly GCA_020226075.1 of Hydropotes inermis. NCBI lineage: Eukaryota > Metazoa > Chordata > Mammalia > Artiodactyla > Cervidae > Hydropotes > Hydropotes inermis. The sequence continues at coordinate 5,834,718 of CM035281.1, read as the reverse complement.
ACAGCAAACGTAAGATCTTGATTGGACCCTTATTTTGAGTGGATAAATAAAAATAAAATATTAGCCTACCACATTTTTGGAATTAAGATTTTAGCCTGTCATCACTTGGCCTGGCTAGTGGCATCTCTTGGGTCTAGTGAATTGTAGACATCTCAAAATGCCAAAAGTCACAAGACCAATAATCTAGTTCTGGTTCTGGGGGACCTTGGGCAAGTTTTTCTACTTCTCTGTGACTTGGTTTCCTCAAAACAGAAAATGACTGATCCTGACCTTCCCCTAGGACTGATGTGTGGAGCCACACACCCAGAAAGGCTGTAGATCATCAGAGAGTGATGTCACCCAGTATTGTTGAAACAGGGAAAGGGGAAGACAGAAAGAAAAGGAAAGAAAGCCTGTTGTAAAACTGGTGGAGCTAAACATGGGCTGAGCATCCTAATGACAGTCCCATGTCGCAGAGAAAAAGATCCAGCAAGAATTAGGGGCCACGATTAAGGGTATGAAGACAATTCTATGGGGACCCCAATAGTGTTTTCAACAACTGGTGCTGGGACAGCTGAATATCTACATGCAAGAGAATGAAGTTGGACCCATCCTTCATATCATAAATACAAATTAACTCAAAATTAATCAAAGACTACTGGAGAGCTAAAACTATAAAAATTATTGGAAGAAAACATAAATCTTCTTGACCCTGGATTAGGCAATAGTTTCTTAGATATGACATCAAAAGTACAAGCAATAAGAGAAAAATGGTATCTTAGAGATCATCAACATTAAAAACCTTTGTCCCTCAAAGGACACCATAAGAGCGAAGACAACCCGCAGAAGTGACACCTCATATATCTGATAAAGGGCCTGCATCTAAACTATACAAAGAACTCCTACAACTCAATGATAAAAAGACAAATAAGCCAACTGCAAATAAGCAAAGGATATGAATATACATTTCTCCAAAGAAGATATAAAAATGGTCAGTAAGCACATGAAAAAATACTCAACATCATTAGCCATCAGGGAGATGCAAATTGAAACTCCAATGAGACACCACTTCACACACATTGGGATGTTATCATCAAAATGACAGATACGGCAAGTGTTGGTGAGGACGGAGGAAAACTAGAACCCTCAGACACTGCTGATGGGAATGTAAAATGATGCAGCTGCTTTGGAAAACAGTCCGGCAGTTCCTCAAAAAGTTAAACATGGAGTTACTAAATGACCCAGCAATTCCAGTCATATGTATATTCCTAAAAGAAAACACACCAAACCGTGTACAAATACTTTGTAGCAGCACTGTTCATAATAGCTCCAAGACAGAAACAACTCAAATATCCATCAAGTGATGGATGGATAAACAAATGCAGTCTACCCATGGAATGAAATATTATTAAGCTATAAAAAGACCAAAGTACTGATACATGTTCAATATGGATGACCCTAGAAAACACTATGCTAAGTGAAAAAACAAGACCACGAAAGACCACATATTGTATGATTCCATATACATGAGATGTCTTGGGTGATGAAAATGTTCTAAAATTGATTGTGGTGATCCTGTGAATTGACTAAAAAAAAAAATCACAGAACTGTACACTATAAATAGGTAAACTGTATAGTGTGTGAATTATATCTCAAGAAGGCGGCCACATGCAGCCCCAAATGGAAAGGGAGTGAGAAGCCTGTCCTCACATCACACCTGCGGTCCAAGCAGTATGACTACTAGGGCTCTGGTTTAGATGACAAATCTACGTTATCACCCGATCACTATGGGATATCGGGCTTCGCCCCTCTAGGCTTCAGGTTCTCTGTCTGTAAAACAAGGTTACCCAGTTATGATCATCTCTATATTCCCCCAAAGCATTCTAGTCCCCAAAAGCTCCACTTTGAAGGCTGTCAGATCCTGCTCCGTGGGTCCCAGTGCTCACCATGTCTGTTAGATGAACCTACGTTAGCATCACAGATCACAGGGTCCCGAGTAACAGAGACTGACGCTAGTTCCTGAGTCTATCGATTATCTAAGAAAGGCGATCCAACCACTCTAATTCAGGAGAAGTGCCCAAACACAGCCTCTACAAATGAAAAAAGAGAGACCTTCAAAGGGGAGCCCTCCCAGAAAATACAATGTCCCTAGGGAGCTTGGGAAGGTTAGTGGTCCTCTCTAAATGGGATTTGGTGAGTCCATCCAAGAGGGCTTGGCATCAGAATAGTCAAGGTCATATGATCCTGCAACAGAATGTTCACTTTCTAGTCCTCCTCTACCCACAACTGCTTAGGAAATAAACTTACACCCAAAAAAAGCCCAAGAGGAAGCATTGGTTCTCTTCCCTTTTATATTCATGGCTACTACTGCTGCTGCTAAGTCGCTTCAGTCGCATCCGACTCTGCGACCCCGTCCCTGGGATTCTCCAGGCAAGAACACTGGAGTGGGCTGCCATTTCCTTCTCCAGTGCAAAAAAGTGAAAGTGAAGTCGCTCAGTCATGTCTGACTCTTTGCGACCCCATAGACTGCAGCCTACCAGGCTCCTCTGTCCATGGGATTTTCCAGGCAAGAGTACTGGAGAATGTGCCTAAAAATAGTCTTCTCAGCCCCATCCTCTCCTCCCCAAGAGCTCAGAACCAGCTGTGGGTGGCTCCGGGGTGTCCACCCCAGCAATGGAGAAATGCAAGGCCCCCTCTGGGTGTGAGCAGCGGCAGACACTTAGAATCAAGGTCAATGTGAAAAGAACCAGAGGCAGAGTCAACCCAACACCCATCAAGCCATCCAGGAACAGGAAGGACAGACGCTCACCAGGATCACCAAGACGGGAAACCCACATGGAGACAGGACCGTCTCAAACCACCCCCAGGTAGTCAGCCGCCCAAGGACCCAGCCAGTCAGCAGAGAAGGGGGTGAAGGCCTGCGAGAGAGGCAGAGCCTTCTCTGGAGGCAGGAGAACAGGCGGAAGGAACCCGCATGGCGGCACCCGGGCACCTGGTGAACCAGCCTCCAGCCAGGGGAGCAAGAGGTTTCAGCGCAGAGGCCCCCGTTGGCCTTTTCAGATGGAAGGACCAGGAAAAGGAACAGGGAACTGTCCCAAAGCTGGGGGCTAAGGTGGGGGAGAGAGGAGCTGCTGGCTTTCTGCCTTCCAGACCCGCAGCATCCGCGGGTCTGTGGCTTTCACGGGCCGGGCCAGGTCCCTCCTCGCCACAGCTTCCAGGGGTGTGATGTCTACATCCAAGGGGGTCCGTGGGGCTGGGGGTGGGAGGCAGCTGCCCACTCTGCATCTGCTCAGAGGCCGCATTTCAGGATGACATGGTAGCCGTCGTTGCTCTCGGCTGCAAGAGATAAACACTGAGGTTTTAAGGGAAGAAAGGCAGACGTGGCAGTCTCTGGGAGCCGTGGGATTGGGGTACCAGCAGATGCTCTGCCGTGGATGCTGGCAGAGGCCACCAAAGTAAGACTACACAAAGATAACAGCAGCAGTCCCAACGCACACCTGCTCAGCTGCCTTGCTGAGCTTCTTTTTGATAGTGGGCTTGCCACCACAGCCCGACGCCTAGGGACTAAAGGGCCTGTGGGTAAGGAGGCCCTGGGTTTGACGGCCGCCCTGGTCTCTGAAGGCCCTTGGTGGCTGGATCCAGAGAGCAAGGGAAGGAGACTGTCCTTGTCATGGTCCAGGGTCTACGGCCCAGTGAGGGGCTTTCTTTCCCGTATAACTCCGCACACTCATCTGCCCCAGCCCTATGGGGGTTGCAGGGAGGGGGTCACAGCTGGTCTCCCCTTTCTCCTGGTAGAGGAGTTCCTTCTCAGACCCCTTCCTCGGTGGGCCCTCCATGTCCCCCCCACCTCCACACACAGCCCCAGGTTCCCAATCTGTGGGGCCTGGAGGCTCAAGTGCAACTGTGTTCCGGGCCTGCTCCTCCTGGAGACCCACGCTGGGCTTTTGTTTTTCTTCGGCCATGCCACATGTGCGCTCTTCGTTCCCTGGCCCTGACCGGGGATTGAACCCATGCCCCCTGCACTGGACGCGCAGAGTCTGAGCCCCTGGGTCCTCAGGCAAGGCCCAGACTCACACTTCAGAGCAGCCCGAACGTGTCTTGCTTCTCCTCGGCACTGGGTCCGTTGAGCACACAGTGAATGTCCAAGATTTCCCTTTCAAAGTGACCTTGGGGCCCACCTCTCCAGGCCACACGTTTCCAAGGCTAAGTTTCTCGGGAACTGTGTTTCTTTTCCCCAGAGGATGTTTCCCCATGCCAGCCCCACTCACCAGCCTGCTCTCCCCTCACCCAGTTAACCCAGGGGGTGAAGCCAAGATCCTTCAATTAAATAAGAGAAGGTGGGGAGCAGCGGGTTTTACCTTTTAAGGTACTGAGGATGAAACAGGATTCATCTTGGAAATTCTGCACCATCTGAAAGGCGAAAGAGAGACCATGTCACTTCAACAACAAGTTCTGAGAACGAGAAGCCTCAGCGACGCGGAGCCCAGCCACTCACAACCATCAGAAACAGCAGGTGCCGCACCGACACCCACCCAGGAAGACAGCTGTGTGGAGGAAATACGATACAGAGTCAATGGACAGAGCAATTACACTTGTTTGCTTTTTTAAATTTATTTGGCTGCGTGGGGTCTTAGTGGTGGCATGCAGGGTCTTTTTCAGTTGCAGCATGCAAATTCTTGGCTGTGGCATGTGGGATCTAGTTCCCTGATCAGGGATTGAACCCAGGCCCCTGCACTGGGAGTGCAGAGTCTTAGCCACTGGACCACCAGGGGAAGTCCCGCAATTACAGTTTCGAGTAACAAAAAACTGAATGCAAAGGACAGAAGAAGCCTGGAAGGGAATTAAAATGTCAAAATTTCATACAAGACTCAATTGTTACTGATTTTCTTTTGCTTTTGAATTTTCTGAGTGATGGTGTCTTCCCATCCCTCTGCAGGACACATTACAGGAGCTAAGTCGCTTCAGTCATGTCTGACTCCGTGCGATCCCATAGACGGCAGCCCACCAGGCTCCCCCGTCCTTGAGATTCTCCAGGCAAGAACACTGGAGAGGGTTGCCATTTCCTTCTCCAATGCAGGAAAATGAAAAGTGAAAGTGAAGTTGCTCAGTCGTGTCTGACTCAGTGACCCCATGGATTGCAGCCTACCAGGCTCCTCTGTCCATGGGATTCTCCAGGCAAGAGTACTGGAGTGGGGCGCCATTGCCTTCTCCATCACAGGAGCAGATGTGTATAAAACAGCACCAGATAAAAAAATGAAGTGCTTTACACCAGGAACTACATTCAATATCTCATAATAACCTACAATGGAAAGAATCTGAAAAAGAGTATCTATTAACATATGGGGGCTCAGCTGGTACAGAACTTTCCCACCAATGCAGGACACACAAGAGATGCGGATTTGATCCCTGAGTTGGGGAGATCCTCTGGAGATGGAAATGTAACCCACTCTAGTATTCTTGCCTGGAAAATTCCATGGACAAAGGAGACTGGTGGGCTACAGTCCATGGGGTTGCAAAGAGTCAGACACGACTGAGTGCACACGTGTACACACACACACACACAGATGTATAACTGAAATCACTGTGCTATATACCTGAAAGTAATACAACATCATGTGTTCATTTCCCTGTGGCAGGAACCAAATGATTCACCAGCCCCCTCTCTCTGGAACTTTAATTAATAGCCCAGTGACCTTGGACTAGAAAACTTGTTCAAGGCCCAGTCTGTAAAATGAAGCTGTTCTGATAAAAAATATATATATATAACCAGGATGCAGAGCAATAGGAGCTGGCATCCTCTCTGGTGGGGCCTCCATCCAGTTACTTTCTAGGACTGTCCACAGGAGCCAGCACAGACGACCACACATATCTCTCCTACAGGTGGGTGCCCCAGCCAACCTTCTGCACACACACAAGCAAAGCCCATCTGAGGATGTTGGGAACAGCACTGTGTGTATGAGATAAAGCTAGAAGCTGCCTCCTGTCCCTCAGTAGGAGAAGCAACAGCAACAAGCTGTGACCTCATCACACCTGGGCACTCAGCAGGGCCGGTGACCCCCAGCAATACCCCTCCAAGTGCATGAACCACAAACTGTAAGTCCTGAAGAATACACTCCTATTCCACTTATATGAAGTGTTAAAATAAGTGAAATTAAAACAATATATTGAGGAAGAACCAGGGAATGATCAATACAAAATTCAGACCAGTATGTGGAGGGGAATGTGGAATTAGTTCACAAAGGGGCTTCTAACAACACTGCACTAACCTGAGTGCAGGTATTGAGTATTTTATTCTTTAAACTCTACAAATGAGCTTCCTATACTCTAAATATGTATGCTATATTTCATAATACACATTTAAGGAATATGAAAAATACACACACCTACCCAAACACACCACAACACACACACTGGCCCACAGGACGGCAAAACCCCTTTACCAATTAAAAAGTGCAACCTACATTTTATTGCCTGCTCTGGCTGACGGCCCCAAATCCTGCACATCCATCCACCTGTCGACCCCTGCCCCTCCCCCAGGCCTAATGACGCGTGAAGTACATTTACGCTGTGCTGCCGGCCCATTCCTTCGGGGACTCTTGGCAGCCCCGCCACTGGAGCCTGCCAAACCTGACGCAGGGCCCACACGGGCTTAATCAGTAACCGCCTTGTTTAATGAAGCACCCTTGCACCCCAGGGCCGGCTGTGCGACTGCCGGGCTACCTCCAGTGCTGCGGGCAATTAAGAACCAAAGGTTTCCAATTGATTTGAGGTTAAGAGGCCAGGGGACTTCGGAGGAATTAGAGTCACCTACTTAGCGGAGGTGGTGTTGAGGTCTGTTCTCTGCTTCACTGGCTTAACTGCCTGCTCTGGGGAGGCATGGGGCAGGCTGGGGAAGGAACCCCCTTGAGGGACTGGTGAAATTGCAAGGGTTCCATGAATTCTTGGCTTTTGTCTTCACGACAGAAATGTGCTGTGAGCTCAGACCACTGCCTGATGCTCAGGGCGCTCTAACCTTCCTGGCTCTTCCAAAGTACGTGCTCAGGCCAGTAGCTCTGGGCTTCATGTGCTTTATCCATGAGATGGGGGCTGAAGAACAGCCACCCTAGATTTGAACGTGATGATGTGAAAGCAATTCTGAGCTGATGACAAAAATAACAAGTTACAGATCAAGTCCCTTGTTCAAATGCATCCTCGGTGTGTGTTTTAAAAACCCACACCTACACACACTCTGGCAAGCGACAGAGACACAAAATTATCCTCCATGATCACATCACATCTAATCTAAACTCTTCAAGGAAAAGAAAGAGGGGAAGAAAAGGGCCTTTCATGCTTGCCTTCCTCTGGTTTATGCTGCCTGATTTCTTACACAAATTGTGAATTACTTTCTAATGAAAAAGGAAGGAAAATATTACTATGTCCACTCCCAGGATGAAACTCCCATGAAACAGGGGACTCAGGACTCCTGTGTAGGGAGCTCGGGCAGTCATGATGACAACATTAGCAATGCTACTGATGATGACAGTTCATGAAACACGCAGATCATTAAAAGCCTTACACATTATATGTTCTCAGATATAAAGCTCTCTCTGCAACACTTTTTTCCCCAAAAAACAAATGCTTACCTAATGAGCTAATTTAGCATCTTCTGGTACCTGCCACTGATTCTTCATTTTATCCTTACCACAACCTGCTCTTTGGGTAAAATTATCCCCATTTTGGAGACATGGAAACTGAGGCTCAAAGACACTACATAGATTTGCCCAAGGTCACCTGGCTATGAGGAGCCAATCTAGGCAGAGACTTCAGCTCGATTCCAAAGCACACCTTCTCCAGGCCTTCTGACCACCGTTCCTGGACTGTTTCCTCCATCACCCTCAGCAGGTTTCCCGTGAGTGGGTGGAGGGTCTGCTGCAGGCTGGGCTGGGGTTCTGCCCCTGCTCCCATCAGCACTGCTCAGTGCAGAGGCCTCATTTCAGGAGTGGTCAGAGAGCCTGCCGTCTCAAAGCTTGAACTCTGCTGCTCTGGGCCACCTGTGTTTCTACCATAGCCTGAGCTCTTATGAGCTGCCCACCCCGGGGCCAATTATGTAACCTCTCTGTGCCTGCTTCCTATCTGTGAAATGGGCTCAGGACAGCACCCACCTCACAGGGAGGCTGGCAGGACTAAATGAGAAGGCTGCACACACCTCGTGAGCACTGCCGACAAGCTAACACTCCTCATCAACATTATAATTAAGAGAGAGGGTCCAGCACAGGACAAACTCAGACGCTTCTGTTCTACAACTCGCAGGAATGCTGAGATGCAGCAGCAAACCCGTTTGATGACCCCACCCTGCTGGAGCCAGCAGTGGAATCTGATCACTCTGGGGCACTGTGTCCTCTCTCAGGGGCTGCCTGGGCCCTGAAGAGGCTTGTGTGGCCAGGGACAGACCCCGGAAGGCTGTGGCACCTTCACCACTCAGCACAGGACGCTTCTGTTACCTAAGCGCCACGTCATCTTATCAACCCAGCCCATCTCACCTCCCCCAGTGCCTGGCGCCTGCCCCGATGAGCATCTGTGTCCTCACTGCCATGACTGCAGCGTCCTGAGGCAGGGGTGCAGTCACTGCAGTGGAGGGGAGACAGCTATGCCACGCCTGGTCCTGGCCTCAGACCCCTCTCTCCAGGCTCTCCCGACAGACCCTACTGCTGAGAGCAGGCGGCAGGTGGGTGAACCCCGTCTCCAGGCTAAAGTCACCCCCAAGCCCTGCTGGGCGGGGTCCTGTGCCTGCCCAGAGCCCTGGGCCGGCTCCGCAGGGCAGGCCCCGCGCTCACCTCGTTGCTGACCAGCACGTGGATGCCCGTGGGGCCTTGGCGGTACAGCCGGTGGATGTGCTGCGGCGAGATGCTGTAGAGGCTGGCGATCTTCTCGACCAGCTCCAAGGTAGTCAGCTCCTCCAGGAAGATGGCATGGTACACTGGAGGGCGGAGGACAGGTCCTTCTATAGAACAAGCATCTGCTTTCAAAGGAGCCCACCTACCAACTCCCCGCCTCACCCCCTCAAACCAAGAACTAGCCCAGATGGACTCTCAGATCTGGCTGTCCTGGGGGCATCTCTGGAAGCCACAAGGCCCGTGTGCGGCCCTGCGCCAGGTGAAAAGATGCCAAACTGTGTTCTTTATCCCTGTTTCAGCCTCTCCTGGGGAATTCGTGTAAGATGGGAGAATACCTGGATCCACCCTGGACCGCAGGATTCCTGTCTCGTTTGGGGGTGGAGGCTGGAAGGGGAACGGCTGGCTGAAACCTGCATTTTTTAGAGACTTGCAGAGATTCTGAGGTGTGGCCTGCCAGGTACCCTAGCATGGGCAGGTGGAGGAAATCCCGTGTCTGAGTTCCTTCCCTTCCATTGGGTAACTGCTCCCTGACACAGCAGAAGAGAGAGGCGCTGGCCCCGCCCTCCACAGCACTAACCATACCCGATGGAGCACCGCAACCCAAAAGGGTGAGGCGGTGGCGCCAGGAGCGTCGTCAGACAGCTGGGATAACAGTGACCGTGGGGCTGGGAGTGACACCCAAACCAGCTAGGAAGGAGCAAACCCATGGGTGATGGGGGAAGAGGGGCAGACCGCAATGCTCAGGGGCCTCAAGCCCCTCAAAAACTAAGACACAGCTGGATTAAACAGGCGACCAAACGCCTCCCTCAACTAAGGGAAGAAACCCTCGGCTCCACAAATGTGACTGGCAGCTCTGTACCCTGAAAGGCCACGGACATGCATGTGCACACACACAGTGGCTCCCTTTGAAGGGACTTGCAGAACCACAGGGCTCCAGCCACACTCAGACTCGCCTCCCCCGGATTTCGCATGCTGACCCCTGCTCAGTCACTACTCACAGAACGTGTTCATTGGGTGATGTTCCTTCCTGAACTAACCAGGTAAGAATCCCAGAATCTCTGCTCCAAGATTCCTTTTTATAACAGAATTCTCATTGTACTTTCCCCCCACACCCCAGATTTTCAGAGCTAGTTCCACTTTTTCTTCTCTTACTCCTCGAATAAACCGGACATCAAAGAACCAGAGGGATTCCAGTTTAGCTCTGCGGCTGTGACCTTTCACCTCTGGCCTTTCCTGCCCCTGGAGGAACGTGGGGGTGACCAGCACTGCTCTGAACAGCGCACAGTCAGCCATCCACTACTCAGAACTCCTCTCATCTTGTTTCTCGAGTGAGGCAACAAGAGGCCCTCGAGTGGGTCAGCCTAAGCTCAAATCCCGAAGCTGCCACCCCCGGGAAGCCAGACCTCAGCCCCCTCCAGACCTCTGAGCCTTGGGGTGTGGGCTGGGGCGCCTGCCTGCTTTTCCGTCAGACTCAGGCACTGTCCTTCCCAGACTGACTGCAGGCGGAGGGCTGGACACTGGCACACATGTCCCCAGGCCTGGACGCCAGCTGCTAGGGGCCGGATATTTGGATCCTGCCTCTGCCAGTAGACATTGGCCTCTCAGGGCAGCCTCTGTGCCTCATTTTCCCCCACAGCAAACCCTGAGTGGTCCCTGTCTTTTGGGGTGTTGGGTCCCTTGCTGATCTGGAGGGGCATGTGGCAGAGTGGGGTGGGGGGTAGGGGGCTCTCACTGTAGACCATGCAGAGTCCAGACCACGCGGGGGGAGCAGGACAGCTTGTCAGACTCAGCGCTTAAAGATGCTCAGAAATAAGGTGCTGAAAACTGCTAGCCCCAAAGAACCACGTGCCCTGGAGGTGCTCTAAGACCCTCTCGGGCAGTAGCCAAACCAAACGGGAAAGCCTCACCCAGCTGCGGGAACACAGGAGGACACACTCCTGGGAATACACTTGTTAGGCGGCACCTGTCACCAGCCAGGGAGCCAGAAAGCCCAACTCCCTGTTCTCTCCTGAGTAGCTCGGTGACATCAGGGGCCACGTCTCCTCTCCAGGCCTGCTTCCCCAGATGGGACAGCAGTAAATGCGACAAGACCTTCTCAGGGCTGATCGCCACCGTACACATTTCAATCCCAGGAGAAAGCACAGCAGAACCCCTCCCGCATGCGAGGCGGATCAGGGGAGACGCTCTCAGCCAGAGGCCTCTCCCTGTGGCTGTGCCGCCCTCTCACCAGCCCGGGGGAGGGGCTCCCCGCCACTCACCACACAGGTTGGGGTCCCCACTGCCGTCCCGCTTCTGCTGCAGGGGCACGCGGCTCTGCTCCAGCTCCTGGCAGACGTAAATGGTCATCTTCGGCCTCACGTTCCTGGCGGGAGCAAAGGAAGTCATGGGGCAGGCAAGGGGGACCGAGCTCGTTGTTCCAGAATGTTCCAGAACACAGGGTGGAGAGAACAGTAGAAGGGACTTGGGGGAAGAAAGAAGGTTATGGGGCTACAGCGTGCCCTCCTCCTCTGAGGAAGGAGCTGTCAGGGAGAGAATCCCATCCAGGTGAACCCTGACAGCTTCAAGGAGACTTGCTGGATGGAGACCAGGGGATGGGCCAACCCCCCAACCCCCACCCAGGACCTGCAACTTGCAGAGTGGGCTCTGCCCACAGAACCAATCTGAAGATACGAGGTTCTTCAGGGTGATAACCAGAGCAAATGCATTCTTCGGCTTACTCTGAGCTCACTGCATCCTCACACATCTATGGGGGAGCCAGGACCACTGTCCCTCACTGTACAGATGAAGAAATTGAGGTTCACGGGAGTTAAGGGCTTGGCCCAGTTGCCAAGTTCCTAAGAGGCAGATGTGGGATTCAAACCCAGACACACCCTCTCACTCTCAGAGCAGTACTGTCCACGTGTGGCTATTTAGACCACTCCATCCATACCTGCCCCCTGCCCCCTGCACTGGGAGGACGGGGCAGGCATCTCAGAACCCACAGCCAAGAGGCGGAGACTCAGAGACCACCTCTCTCCAGAGGGAGTGGGCCTCCAGGCAGGGTGGGTTGCAAGCCAGGGCAACTCACCCTCTCCAACATGGGCTCTGGGCCCCACCCCGCTCCTGGCACCTCCTCCTGCACTCACCCCCAGAGGAACCCAGATCCCACTAGCTAAGCCCACCAGGTGTTCAAGGGGCTGAGAGATGCAGGCCACCAGCCACACCCTGCCTCCAGTGGGAACTAACACCTACCTGCCTTTGATGGCATTGAAGAGCCGGATTCCGTCTGCCGGGCCACAGATCTGGACCAAGTCGTCTCGGGACATCTTGAGCAGGTCAGCGCCTGGGCAGGTAAATGGGGCTGGCCTGTTACACGGTGACCGAGGCCTGAGGCTGTTACACGGCCACCTCCCCTGCCGACCCCAGGGCAGGGAAGAGCCAGCCTCCGTCTCAGGAGGCATGGGTGTCCCACAGAGAGAAACGGCAAGAGCTAAACAACATCAGATCATAGCCCAAGAGGTGCCAGAACTCGACAGTGGGGTTCACAAACTCAGCAGAACTGACAGGCACTTGCTGTTGGTTAGTCATCCTCTCTACCTGGGCCTGACCCTCCCTCTGGGCCTTCTATTAGCATCACTGTCCATGATGTGTCTTATCAGCACGTGGCACTGAGCATGTGTGTGCCTGCCTGTAGGCAGAAGCTCGTGGCTCTCTGGAGGCTGCCGGGGAGCCTGGACACCCAGACACCCATGCACCTGGCACCCGGATCAAGAGGCAGGACATTCCCGTAAGCTCACACGCCCCTCATGCCAGCTTCTACCCCTCTCCCCACCTCTGGGAAACTGCTGTCCTGACTTCTCACACACAGAGGGGCTTCACTCGGTTTTCTGTTCACATGGCACTTATGTGAACAGAACTGGAAACTGCACTTTTCTCAGTCTGACTCTCCCTCCACGTTCCGTTTAAGGTTCATCTGTATCGCAGGCAGTATGAATCATTCATGCCCACGTTTAGATAGTACTCATGACATGAATACAATGCCTGTACCCTCCCTCTGCTGATGGGCATCACGGGTGCTCCCAGTTTGGGGTGGTCATAATCAGTGGACACGGTCCTTTCCTCAAAGACCAAACAGCCCCCCAAGAGCCTTGAGCTCACATGGACTCTCCAAGGTACAAGGAAGACATCAGCCTTCTGCTAAAACCTGGCCAACAGCCACGTGGCCCAGAGTCACAGCACAGGTACCTGTTTCCCTGCCACAGTTAAGGTATAGTTTGGGGTGCACTTCTGCAGTCACACTGGCTCCCCTTTCATGGAAATAAAAGCCACGCCCTCACACTGTTGTACCAAGGTCCCTGGGCACCTCTCGACCCCACCTCCTGTCTGACCAGCTCAACCCCATCACCTGGGCCCTCAGCTCTGTGGCCACACCAGAAACTTACATTTGCCCTCTGCTTGGAAAGCTCATCCCCGCCCCCCACCCAACACACTTGACTCACACGCTTTCCAGGATTTTCTCAAGGTCCCGCCCCCCCCGAGGTCTACACTACACCTTGCTTAAGGTGGAGGCGCCCTCGGCCTGCCTCCCTCCCAGTCTCCCAAGTCTCTCCTCCAAGCCTGCCCATCACAGAAGGGTCACAGTGCGTTGAGACAGGCTGTTTACACCTCTGCGCCAACTCAGAGCTGCCCGAGGCTGGAGTCTCTGCCTGACCGCCCTCATCCCGTCCACCCCCAGCACAAAGGATGTGCTAAGAAGAACTGGGCTCAAAGATGACTGTTGGGGTGCTGTTTCCCTCCTGCTACCACAGATGTCCTTGGCAGCCACTCCTCTGGTTCCAGCCAACGCTGACTCACTGTCACTCTGGACTGCCCGGGAGCAAGGTTCACGGCTCAGTTTCCCTGTCCTCCACCACCGCCAGCTCAGGGCTGCTGTCTGATGGGCTCATCAGCAAGAGCTTGAAAAGCCTTTACAGAAGGAAGAGCCAGCTTTCCCTTCTCACCTTGGCTGAGCCACCACCTCCCACACTGGTTACCTGGCGACAGCATGATGAGCAGCATTTAGGAGGAAGAGGCCAGGAGGCTTGCTGAGTACCCCCTGGCCTTCTTGGCTAAGGGGCCCCTCCAGGAGACACGTAGCCGACCCCACCGGCAAGGAGCAGCTTGAAAAGGCTCCCAGATGGTCCTCCCTTCAAGCCCTGAGCAGGCAGACACCCCAAGGGCAGGCCCGCCCATCAAGCCCTGGGCCCAGTGCCAGCACACGTGAGCGACCACACGCCTGTGTGTCCCAGGACAGACCACAGCCGCTGGGCACCCAGGGCCCATGCTGAGTGTTCCGAGACCGCGGTAGGTCCTGCGTGCTGTCCAGAGATGCTCACCCGAGAAGCTGGCGAACAGCCGGCAGAACTGGGAGAACCTGTTGCGGTGGAGCCACTGCTGGGCGTCCTGCATGGAGGCCGAGGGGAGCAGGTGCTGCGGGCAGAGAGCACAGGCCTTGAGGGGGTGCTCACTCTCCCCCACGGGAGCAGGCAGCCAGCGCCCACCACACTCACTTACATCACTGCCCACGGGCAGGGCCTCCACCGGGTGGGTCGGGGAGCTGTTGCTGCAAAGGAAGAGGAGAGGCAGTGAGCAGCCAGGATGCTCCTTGCTGGCCTGCCCTTCCCGTCCCTCGGCTCTGGGGCTCGCTGGAAACGAAGCGGGGCCTCGAGAAAAACCCAAGGAGGAGGCCTGCTCCGTCCCTGGAAATTCTTAACAAAGCTTCCAGTGTGCACAGGGTTCTGACGAGCTACACACCCCCATCCCTGCTCTAAGGCTCCGGGCTTGTTTTGGCCAGATTTCATGGTCCCCACCCCGAGTCCCAGTCAGTGGGAAGGGCAGACTGACCTAGGGCCTTGAGCTTCACAGGGACTTGGTGCTAAGATGGCAAAGGGCCAGTCACACCCAGGAGAGGGCAGAGGAGGCCCTGGGGAACCATTCTGCAGCAACAGCACCCCAGGGAGAAAAGCTTTCTCACGGCTTTCCCCCAGAGGGAGGCAGAGACCTAAATACCTGGGCTTTTAAGCCAAGAGAAAGACAGTCAGAGACGACCCTCCCAGATGGACAGAGGCAATACTACAATGTGAGTGGGCCTGGTGTCACTGATCTGGCCACTTAAAATGGTTCAAACAATAAAATTTACATTGTGTGTGTGTGTGCATGTATGTGTGTGTCTGAGTGTGTGCGTGCGTGTGTCTGTGTGTGCATATATGTGCATAGGTGTGTGTATGTGTGTGTGCGTGTGTGCACGCGTGTGTATGCTAAGTTGCTTCAGTCACATCTGACTCTGTGACCCCATGGACTGTAGCCCGCCAGGCTCCTCTGTCCATGGGATTCTCCAGGCAAGAATACTAGAGTGGGTTGCCATGCCCTCCTCCAGGGGAATCTTCCTGACCCACAGATCGAACCCACACCTCTTATGTCTCCTGCACTGGCAGGCAGGGTCTTTACCACTAGCGCCACCTGGAAAGCCCACTGTGCCACAACAAGGAAAAAAGGAAAGACCTTTGCGCAAGGACTCCTAGGCCAGTCATCAGTGACTGCAGATACAGGTGATCTGGGTCTGGGGGTACCAGGACTCTACACATATTCCCCTGACCGACTGTGGAATTCACACTCCCCTGGAAGTAGGGAAACTGAGGCTGCAGGAAGTGAAGGAATCTGCCCCCAGAGAGGTGCAGAGTTAAGAATCTGCCTGCAGGAGACCTGGTTCGATTCCTGGGTTGGGAAGATCCCCCGAAGAAGGGCATGGCAACCCACTCCAGTATTCTTGCCTGGAGAATCCCATGAACAGAGGAGCCTGGTGGGCTACACAGGGTCATAAAAAGTCGGGCACGACTGAGCGACTAACACCTTCATTTTTTTTCACTGCCTGAATAAAATGCAACAGCCCTTCCTGTGCCCGCTTCTCAGTGAGGACTGTCCTTACCTAGGAAATCAAGTTCTTGTCTGGCTTGCCCATCAGTAAAGTTCTCTGCCAAGTAGGGGCTCTGAAAAACCCATATGTTCTACATGCCCCTGTTAAACCCTCCTGGCATCCTCCCTGCTCCCATCAACAGGGAGGGCAGCGTCATCACAGCTGCCTGCTGGCCCCTGCACCTCTGCCACCTTGGGGTCAGCATGGCCTGGGCCTCGGCAGAGCTTGTGCCCAGTGGTGGAGTCGCTTTTGTGCTGCGGGTCTGGACACCCAGGGGGGCGGGGAAGGTCCTGAGCTGAGCCCCTCGGCCCAGTGACCATGCAAGACCTAAGAAGCCCCTCCAGCCACTGCGGGGTCCAGACGTCCACCTCCTGAGGCCCCAGCTGTCTAGGAGGTGGCCCAGGAGCTGGAAGGCTGGCCCACCTTAACTTGGGGAAGGAGTGGGTACTGGGTGCTTAATTACTCCACCCGTCGGCCTTTCTAGAAGTGTAATCAAGCACGAAAACCTGTACGCATGATGCTAAACATGGTCATGAACACCAGTCAACCGCCCTGAGACCCAGCTGATGCCGGGCTATGGGAGCAGTGAAGACCCAGAGAGGAAGCTGGGGAATGGGTCCGCGCCTGGGGTCACTCCAGGGACCACAAGGAGAGAGGGTGCACGTACCCTTCGCCGAGGCCAAAACTGTTTGGTGAGCCGTTGTAGCTTGGGGATGAGGCACTATTCACCTGGTAAACCACATCGGGCCACGGGGAGCACTGTGGGAAGACAGCACAGGGTGACAGCGGTCCCCCAAGACCCAGTCCTGCAGATGAGATGAGCCCAGCTTCCCCAGCCCTCCGACCCGGCTGGAAATCACATTCTTTCAACACCCGACCCATGCTGACCTGGTATCCAGGGATGGGCGGGCTGCTCAGACCACACCAAAGGAATCAGATAGGGCCATGAAGAGACCTCATCATCAGGAGGCCATCCCCAGGGCAAGCAAAGCATGACACACGTCTGTCAGAGCTTCCAAGCAGCCAAAGCAAAGAGGGAAACCTGCTGGTGCAGGCCAGGCCAGGTGCCCACAGGCAGGTCTTCCCCACGCAGACAAATGGGTGTAAATGCAAGAAGAAACAGGCAGCACTGGGCCACTTCCAACAGAAAATCACCAACAAAGCTCAGCATTATTAATAGCATGTCCTGATGGGCCTCAGATGACAGGGCCAAGCACCTCCACACTGGCTTGCAGCAGCCTGTCCCCAGTACAACTCCATGGATATTTGTATCAGTTGAGGCATCCTGCTTGGAGCCGAGGGAGATAAGCAACACAAACGACGTGACCCCCCGAATGCCAGGAAGCCTAAATGAACACGAAGGAGTCCCCCGAAGCAAGCCTAGACATGTGGATGCTGCCTGGGAGGTGGGGGACCAAGCATTCACCACTTCCTTTTTCTGCGATGACCCTACTCTGGACACGGTCAGACGGAAGCATTCCTGAGACTTACGATCACCCACCTGACCACAGAGAGGGTCAATATTTAACTCTGTTCTGAGTGAGGGCTGGAATGTGCTGGTGCCAAATCCTGGAGCCCTCGGGGCTAGGAAAACTGATGAGCTGACAAGAGGCGAGCCGGTAGCTCCCAAAGTTACAGATTGGGTGGCGAGTTCAACACCTGGCCCGGGAGAGGGGCTGGGACATAGCCTGGAGCACCCCGGGGACCGTCCCCCAGCAGGGAAGCCAGGCGAGAGGCAGGCGCCAGAGGCCGAGGCCCAGGTTGGAAGGAGAGGTGGCCGCAGACAGGGCTGGGGAGCAGGGAGGGTCCCCAGCATGTACCAGGCCTGGGGAGAGCTGAGTGTCCACGCGCTGCCCCTCACCAGGCGCTGCTGGCTCCGACCGGCTTCCAGGGGGCAGGGCTCCTTCTGGGCCAGGGCTCTCGGGCACCGTCAGCCTCAATCCAACGAGAGGCCAGCATGCGCGTCTGCAAATTAGGGTCCCTGCTCTCCTCTTGCGAACAAATACTCATCTGCAGATGGCTTGTGTGTCTTCCTCTCACACCCGCGCACACACCCTCACATACACGCGCAGCTCCTCAGACGGGACCTACTCATCGGTCTCTGAGCCACCCTGTGTCTGGACCTCACCCTTAGCACAGACTTAACCCCACCACGGTCAGCACTGGACCTCAGGCATCCACGGAGGGCCTCCCGAGGAAGTCAGAATATTCAGCAAGCACACACAAGACCTATTAGCCGGCCTGATCACAGGACACAGCAGGGAAGCGTTGTTAAAATCAGAAACAGAGCCCAGGAAACGCGGCGGCAGCAGCAGGAAGCGCCCGAGATAGGAGGAAAAGGAGCCTGCGGGAGGGAGCATCCCAGATGGACCCCGGGTGGAAGGACAGAGCAGGCTGGTGCCGGCATCTGGGTGATGAGGAGATGCACCCCAATATCCACCCCAACAGCCAGAGAGTGTGTGTCACCCCCTGCACCCAGCAATCCCGCTCTGAGGGCAGAAGGTGCAGACATTCTTTCCTCATGGAGAACGTCACGTGCACGAGGCGCTCACGGCACCCCGTGGGAAACAGCAGGAGCCTGAGAGCAGGCAGCGCCCACCAGCAGGCCGTCCACACGAGGAAGGCCATGGAGCTGGGTGAAGAGCTGGAAAGCTCTTTATGATCAGGTAAGAGACGCCAGGAAATAAAGATAGTCAGCCTCAGAAAGGTGACTGTGTGTGTGTGTTCGTGTACTGTTGGGGGAAGAAGGCACCCGTGGGGCAAACTTGTTTGAATTGGTTTCCTTCGCAGAGAACGTGGGGCCCGACAGAGAAGGACCCAGGGTCACCTGCTGCCCTGCGGAGAGAAACCGAGGCTGGAGCGTGCCGGGAGGGCATTTTCTGATGGACATTCTTATACCTTTTGAATGTGGACCCCATGAATATATTATCTATTAAAAAAAAAAAAACAAACCTAATCTTGAAATGTGCCAACGCAGCTGAGAGCTAGAAAGTATTTGTAAAACATGTCCCTGGACACCAGGCCTCAGATGACAGCAGTTCCAGACACGGGAACACACCGGGGCTGAACGGCGCTCTCAGAAGCAGCACCCACCCCAAACGGGCACTTTTCTCAGGATCTAAGCAGACAGTCCCCTTGCCCGCCCCCCCCAGAAGGAGGCCCCGCAGCCCACCTCTGAGAGGATGGTGGTCTCATAGGACGGCTGGTACTTCTCCTTCTCTTGGGCTGTCCTCTTCTCCATCTTCTCCCGGTCCGTCTTCTGCTTCCGGTCGGCTCCCTTCGGCTGCAAGTTCAGAGCATAGGGGCCCAGTGAGCTCACAGTCGGCAGAGGCAGCTGTCTGCGGGACGTCCAGAGCCGAGGGGCGGCCCCTCACCCCAAGCAGGGCCTCGGGGACAGGAGAGCCTGTCTCTCACCTCCCAGGCATCCGACACATGGTCCTCCTGCCTGAAACCCTTGCCCACCCCAAGGGAGCTCAGAGCCACTACTGGTCTTTCAGAGACTCTTACGGGGTCCGCCTAGCTGCTCTGGCAGGCCTGCCTGGGGCAGAGTTTTACCACTGGCCGCCTGCTAATGCAAAGGACCCCTCAGGAGCCTTCCTTGGGTTCCCCGTGGAGAGAGACAGGAAGCGGACAGCAGCTAAGAGCTGCTCCCAGGAGACTAGTAGCTGCTAGCCAGGGCTCCATCTACACTTGCGGTCCAGCTAAGGTCTCCTTGCCCCTAACACTGAGGACTCCGGGCACACTCCCAGCTTACAGTCTGCCTGCAGGGTAACATCCATCCTGACATGGCCTGTCTTGGGCGCCCAGCACACCTGAGGAATCCACAGGTGCCTAGGCCTCACAGGCACTACGATCGGCCTCATTTACAGATTAAGGAGCCTGAGGGTCCAGTGATCCATCGGGAATGGAGGGGAACCACGCTGATCGAGTCAAGCCTCCAGGTCAGAAGCCCAGCTGGGCGCAGCCGCCATGCTGGCCGCAGCAGGCTCAGCTGATGGGGCCGTTTGGACCACTAACCCTATCCCCCGGAGTTCACGGTCTGGTGGGCGGGGTCAGATATCGAGACTCCACAGGGCCTTGAGCGCTTCGTTCCGCCCGGCGCAGACCACACGAGGTGGGCAGTCAGGGAAGAAAATCCACCTTTCCACTCCACGGTGCCTTTGGGGTCATCCTGGCGGGCACTCTCCTCAGGCTGCAGCTGCTGACTCCCAACTCAGGGGGCGTTAGGAAATAGCCTTTGGGGGGACACCCAGGCTGGAGGGAGGGAGGTTTACTGGGGGTCCTACAGGGACATGAGTGACAGATCTGGTGTTCAGCAGGAGAGCCAGGCGTGCGGCAGCTGGACCCCCATCATCTGGTTTCTCTATCCCACCTCCATCCTGTCCCAGAAAGGAGGCCCTTCCTCCCAGCCCAGAAGCATCACCAGCAGAGCGTGGCTGAGCCTGCCTGTGGGGGACACCACTCAGCCCCAGGGAGACCCCTGCAAGGAGTCGGCAGGAAAGGGAGAGTCCTAAGACATCCCCACAGAGCCCCAGGGCAGCAACCCAAGAATCCAGGGGCTCCCTGGTAACCAGGGTGACCTGAGATGGGAGAGTTATGAGCAGTGAGGCAGGGCTCTGCCTGGCCCTGCTGCACACCTATCTCAGCTGCTCCTGTGGGTGGATGGCCAGGCCACCTCAGGGATTCCGAGGAGCTCATTTCAGGCGACAGGACCTTCCCTGGTGGCTCAGATGGTAAAGAATCTGCCTGAAATGCAGGAGACCCAGGTAGGATCCCTGGGTCAGGAAGATTCCCTGGAGAAAGGAATGGCTAACCACTCCAGCATTCTTGCTTGGAGAATTCCATGGACAGAGGAGCCTGGTGGGCTACGGTCCACGGGGTCACAGAGCTGGAGACAAATGACGGAGCCACCAACACTGTTGCTTTCACTTTCATTTTGGGTGACAGATGCTCCTTCCGTCTTGCAGGAGATGCCAAAGCAGCTGTCAGCTCAATTCCCTCAATGAGGCCTGGTGTGGTGTTGAGGAGCCAGGTGGAGCCCTCGTTTCTGAGTGTCCGCCTTGAGGTGTAAGAGGGGGGTCTGGCAGGGGCCATGGGGAGGACTGGGCATCCCTGGCACACACTGCCCCCCCCCCCAACTGCCCGGCTGGAGCTGGATCCCAAGGCACTACACTGGATGCACCCCCGCCTGAGGGCAGAAGAGGGCTGGTGGGATGTGGTCTGCACACAACCAAGAGAGGGCGGGACTGCGGGGCAGGCAGAGACCACCCACTGTGCAGCCTCAGAGCTGTCCAGGGCTGTCCAGAATCAAGGACCCAAGACCAGAGGCACTGGTGAACAGGATCTGCAGACTAATACTCTCCAAAGATGGCCCCATCCCAGTTCACAGAGCCTGGGAGGATACTACCCTAGGGCACAAGAGGGCAAGGTTGCAAACGGAATTGGGACTGCCAACAGTGAGAGATGAAAACAGGAAGGGGAGCCTGGACCATCCCAGTGGGGCTTAAAGTGTGTGTTGGGGGGAGCATGGAGCGATTGGGGTGATGCTAGCTTTGAGGATGGAGGAGGTGCCACGGGCCAAGGAAGCTGGAGAAGGCAAGGAAAGAGATTCTCCCCAGGGCCTCCAGAAAGGGATTTAACCTTCTGGACGCCTGACCCCAGCCCAGGGAAACCTGTTTCAGATTTCAGCATTAAAAAAGAGAATGCAGTACTAAACCACTCAACTTTGGTAATTTTTTTTTTTTTTAACATCAAGAGGGGCATATAAATATGGGGGAGAAATGTAACTTCCTTCAAAGGCCAGATTAAAGGCATCACCACGCTGAAGTAGGTTTCTGGAGGCGCCACCGCTCCGGCAGCAGAGACAAGCTCACCTGCACCAGTACACAGAGCCCTTTGCCCACAGCCCCCAGGTGGCCAGACACGATCAGTAGGGGTGAAGCTGGCTGCCCGGCCGTGTGGCCACCTAGGGGCAGACGCAGGCAGCTGCAGAGCCTCCCCATCCCGTTGGGAAACAGGCCCACGAGCCCTCTGCCACCAGGCTGATAGTTCCACCCGTGGGCGCTCATTTTCACATCCATCCCTAGCTCAGGAACATCAACACTGACCCAGCTTCTTCTGGGACGGGCCCTCGTTTCTACAGCCCCTCCCTCTGGCATCTCCAGCTCCAGCAGATGAAACTCTATCAATAAGTCCCCAGGTCCCTGACTGTGAAAGACCGGGAGGAGAGGGGAAGGCACCAGGGCCGGTCCCCAGGCACCTGCTGGGATTCCCCGGGCCGGCAGGCAGGTCCGATCTGCTGGCAGAGGGACCAGCGGTCCTGCTCGGAGCCGGTGCACCCACCGGAGAGCGACGTGGACTCTGCCGTCACCCCCCCCACCCAGGGCCACCCTGGGTGGGCTGCGCCACTGGCAGGCATTTTTAGGAAATAATCTGTCCAAAGAGATGGGATGAGAAATAATGACAGCCAACTGCAGGGGGTGAGGCAAGAAAGGAAAAGGGAGGCGGTACCAGGAGGCCGCTGCAGAGGGACAAGGGCCTTGGGGCCCCAGATAACAGCATCCCCTGGGATTAACAGATACACAGTAACATGTGTAACAGACAACCGGCCAGGACCAGCGTATAGCCCAGGGCGCCACAGGCAATATTCTGTAATAGGCTATAATGGGAAAGAACTGATAACATAACCGAATCACCGCGCTGTACGTCTGAAACTAACACAACTTTGTAAATTCACTACACCGCTATAAAAACATTTAAAACAATAACATGCACGGCCAGGACCTTCAAAGGGGGTCTCCTGACTTGTGTTTTCAAGGAGAATCTGTGGTCAACGCGCTTGGGAGGAAAACTGAAATCTACAGCGGTGCCCATCCCACCACTGTGGCCAAGCAGAGCTGAGCCCGGCCGCCTGCGAGGGCGAAAGGGCCGGGGCGGGAGCCGAGCC
The DNA here is from genome assembly GCA_020226075.1 of Hydropotes inermis. NCBI lineage: Eukaryota > Metazoa > Chordata > Mammalia > Artiodactyla > Cervidae > Hydropotes > Hydropotes inermis. Next base: position 5,811,989 of record CM035281.1, on the reverse strand, counting down.
CCGGGCGCTGCGCTCGCCGCGGAGCTCTGGGGCCCGGCCCCCAGGCCGGCCGGGGCGGCGGGGCCGTCCTACCTTGAACACCTTGATCTGGCAGCTGGCGGAGTGCAGGTGCTCCGTGTACTCCCCATTCTCGCTCTGCCTGAAGGTGTCGATCTGCACCCGGAAGGGCACCCCTTTCTCGCCCCCGTGCTTCCTCGGGGTGAACTCGGTGCTGATGCAGTGCACCTGCAGGGGTGCGCAGGCGGTCAGCCAGAGCCGGGCGGCGGCGCCTGACCCCCAGGCGCTGCCCCCAGTGGAGGTGCCCGCCCCACAGGCAGACCCTCCTCCAGCTGCCCGCCCTCCCCCAGCGCCGGCCGCCCCCACAGCCTCCACTTCCATCCTTTGACCTTGGAGGTCCTGCCTGACCAGCCGAGTCCTTGCCATTACTCCAGGCCCACTGACCCCAGCAACTCCCCCTCACTCCTCCCCCGGGACCTCTGCCTGGACAAATCCCAGAGGCCGCAGAGCAGGGAGCACAGCTAAGTCCCTAGGAGCCTATCCCTTAGTCCCAGGTTCCTCAGGCCAGGCCAGAAGCCAGAACCGTTTCTTCACTTCTGGCATGTGCCTGCTACACAGAAAGCATGTGACGTGCACTGGTCGCTCTAATAATGAAATCACATTGTCCTAATATTGGGCTGGCAAAAAGGCCAGTTGCAGTTTATTCCGTAAGGTGGTATTAAAAACCAGAACGAACTTTCTGCATAACCCAATACAAATACATGTTGTTGTAACAATAAACAATAACATTATGTTAATTCTTTTGAAATGCAGTCGAGTATTGTAATTACGCAAGGCAAAAAGGTCGCTCACTCTCGCTGAGTGGTTCCTGTGAAGCAGGCCTTGTGGCCACGGCTCTGCTTTCACTCTCTAATTTATAAGACAGGGAGGAAGAGCAAGAAGCTCAAAGGAGGGCCCGCAGTGAGTGAGGGAGCCAGCGGAAGCCCAGAAGCGCGGGGCCCCGGCCACGCCCTCGGCCAGCTGGGCCCGCTGTGGCGCTCAACGTAAGGTCAGGTCCACAGCGGAAGCTCTGGTGGTAAAGAATCTGCCTGCAACGCAGGAGACCCGGGTTCGATCCCTGAGCTGGAAAGCTCCCCTGGAGAAGGAAATGGCCAACCCACTCCAGTATTCTTGCCTGGAGAATCCTATGGACGGAGGAGCCTGGCGATACACAGTACGTGGGGTTGCAAAGGGTCGGACATAATTGAGCAACTAAGACTTTCACTTCCATACCAGGAGCTTCAGAATTAAACACTTAATAATACAAACAGTTATGAAAAAAAAATTGAACTTCAAATTATTTATGCTAGGACTCACTGTGTAAAAAGCTTATATATTGATACGAAACACCCACACAGAAGTCTACAACATCCCAAATCTTCCTAGCCCCAGTGACCAGCCAGTCTCATGGCTCTGGGCCCCACTCACCCTCCCTCTCAGCCTCCTTGCCTGCAGCCAAGGGCAAAAGCCCATCAAGGCCCCACGCATGGATGGTTTTGAGAAACAACACGATGGACCCCCAAAGTTCTGACTTCCCCACAGAAGGCAACCTCCTTCCTGCTCACCTGAATGAACGCAGACGCTCTCTTTGAAGGATCCCACAAAAACTCGACTGCATTCAGCTGGGTCGGGTTGGCCCTGGGGTCCAAGATACCAACAGACAGTGGAATATCTGTGCACACACACACACACACAAAAGTGCAATCGTCAGCCACTCCCAATATTTCGGGAAGGACTCCTATTACAGGTCCAAACTCCTTACACAATTTGAAATGCCAAGGGTTCTGAAAGCTAGGTTCTGCAAAGCTCATTTGGCAGAATCCTGACTTGAATCTCCATGAAGCTCTTCCGAGCCTTCGCTCCATTGCCTGTCGTCACTCTATATGGCTACAAGAACATGGCCTGTTGGCAGTGTGACCTGACTGTGGGTCGACACATTCTACTGTTATTCCAACTTCTGAATTCCAAAACCCACCTGGCCCCAAGTTTTGTGAATAAGAAGCCTGTGGACCACTGCCCGAGCCCTCGGCGCATTTCCGTTGCCCCCTCTCTGATGCCCACCCTGCCCTCCATCAAGTCAGGATCCTTCTGTGAAGGCTTCCCTGCTTCTCACTTCCTGACGACAGGCCCTTATTCCTAAATGCACCCCCACCATGTACACCCCAAAAGGGGTACTTGCTGAGGGCAGGGCTGATGCTGTGGTCACCTCCACCAGCTCCCATGGGGTTTCACACAGGGCAGAAGTGTGGCAAGAGGCCCTGCACACGGCTGGGTCCAGGTGGGGCCCAGGAAGAACCACCACTCAGCCCAGAAACCCACCGATGTCCAGGATCCGGTCCCCGGGCCGGCTCCACCGCCAGCCCTCCAGCTGCTGGTGCTCCGTGTACTGCAGGCGGCGGTCGTGAAACAGCACGCGGATGATGCTCTGGGGGCCAGGGTGGGGTGGTGGGGGCGAACAGTGAGTGCGGGGCACAGAGGGGCCCGCGGGAACCTACCCTGACCCTCCCCGCATCAGACAGACCTCCCTCCCTCCCTCCGAGGCCCGAGGCCCGAGGCCTTTCTCCCGAGCCCCTCATGTCACCTGTCCCTCCTCGGAACCCCAACAATACGAACAACAGCACAAACAGCAAGGGACGCCCCGCTCGCAAGGGGCTGCTGCGTGCTTCGCACACATGGCCATGTACAAACCTTCTGCGCAGGTGAGCGACCTGAGGCCCAGAAAACACTGGGAAGAGGCAGAGCCAGGCTGCAACCCGAGTCTGTTGGACCCGGCCATCAGCTCCCAGCACTGCCGGCCTGACCAAGGCCCCTCAGACCACACGCTCCAGGGACCTGGAGCCCACCTCTGTCCCTGGAGCCTTTCCCAAACCTCCCAGGCACTCCTGACCCCGAGTGCAAGCCCAGGTATTAATTAGGCCCCCAATCAAGCACCCCCAGGTGCCCAGGCAAGGTGCAGACTGGAGCCTTACCTTCACATATTTTGTGTTCAGATCCTGAAAATCTCCCAGTTTCCTGTTCTCCAGCAGTCGGATTTCATAAGACTGACCTGGAGGGAGGTGAATGGTACATTTTCCACTTCTGTTTTCAAATTTGGGGCTTCGCCAGGCTAGAGGCCTTCTCAATGCCCACCCAGGCCTCATGGCTCTGCGATCCAAGCAGAGAAGAAAAGCCAGGGGCAAGAAAAGTTCAGGTCACACTACAGACAGGACACCTCATTTGTCCATCTGACCTGGCAAGGGACCTAGGGCCCCCCAGGAAATGCACATGACCCCTGGAGAGAGACTGCACCTCTACAGCTTTCAAAGACAGAATCCAAAACAATACAGTTAGCATTACATTTACAGAGCACAACTTTGTATTTCTTTATAAAGAACATCTCCCATACACTCGGATGGAGAACACAAATACTTAAATCTACATTTAATAACTGAACAGATGGACCCTTTCTGAGAGCAGGTTTAAAGGAACAAATAAAAACCTGTTAAACATTGTCTCTAACTGCAGAATGAAGAGCATTTTCTCAAGCTAAAAGAATTTCACATATTTGAAAGGTGTGGGGATTCTGTTCAGGGACATGTAACCAGCACGAGCCAGTTAAAGAATACAGATGGGGAAAAGATACATTCATAAGAACAAACTTAAAACCCCAGACTTTATTTAAAGTATCTATAAGTTCCCTGAAGAAAACGCCACACATTTTACTGGAAGATAAAACATACCTTGAAAAAATACAATACAAGACATTCCTAGACAGAAAGACCACCTATCAAACAATGTCAACGTTTTCCAAATCAAGTTCAGCGACAGCTCTAAAACACCTCGCCACACACTGCAGCTTAAAAATGGATGTGTTGCAAATAAGAAAGAACAGATGATTTCATCATTGGTCTTGGTAAATCCAATCAAACTCTGTTAAAATTTTTATTTTTAAATAATGATAGGCTCACAAGAAGTTACAAAAATAGTACACAAAAGTCCTGAGTATCATCCCCTAGCTTCCCCCAGGAGCGGCATCTCAGTTCACTATGCTACATTATCAAAACTGACCATGGCACAGTGCAATTAACTAAACCCCAGACCGCATTCAGGTTTCCCTGGGTTTCGCAGATTTAGTCCAAGTTACCACTAGATTAAAAAGTTAATTTCTTTTTTGTGTTAGAGTTTTGTGTTAACATGAACGACTGTTTATCAGGCACTCAATGGGGAAGGACTGAACCTAAATCAATGAAATAAAAAGAAACCTAATATAGAGAAAGACACAGATATAGATGTATATGCATCTAGGAGCAGCACAAACCCAGCAGTTAACAGGGTTTGTTATATTTATCTAAAAAAGCAATGATTAGACAAATATTAAGATTCCCTGGAGTGGGTTGAATTGTAGCCCCCAAAAGATATGTCCATACCCTAATCTCCAGAACCGGCGAATGTTATCTTTGCTTTGGAAAAAGTTTTTGCAGATGCAATTAAATTAAGGATGTTGAGGTGAGGAGAGATGATCCTGGTTTGTCCTGGAGGTCCCTCCATCCAATGACAAGTGCCCTTGTACGAGGACACAGAGAAGAGAAGGAGCAGGGAACCATGGAGCAGAGAACCATGGGAGCAGGGAACCATGGGAGCAAAGAACCATGAGAGTAGGGAACCATGGGAGCAGAGAACGATGGGAGCAGGGAACCATGGGAGCAGGGAACCATGGGAGCAGAGAACCATGAGAGCAGAGAACCATGGAGCAGAGAACCATGGCAGCAGAGAACCATGGGAGCAGAGAACCATGAGAGTAGGGAACCATGG
>CM035281.1:5769273-5807062 GCA_020226075.1 Hydropotes inermis | reverse complement strand
GCAAAGAACCATGGGAGCAGGGAACCATGAGAGCAGGGAACCATGAACTCAGAGAACAATGGAGCAGGGAACCATGGGAGCAGGGAACCATGGGAGCAGAGAACCATGGAGCAGAGAACCATGGGGCAAAGAACCATGGGAGCAGGGAACCATGGAGCAGAGAACCATAGGAGCAGGGAACCATGAAACAGAGAACAATGGGAGCAGAGAACCATGGCTCAGAAAACCATGGAGCAGAGAACCATTGAGCAGGTTGGAACCATGGGAGCAAGGAACCTTGGGAGCAGAGAACAATGAGAGCAGAGAACGATGAGAGCAGAGAACCATGGGAGCAGAGAATCATGCAGCAGAGAACCATGGAGCAGGGAACCATGGGAGCAGGGAACAATGGGAGCAGGGAGCCATGAAGCAGAGAACCATGGGAGCAGAGAACAATGGAGCAGGGAACCATGGGAGCAGAGAACCATGGGAGCAGGGAACCATGGGAGCAGGGAACCATAGGAGCAGGGAACCATGGAGCAGAGAGCCATGGGAGCAGAGAACCATGAGAGCAGAGAACCATGGGAGCAGGGAACCATGGGAGCAGGGAACTATGGGAGTAGGGAACCATGGAGCAGAGAACCATGGGAGCAGGGAACCATGGAGCAGAGAACCATGGGAGCAGAGAACCATGGAACAGAGAACAATGGGAGCAGAGAACAATGGGAGCAGAGAACCATGGCTCAGAAAACCATGGATCAGAGAACCATGGGAGCAGGGAACCATGGGAGCAGAGAACCTTGGGAGCAGGGAACCATGGGAACAGGGAACCATGGAGCAGAGAATCATGAGAGCAGAGAACCATGGGAGCAGAGAACCATGTGAGCAGAGAACCACGGTAGCAGGGAACCATGGGAGCAGGGAACCATGGGAGCAGAGAACCATGGAGTAGAGACTGGACTGATGAGGCCACAAGCCAAGGAGTGCCTGGAGCCACCTGAAGCCAAAAGACGCAAAGAACGAATTCTCTCCTAAAGCCCCCATGGCTGTGGCGGATTCCCGACTTCTGGCCTCCAGACCTGGGATAGAATAAACTTCTGCTTTGTTTTCAGCCAACATGTTTGTAGTTCTCTTGTTAAAGCAACCCCATGAAACTCCCCTCAATGAATATATATATAGCCCTCCCCTCAATGAATAACATAATGGACAGACACTCTGGAGTCAATCATTCATTCCAAGTATTTGCTGAGCATTAACAACCACATGCCAAATGCCATGTGAATCCTGGGAGATGAGCAGAAGGACCCAGTGGTGTGGTCATGGACACAATACTGGCTGGGCTCAGAGATGCCCACTCAGCCAAGCTCCCTTCTCCCTTCAGGAAGGCAGGACTTGTCCAGCTGGCTTCCACCAGCCCTGGCTCCCTCTCCATTCAGTCCAGGACCATGAAAGCCGCTCAGGTCGCCCTGCTGGACACATCCCGTCAGAAGGAAAAGGCACAGATCCCAAACCCCTGCCCTGCCCTCGTGCTGGTTCTGAAGGGTCTTGCTGACCTGAACCGACACCACTACCTTTCTGAAAAAGCCAGATTTTTCACATAACATTTCCGGGCTCCTGAGCCAACACTGCCCTGACAGCTACAGAAAATGGAGCCTCCCACACCCTAACTGGTTTTTCCAGTGTCCTCCACCTTCCCCAAGGAAGAATGCAGCCGGCTCTGGCATGAAGCCCAAGGCCCAAATGGTCATTGCTGTGGGTTTACAGGCGCCCTGGGGCCCCATTAACACTGACCCCAGGCTCTGCAGGGCAAGCTCAGCTCGGGCCTGGCAGGAGTACCTCCCATGCCCTGCAGAGTAGTTCCCAGGCCTAAGCATCACGGGCAGCCATTCGGGGATCAGAGCTACTAAGTGGGACTTCAGATCCGGGGTCCGGCCACCTCTGCCAGCAGCAGAGACCTGCCCCCTACACTTCCCCACAGAGTCCCCCAGGCGCTCTACACGCCCCCTGCTCAGCTTCAGACAGACAACTGGCTCCCTCTCCACCCGGGCTGCCTCAGCGCCCACACGCCTCCCCAGCCCCCCCTCCCCCCCCCCCCCCCCCCCCCCCCCCCCCCCCACCAGCACAACGCCAGCACTGGGGCTAATGAGCAGGGCAGGCGGCAGAACGGACCCTAGGGGAAGAGGGCATCTCTCTGCTTGGGCGGCCTCACTTCTAGGCATGGGTGGGAGCCACAGAAAGTGGGCTCTGTCAAGGCCCAGGGCTGGGTGTGTTCTGCTCAACACTGTACTGTTTGACGCAGAGGAGGGACTCAGGGGTCTCTGCAAGGCTCCTCTGTGCTAGAACTATAGGGTTTGCAAGACACACTCCTGCCCTCAAAGGGATGGCAATCCTCTGGGGTACATCAAACAGCACTGGCATAAGGCAAACCCTAGAGATTGTCATACTACATGAAATAGATCAAACAGAGAAACACAAATACCATATGATAGCACTTATATGTGGAATCTAAAATACAGCACAAATGAACTTATTTACAAAACAGAAACAGACTCACAGATTTAGAAGATGAACTTATGGTCACCAAAGAGGAAAACTGGAAAGGGATAAACTAGGAGTTTGGGATTAACATATACACTCTATTATGTATAAAATATACAACTAGGACCTACTACAGTACAAGGAACTCTACTCAATATTCTATAATAACCTATATGGGGAAAGAATCTGCAAAAAAGAATAGATACATGTATATATAAATGAATCACTCTGCTACATACCCGAAGCTAAAATGACATTGTAAATTAACTATGGTGGTAGTGGTGGTTTAGTCGCTCAGTCGTGTCTGACTCTTGGGACCCCATGGACTGTAGCCCACCAGGCTTCTCTGTCCATGGGATTTCCCAGGCAAGAATACTGGAGTGGGTTGCCATTTTACTCCACTATATAATAAAAATTCAATTAAAAATTAAAAAGAAGGAAAAATAACTAAAAAGAAGAACGCCTCTAAGAAACAATGGAGATCCAAAAAGGGTGATCCTCACCCAGAATGGGGAGGTGGGGAGGAAGGGTTTGGATGAGGAGACAATATTTGCCATGGACTTTAAAGAGCAGGCAAGATTCCCACTTGAGGGGAAGAATGATCAAGAAAGTCACCCCCAAGCAAAACAGTGGCCAGGAGGTGGGTGGAGAGAAACATGCCTTTTAGGAAACACCTAACAGCTTCCATTTACTGGGTGCTGACTCATCATCAAAGTCTGCCCAGAGATTAACTCACCAGAATCAACAGCGCAGTTTAGATTATGAGTCCCATCTGACAGAAGGAAGCAGAGGCTCCAAGAGGTAACCTGACTTGAACAAACTCACACGGCTAGTCAGTGGCGGATGGAGCCAGGGGCAGAAACTGGAGCCCATCCAACTTGGTGGGTGTGGTCTGCAGGACAGAGGACTCTCTCTCCTTCACCTTCCTGAAGGCATCTGGTTTCACTCTGTGTGCTGGTTCAAGTCTACCCACAGCACCTGCTGGCATATAAAGCACCTCAACAACCCCGTCCCCAGGCAAGATGGTACCTTGTTCTCCTTCCTTCTCCCCTTTAGGACTAGAAATAAAGGTAATTCCTAGGAGGACAACTCGACTTTTCCCATGACCCTAGATAAAACATTTCCTTGCCTGTAAAATCCTCTGTTTGCTACAGGGTATGATAGTAAAGCCTGTTCTAATTTCAGAACTGTGAAATGTGGGAAAAAAAAAAAAGTTGGCCTTAGAATCAAGGGATGGGCGGATATGTGTGTGTGCTCAGTCGTGTCCGACTCTTTGTGACCTCATAGACTGTAGCCTGCCTGGCTCCTGTGTCCATGGGATTTCCCAGGCAAGAGTACTGGAGTGGGTTGCCATGTCCCCCTTCAGGGGATCCTCCTGACCCAGGGATCGAACCTGCGTCTCTTACGTCTCCTGCATTGGCAGGTGGGTTCTTTATCCACTAGCACCACCTGGGAAGCCCTAGAATCAAGGGGATAGAATAATAAATAAACCACCATCACTTAATTGTCATCCAGCGATGAGTTGGGACATTGCTAAGCCCTTCTGAGCATTATTTCATCTAGCCCTCTCAACCGTCTTATGAGGAAAACCCAGTATGGCTCCCACTGTATAGATGAGGAAATAAAGTCAGAGATTAAGTATCTTGTTGAAGACCAAACCCAGGTCTGCTGGACTCTGAAGACTGGTCACTAAGCCAAACTACTCTGCACAGTGTCTAGTGGCTTCCAATGCCCCCTTCTGGTTCTGATACTCAGGAAACTCCTGAATTTCTTGATATTCATTTCATTTCATGACCCTGTTCCATCTACCAAAGCCCTCCCCTTTCTTTCAAGGCTCAATTCCTAAGGCCCATGACCTCAGTTCTCTGAACCCAGATAGGTCTTAGAAGTCTGTTGGCTATGTGACCATTCTGTGGTATATCACTTGCTCATGATAAACTGGGTATGCTATTCGAGTCTATTAGAATAGTCTAGACTACTCTAGTCTCCCTGAAACACATATTACTATCCCATTTAAAATACTATGTACAGCACACGGAACCACCCTCAATATCCTGTGACAGACCATAAGAGAAAAGACTATGAAAAAGAATGTGTGAATATAACTGGGTCACTAGGCTGTATAGCAGAAACTGACACAAAATTGTAAATCAACGATACTTCAATAAAATAAAAATTTCAATAATAATACAACAAAATACTCTGTACATATTATAAGGTTACAGGAGCTAAAACCAGGACATTTTTGGAAGGAAGACAAATAGAACAATGGGAAAATAAAAACCAAGAGCCCAGAAACAGACTTTCAGATTCATGGAAATTTGATCTATAACAGTGATTTTTAAAAGACAGACTTGGGGATTTCCCTGGTGGCCCAGTGGTTAAGAATCTGCCTCTCGATGCAGGGGATGTAGGTTTGACCCTTGGTCAGGGAACTGAGATCCCACCTGCCACAGAGCAAGTAAGCCCACGAGCCACAGCTACTGAGCTCACAAGCTCCAGAGCCCATGAGCTGCAAGCAGAAGACTCATATGACACAGCTGAGACCCAAGGCAGCCAAATAAATAAATATTAAAAAAAAAAAACATAGACTTTTCAAGACTGTGGGATAAGTTTAGGTTATCCATACAGGAAAAATATATCCACACCTCACACCACACAAAATAAGTTAATTCTCAATGATTAGAAACTATAAAAAAAAGAACAAAACTTTCTAAAACATTTTTTAAAAAATGTGAGACTACTTTTTGACCATGGGATAGGAAAGAGTTTCTTTAAACTAGAAAAAAATACACAAAGAAAAAACTATGCCCTTTACATCATGTAGGGAAAGCTCTCTCTGTTAACATTTATAGAGACACTCTTGAAAATGCCAGAGGTGCTGTTAGTATTTACACAGTCTCTATCAATGGGAAAGGATCTGGCAAACTGGGCCATATGGTCATCCCATATGATGAAAACATAAAAAGGTCAACAAACACACAGAAAGATGTGCCGGATGGTATAAGTAAACAGGGCAATGTAAAGTAAAATAAGATATCATCTAACATCTGTCAGAGAGGCAAAAAATTTCAGTTGAGCATGTGGAGAATGGACTTTCAGGCACTGCTGACGGACGTGTTATACAGATACAACCACTGGGACAAGAGTTCGGGGGAAAAAAGAAAGTCAGGCTAAAGACACAGAAGCCTTCTGCCAAGCACATCAATTTGAGAAACGTCCTAAGAAAGTCCTTGATGCGCTCTGGGAGACAGACAAAAACTGCTCACTGTGGCATTGCTTGCTGCAGTGAGAAACTGTCACCAACCTATATCAAGCCACAGGAGAAAGACAATTCTACTACGGAACTTGAAAATGGAATAACACACAGCACTTAAAATGAGTCCTCTAGACACACGGACCAACATGGAGAAATCTCAGAAACACTCAACAAAGGGCACAGGGATGTCTAGAAAACCACTTTATGTAAAGTTTGGAGCCAGAAAAAATGGCACTGGTCATTTTTAATGGTGAAGTGTGCAAAGAGTAAAAATTTTAGAGTGCACAGTGAAAGTGAAAATGTTAGTCCCTCAGTTGTGGCCAACTCTTTGAGATCTCATTGACTGTAGCCCTCTAGACTCCTCGATCCATGGGATTCTCCAGGCAAAATGCCGGAGTGGGTAACCATGCCCTCCTCCAGGGGATCTTCCTGACCTGTGCACAGAGGGATAACCAACTTCACAACCATGATTATCCTTTTGGGAGGAAAGGCAACAGAATTAGAAAGAGGTAAAAAATCAGAAGCAAATTTGGCTGAAAACACCACGTTGGGCACATGAGTATTTGTTTTCTCATCTCTAGAGCATCCGGTCGATCTGAATTAAAATACAGTTGCCCCTAGAACATTGCGGGGGTCAGGGGCTCAGCGTGGCTGAAAACAATCTCAGAGACTGCCCTCCAGATCTGCGGTTCCTCTGCATCCCTGGCTGGGCTCCACCAACTTCAAATTGTGTATTTGTTATTGAAAGGAATTCAATATTGTGTATCAATGAACCTGTGCGGTTCAAACCCATGTTGTTCAAGTATTTCTCTCACACACAAAAGAATTCAGTGGAAGAACTCTTGCAGCTGGCATCGCATTATGGTTGTGTGTTTCCAACTCCCTAGTACTGCTATAGAGGGTGGTTCTCTTGGGCCCCATTGCTAAACCATCACTGTACACCCCCCACACCACCCTTTTTGTGCCAGAGACATGCTGGGGGCAAGGGCTGCATTGCTTTTCTCAGTTACACTCCATCCCACGATTTTGCCACTGAAATTAAAAATCACCTGCAGTGTTGAACCTATCGTTTTTATTTTATTGAAGTATAGTTGACTTACAAAGTTGTGTTAATTTCTGTGATATAGCAAACTGATTCAGTGATATATACATATATTCTTTTTCATATTCTTTTCCATTAAGGTTTATCATAGGATAATGAATATAGTTCCCTAGGCTATACAATAGGACCTTCTTGTTTATCGATTCTATATACAATAGTTTGCATCTACTAATCCCAAACTTCCAGTCCATCCCTCCCCTGCCTCCCTATCCCTGGGCAACTACAAATCTGTTTTCTGTGACTGTGAGTCTGTTTCATAGGTAAAATCATGTCATATTTTAGATTCCACACATAAGCGATAACACATGATATTTGTCTTTCTCGGTCTTACTTCACTTAGAACGATAATCTCTAGGTCAGTCTATGTTGCTGCAAATGCGAGTCTGTTTTATTTCATCAACTCACTTCAACTTAATGTTTTTAAGCGTGTACCACACCTGCATACAGAAAATCATAGTCATACACTGCAATTAAGCAGCACTGTCAACATTACACAGCTATGCAGCTACCCGTGTTTTTCTGCAGTCCCTTGTGATTATCCTGGGGATCTGGCTGGCACCCAGACTCCCCTCTGGGCCCATCATTTGGGCTCCGTGTGTAAGCCTCAGTTTCCACACCTCCAAAATGTGGACCATATTGCAGTCAGCGCAGCAGGTTGATGCAGGATTGAAGACACACCCCGCAAGTGGTGCGCAGGAGGTCCCCGGCTCAAAACCTCCCCTGCAGTGAGGTGGTTACAGCACCCCTCGGCTTTTCTCGCAGCTTTGCCAAAGCCTCCAAGGCAATTTCCTCCAGTGACCCTGCCCCACCCTCCACTACGGAGCAGTTCAAGGCCTTTTAAAGGAAAGCGGGGAAGAGCCCAGGGCCAGGATTCAGCCTCTGCAGATGGCACCCGGCCCGTCCAGAGGAACCAAGGTGAAAGGGCCCGGCAGGCCGGGAGCAGCGGCGGCCACAGGCTCCGTCCCCACCGGCAGGGGCCAGTGGAGCTCAGTGACGCCCTCCCACTTTAGGGTTCCGGTCTCAGCCTTCTGGGTGTGGGGGCGGCCCTCAGCTGGACTGAGGCTGCTAGGGAGCCTGGCCACCCCCTGGAAGAATGGCCTAGACTTTGTCCAAAAGGCCTTGATGCCACTCACAAGGGGGTGAAAGCCTCCCTCTCGCCCAACCTCCACCCCTCTCCCCTTCCTGCCTCTGCCTCACGCGGGCAGGAGCAGAAACGGGGAAAGAGGGCAAGGAGCACAAGGGAAAAGAAGAGGAAGCCCTGCCAAGGAAGTCTGTAATAAAACACACGGGCAGGGCCCTCTGACATCTCCCCCGCTCAGCCACTGCAACAAGGAAACAGCCACAGACAGCACAGGCTGAACGGGCATGGCTGGGCTCCAATAAAACATTCCACGGACAGTGCAAGTGGAATTTTCACTTACTTTTCACTCCTCCCGCTGAGCTCTTCCTTCTCCCCAACTTCTTACAGTGCTTTGCAACTTCGTTCCTCAGGCTTCTCGCCTGATCGGCTGAGCCAGAGCTCTCAGAAACCAGCTACCCGTTTACCTGGACTGGACACGCACATGTGCACGCCCCCCACGCAAGCCCTGGCCCCTTGGGCAGTCCTGACGAGTTTCAGGTTTTTAACTAACAGTGGCAGAATCTGATACTGAATTCCCTAAAGCAAATAACAGAGCTGGAACTAGTCAGCCAAGCCAAGAACATGCAAAGATGTTCAACCTGTGTAGTGGTCAAAGACAGGCCGAATGAAAATAAAGCAATGCCAGTTTCATTTATCAGACTGGCCAACATTTAACAGATTGCTAACATCCCTCAAGGACAAAATGTGAGGAAATGAGTTTTCACATGCCAGGGGTGGGAGATGGGATGTCCCAGCCTTTGGACAATATCCATCAAAGCTGGATACACACACACAGCCTAGGATCCAGTCACATCTCCTGCATCCTAGTCTACAGAACTGCTGGTACACATGAAATTAAAAACATTTTTCTGAGGCTATTCAATGCAGCAATACTGGTATAGCTAAAAACAAAATGAACTGAATGGTCAAAAATAAAAAAGAACAGAGGCTTCCCCGGTGGTCCAGTGATTAAGAATCCGCCTGCTAATGCAGGGGACACGGGTTCAATCCCTGGTCTGGGAAGATCCCACATGCCTCGGGGGAACAAAGCCTGCTCACCCCAACGAGAGAGCCTCTGAGCTGCAGCTAAGATCCGATACAGCCAAAAATTCTTTTAAAATAAAAGATTACATATGTAAAGGACCACTGTAGAGCACAAGGAACTATACTCAATATTTTGAAATAATCTATAAGGGAAGAGAAGCTGCAGAAGAATATATATATATATACAAGAATGTGTATGTAAATGTATAACTGAATCACTGCTGTACATCCGAAACTAACTTGATATTGTAAATCAACTATACTTCAATAAAAAGATTACATATGTATAAAGTAAGTTACAAGGATATATTATACAACACAGCCAATTTTTTATAATAACAATAAATGAAATACAGCCTTTAAAAACTGTGACTCACTGTACTCTACACCTGTAACTTATATAATATTACACATAGACTATACTTTCAAAAAAAAAGATAGTGGAAACCAAAAACTTATTTAAAAAATTAAAGAGAGCCAAATCCGCGATAGAAAAAAAAAAAAAGCCACCATACACACACACATACATATGACTGGGAAAAAAAAACAAGTCACTGAATAATACGTACACAGGAATTATATTTTAACGTGTTATATGTATATCTCCATACTTGTGAGCCAAAGATACGGAACTAATAATTCAGAGAAAGACCCTTCCCTTACATTATATATATTTGCAGCATTAACTTTTTTAAAAAAATGGTCATTACATGTAAATTTGAAAAAAAGACAGCACAAGAAGAGGAGTGTTGTCTCATCCTATCCCAAGCCTGTAACAGGTGACCGTGGTTACAATGGTCAGCACTGTTTTTCTTCCAGCATCAGGTTGGTACCCAGTCAATCAGACAGGTGGGCACCTGGGAGGAACAGTCTCTGTCCAATAAGCAGACCAGCAGGCACACACAGATGAGGTCAGACCCTCGGGTCCCTCTGGGCGGCCACCCAGAGAGCCTGCCGCACACGAGGACCGTGCCCTCTGTGTGGGTCAGGTCACCAGGCCCGGGAGCCGCTGACTCGCCCAGCGTGACATCGCAAGGCAGCGGCAGCCTGTGGCCCGGCCCAGGACGACAGGGCCAGGGGAGCAGGGTGAGGGCAGACACACCAGGGCAGGGTCAGATCCTCCCGTGTTCCGGGCAGGTTCTCAAACCCCTCTGCGTCTCACTCTGCATCTGCAAAATGTTCCCTGCAAACCGCTGCGGGGATGAAATGAGATCACGCACCTGCAGCCTGGCAGGTAAAGGACTCCGAAAATGCCCACCGTGACTAGCACCTCCAACCAGCAAGCGGCCTGAACCCCACCTGTGCCCGGCCACTGGCCTGGGGACGGCGCGCCCTCCCGGCCACTCCAGCCCCGAGCAGCCTGTCCGCCCAAGGCCATTCAAGGTCACCCAATCCGAGGCAACCCAGCTGGAACAGGGCCCCGGGCTACCTCTCTTCCGGGCAGACACACCCCTGCCTGCCCGCCCACCCACCCGTCCCGGGGCTGTACCCACGGGGCACTCCTGCAGTGCAGCTCTGCCCAGCCAGTGGAACCCAGCACAGGGCCTCTGGCCCGGATCACCGTGTTCCCAAGAACAGGAGGCAATTGCCCGGGCTGGCAAGATTTACAGGTTGTTTACTTTCCAGCAGTTATTGCTTTGGGTAATTAATGCCACATAAAACATAATGGAGGCCCTCGTCAGCTCTCAGAGAATGGAGGGCCAGACGCCAGCAGTCCTGAAATAATAGCAGATGGAGAAAGCACAGGGCCACAGAGTCTCCAGCAAGGATCTTGTCACTTGCACATGTGTGGCCTTGGGCAAGTGTGGGACAGAGTGCTCACACATGAGGCACGCTTTGGTGCAAGGCTTACTATTATCACAGACGGAGTCCTGATCTTGACGGCTCACCACCTGGGTGACCTTGAACCTTAACCTCCTCACAGCTTCTTGTGAATGTCAGGGACTAGGCTCTGTGTCTAGCATACAGCGCATCCCCAATAAATCCTTGGAAGACAGTGAGTCGGTGTGTGTTTATACAAAAGCAGAAGAGTAAACAACAGCCTAGAGACCTCTTTGAGAGGGGACTGCTCCCAGGGCAGGGGTCAGGGAAAACACAAGATGCTCAGCTTGTCTTAAGCATCTGGCAGTGCCAAAATGAGTGTGACATGCTCAAAAAAAGGATGGAGGCGTGTCACAGTATCGTGGGGGCCAACCTGAAGGAACTCCCAATAGTCACAACTGGAACAATTTCAGAAACAAAACTGGTAACAATAGTATTGAATTTCAACAAAGAAAATAAATATCCACTTGTCTATACTGATACAATGGTGGTGGGTGGTTTAGTCGCTAAGTCGTGTCCGACTCTTGTGACCCCATGCACAGTCTTGCAACCCCATGGACAAGTAGTAGCCTGTCAGGCTCCTCTGTCCATAGGATTCTCCAGGTCAGAATACTGGAGACTGATACAATAAATAAGTAGATAAATAAATTAGCAGTAGATGATAGAAAGCTCTTACAACAGTGTTTCAATTACTATATGAAGAAAGAAATATCTTTTCCACTTCAAGACATTTATCAGTTACAAAGAGTGACATTGTAACTTCACAGTGGAGAAGCCATCAAGGCTAATGCCAGCAACAGTAAGACATTGTCATGATTCCCCAATATGGTGCCCTGGCAAGGGCATCATGTCGCTTCAACCCCAAAATCTCAATATCATCATTTAAAAATATCAGATAGGGACTTCCCAGGTGGTCCAGTGGTTAAGACTTCACCTTTCAATGCAAGGGGTGCAGGTTTGATCCCTGGTTGGGGAGCTATGCTCCCACATGCCTCAAGGCCAAAAAACCAAAAAACAGAAGCAATACTATATCAAATTCAATAAAAACTTTTAAAATGGTCCACATTTAAAAAAAAAAAAAAAAAGAAGTGGTCACAGATCGGAGGAGACCAAGGAAATATTCCAACAATATGCTATGTGGGATCCCAGACTGGAACCCAGACAGAAGCAGGGCAGTCATGGAGGAACTAGCAAAACTCACATAAAGAAGTGGTAGAAACAGCAGAATCAAGCCCATGTAATTGCCTGCTTTCAGTCACCGTACCATGGTTAACGAAGACGTTCACATTATGAGAAGTGGGTAAAAGGTGAGCAGGAGCCGGCAGCAGTGCTAGTTCTGACATTCTGTGTCTAAATGAGCCTCTCCTCCCCCCAGCCCCACCCAGAACTGGGGCTAACAGACCTGACTGCAACCGGCAATCATGCAGGTTGTTGACTGATTCCAAATCAGGAGCCTCTAGATCCCCAGACACGTGATTATCATCTTTTAAAATTTCTCAGTTTGCTCTCAGTACTAGGAATCGTATCGCTTTTTCCTGTTTCATTTTACACGTGGTTGTTGCTGGTTCATAGGAAGTTCTCTACATGTTCATCTCCTCGGTAGCCACTCTGCTGAACCGAATCCTTAATGTATGAAAATGAGCAACATGGAATGGCAGATATGCAACCTGTTCTGATTTACAGAATGTTAAGTGCATTCAGTCCAACCTAATACAAGGTTTCTTGCAGCCCAATGAACAAAGTGAAGTGAAAGTCACTC
The DNA here is from genome assembly GCA_020226075.1 of Hydropotes inermis. NCBI lineage: Eukaryota > Metazoa > Chordata > Mammalia > Artiodactyla > Cervidae > Hydropotes > Hydropotes inermis. The sequence continues at coordinate 5,794,440 of CM035281.1, read as the reverse complement.
AGTCGTGTCTGATTCTTTGCGACCTCATGGACTATACAGTCCATGGAATTCTCCAGGCCAGAATATTAGAGCGTGCAGGCTTTCCCTTCTCCAGGGGATCTTCCCAACCCAGGTATCGAACCCAGGTCTCCCACATTACAGGCGAATTCTTAACAGCTGAGCCACAAGGGAAGCCCTTAAACAAAAGGGCAGGGAAAACACTGGCAATAAACATAAATTGCCAGCTTGTTTTTTAAGTAAAAGGAACGCAGAGGGCATGCAAACATCTGAGAAGATGGCTCAGTTTCACTCGTAACAGGTGATGGGAAGAAAGTCAGTGTGAAACAAAACCCAGAGCAGGGCTTCTGTGGGGGTCCAGTGGTTGGGAGTCCACTGCCGATGCTGGGGACATGGGTCCCATTCCGGCTCCGGGAAGACCCCACGTGCTGTGGGACAGCCAAGCCCCTGCGCCACAACTGCTGAGCCGGAGAGCCCCAGAGCCTGTGTTCCGAAACCAGAGAAGCCTCTGCAATGAGAAGCCCACGCACTGCGTCAGAGCAGCCCCCACTGCCACAGCCAAGAGAGCCCACACAGGGCAACAAGGACCCAAGGCAGCCCAACATAAACACGTAAATCAATCTTTAAAAAAAAATAAAATTAGGAGCACATTTTCTGTGCACCTATTAGAAAAAATTCCAAAGGCTGACAGAGTCCAGACAAGGATGCGGAGAAACACCTCCTACACAGGTGGGAGGGATGCGGGCAAGTAAGTGAACAGGACAAAGGACAGCAGAAGTTAGAAAACCAAACCTCTAAGATAAGGTCAGGACAGTGACCCACTCAGCCACCTCCCCTCCAAGCCCGGCCCAGCAGGAACTGTGTCCTGGGCTAGGGTTCCTCACAAGCCCTTCATCTTGAAAGGAGGAGCCAGACCCTCCTGGTTGATCATATTTCGACCACCACTGTCTGGCCCCTGGCAGCCCCGGTTTCTGTCTCAGCCTCTGGTACGTGAAGTACACCCTGGGGCAGTTACTATTGGGGCAAACAGTGTTTATTAGGGAAACCCAAAGCAACCAAAGCGCCTCTTTTCCTTACCCCCAGGACACCCAGGAGAGCAGGCATCTCAGGGAAGTGCTTCATCCTCAGCCTCTGATCAGAGCGGAGAAAGGCCAAGGGTGGGGGCAGCCACACTGACTCAGGGGCCAAGCTCAGGTGGGCACAGGACCCACCCACCCAGGAATCGGGGAATCAGAGGAGCAGTCCCTCTAGGCATGCGTGCCCCGGAGCATCTGGTGGCTTCACTGTCTGCCCTCTGGCTATAGAGGCTGGGAAGCTGGTGCTCACAGACAGCATAAAACACAAACCCTCAGAGCACCCTCACAGTATTGGAGCCTCTGGCTTCAGTTTGCTCCTGAGACCCAGTGGCAATCCCGCCTTGAGGTCACCTGCTCCAGGGGATGCGGGTAAACGGCTGGTGGTGGCCACCAGAAGAGCCTTCCCTCACCCCACCTTTAATCCATCAAAACGATGGACAATAAGAACTGCTAGACGTGGAGAACCTGAACTCCTCTTGTATTGCTGGTTCAACATGAACTAGCAAAACCACCTTGGAAAATAGCCTGGCAGGTCCTCAGAAGTTAAACACACAGTTAGCAAGGAACTTCCCTGGTGGCCCAGTGGTTAAGAATCTGCCTTCCGATGGAGGGGACATGGGTTCCATCCCTCGTCGGAGAACTGAGATCCCTCAAGCCTCAGAGCTACTAAACCCATGCACCCCACCTACAGAGCCTGCGCGCTCTAGAGCCCGAGCCCTGCAACCAGAGGAGCCCCCACGTGTGCAGCGAAGAGCCTCCGGCGCGGCAGCCAAGGCCCGATGCGGTCAAACACACTTTCACCTGTTCAAAAAGAGTTACCATAGGACCCAGAAACTTCACTCCTAAGTGTAAACACGTGAGAAATGAAAACACAGCTCCACGCAACAACCTGCACGTGAAGATTCACAGCAGCATGTTCATAACAGCTGAACAGTGGGAGAAAACTCAAATGTTCACCAACTAAGGAATAAATGAGGCAGGGTCACACAGTGGGATGTTATTCAGCAACAGAAAGGAATGAAGTTCTGATACTTGCTACATCGTGGATAACCCTTGAAATTATTATCCTAAGTAAAAGAAGTCAGTCCCATGAGACCACCATTTGTACTATACCACTTATTCCAGAATAGACAACTTTATAGATAGAAGGCAGATTGGTGGTTACCAAGGGCTTGGGGAGCGGAGGGAGAGGGGCAGGGAGGAAGGCAGTGAACACTGACGGCTTCTAGATGCAGAGCTTCTTGCAGTGACTGTTTAATTTATTTAATTGACTAAACTAAAAAACAGTGACACTTAAACAGGTATATGAATGCACACGGCATGTGAACTGTATTCTAAGAGAGCAAGACCAGACTGAAGTACAACTCTGTCAACGAGGGCAAGTCACATAGCCTCTGTTGGTCTTCATGTACCACCACCAATACAAGAGGGTAGCAAGAGGACGAACAGCCTAGGTCAGAGCCTCTCAAGCTGTTTTTTTCTTTTTAAATATTTATTTATTTATGGCGTGCTGGGTCATCGTGGCTGTGCGCCAGCCTTCTCTAGTTGCGGCAAGCTGGGGCTACTCTTGATTGCGGCGAGCAGGTACTCACTGTGGTAGCTTCTCCTACTGTGGCACACAGGTCTAGGTACATGGGCTTCAGTTGCTGTGGTGCACAGGCTTAGCTGCCCCTCTCCATTTGGGATCTTAGTTCCCTGGCCAGGGATTGAACCCATGTCCCCTGCACTGACAGGCGGATTCTTAACCACTGGGGCATGAGGGAAGGCCCTCAAGCTTTCATGCGTTCATCAATTACCTGGTCACTTGCAGGGAAATGCAGCTTCTGAATCAGATGTCCTGTAGCAGACCCCAGGTTCTGCATTTCTAACCAGGTTTCACGTGCCGCTGGTCCATGGACATTCTTGGGAGCAGGGCAGGAGAGATGGCATCTCAGGCCCTTCCAGCCCTAATACTTCAGCAATCTCCTCTGGTCCACCTCTGTGAATTCCCAGAGCAGGGATGGTTTCTCCTTCCCCCTGAGGACACATATCATTCCCTAACCCCCAAAATGGGAGCTTCCAGGACCTGGTCACTGGATAGAGACCATGTGTTCTCCCCATGAGAAGAGTGTTGAGAAATTCCCAAGTCTGCCTGAGCAGAGACTATCTGGCTGGGCAGAGGAGAGCCCTCAGCCTGCAGAGCACACGGCCTTCGGTGGGGACGGGCTCAACCTGTCTTCAGAAGGCACAGGTTCCTTGGACTTCTGATGGTCCAGGGGCTAACGCTCCAAGTTTCCACTGCAGGGGTTGTGGGTTTGATCCCTGGTGGGGGAACTAAGATCTCACATGCCATGTGGCACAGCCAACAAATTAAAAAAATAATAATAATAATAAAAGAAAGCCCAGGTCTCTCTTCCTGGAAGAAATGGAAAACAGCAATATTCTCAAGGCAGGGGTTCTTAAACCCTAGGATACATAAATATCAATCACAGGATAGTTTATACAGATTCCTGCCCCTGCCAGCTCTAACCTGGCAGGAAACATACATTCCAGGTGACTCCGATGCTAGTGGTCCAAGGCCCAGACACTGTACCAGAGCTGCTGTGGAGAGAAGACAGGACTGCTCTCCAAGAGACTGCCAGGAGCCCATGCCACACGCTGGCATGTCAGTTCTACCCCCCAGACCCCTCTTTCCCCATCAGTCAAAGGGGTGGGATGACATAGATGCCTCTCAAGGAATCCACAAGACATTCCTGCATAAAATGGGTGAGGGGTAGAGTAGAAGGGAGCAAGGGAGGCCAGCTGTCTACCTCTGGCCTCCAACCAAGACTATACCAACCCAGTCAGTTTCTTTGCTGGAGGGCTTTGCAAGGAAGAGTATCCCGGGGGGAACAGCAAGAGGGACACAAGAGAAGGAGAACGAGATGGGGGACCCCAGCTCCTAACTGACACAAAGAGGCACTTCTTCCCCCCCCTGTTCAGCCAGGGGCTCACGACGGGCCCAGCCCTTAGCTAACTGCAAGGCCTGGAAACACTCCATGTTTCCTCTGGGCTTCTTCCTTCTCAGCAAAGGGAAAGGTTGGCATGATCCTGGCACCTACTTGAGCACAGCGACTCCTCCAAAGCAAGACACACGGACCTCCCCGGTGGTCCAGCGGCTAAGACTTCTCGCTCCCAACGTGGGGCCTGGGTTCCATCCCTGGTCAGGCGATTAGACCCCACAAGCAACTAAGAGTTCACATGACGCAACTAAAGATCCTGCATGCCACAGCTAAGACCCAGTGCAGCCAAATAAGTAAATAAAAATTTTTTTTTAAAGAGAGACACAAAAAACTTTACTCAGTCAGAAAAGAGAATCCATATACATTCTTTTAAGTTGCAGTATATTCATTTATAGTGTTGTGTCTGTCTTTCTGCTGTACAACAAAGTGATCCAGTCATACATACATCTATATCACACGTCTATTCTTTCTCCATTCTTTCCCACTGCAGTTTATTATAAGATACTGAGTATAGTTGCTTTGTTATTTATTTTGTATACTGTAGTTTGTATCTGTTCATCTCAAACTCCTAGTTTATACCTCTCCTCTTCCCCCTCACCTGGCTCCCACCTGTCTGCTTTGATAATAAGTTTGTTTTCTATACACATTCTTCTGGGAACTCCCTGGTGGTGCAGAGGTTAGGATTCCATGCTTTCACTGCTGAGGGCCTGGGTTTTATCCCTGGTCAGAGAAGCCATGGGGCACAATTCCCCCTCCACCCCCCACCAAAAAAAAAGATTATATACATTCTTCTAAGTTAGCAACTCTAACCAGACTTCAGTGGTCCCTGAAACCTAACTCAGGAGCCCATCTGCACAGAGCAAAGTGGATCCCTCTTCTCCTGACCTTTTTTCCTGCTCCCCTTCCTCCAAACAGCCAATTTAGTGGCTGAGGGAAATAATACTTATAGAGACCCACTTAAATATGACTATCTTTCCATAATGTTAAACAAATTACAAGGCTTCCGACCTGTGCAGTGACCAAGGTGAAGTCAATTAAACCTGGTACCCCTCCCGCAGCCCCCTCCGCCACTCCTGTCCTGGCGGCCAGGTCTGTGTTTGGCTCAGGAGTAAGACCCTCAAGGCTCTGGGTGGACAGGTGGAGCCCCCACGCCACTGACCAGGGACAGAGCTGCTCTGATCAGAAGTATTCCAATGAGGCTGTCTGAATTAAGGGCTTGAGGGGCCAGTCCCTTTGACCTTCTCCTGGAAACTTGGGGATGCGCTGCTTTGACTGGTTTTACAGTAAAAAGCCAAGATATTTTGGAGGGGGGAGAGGAAAATCAAGCTAGCCAAAAGCTTTTCTGCCCAAGCTGAAGAATGTGTCAAGTCAATGAGCAGATCAGACTCATCACAGAAGCCTTCAAGTTCACTGCAGTGGGGTGAGTCCTCAGAAGTTACAAACTGCTGCTGAATGCTTGGAGCACTTAATAAAGATGCAACTAGGTCCACCTTTGCATCTTGACTGAGAACAGAAAGCAGGTCCCCAGAAATTCATTCTCTGGAGTGATGATGGCTCATCTGGGATGCCAGACACTATCACCTGCAGAGGCATCAAAACAGTCCCAAGTGACTGCAGCCCAAAACAAGATAAAGGCATCTCCGAAAAACATAGAGCATATTCTTAAGGAAAGAAAAGATGGGAGAGCGAAAGGAACACAAAAAGTGCTGGGGAACTTCACACAAAGGGAATGGGAAGGCAATGATAAAAGGAGGCAGCTAAAATCTCTGAAGATGATAAGCTCACTTGCTCTCCTGAGAGATTTCATGAATGATGGCAACTTGACATCAGCCAAAAAGAGGGAGTGAGAAGATGCAGAATAATATTGTCACTCAGAGGTCATTCTGAAGAAACTCAGTGATTGTTAAATATTTCCTTTAAAAATCTACAGAGAGGAAAGCAGAGTATTTTTAAAGTGGCGTGAAGAAAATCAAATGCTGATAGCATTTTCAGTTCAAGTGCAAAGTCTGCAACCAGAGTAGGCATCTCAGTGTGGAAATCCAGAGGGAGACAGTGAGATTCCCAAATTCCAGCTGAAACTCAATGCTGCCTGAATTCCACCATAAACATGAAATGTAACTTTGCAGAAAACCAGTGCGTGAGGGAATTTACTGTTTAGAAACAGAAGCTTCTCAGAGTGTATGAACACGCCAAAGCCTGACTCCTCCAAGAAGACGACCAAAGATCTGGGGAAATGAAAGATGGATCAGCTCCCATGAGAAAAGAGCTCAAGAAAGTTTGTTGGAGAGTCACAGACATAGAAAACACACCTGTGGTTGCCAACGGAGAGGGCGTTGGGGGAGAGATGGATTGGGAGTTCGAGATGAGCAGATGCAAACTATTATACAGAGAACGGATAAACAACAAGGTCCTACTATATAGCACAGGGAACTATACTCAATATCCTATGAGAAACCATAATGGAAAAGAATATCAAAAAGAATGTATACAGGCCTAGAGTATGCTTTACAAATGCAAACCAACCAGCCTAGAGTCCACACCCCAACCTCCTCTTCTTTCAGGCTTTCAGAACACCATGTTCCAGGCCACCAGTCCCCTGCATTAATTGCTCCAGAGACTGACGGGGACCAGACACCCAGGGACAGCCTTCTTGCCACAAAGCCGATCCTAATCCTGCTTGCTCTGCCTCACCCATTCCTTCCCCTAGAAACCATGCAAAAGGGTCTTATTCTCCATGTGATCCCTCTGCTTCCTGACTGACCCCGATGCCCCTCCCTGTATCTCCCCACTCCAGAACCATGAGTAAGGAACTGTCTTTTCCACGGGAATGTCTCCTTATCTTTTGGCCTCGTAATACCTGAAAAATAACAAAACCTCCACTGAAAGGAGACCAGGACATCCCCCGCATCATCACGTCCCCAAGGGAGCATGAGCGGTGAGCTACAAGGGCTTGATGACTCAGGTAATGTGGAGGCTGGAGTCAGAGTTACAGCCAACCTCTGAACACGCACCAGCATGGCAGGACAGATGATGTCTCTCTTCTCTTTAAATTAATCCTGATGGAGGCCAGCTTCACTTCATGGATGCCGCATTTGTTCTCACATTGTAATTTCGGACATAGTGTTTCTAGATGTTAATGAAAAACTGTTTCCTGCCGTGTTTGTGTAGTTGTGTGTGCTCAGTCATGTCCAAGTCTTTGAAACCCCATGGACTGTAGCCTGCCAGGCTCCTCTGTCCACAGAACTTTCCAGGCAAGAATCCTGGAGTGGGTTGCCATTTCCTCCTCCAGAGGATCTTCCCAGCCCAGGGATCAAACTCACGTCTCTTGCATTTCCTGCAGTGGCAAGAGGGTTATTTTCCACTGAGCCACCTGGGAAGTTCTGCCCTGTCAGTAAACACAGGATGTTACTGTCATCAAGTCCTCACACTGCAGCTGCCTCACCCTCACCAGCAGTGCACCCCGAGGGGGCTCAGGATGAGAAAGCTCAGAATGCTGGTCCCAGATAGCTGAGATGCACATTGAAGGAAAGATCTCAGTGAGCCCAGACTCTTGCATCTTCCCATACATAGAATAGTGGCAAACTCCTTAACTTAGGATGCCTGATTTTCTTTAACCAACAGTAACTGTTTGATCTTCCCACTACCTGGTTTTTGTTGGAAAAGCTCCTATATACCCTGGCTCCTCCACCACCTCTTCAGAGCAGTCCCTCAGAACAATCTGAGACACTGTGTAACAGGCTCATGTCCTTAGAAAGTCTGTCAAATAAAACTCTCAGTTCTTAAGTTGTGCGTTTTTTTTAGTCAACACAGAATATAGATTTTTAATATATCATCTCAGTTTCTTAGACTGTGCACTAAACTGCCTAAGCACTCTAGCTTAACTAAATGGTCCACTGTTGCTTAAAGCATAACTGATGCTTGACATTACCAAAAGAAGACATCTGAAACATTAAAAATCATTTTCTACATGCTGAACTGTAAGAAATCTGTACAAGGAACCTCCGAGTTATTTCAGTAAATGTTGATTGGTTTTAAAAAACAAAATTCTAAAAACCCAATCAACAAAAATCAAAACCCCAGCTAATTTCTAAGTATTTTTATTAACTGATTAATTTATAGATGAATTATGAGGAATTGACATAATTCAATTATGAGGAATTGAATGTTTGGGAAAACATTTGTTCCTTATTTTGTTGGGATTTTTCTAAGCTTTGTCATATGGTTTACGATATTCTTTGCTGAGAAAACATTTCTAAACTTTATGGAGCCCAAATAAAGTATACTGGCACAGCAAAAAGAAAACAAACAACAACAAATACCTCAGTTAATTCTCAAGACAACACATGAAGTTGTTCCATATTTTATAGAAAACACAGGTGACAATTTCAGTAACGCAAGAGGACAGAGAGCCAGGAATTGAACATGGGTATAGCCAGCTCCACCTGGCTTTCAGTCTGCTACCAAGTCCCTAAGAATGGTTAATTAAGTGTTATCCAAACTGGTTATCCAACAGAGACAAAGGTTTTTTTTTTTTTTTAATTTAATAGCACATGCTGAATATCCTTCACGGATACACATAAGGAGCCACCTCATGCTTTTTATGGCTACATAGTTTACCAAATGAAAGTATTCAATAAGTTATTATGGGACAAATGATAGTTACTTGAAAAGTAACAGAGCTGGATTCACCTCATTCCTTACACAAAAATAAGTTCCAAAGTATGAAAGACTAGGGGGAATTTTTTTCTAAAAAACAGGTGAATAAAAAAAAATCTTTTTTTAATGTTTAAAAAAAGGAATTCCCTGATGGTCCAGTAGTTAGCACTGTTCCTTGGAATAAAAGTTATGACCAACCTAGAGAGCATATTTAAAAGCAGAGACATTACTTTACCATGAAAGGTCCGTCTAGTCATGGCTATGGTTTTTCCAGTGGTCATTTATGGATGTGAGAGTTGGACTATAAAGAAAGCTGAGTGCCAAAGAATTGATGCTTTTGAACTGTGGTGTTTGTAGATGACTCTTGAGAGTCCCTTGGACTGCAAGGAGATCCAACCAGTCCATCCTGAAGGAGATCAGTCCTGGGTGTTCATTGGAAGGACTGATGCTGAAGCTGTAACTCCAATACTTTCACCACCTGATGTGAGGAACCGACACATTTGAAAAGACCCTGACACAGGGAAAGATTGAAGGTGGGAGGAGAAGGGGACAACAGAGGATGAGATGGTTGGATGGCATTACCCACTCAATGGACATGAGTTTGAGTAAACTCTGGGGTTGATGATGGACAGGGAGGCCTGGCATGCAGCAGTCTGTGGGGTCGCAAAGAGTCAGACACGACTAAGCCACTGAACTGAACCGAATCACAGGGAGGGAATGGAGACACAGATACAGAGGATGGACCTGTGGACACAGTGGGAAGAGAGAGTGGGACGGGTGGAGAAAGTGGCAGCAGCGTATACACACTACCACGTGTAAAATCGGTACCTGCTGAGAAGCTGCTATGGAGCCCAGCCTGGCCTCTGTGATGACCTAGAGGGTGGGGCGAGGAGAGGAAGGCTCAAGAGGGAGGTGATATACGTATAATTATGGCTGGGGTGTGTTGTTGTATGGCAGAAAACACAACATTGGAAAGCAATTTTCCTCCAATTAAAGGATGAATTTTTAAAAATCAAAATTAATTTTAAAAAATTAACAACAAAAAAGGGAATTTCCTGACAGTCCAGTGGTTAGGACCCAGCACTTTCACTCCATGCAAAAAGAAATTTTTTTTTCAGAAAAAAAAGCAGGTGAATATTCAGATCTTAAAGCGGAGAAGGCCTTTTACCATGTAAAATAAAGAAGCAAGTGAAAGCAAAATGAATAAAATATATGAAAGTGTGGGAAAATATGTCTAACACATTATCCCAAATAGGCAAAGAGCCCATCAGTCAGTCAGTTCAGTCACTCAGTCGTGTCTGACTCTTTTCGACCCCATGGACGCCAGGACTACCTGTCTATCACCAACTCCTGGGGTTTACACATGGACATCACCAGATGGTCAATACTGATTTCAGATTGGCTATATTCTTTGCAGTCAAAGATGGAGAAGCTCTATACAGTCAGCAAAAAGAAAACCGGGATCTGACTGTGGCTCAGATCATGAACTGCTTATTGCCAAATTCAGACTTAAATTGAAGAAAGTAGGGAAAACCACTGTATCATTCAGCTATGACCTAAATCAAATCCCTTGCATACAGTGGAAGTGACAAATAGATTCAAGGGGTTAGATGTGACAGAGTGCCTGAAGAGCTATGGATGGAGGTTCATGATATTGTACAGGTGATAGTGATCAAGACCATCCCCAAGATAAAGAAAGGCAAAATGGTTGTCTGAGGAGGCCTTACAAATAGCTGAGAAAAGAAGTGAAAGGCAAAGGATAAAAGGAAAGATATTCCCATTTGAATGCAGAGTTCTAAAGAATAGCCAGGAGAGATAAGAAAGCCTTCCTCAGTGATCAATGCAAAGAAACAGAGGAAAACAACAGAATAAGAAAGACTAGAGATCTGTTCAAGAAAATTAGAGATACCAAGGGAACATTTCATGCAATGATGGGCTCAATAAAGGACAGAAATAATATGGACCTAACAGAAGCAGAAGATATTAAGAAGAGGTGTCAAGAATACACAGAACTATACAAAAAAGATCATGGCATCTGGTCCCATCACCAGTTATGACCAACCTAGACAGCATATTAAAAAGCAGAGACATTACTTTGCCAACAAAGGTCAGTCTAGTCAAGGCTATGGTTTTTCCAGTGGTCATGTATGGATGTGAGAGTTGGACTGTGAAGAAAGCTTGAGTGTCGAAGAATTGATGCTTTTGAACTGTGGTGTTGGAGAAGACTCTTGAGAGTCCCTTGGACTGCAAGGAGATCCAACCAGTCCATCCTAAAGGAGATCAGTCCTGGGTGTTCATTGGAAGGACTGATGCTGAAGCTGAAACTCCAGTACTTTGGCCACCTCATGCGAAGAGTTAACTTACTGGAAAAAACCCTGATGCTGGGAGGGGTTGGGGGCAGGAGGAGAAGGGGACGACAGAGGATGAGATGGCTGGATGGCATCATTGACTCAATGGGCGTGAATTTGAGTAAACTCCGGAAGCTGGTGATGGACAGGGAGACCTGGCGTGCTGCTATTCATGGGGCCGCAAAGAGTTGGACATGACTGAGCGACTGAACTGAACTGAACTGATACAAAAAAGATCTTCACAACCCAGATAATCACAATGGTGTGATCACTTACCTAGAGCCAGACATCCAGGAATGTGAAGTCAAGTGGGTCTTAGGAAGCATCACTATGAACAGAGCTAGTGGACATGATGGAATTCCAGTTGAGCTATTTAAAATCCTAAAAGATGATGATGTAAAAGTGCTGCATTCAGTATGCCAGCAAATTTGGAAAACTCAGCAGTGGCCACAGGACTGGAAAAGGTCAGTTTTCATTCCAATCCCAAAGAAAGGCAATGCCAAAGAATGTTCAAACTACTGCACAATTGCACTCATCTCACATGCTAGCAAAGTAATGCTCAAAATTTTCCAAGCCAGGCTTCAACAGTATGTGAACCGTGAACTTCCAGATGTTCAAGCTGGATTTGGAAAAGGCAGAGGAACCCGATATCAAATTGCCAACATCTGTTGGATCACTGAAAAGCAAGAGAGTTCCAGAAAAACATCTATTTCTGCTTTGTTGACTATGCCAAAGCCTTTGACTGTGTGGGTCACAACAAACTGGAAAATTCTTCAAGAGATGGGAATACCAGACCACCCGACCTGCCTCCTGAGAAATCTGTATGCAGATCAAGAAGCAACAGTTAGAACTGGACATGGAACAACAGACTGGTTACAAATCGGGAAAGGAATACATCAAAAAGCCCATACAGATAAATAAAAAATGACTTTAAAAATCCCACTTGAAAAATGGGTAAATCTAATGAAAGACAAAAAAGCATAGAAACAACAAAATCAAACATGAAAGAATACTCAACATCACTGAGGAAGTGAAAATTAAAACAGGAATACCTTATATTTTCCCCACTAACTGTGTGTGTGTGACTGTGTACGTGGCATGCACGCTCAGTCATATATGACTCTTTGCAACCCCATGGGCTGTAGCCCGCCAGGCTCCTCTGTCCATGGGCTTTTCCAGGCAAGAACACTGGAGCAGGCTGCCATTTCCTCCTCCAGGGGATCTTTCCCACCCAGGAATCACACCTATGTCTCTTGTGTCTCCTGCATTGGCAGGCAGATTCTTTACCACTGGGAAGCCCTCTACCAAAGGTTAAAAATTATTGGCAAAAGTAGAGAAAAATAGGCTTTCTTAATTCATTCAGAGAAGTTCTATGTGCCAGACACTGTATTACTGAAAGAGATACCAAAGGTCTCTGCCTTAGGATCTTATGTTCCAAGGATCTTACATAGATCCTTAGGATCTACACACATTCCAGGTGTGTAGAGATAGAAGAGAGATGACAAAGGAGAAAGTAAACAATAATTCAGATAGTTATTGTTCATAAAACTACAAATGGGTACAACTCCATCGACCCCACTGCATGGCAGTAAGGCAGCATCTATCAAAATGTTGATCCAGCTGTTCTCTTTCTAGATATTGATTTTGCAGATATTCTCACTCCTTGTTTAAGCATAAAGAGATGTGTACATGGATGATCACTGGAGTGCTGGGTGTAATTTTGAAAAAAATGGGAACAGTCCTAATGTTCCTCAAGAGAACAGATTACACAACGTCCATACAATGGATCAGAAAGACCCAGGGGAAGATCAGCTCGTTTGTTTTTAACGTACCCACGTTGAAAGATTTTGAGGATACACTGTTTGTGGGGGGAGGGGGAATTGCCAAAATAGCATACATAATAAGATCTCTTACCAAAAAAAGAGACAAACGCTTTCTTATAAGTGCATATGTATGTGTGTCTATATAATTAGACATACATTGATTAATGTATGACTATAAGATTAGGCATATATGGTTTAATCTATAACTAAGAAAAATCTGGGAAGTAGAATTATGAGAAGCTATTTACAGTACAAATTTCTGTACTGTTTGGCTGTTCTGTTTTACAAGAAATATGTGCTATTTCTATACTCAGCAAAGAATAAGGGAGAAAGCATTAAAAAATAAAAAGCAATGTATTTAAGGATCATTTGGTTTCCTCAGTTTACATTCCCAAACTTCAGGCTAAAAATTCATCTGGGAAGAAAACTTCAGCTAAGGAGGAAGGAGGACAAGGTAACTACTCATTCGCCTCATATTCCTTAAGTTCAAAGTTACGGATGTAATTGGGGACAGGGGAAACTCTGTGGCTTTCCATTTTCCAGACGTTAGTTCTTCACTTAATTTTCAAGGCCACCCACAAAATGAAACCTGGCTCAATTCCACAGATGAGGAAAGCGAGGTCTTGGAGGCTAAGTGACACCCCCAGAGCAGAAGTTCCCTCACTTCCAGGATCACAGAAAACAGGACTTCCCGCTGGGAGCGCGTCTCCTCCGGCATTCCCTCAGGTCAGGTGGCTGGAGAGCAGGAGCGATGAGGGTGGGGCAGGAGAAACTGATTACGGGGTTTTGATGCTGATCCAGGAGGCATTTTTCTCCTGGCTCCATCATGGTTCCTTCGCTTCCTACCCTTCTCTCCTGCAAAGCTCATATTCCCTCCCTCAGAGCTGCATCAGGAGTTCCGGGTGGCAGACACAGCTCCTGGAAGCGCCAGCCTAGAATCCTGCCTACGAAGGAGTCCCTAGGACAAGCGAGTGCCTTCCCCTTCAGAACTCCCTTCAAGATCACACGAATACTCAGCTGCTCCCCAAGCTTGCCTGATCTTGCCACCTCTCTCAGCCCATAAAATGGGAATAATACATTTTACGAGAATTACTCAAAAAAGAACACCGGGAAGTGCTTTGGGAATTTTAAAGCCTAGGGTCCCCACCTTGCAACTAAAGTACCCCTGACACAACAGCTCACATCATGGAGGAAGGAGTCCAGTATTTCCTGTAATCACAGTTTTAAAGACAGTATTTTAACACTCTGAATAGGAATGTCCCCTGCGGGTTATGTCTATTATTTTGTTGTACAATGAATGAAGAACTAACAGAAAAGTTCAGCAGGCCTTCCTCCTGCCTTTAATCTGCCCAGAGCTACCATCTTTCAATTCTAAGGGGTACAATTCTTAGTTCTAGAACCAACCTTATGTTAGTCTTTCAATTAGGAAAAGAAAGATTAAACCAGAAAAAAAAACAAATTCAAAGTCCCAATGTGATGACCACGTTAGCTTTCAAATAGGATAGGGGAAACACATATCCACTTCATTACTAATAACGGCTAATACGCAAATGGTTACTACATGCTTCCCAGGTGGCATAGCGGTAAAGAATCCTCCTGTCAACGCAGGAGACGAAGGAGACAGGTTCAATTCCTAGATCAGGAAGATCCCCTGGAGGAGGAAATGGCAACCTATTCCAGTATTCTTGCCTGGGATAGCCCATGGATAGAGGAGTCTGGTGGGGTCCATGGGGTCACAAAAAGTCAGACACAACTGAGGACTCACGCATGTGCCAGACACTGTTTTCAGTGTTCTTTCTGCATTAACTCATTTTACCTACCTAGTAGAGGTTTTCCTTCCTTCATTTTATATGTGAGGAGTCAGAGGCACTGGGAGGTAAATGACTTGCCCATGTTGAGCTCAACCTCAACAAGGCAGTTGGAGATCTTGGCCTTCTGGTCTACCTCTCCAGTCATTCACACTCCTCCTTGGGTTCTAAACCCTAGTCATACTGAATCGCTTAGGATTCTTCACAAATAATACGTATAATTGCACCCCCACCCTGCCCATTCTTGCCTTTGGACATGGTTTTTCTGTCACTAAACTATCCTCTCCTTCCAATGGACCAGAAGTTTTATTCCATGAATGAACATAAGACACCTGGAAAAATCCATCACTGTATTTAAGAGTTGTTTTGGTAGGAAATACCAAAGCTTTCTCCATAACAAGCCATGCTTGCAAACTTGTTCTTATCTCAAAGCCAGAATTCCCTACACAGATTGCCTGAGGTTCTCTTTCTTCTGATCTTCCTGACTCCTCCCCCACCACCTACTTCATCTCTTCCCTCTGGCTCCAGTCTTCAGGAAAGATGTCTCCACAGTGACCTTTGGTCACTGGCAAAGAGGTTGGCCTGGAGTTTATGGACCTTCCTTCAACTGCTATCTACCCCTTCTCCTTAGGACTCCATTTCAGAGGAAGAACACAAACTTTGCTGCTCAAACCACTTTCACTGCATACAAAATTAGTCACTGGGGTTGATGACAGACCACTCACAAGCAACACATCTTATCCAAGTCATGATGTGAGGCAATGGACTGACACTGTGCTGAGAAACGAGTATCCAGTGATTTAAATGACTTTGTAATTTACAGATCCAGCATCCTTCTTACATGAACAATGCAAAGAAACAGAGGAAAACAATAGAATGGGAAAGACTAGACATCTCTTCAAGAAAATTAGAGATGTCAAGGAAACATTTCATGCAAAGATGGGCACAATAAGGAACAGAAATGGCAAGGACCTAACAGAAGCAGAAGTGAATAACAAGAGGTGGCAAGAGTATACAGAAGAATTATAAAAAATGGTCTTAATGACCTGAATAACATGATGGTGTGGTCGCTCATCTAGAGCCAGACATCCTGCAGTGTTCAGTCAAGAGGGCCTTAGGAAGCATTACTACAAACAAAGCTAGTGGAGGTGATGGAATTCCAGCTGATCAATTTAAAATCCTAAAAGATGATGCTATTAAAGTGCTTCATTCTTTATGCCAGCAAATTTGGAAAACTCAGCAATGGCTACAGGACTGGAAAAGGTAAATTTTTATTCCAATCCCAAAGAAGTGCAATGCCAAAGAATGTTCAAACTACCTCAACAACTGCACTCATTTCACATGCTAGTAAGGTAATGCTCAAAATCCTTCAAGCTAGGATCAATAGTACATGAACCAAGAACTTCCAGATATATAAACTGGATCTAGAAAAGGCAGATGAACCAGAGATCAAATTGCCAACATCTGTTACATCATAAAAAAAGCAAAAGAATTCCAGAAAAGCATCTACTTCTGCTTCATTGATTATGCTAAAGCCTTTGTGTGAATCACAACAAATGGTGGAAAATTCTTCAAGAGACAGGAATACCAGACCACCTAACCTGCCTTGTGAGAAATCTGTATGCAAGTCAAGAAGCAACAGTTAGAACTGAACATGGAACAACGACTGGTTCAAAATTGGGAAAAGAGTACATCAAGGCTGTATATTGTCACTCTGCTTATTTAACTTATTTGCAAAGTACATCATGCAAAATGCAACGCTAGATGAATCACAAACTGGAATCAAGATTCCTGGGAGAAACATCAATAACCTCAGATATGCAGATGATACCACTTTAATGGCAGAAAGCAAAGCAGAACTAAAGAGCCTCTTGAGGAAGGTGAAAGAGGAGAGTGAAAAAATCTGACTTAAAACTCAACATTCAAAAATGAAGATCCTGGCATCTGGTCCCATCACTTCATGGCAAATAGATTGGGAGAAAATGGAATCAGCAGCAGATTTTATTTTCTTGGGTTCCAAAATCACTGTGGATGGTAACTGTAGTCATGAAACTAAAAGATACTTGCTCCTTGGAAGAAAAGCTATGACAAACCTAGATAGCGTATTAAAAAGCAGAGACATTATTTTGCTGACAAAGGTCCATATCAGTAGTCATGTATGGATATGAGAGGTAGATGATAAAGAAGGCTGAGCGCCAAAGAACTGATGCGTTCAAAAGTGCTGGTGGTGCTAGAGAAGACTCTGGAGAGTCCCTTGGACAGCAAGAAAATCCAACCAGTCAATCCTAAAGGAAATCAACACTGACTATTCATTAGAAGGACTGATGCTGAAATTGAAACTCCAATACTTTGGCCACCTGATTCGAAGAGTGGACTCATTGGAAAAAACACTAATGCTGGGAAAGAGTTGAGGGCAGGAGTAGAAGTGGGTGACAGAAGATGAGATGCTTGAATGGCATCATCAACTCAATGGTGATGAATCTGAACAAACTCCAGGAGACAGTAAAGGACAGGGAAGCCTGGTGTGTGGCAGTCCATGGGGTCGCAAAGAGTTGGACACAACTTAGTGAGTGAATAACAGCAATCCCTTCCCTGTTTTCAGAGAACTTTAAATACACCATTACAAGAAAGAAGACATGGAATGGCCTCAGAGAGATAGTGCCCTAAACATCATAGAGCCAATGCAAGGAACCTTAAATGCTTAATGTTTAATGAAACAGAAAATTTGACTATTGACTGATATGTCAAAACTATTATTTTAAAAAAACTGATGCTTACTTGTCATGTGACATAGACATAGAAGCTACTTTAAATAAGGTACACTGAAAATGACATCCAGTACAGCAATATTGATAAGAGCAGCAAAAAATAAAAAACAAAAAGAGGGCAAGAAAGAGAAAAGAGAAAATGGAAACAAATCATGCCTCCCCCACACCCCCCTCCGCACGCAGCCCTGCTGCATGGCATGCACAATCTCAGTTACCCAACCGGGGATGGAACCCATCCATGCCCCCTGCAGTGGACCTGTGGAGTCCTAACCACTGGATTGCCAGGGAAGTCTCAATCATGCCTATTTTTTAATTTTCTGAATATTCACAGAACAACTACTCTCAAGGCCCCAAGCTTAACAGGGAAGATACAATGTTAAAAACAAAGACTTGGCTCTGCCCTCACAGAGCTTCCATTCTGAGAGAGAGAAAGAGAGAGACACTCAGATGATTACATTGTATATCTCCTACAATGTGGCGGTAGTCTAGTCACTAAATTGGGTCAGACTCTTGGGACCCCACAGACTGTGACCCACCAGGCTCCTCTGTCCATGGAATTCTCCAGGCAAGAATACTGGAGTGGGTTGCCATTTCCTTCTCCAAGGGATCGCCCTGAACCAGGGATCAAACAGGATCTCCTGCATTGCAGGCGGTTTCTTGCATTGCAGGCAGATTCTTTACCAAGCCACCGGGAGTTATGACAATAATCTGTCCCAAATAACAAGATAAAATAGTGAGCTAATATGCAGACATTTTATTTTTTTTTTATTCCTTCAACTTTTGTTCTGTACTGGATAGAATCCTAGCCTGGGAGAAGACAAAGATAAAGGAAATGAAGTCCTTGATGAGCTCAGAAGCTAATGTGGAAGATGAAATTTATTAATCATATTCCAGATGCAGACATTTTAAGTGGTGTTTGAGTTTATAATAGAAAATGTTAAAAGAAAAGTATTTAATAAAAGCAAAAAACAACTTAATAAAGCATATAATCTCATTTAAAAAGTTTAGGTATAGAAGGAAGATTCAATGGCTATAAAAATTTATCTATAAGAATAAGTGATTGAAAACGTCTAAGAGACATATTTCCAAGCTCTAATTAGTGCAACTAGAAATGGGGCTAGAATCAATGAATATCAGGTGTACAACACAAACATCTATACAAGGGTCTGTTTCTGGACTAATACTTTAGAATATGGCTTTGCAAATGTTTCAAAGTGGCATTTAAACCAGTGAGAATAAGAGATAAACCAGGTGTCAACTAGTAGGTTAACTATTTAGAAAAACAAATAAACATAGTCTGTTACATCACATCACAAATTTCCAGTGCAACATATGAAAGTATAAATCCCACTGGTAAGGCTAGGGAAAAAAATAAATACATATATTTTATGCAGTAATAATCCAAAGTATCACTAAATGACATTATATTTCCAGAAGACTTCCAAATGCATTGCACTGTAAAAATTTAGAAACATGAAATTTAGGAAACCACTAAGCTGATTTTGGGGTAGGCAGGCATTCTAAACATAAAAGAAAAATTATTTTAGAAAACTGAAAAGGTTTGATAATATATACTGAAAATCAATATTTATACTGAAAAAAAGCCCATGATATATATCTCACACATAAATCTAATTATCACAAAATAAATATAATTATCACATACATAAATATATCACAAAAAATATATTATATTCTTCATATAGGGTAGGCTGTTACAATCAGTAAGATAGAATCATCCCAGTAAAAAAAGTATGTGAAGAACATGAATATAACTGATGGAGAAATTTAAAAGATCAATAAATATATTTTTAAATATTCAGCCACATTAGCAATGATATGAATGCTAGTTTAAGATTAAATCCTGTTTCACTAATGTGAAAAGCAATAATATCCAATATAAGAGACAGTAAAATATACCCTACTGGCTACCTTGTAAATTGGTACATTCAGCTGAGAAGTCAGTTTGGTAAGATGTAGCAAAAGCCTTACTTAACTCCTTTGAGCCAGTAAGTGTACCTCTAATTTATATTTATCTAAAATAATAATCAACATTTCACACAAAGATAACTGAAAACTAAGTATTCATACCATGAGACTAGTCAAAGTTAATAGAACTCTGAAATACCATGCAACCATTAAAAAAAAATAAGTTCTCAGAGCATTTTTAATAACACAAGAAAAACTCATAAATATAGTAAACAAAGAAAACAGGGCATATATCTGCAGCACTGTAATAATTCTAATTTTACAAATGCAAATATGTAGAAATATGGTTAGCAATGGCTCTCAGGTGAAATTAGAGATTTCAATTTAATTTTTAACTTACTTCCTTATGCTTTTTAAATGACCCAAATTTTCTATAATGAACATGTATTTTGTTTTCTTTTTTTTTTTAATTTTCATTGGAGTATAGCTGATTTACAATGCTGTATTCGTTTCCCATGTATAGCAAAGTGAATCAGTTATACATATACACACATCCACTTGTTTTAAGATTCTTTTCTCATATAAGCCATTACAGAACACTGAATAGAGTCCCCTGTGCTACAGGTTCTGACTGGTTACCTATGTGATGAGCAGGCATTATTTTCAATAACCGGGAACATGTAACTAAAAAAGACCTAAAGCAAATACACCAAATTTAACCGCTAGGCAGCTCTTTTTGCCTCTCTTTCAGCTTATCTATATTGAGCAAAGGATAACTCTTTAAAAAGATGAGTGTTGACTGTCAAACGTTGCCCAAAGGTGACTGATTACAGAAAGGAAGGAAGGGGTGGGGGGTGGGTGGGGGAGACAGTAAAGGCCTTACAGATCGGGTGGGGAGCGGCAGAGAGGTGGGCACCCTGGACCAGCAGCAGGTCCAGCAGGGCCTCGGGCCCCACGACAGGCCAGGAGCAAGAACCACCCCGGCCCCCAGCGCTCTGCGAACATCGCCCAGCTTCTTCACGCGACACTTAGGCAGGACAGCAGAGGCCCAGGGGAGGACGGCCGCCGCCTGAAGGTACATCGGTTTGGTAGCACCTGACCTTCCGTGAAAGAGAAAGGAAAATGGCCAAAGCCATTCCACAAACAAGCACAGACACACAGGTATTCTCCCACCAGCCAGGGCACCTGCCATCAGGGGTCCCCGGCCTCAGCAGACAGAACACAGACCTCGGGGCCTGAGCTGGGTGCCCGAGACTGCCTGAGCCTGGCCTGGGGACCTGCTGAGGCCGCTGAGCCACTCACAGGCATAGCGTGCCCATCCCCTGCCACATCCAGAGGCAGACACAGAGCCACCTGCTAATTCTGAGCTCGTGCCTGGCCCAGAAGCAGGCAGGTTGGGCTGTCAGAGGTAAGCCTGATGGAGGCTGGACTTCCATCCCGCCCCGACCCCATCTGGACTTCCGTTCCCCAAATCAGGGAGTCAAAGTTCTACAGAAAGGAAGCCGCCCGTGTAAGATAGATTGTAACCACACCGCTGCCCCCGCCACCACCTCCCTCCAGAAAGCCCTGCATCCCCCAGCTCCTTGGCTCTTCCCGTTTGAAACGGAGGGGCAATGATTCCACCGGATGCCAGGGCCTCTGAGGTGATCCGGGCAGGAAGGACAATCAACACAGACACGTAACCACACAAAAACCACAGAGAGGTCATGGGTTAGGCCACGGGGCCATGTGTCCTGTTGAAGAACATCAGACATGGAAACTGCGCTTCACACACCTTCACGCTCTCAAATGTGAGAAAATAACACTTCTCATGTCGCACGTGGACTCACTGAGGCTCCGAGGGGAAGTCAGAGCTGGGAAGGGCTGGGATCGGACGCCAAGTCCAAGCCCCGGGCCACGCCTCCCAGGACACGGTGAGCACGCTCGTCCCCATCGCTGCCAAGGGCTCCAGCAGCCTCGCACATGTGGGATCCAGCCTCAAGGACGGGCCTCCCCATCACTGACAGGTGCAGCTCCAGAAAGGGCAGCTGACCCCGTAGCCCAAAGGTGCTCAATCTGTGTCCAGGAAAGGGCACCAGGTGGGGCCCCAGCAAACAGCAAGTATAACCGGGGCCGCCGCTCGCCGAGCATCTCCCGCTCCCTGCAGGGCCCACACGGGGAGCGCGAAACCCCGCGTGGCCTGAGCGAGACACAGCTGACGTGTCCGCTCGTGGGGAAGAAAACACTGAGGCCGGGAAGTCTCACCCCAGGAAACGGATGCCATCTGACGCCAGAAGCCCCTTCCCAAACCCCGCCTCTCCCACCCTGACGAGGAAACAGGCCCACACGAGTCATTCGGGCCGACTGCCCGCGGCTGGGGGCACCCTCGGCCCCAGGCCCCGCCCGGCCCGGCGCCCGGCACCACCTTGGTTGAGGTAGGTCAGGGTCTCTTCGTGCAGCTTCACAGCCGGCGACGTGGCAGCACAGAGCACATACTGCAGGGGCGGCAGGCGGGCCTCGTTCTCGGGGGACAGCTGCGGCTCCTCCTGCTTGAAGATGGGCAGAGCGAGGACGTCGCTGCAACACACAGGAGGGAGGCGTCAGGAGCAGGGCCCCCGAAGCCCACGTGCCAAGGCAGGACTGAGCGGCCAACCTCGGGCAGCATCAGGGCCACACAGCCCAGCCTAGTGCGGCGCGCAGGCTCAGCTCCCTGCACGGCGTCGCCAACACTCTAAAATGCTTTCCAACGGAGGAGACCAACCCTGGACGATCCTACTTTCATTCCGTGACCTTTGAGATGTCGCGTGGTTTCCATCTGCAAGAGTCTGGCTTTGATAACAAGAACTCGAACAAAATTTTTTATTTTTTTAAATAAACCCTTCTAGCTATTGGTCCCATCTCAGACCAAGACAATCCTGTCCACTAGGCTCTGCAAACCACGCAAATACAGAAGCTGTCTACTTCACTCATTAAAAACCGAGACCTACGTCCACACTTCTAAAAAGCAAGGAGAGCTGGCCCATAAACCCTATTTTAAGGGACATGCTAATATCTCTTAAATGCAAAACAAGAACAATCATGGTTTCAATTCAGTTTTCTCATCCAAACGGAAAATACTGAGATGCTCAAAGATTCTTTTCCTCCACCTCTAAACAAAATTTCCCGTCAGATCCAAAAAATCAGCTTCACATCAGCCTAGGACTGGAGAACTTATTTCTAGATGTGTTTTTTTTAAGTGCATCCCCAAGGAAAAACGAAATCTTTAAGAACATGGATGACCTGCAAGCAGGAGGGGCTTACTTGGTTAAGCTCTCCGGATTATGAAGAGACTATGGCATGGACACTGGCGCCAAAAAAAAAGGTCCCAGGCCCTTATCTTGATAAGCCTCCACCCTCCGAGTGTCCCGGGAGCTGAATCAGACTCACTGACCCCACTTTACTATGTAAACAGCAGAGTCACTGATACAATCTATTCCTCATACAATACCATAAACAAGTATCTAAAACACAAGCCAGGCTCATACCCCAGCATGTCAGACCGATTTTCAGAAGAAAAAGTCCAGCTGTGACTCATGCGGAGGGCCGCCCCTGCCACCACCCACTGCCCTGGGTCCCCTACCTCATGCCTTCCCATGGCCAGATTGGGGCACAGGCCCAGTCTAAGTGGTTATCCAGGAATGGGGGAGAAGCAGAGAGATCTGATTCCCGGGGGATTGCATAATTTCATGTTTTCCCAGACCATGTTAAGTTAATCATCCATGGGCTGCTGCCTTTAAATTAAAAAAAAAAAAAAAAAAAAAAAAAGGTGGGGATAGCCAGGGTTGGGGGAACAGCCATCACTCAACAGTAACTTATTTCAATCCTGGTATCCTTATCTGCTGAGGAATAAGTCACCAGAACGTCAAACAGAAGCAGGGAAGAAGGAAGTACAGGTCACTACCCCAGTAAGGTCAGACAACTTGAAGAAATGCTGCACAGTGATGAGATGACCAAAATTAAATGCACAAGCCAAGCAAAAGAACAAGACCTTCTTCACTTTAGGGGGACCAGGGGCCTGTTCATGGACCCTCCCCGTGGCATCCATCAAGGTCACCATCGCCAAGTGTGAAAGCCCTGGCTTCCAAGAAGTAACATAAAAAAGAAAGTGTGTACCAAATGAGCCTTTATCCATGGTCCCCAAATGACCCCAGAAACCCATCTGGCCTATGGCACCCTTTATCCCAATTCCCAACCACCTCACCAGGATGAATGCAATACCAAACTTTTAAAGTCAGGGCACCTCTAGTTCAAGAGGAGAATTATTCCCTAAAGGGATGGCATTTTCGGTGTCCAGGAAGTTTTGCATACACTCACTTCTTCACTCAGGGTCACCTTCAAAGTCATTGGTAAGGTATGGCAACAAACTGAATCGCTACAAACTAAAATTGAGGCAAAATTACAATTAAAATTGCATCCTGCTGTACAATAAAAATGTATTCCATTGTAGCATTTCGGGTAAGTCAGTGGACACAATCTTCTGCCAGAGATTAACATCTGCCCGGTGGGGAACTCCCTGGAGGTACAGTGGTTAAGACTCACCGCTTCCACTGCAGGGGACTCGAGTTCAATCCCTGGTCAGTGAACTAAAATTCCATATACCACACAATGCAGGGGGGAAAAAAAATCTGCCTGATGGGTTTAACACCTCCCAGAGCAGCCTGCCTGTGTGGATCACCGTGGTCTGCGGTGAGACCTAAGTCCTTAATTAAAGCCCTGGGCTCATGCCACCTCCTTCCTTCCTGCCCATGAATAAAACACAGCAGACATCACTTATACCCAAGCACTCCTTTGCCTGCTGGAATCGGGCTGTCTTCAGAGAAGACTACTGGACAAATATCTGTCAAAGCTAGGATTTCCACATCACCTGTACTGTTAAATCTGAGTTGGAACTTCTGGGGGTCAAAAATAAAATAAAGCAGGCAGGACAGCTCTCTCTGTGGGGGTGGTCTGGCCAACGGTTCACTTTCTCTGAGCTCACATCCAATGCCCTTCGGGTTAAATCAGGCACATTTCATAAACTATGACTAGGATGGAAATAAAGACAGGCTAAAGCTGGTTCAGGCGAGTTCAGAAAGTGAAATGACTGCCCATTAGTACCCGGCCAGCTGCACAACAGGGGAAAACAATCCTCCAGGAACTGAAGCTAACGGGGGTGCCACTTCCTTCAAGGGGACGGGAGAGAGAACTTTGCAAAACAGGCAGGACTTACTTTTCCCTCTGAAGAGCACTAGTCAAATCCCTGCAGAAGAAGAAAGATTTCCATCAAGGGCAATCAACGCGCGGGCCTCGGACCCTGACACCAAGACCACCCGGTGGGAGAGGGCACCCGGCCCCTCCCGAGCCCCCGCCGCCCCCGCAGGCCCGCGCTCGCCGCCCGCTCGGCCCTCGGCGGACCAAGGACACCGGAGAGGACGCGAGGCTCGGAGCGGGACCCGGGCGGAGAGGGGCAAAGAGCAGGGGACCGGGCTTCCCGGGACGGCTCCAGACCGACGGCAGGAAGCCTCCTCTTCGACGCGAGCGGGGAGAGGAGAAACGCGGAGGTGCAAAGACCCCGAGGAGACTGCGACCGGAGATGCGCGCTCCGCGCCCGCCCGGGGGCGTCGGGGGAGTAGCCCCGCGAGCACCAGGCTCTGCGAGCCCGCCTCCCGCGCGGGCCCGCAACTCCGAGCGCCTGTCCCAGGCTGGAGTCTGGGCGGACCTCCCTCAGTCCCCAAAGCGCGCGGAGCCAGCAGGCGGCGGGGCGCCCGGGACCCCCGGCCCGGC
>CM035281.1:5712133-5764273 GCA_020226075.1 Hydropotes inermis | reverse complement strand
TGGGCCGTGTTTAGTCACTCAGTCCTGTCCGACTCTGCGACCCCATGTACTGTGGCCCGCCAGGCTCCTCTGTCCATTGGATTCTCCAGGCAAGAATACTGGAGTGGGTTGCCATGTTGTCCTCCAGGGGATCTTCCCAACCCAAGGATCGAACCCCGGGCCCCCCCGGTGGGGGGGGGGGGGGGGGTGATTCTTTTATCATCTGAACCACCACGGAAGCCCAGGACATAGGGAGTGCTCCATAAATATTTGCTGAGTAAACATGAAAAAGGAATGCCTCAAGTGAGTAATCAGAGAAAGCTTCCTGGAGGAGGTGACATTGAGCTGAAGCCTTCAAAATTCACAGGAAGTGCTTCTGCGAACATCCGGAAGGAAAGTGGTTCCAGGCAGAGGCAGCGGTAGTTGGCAAGGCCCTGAGGCTGACCTACCTGGGCATGGTCTGAAGCTGGGTGACTCGCAGGAAAACTTAGGAGGTGAGGTGGGAGTGATGGGCAGGGCAGATCAAAGAGGGACTCCCAGGCCCTGGCAAAGAAGGAGCTGGGGTTTTAATCTAATTTGTGTTTTCAGCAGAGGCGTTGCATATCCGATTTGTTTTTGTATAGATCAGTCTGGAAGGAGTGTGGACAGTGGGTCATGGGGGTGCAGCAGTTAGGGGGGAGTGGAGGTAAAAGCACCATGACCTGCATCCAACGAGAGCCACACCCCCACTTCCACTGCCTGGCCGGGATGAGCTGCATGTTCTCTCCCTGGGTGTTACTGGAATCAAATGACGTCCCTTGGAAACAGGGACCCAGAACTCCAGCTCCCCCAGCATGGAGGTGAGTCGGATCCACCCTCAGTCTGCTCCCCAGCGCCCCTCCCTCCAACCATGGAGACAGCTGGCGGGCCACCCCGTCTGGGAAGCGCTTAGTGACCGCCACCTCCCCACTGCTCTCCTGTCTCTCAGATCCCCCTTCCAGGATCAGTCCTCAGCAGACAGCCCTCAGCACTCCACCCCTGCCGCCCCCAAGGACTCAGTTCTAGAGTCGCCCAAGGTAGCTCCCCTGTTGGGGTTGCCCCAGACAGAAGCATCACAGCCTGGCCATCTCCGCCCATGGGCTGCTGTAGCCTCAGGATTCCGCGTGGGGCGACTCAGAGCTGTCAGGGGGCTTCCCTCGCATACTGCTACTTCCTTTCCACCCCTTACATAGCTGTTAATTTCAAGGGACCTTTCAAATAAGCATCCTGAACATTAAGCTCTGTCTGAGGGTCCAGGACAAGCCCAGTATTGATACGGGAGGCACGCTGAGGTGGTGTAGAAAGAGCTTTTCCCTGGCTTCCTTCACTGGGCAAATACTCCAGAGTACCTGCCATGTGCCCCTGGGTGCTAGGTGCAGGCTTGCATACTTTTTGTTTTTTAACTGGAGTATAGTTTATTTACAGTGTTGTTAGTTTCAGGCACACAGCAAAGTGATTCAGTTATACATGCACATCTATGTACCTACTCTTCTTTAGATTCCTTTCCCAGATGGGCCATTGCAGACTATTCAGTGGAGTTGCCTGCGCTACACAGCAGCACAGGTCCTTATTAGTTATCTGTTTTTATATGCAGTGCTGTGTATATGTCAATCCCAATCTCCCAGTTTTCCCTGCCCCCTGCTTACCCTCTGGTAACCATAAGATTGTTTCCTATACCTGGGAATCTATTTCTGTTTCGTAAATTCATTTGTACCATGTTTTTAGATTCTACACATAAGCGATATCACATGACATTTGTCTTTGTCTGTCTGACTTACTTCACTCAGTACGATGATCTTTAGGTCCATCCGTGTTGCGGCAGATGGCGGGATTTCACAAGCTTGCGTTCTCACTGGAGAGGCAGCAGGGGAGAGTGGTGGTCGTGAGCAGCCATCACAGCGCAGTGTGATCAGGAACACGGAGGGAGGCTGCGCTCCACGGGGTTGCAGAGACTCGGACAGGACTGAGTGGTTAACACACACACGGGTGGGCCTTGCTCTCCACCAGGGCAGACGGACTCTCCCCCAGGTGGTCCAGAGCTCCTGAAGAGTGGGAGTGAATACCAGGGAGGATTTTGGAGCTCAGGAAAGCCTCCCAGGTAAAGTGATTGTCTCCTAGTGGATGGGTCTGGGGAAGTTAGACACATCTGTGAAGTCAGGGCTGGAGGAGAGTCTCCAGCTGAGCACAGAGTCTGTGCAAAAGCCTCGGAAAAGGAGACCAAATGTGGGAAGGAAATCACGATGGCTCAGACCCGGCTTTCCCACCTGGCTTTGTCGGGCGTGTGGCCCTGGGTGGGGTAAATAGACCCATGCTGCCTCTCTCGTCCAAATGGTCCTAGGACTTGCTTTGATCACAAAACATAGGTTTTCCAGGGCTGGCTGACCCTAGGAGGCCAGGCAGCTTCTGCCTCCCTTCTTTCAGAGCCCTGGACCACCCAGGGGAGAGTCTATCTGCCCTGTTGGAGAGCAAGTCCCACCCGTGTGTTAGTCACCTAGTCCTGTCCGATTCTTTGTGACCCCATGGACTGTAGCCCGCCAGGCTCCTCTACCTATGGAATTCTCCAGGCAAGAATACTGGAGTGGGTAGCCATTCCCATCTCCAGGGCATCTTCCTGACCCAGGGATCAAATTCGGGTCTCCATCATTGCAGGCAGAACCTTTGCCATCTGAACCCCCAGGGAAGCCCGAGGACCCACCTGAGCCCCAGCCGTGTCAGCCACCAGCAGGGCTGTCTTGGCTGAGCCAGTGGATCTGCTCTAGCAGATGCCCCGTGAAACAGAAATGAGCCACCCACTGAAGCCTCACCCACTGAAGCCTCACCCACTGGAGGAAAACGGCTACAGCTTTAAGCCACGAAGGGGCAGCGTGGTTTGCCTCATACCAGCAGGGAGATGATGCACTGGGCCCTTTGAAGTCCAGCCTTGCCATTGTTGAATAGGAGTAATCAGGCTTAGTTTCAAGATGGTGATGAGACTTAGGATCAGTAAGCATAGCGTCTCAGGAATGACCAGCCCTCTCAGTCCCTTTAGGGGACTGCATACCTTCACTCCATTCCTAGAGTTTGACTGTTTTCTGTTGTGTTTTTTTTTTTCTTTTTGGCTACACAGTGCAGTTTGCAGGATCTTAGTTTCCCAAGGGATTGAACTCAGGCCCTGGCACCACTGGACTGACAGGGAATTCCCAGATTTTGATTCTCTTGCGAGTAGGATTGGCAGTGCCTTGAAGACTAGCTGTGTGCAGTAGGATGCCCACCCCTGCCTGTGGGTTATTGGTGTTGCAGGGCACAATTGGGCCCAGCCTGGACCCCAGGGCTCCCAGACTAGTGTGTAGAAGACAGATGTGCAGGCGATGGCCTATTGGTCTCTCTTTTCATTTTGTAAACATCCACAGTTCACTAACGATGGACTATTGACTTTTACTCTGTGCCACGCCCGGCTCCATTCCCTGGAATTTGGGATAAGTAGGCTTATCACCCCATCTCACAGATGAGGAAACTGAGGCTCAGGAAGCTGAATGCCACAGCTGGGTTTCGAGGTCAGAGCTGAGAGCTCTTGCTCTTTGGGTACCATCAGTTCCTGTCCCGAGGCCTTGTGTTTCTTTCTTCACAGGAGGCTAGGCAAACATGCTATGACCAGAGGTGTGTCTGCTCCCAAGCAGCTGCCCAGGGCCCCATGGAGCTCATGGGCAGCGATGTTCTCCTGGGGTGATCCTCCCCCACGGGCCCTGTTATGCCCACAGGCTTGGGGACAGCAGGCTGCAAATACAGAGGGGGCAGTGTCCTTCGGGTGGAGACTGGCCCGCCCCCACTGCTCTGCACACTGCCCGGGCAGGGAACGGGGTGGGCCCAGAGCTGCCAGGAGGGAGCCCTCCTGCACCGGTCTCTGGCCTGCCGGGCCCGCTTGACAGCACCTTGAACCCTGACTCCCGCTGAGGAGCAGAGCCCCAGGCAGGGAACAGGGAGGACGCTCCCGTCTGCTGAGCACTGACTCTTCGCAGGCAGTATTCCATGAACACGCCGTCCCCACTGCAATCCTTGCAAGGTTCACTGTGACTGCTCCAGGAGGGGAAATCGAGACTCTAAACATTGGCATGACCTGCCCAAGTCAGGGTGGCTGAGATCCCAGATTTGAACCCAAGCCTCCTGACTCTGGACCTCTGGACCCAGCGCCCTATTCTGGTTCTGGCCTCAGACCCTGGCTGAAGTCAGGGCATGGGTGGGGCAGCTGTGCCCAGGGTTGTGACCCAACACACCCAATGTGCGCCCGACAGCTGGGGGAGGCTGGGGTCTCTGAGGCCCTCGGGGGCTGACAGCCTTCGTGGGGAGGCAGCGATCTTCCATGAGTCTGTGCCCCTACCAGGCTCTGGATTCGCCTAGGCAGGAGCCACATCCTCCTTGGAAATGGGTCCCTTGCATGTGGCATGGGGTCATTATACAAAGGCTGCTTAGCAGCTGCTCATCTGAGTTGACTGAGGTGAACTGACATGAAGCACTATAGGAGGGACTTCCCTGATGGTCCGGTGGTTAAGTCCCCATGCTCCCAGTCCTGGGACCCCAGTTCCATCTTTGATCTGGGAATTAAGATCCTGGAAGTTGCACAGCACGGACAAACGAATAAACATAGGAGACGCTTCCAACAGGGGAAATCACCTGTACAGTCGATCGTGCGATTAACTAATCTTCTAGGGATAACATAGAATTGTGCCCGGCATTCCAGAGTCAGCCCCCTCCCCTCCGCCCCATCCTCCTCAGTGTGGCTCCCGGGGCTCTTCTCCAGCTGCGGTGCCCATGGGCACACGTGTCTGCAGAAGGCACAGTAGGGGTGCCAGAACTGCCCAGAGAGCTTAGAGCTGGGTAACCCAGGTGGGTTTTCTGGGGGAGGAGAGGAGGGCTAATTTGAGCTGGGTCTCAAGGGAGGTAGGATTTCTTTAAGTGAAAGAAAACAGCAGGGGGTTCTCAGGCATAAGGAAGAGCCCCTCCGCAAAGGTGCAGGGAAGGACGGTGGTTCTCTGGGGGGACAATCAAGCACGAGCCACAGGCTAGCCCCTGGTGTAGGAAGGGCCGGGCGACCTCTGGATTCTGCGGAGTAGAGTGGCTGTGCTGCCTTCCGTAAGTCGCTTAGCCTCTCTGCTGCAGAGTTCCAATGAATGTTTGCTGAAGCGTGTTCTTCGAATCAGCAGCTTTCGAGGTGGGGGTTAGGGTGGGAAGGAGTGGGTAGGGGGTGAGTCAGGCTGTGAGTCCTCTGTGGATCCTATGGGAGTTGGGGGGCTTAAAGGTACACTCTGATCAGTCATGGAGACACAGGTTGCTGCTGCGGAGGGGAGGGGGCTTGGGGAAAGGGGTTCAGAGGGCGGCCGGTCCCAGAGAGGGGTCCTGTCAGTGCCTCGGCCTGGGAGAGGACACCTTGGCTGGACGAGACTGCACCTGTCGCTCTCGGAGCCGAGACTTCATGTACAGGATGGAAATGCCACTTGCCTCTGGGAACCACTGGTAGGACTCAGGGAGACAAGCATGCAGCGCCTCATCTCCCAGCTTCCTAAACACAGTCAGCTGTTCAGTTGCAGATCGCCAGTCTGAGTATTCACTACCTCTTGAATGTCCCACAGTGTGCAGTGGGTCCAAGACTCCATGTCCTTGGGTTTGGGTATCTGCAGGGATCCTGAAACAAAGCCTCTGGAGATACTGAGAAATGACTGCACTGAGTTAAACACACTGTATTATCAAAAGTAATTTCACCTGTTCATTTCTACTTTTTAGAAACGTGACTACTGTTACAAATTTTAAATTTAAATATGTGGCTTGCGTTATATTCCTATTGGACAGACTGGTCCAGAGTAGTGGCTCTCCACCCAAGATGACTTGCACCCCAGTGGACACATGGCAATCTCTAGAGACATTTTTGGTCATCACAACTCAGGGGGTGGGGTCGCATCTAGTGAGTAGAGGCCAGGGATGCTGGGGAACATCTTACAGCGCTCAGGACAGGCCCCACAACAAAGAATTATGTGCTACAAAGTGTCAGTTGGGCTCAGGTTGTGAAACTCTGTTCTAGAGATAACTAGTGCCTCACATTCTGCAGTGTCAAGAGCCTAGCCTTCTTATACCTGGTTTCTTTGCCACGTGTACCTTGCATTTGCAAGGTCACAACATAGCCTGAAAGGGCTGCTGGAGCTCCAGCCGTTTTGACAGCACTCCTGCCAGCCAGAAAGAGATACAGAAAAGGAAACTCCTTCTTTCTTCAAGGAAGATGTTCATACCTCTTCTGCTTGCTTACAATGACTGGAGCCTAATCATCTGGCCTCACCTTGCTGTGTGGGAAACTGGGAAATAGAGTTCTTAAGGTGTAGCCCAGGCCCAGCTAAAACTCAGGGGTTTCTTACCAAGGAAGATGGGAGAACGGATTTCAGGGGGAGATGGGTATCTGTCCTACCTTGGCAGGCGCAGTAGGCGAGAAATATTATTCCCGTTTTACAGATGCAGAAACAGAGGCTCGTGGGCGAGGAACTTGCCAAGACACAGTGCAGAGGGCGACCCGCAGCATGAGCTGAGGCCCCCGACTTCCCACGTCTCTTCGTCACACCGCTCCCCCTTTGTCCTTGGAATCCCGCCAGCCAGTTACACGTGCTGTCTCCTTCACCAGGGTGCCAGGTCCTCTATCAAGACCTTCACTGGCTCTTCAAAGCTGCTCCTTCACGTTCCCAAAAAGTCTAGAGTTCACTAGCAGCACGTCTACCTTCCTGAGACCCGCCGAGATGGAAATGTAGGCTTTTATTTCTTTTTAAGTGAAAATGCACACAGCCCCCGTTCCCGAATAACTTTCCCCTATCTCAGGATGGTGTGTAGATGGTGTGGCATGCTGTCCAGCCATTCCCTTGAGGTCTGAACACCTGCCCTGTTCTTGCCCACCCCTGGGAATGCTGGCTACTGACATACAGCTGGGCACCTCTCTGGAACCTTCCCTCTGTCATGTCCCCTTCCTTGGGACAGCCTACACCCAAGGTCTCGTCAGGGTAACACATAAAGGCCCAGATCCTGTGCCCCAGCCAGGCTCTCCGAGGCTCAGAGCTGCCATGGGATTGGCTGAAGCCTTCCTTGCATCTGCCTTGCAATTCAACCCTCCCCTCCTGGCACTTCATTTACACCTACAGTGACATCCATGCTAACAGCATTCCCCAGAGAACTTCTTGCACCTGATCTCCAGCTCGGAGTCTGCTCCCAGAAGGGCCTGTCCAAGAATGGCAGGGGAGAGACGCACGGGGAGGAGGGCAGGATGGCAAAACCCTCAGCTCTACATTCACCAGGGGCTTCTCTGAGTCTCCCTGTCCTCATCCCGTCCCTGTCATCCAGTAGCATATTCATTCATTCATTCCCTTAACGAGTATTTGTTGAGTTCTGCTACAGATTGGGCAACCACACAGAGAGTCTTCATCCTCACCGAGCTGAAGGTTTGATACAGGGAGATAAGTGTGCAAGCAAACTTGTGGTCCCATGGTGGAGTGTGGTCCCATGGAGGAGTGTGGAACTGCGAGGAAGCAAAGACGCAGCGGGCGTGGGAGGACTCCATCACCTGCCAAGCCCCAGGAGGAAGCAGGATTCTTCGCCCCGGGGCTGTGCCCTCGCTCTCTGCTTCCAGCTGCAGGAGCATGGGGCTCCCAGGGAGCCACGCTTCCCTTCCAGGCCTTGGGTACACTTGGGAGGCATTTCTGGTCCATTGGCCAGAACACACACTCTGCCCTGTGTGGCCTGGGGAGTCCCGAGAGTTGGCCCAGTGGAACCAGGCACCGCCCACAGGTCCAGGGCCCCATGTTCACTAGCACGTGCCCCGCCTCTCCTGGGCTGCCCCCCGTGGTCAGGAGTGGGGAGCAGTTCCTCACTGTTCTGTTCACCAACACAGACTTTGCCCTGGTTGCCTAGATCTTGACCCCTTCCCCATGCTTGACAGAATATTTCACTGAATCTAGGATGTCATCAGTGCAAGGTATTCCATTATTTTATGAACCAAGAAGAGAAAACACTGGGAATTAAACTTGATACAATGTTTTCTTATCACTTAGAATTTGCATTTGGTTCTTCTTGAAAGATCTTTTCTTTAGCGAGGTGTCTATCTCTCTTGTGCACACATAAAAATGGAGAACATAAGCAAGGGAGGTCATTTAACTTATTTCTAGATGTTCTCTGTGTTTTCAGGTACGGCTCTTCTGGGTCCTCTTCTAATGAAGAGTTGTCTCTTGTAGTTTCTGCATCCTGCGTTCGGGGGTAGAGCATTGATGGTGCAACATTTGGGAGCACTGTTCGTCCCTTTTCTGAAAAAATTGTTTTGAAGTGTAGTTGATTTACAGTGTTGTGTTAACTTCTGGTGTACACAAACTGATTAATTTACATACACTCTTTTTTCATATTCTTTTCTGTTATGGTTTATCACAGGTTACAGAATATGGTTCCCTGTGCTCACAGTAGGAACTTGCTGTCTACCCATTCTGTATATAATAGTTTTCATCTGCCAATCCCAAACTCCCAGTCCATCTCTGCCGCATCCCTGCCCCCTTGGTAACCACAAATCTGTTCTCTACGTCTGTGGGTCCACTTCTGTTTTGTAGATAAGTTCATTTATGTCATTCTTTTAGATTCCACATACAAGTATATCATATGATATTTGGTTTTGTCTGACTTAATTCACTTAATATGATCATCTCTAGGTCCATCCATTCTGCTGCACATGGCATTATTTCTTTTTATGACTGAGTGATATTCCATTGTATATATGTACCACATCTTTATCCATTCATCTGTCTGTGGACATTTATGTTGTCTTTGTGACTTGGCTATTGTTAGTAGTCCTGCAGTGAACACTGGGATGCATATATCTTTCTAAATTAGTTTTGTCTGAACATCAGGAGTGGGATTGCAGGATCATATGGCATCAGCTGCATCTTTTTGATAAAGGTACTTTCACAACGTTATACTATAAGGAAGTACTAACATGTATGTACAATGTGAACTCATCACAAAACTGCCAAATGGCCAAGAGCTATCACCAACAGTCAGAAGCATCCTGATGAAAATGTGAAGAAAAAATAAACCCATATGTCTTAAAATCAGTGGTATATGCTGGTTTATCACAACTGTGAATCCCACCTTCTTAAGGTCAAAATTTTAAATTACATTTCCCAGCTCCTCTTGCAGATCTATGACCTGGTTTCCATCAATAAGATGCACTCATCAAGTCTCTGATCTAGAAGTGATATGAAGGAATAGGCTAGGTAGAGGTCATCCATTTTGCTGGTGTGGGTGGCAGAAAAAGTGTTTCTGAGATTAATCAGACCAGTGAAGCAGGACTGTTTCTGGGAGCATTGCCTAGACTTGCTTCTTCAGTCCTTCTAACAGTTCTGCAGGAACAAAATTTTGTTCTGCCCCCAACTAGTTAGAATTACCCATCTAAGATCTCTTCTTTCCTTCTTTGTTAAGACAAAGAAGAAATAGAAACTCTGATCTTGTTGGGGCCTAGCAATCTGTGCCCAGAAAGCCTACATTTCCCAGGCTATTAATTGTGGTTAATAGAGAGATGACCACATGACTAAATTCTGACCAATGAGATGTGAGTAGAATTTGGTAGGTGGAACTTTTGGGGAAATTCCTTAAAAGGTGAACTGACTTCAGTGTGTTCCATAAAGTCATGATCCTAAGATAGGGTGGTGTGGGTCAGCTCCCTGAAACTGAAGTTTCATCTTATTAATGGTTATTGTAATTATAGATCATATATTTAAGAGAAGTATCTTCAAAAACAAAATTACACCCTGAAATGCATAATTGGAATTATGATAAAGCAAGAAAGGTATAAAACCTTATCTTTCTCCATGATCTGTTGATTACCCCTTGACCGTGGAGAATGATTTGGCTCTGCACACACATCTGTATTTAGAGTCTGGACCCCAGTAAGCTGCAGAAGAAATCCCTGTGTACAAATTGGCAAAATGTTTCTGTACATAATATTAATGCAGGAAATATTTGACAAGCTAGATTGAGTTTATTGCCTTGCCTTTTTGCTGGTATATTTTGAATTCCCTAGCCCCTGATTCAGGCTTTATTTTGTATTTGCAAGATCTGTTTTTGAATACTTATGAGCATCCTTAATTAGGGGGAGTGATGGATGTATGAATTATCTTGATCTTGGTACACTCCACAGTGTCTTTGTGACAAATCATCACAAGGTACACTTTAAATATATAAAATTGTATTTCTCAATTATTCCTCAATAATTTCAAAGTTGGGGGGAGATTAATGTATGTCTTATGGAAAACTCATATTTACAACTCAACAAATACTATGTTTCCATCTTGTTTGCATTGCATTCCTTTTCATACCCTCAGAAGTTGATTTTAATTCTGGATGGTCCTATTTCTTAGTGTTTTCGTCAGAAATAAGTCCTGCTGATGAAGCTTTAAGTTCTTGTTATGTTTCTTAGAGATTAAGTGTTCCTTTTTTTAACATTTGTATCACTGTGTCACTACTTACTCCACATAGTAACATTCTTCAACATTATATTCTGTTGAACCTAGTAGAGAAATCTGAATATCCTCTTTCTCACCTAAAAAAAAAGTGCTTAAACATTTTATATGGCAAAGAAACCTGGGGGAGAGCCAACCAATTGATCGCTATCCTTTTACCCTTTCCTCTTCCTGCTCCCGGCCGTCTTGAAGGCAGTTGTGAAGGCTGGAGCTCAGGCAGCCATCTTATGAGGGGTAAACGCCCATTCTAACATTGAGCGGAAGTACAAAAGAAGTTGTAACCCTCGAAGACGTCATAAAGACATTATTTCAGCCCTGAATTGCCCACCATATCTTAACCGATATTAATTGGTCCTTATTTGGTACTCGGGGTTGTAATTACAAATCTAAAAATTTAAAATTGGCTGAATGGAGAGGGTTGGCTTTGAGGATAAAGGTGAAGATGTGACAGGCTAGAAAGTTGTTGCCTTTAGACGTGTGGTAGTGAAACATTTGTTGAGTTGCCACCTGTGGTCCTTTCGAAGCTGGATTCTGTGCCAGTGAAGTCTGTAGGTTAGCGCACATAGTAGATAGGGAATATTGGCATGTGTTGACTCAGCTCATTCCGGCTGCTTTGAGTCAAGTCCAATAAGAAAAGGAAAAGCCAGATGAGAGCCAACCGGTGAAGAAGGGAGAAAATGCCACTCTACCTACAGTCTGGATCCTAAGCTGTTTGAGGGCATTGGTTTGAAGTCTCGCAGAGTTCAAGAATTCTGCTGCTCCCGCCATGCTGGGCAATGAATGTAAAGAAACAGTCTTAGCCAGAGATTTTAAAAATATGGCCTTTCGTCCTTTTCACTCTAGTGAGAGTTTTCTGCCAGATGAAGGGGAAAAACTCACCAGAAAGTTTGGACTAAGGATGTGATTAAGGGTGTTGCCTTTCCTATTGTTTCAGATGGCATCAAGGCAGGCACAGAGGGGGATGGGCCAAGGTGGATGGGTACAAAGGGTGGGCCAAGGGGGTTCTGGGTAGACAAAGCAGAGAGGGGCGCAGTT
This sequence comes from Hydropotes inermis, assembly GCA_020226075.1. NCBI lineage: Eukaryota > Metazoa > Chordata > Mammalia > Artiodactyla > Cervidae > Hydropotes > Hydropotes inermis. Next base: position 5,752,739 of record CM035281.1, on the reverse strand, counting down.
ATCGGGCTCAATGTTTGCAGCCTGAAAAAAGTCACCACAGTATAATTGTCATGGGATTAGTGTCCAGAATATATTAAGAATTCCCATAAATTAGTGAGAACAAGACAAAGCATTCAGCTGAACAAGGGCCAAAATAATTGAAGAGAAATTGCCTAGAATAGAAAACACAGATGGCCCATAAGCATATAAAACACTGTTCAACCTAACTAGTAGTCAGGAAAATACAAATTTAGGCCATGAGATAAAATTTCACAGCCTGGCAAAAATTTTAAGGTACAAAATACCAAGTGCTAGGCACTTGCACAGCAGTGCTGAGGCTGGCGTAACTTGGCAAGCCTCTGTAGAAAATGTTAAATGTGCACATCCCCAGCCCTGCAATTCTACCCCTGAGGATACTCCCTGGAGAAAGTCTTGAACTTGTGCATCAGGGGTCGGAGTAGAAGTGTTCATTTCTTTAAAAAGCAGCAGTGGACTTGCCTGGTGGTCCAGTGGATAAGAATCCCTGCCAATGCAGAGGACCCAGGTTCAATCCCTGGTCCAGGAGGATTCCACATGCCTGAGGACAGCTAAGCCCACAAACCATGATTACTGAGCCCACGCAGTCTAGAGCATGCGTGCCACAACAGAAGAAGCCACCACAACTTGAAGCTGGCTCGCCACAACTGGAGGAAGCCCACACATAGTAAGGAAGAGCCAGCACAGTCAAAAAATAAGGAAATAAATATTTTTTAGAAAAGAACAAAAAATAATCCAAGCAATAGCCATCTTTGACTGTAGAATAGATAATTTTTTGTTAAGTAAATTTAACACAGAAACACATACAGCAGTGAAAATGAAATTAAAAAAACAGTCACATACATCAACATGGTTAAATCTCAGAAACATAATGTTCAAAGGAAAAACTCAAGTTGCAAAATTGCAAAATAATTGTTTTCTACTTATAAAAAGTAGAAAAGCAGGCAAACTAAATAATACATTATAAGAAGATACATAACTATGTAGAAAAATTAAGATTGTAAGTGCCAATGGAGGGAAATGGGGGTGGTTTTAGTTTTTAAAAGTCAATATATTGTATATGCACTCTTTTATGTATGATACACACATAAAAACAAAGCAAAAACTTTACAATAAAAGAACAAAGCAAAAAGTTGCAGCGAGGCAAATAATTGGGCTATGATTACTCACACAGATTTGACCAAGACAACTCTAAGATAACACTTGGAGACTTCAAAATCCCACTTTCAATAATGACTAGAGCAACTAGACAGAAAATAAATAAGGAAATAAAGGACCTGAACATTACTTTAGGTGAATGGGACCTAATAGACTTATTACATAAAACATCCACCCAACAACAGCACAATACACAATTGTCTCAAGTGCACACAAAATGTTCTCCAAGATGGACAATTTGTTAAGCCACAAAGCAGGTCTTAATAAATTTTAAAAGTTGAAGTCATAAAAGGCATTATTTTTATAATAATGGAATGAAACTATAAAGCAACAGAAGGGAAGCCAGGAAATTCACAAATATGTAAAATTAAACAATACATTTTTTAACAACCAATAGGTGAAGAAAAAAATCAAAAAGAAAACTAGAAACTATCTTGAGACAAAAATGAAAACATGACATATCAAAACTTACAGGATGCAGCAAAGCAGTGTTAAGAGAGATTCTATTGCTTACATTTTAAAAAAGAAGGATCTCAACCCAACAGCTTAACTTTACACCTCAAGGAACCAGAAAAAGAACAAAATAAATCTAAAGCAGTCAGAAGGAAGGAAATAGTAAAGATTAGAGATAAAATAGAGAATAGGAAAACAATTGAGGGAGTCAATGACACCAAGAGTTTCATTCTTCAAAAGGACCAACAAATCTGACAAAACTTTTACTAGACTGACAAGAAAAAAAGAGAAAAGAGTCAAATAACTAAAATCAGAAATGAAAGCAGAGACATTGCTACCAATTTTACAGAAATAAAAAGGTTTACAAGAGAGTACTATGAACTATTGTATACCCTGCCCCCAACTGAATGACCTGTATGAAGTGGACAAATTCCTAGAAACACGCAACCTGCCAAGAATGAATCATGAAGAAATAGAAAATCTGAACAGACCTATAACTTATAAGGGGATTGACTCAAACATCAAACACCTCCCAACAAAGAAAAGGAGACCAGGTGTCACTGGTGAACACCACCAAACATTCAGAAAAGGACTAACATCAATTCTTCTTATATTCTTTCAAAAAACTAAAGAAGGAACAATTCCTAACTCATTCTATGAAGCCAGCATTACCATGACACCAAAGCCAGGCAAAGACATTATAAGAAAAAAACAGACCAGTATCCTGTATAAATATTGAGGTAAAATCCTCAACAAAATACTGGCAAACCAAATTCAACAGCTTATTAAAGGAAGTGCTCACCATGACCACATGAGATTTATTCCTGGAATGCAAGGATGGTTCAACATATGAAAATTAATCACTGGTATACTCCCCATTAACAGAATGAAGGACAAAAATTGAACAGTTATCTCATTTGACACAGAATTGCATTTGATAAAATTCAAACACTCTCTAATGACCAAAATACTCAGCAAACTAAGAATAGAAGGAAACTACCTCAACATATGGAAAATTCACAGCTAACTTCATACTCAATGCTAAAAGTTTGAAAACTTTTCCCCTAAGATGTGGAACAAGTGAAGAATGATTGCTTTCACTACTTCTGTTACACATTGTACTAGAAGTCCTAGCCACAGCAGCTAGGCATCAAAATGAAGTAATAGGCATCAAAATTGGAAGTGAATAAGTAAAAGTATATTCAGAAACTCAATGATAAAATCTCCCTCTCATCAAGAACAGTGGGAGCCAAAGACAATGGAACGTCATCTTTAAAGTGCTGAAAAAAATCCAGAATGTTTTATTCAGTAAAAATATTAAACAGTGATGGAAAAACAAAGAGATTTTCTCATAAACAGAAACTGAGATAATTCCTTGCTAGCAGACGTGCACTACAAGATATGCAAACGCCATCTTCCTACTGAAAAGGAGTAATATCTGATAGAATTATTCAGGAAGAAAAGAAGAGCACAAGAAATAAAAAAGAAATATGTGGATAAGTATAATAGAATATTGTCCCTCTTAAAGTCTTTAAAATGCATTTGATTGCCTAAAGCAAAAATCATAACATTGTTTGTGTGGGATCTATAGCACAGGTTGATGTATCACACGTGACAACTGGAATGTAAAGCATATGGGCAAAGTACAGGCTGACCTCGTTTTACTGCTCTTCACTTTATTGCGCTTCTCCGATACTGAGATTTTTAATAAAATGAAGGTTTGTGGCGACCCTGCATCAAGCAAGTCTATCAGTGCCATTTATCCAAGAGCATTTGCTCATTTCATGTCTCTGTATCTCATGTTGATAATCCTCACAATAGTTTGAACCTTTTCATTATTATTATATTTGTTACCACGATCTCTGACCAGTGATCTTTGATGTCACTATTGCAAAAACACTATGATTCACTGAAGCCATAATAAAGTATTTTTAAATTAAAATGTGTACATTAATCAAGGTGTGTGCAGTATAGTGTGAACATAGCTTTTATATGTGCTGGGAAACCAAAAAATGTCTGTGACTCACTTTATTGCAATATTCACTTTATTGCAGTGGTCTGAAACCAAACCTGCAATATATTCGAAATACGCCTATAAATGTTTCTATACAGTTTCAAGGTTCCTGAATTTTACACGAAGTGGTATATTATTGACATTTGTTTCAGTGTAATCCCATTGTGGTCAGAGGACATATCATACATGATTTCAGTTCTATTTTAAGGCTCAACTTCTAGTTTATCATAGTGTAAACCCCTTGTTTTCCCCCTTAAACCAGGAATTAAACAAGGATGTCCATTCTCACAGCCTTCCTCAGTGATCAGTGCAAAGGAATAGAGGAAAACAACAGACTAGGAAAGACTAGAGATCTCTTCAAGAAAATCAGAGATACCAAGGGAACACTTCATGCAAAAATGGGCACAATAAAGGATAGACATGGTATGGACATAAAAGAAGCAGAAGATATTAAGAAGAGCTGGCAAGAATACACAGAACTATACAAAAAAGATCTTCACAACCCAAATAGTCACAATGGTGTGATCACTCACCTAGAGCCAGACATGCTGAAATGCAAAGTCAAGTGGGCCTTAGGAAGCATCACTACGAACAAAGCTAGTGGAGGTGATGGAATTCCAGTTGAGCTATTTCAAATCCTAAAAGATGATGCTGTGAAAGTGCTACACTCAATATGCCAGCAAATTTGGAAAACTCAGCAGTGGCCATAGGACTGGAAAAGGTCAGTTTTCATTCCAATCCCAAATAAAGGCAATGCCAAAGAATGCTTAAACTACCACACAACTGCACTCATCTCATTCTAGCAAAGTAATGCTCTAAATTCTCCAAGTCAGGCTATAGCAATACATGAACCATGAACCTCCAGATGTTCAAGCTGGATTTAGAACAGGCAGAGGAACCAGAGATCAAATTGCCAACACCTGTTGAATCATCAAAAAAGCAAGAGACTTCTAGAAAAACATCTGCTTAATTGGCTATGCCAAAGACTTTGACTGTGTGGATCACAACAAACTGTGGGAAATTCTTAAGAGATGGGAATACCAGACGACCTGATCTGTCTCCTGAGAAATCTGTATGCAATTCAGGAAGCAACAGTTAGAACTGGGCATGGAACAACAAACTGTTTCCAAATTGGGAAAGGAGTACGTCAAGGCTATATGTTGTCACCCTACTTACTTAACTTCTCTGCAGAGCACATCATGAGAAACGCTGGGCTGGAAGAAGCACAAGCTGGAATCAAGATTGCCAGGAGAAATATTAATAACCTCAGATATGCAGATGACACCACCCTTATGGCAGAAAGCAAAGAAGAACTAAAGAGCCTCTTGATGAAAGTGAAAGAGGAAAGTGAAAAAATTGGCTTAAAACTCAGCATTCAAAAAACTAAAATCATGGCATCCGGTCCCATCACTTCATGGCAAATAGATAGGGAAACAACGGAAACAGTGACAGATTTCATTTCTGGGGGCTCCAAAATCACTGCAGATGGTGACTGCAGCCATGAAATTAAAAGAAGCTTGCTCCTTGGAAGAAAAGTTATGACCAACCTAGACAGCATATTAAAAAGCAGAGATATTACTTTGCCAACAAAGGTCCATCTAGTCAAAGCTATGGTTTTTCCAGTAGTCATGTGTGGATGTGAGAGTTGGACTATAAAGAAAGGTGAGCACCAAAGAATTGATGCTTTTGAACTGTGGTTTTGGAGAAGACTTTTGAGAGTTCCTTGGACTGCAAGGAGATCCAACCATTCCATCCTAAAAGAGATCAGTCCTGAATATTCATTGGAAGGACTGATGCTAAAGATGAAACTCCAATACTTTGGCCACCTGATGCGAAGAACTGACTCATTTGAAAAGACCCTGATGCTGGGAGGGATTGAGGGCAGGAGAAGGGGACGACAGAGGATGAGATGGTTGGATGGCATCACTCACTCAATGGACATGAGTTCGCGTAAACTCCAGGAGTTGGTGATGGACAGGGAGGCCTGGCATGCTGCGGTTCATTGAGTCACAATGAGTCAGACACGACTGAGCGACTGAACTGAAATAAACTGCCCATTCTCACTACTTGTGTTAAATATTGTGTTGCACTAGCCAGTGCAATAAGGCAAGTAAAAGAAATAAAAGGCACTTAGATCAGAAGGAATCAAAACTATCTCTTTTCTCAAACAACATGATTACTTTTCACATAGAAAATTTTTACCTAGATCTCTGCAAACAATGACAAAAATTTAAAAGTTAATATAGCCAGATCACAATATAAGTCAGTGTGCAAACAGTTGAAATTAAATTAAATTACAGTTCAAGTATACCATTAAAATAAATGCAATACTTAGAATTTAACCAAAGACGTGCAAGACCTGGATCAGTGGAGAGACATCAGTGTCATTATGGAAAAGCTCAACATTGTTAAAATGCCAGTTCTTTCTAAATTTGTCTATAGATCCAATATAGTCTCAGTCATAATCTCACCAGGCTTTTTACTTTCTAGAAATTGACAAATGGGTTCTAAAGTCTATATGAGAATGCCAAGGATATCTTGAAAAAGAGGAACAAAATGGATGGACTTCACACTGTGTGACCTCAAATTCACCATATAGTTTAGTAACCAGGTCAGTGAGGTACAGCATTAAGGATCAGATGTCACCGAGTCCAGACATAGAGCCACATTCACTTGATTTCCCAATAAGAGGTGGCCTCTACTGTGAGCATATAATCCGTTAGGAAGCAGATTTTGCTCTGGTTAACAGTGAATACCCTTGGGGGACCAAATGACCTTGACCATGAACCTGAGCTGCCCAACAAGAGCGGGAGGGTGTCTGATCACTTTACCATCAAATTGGTGGGATTAGACTCAAGCAAATCCTGGAGACACATGGAAGGTACACCAGTAGGTGGTCTCCCATCCACCTACACTTCCTCCCTCGGCCCACCCTGCGACCAGCTGAGGAAAGCCCTGAAGCCCTGTTCAGATGGCTCTGAGCAATACGCAGCAGCAAACGGAGGATGAAGCACCAGGGAGCAACTCGGGGGCGTTGAAGGATGGTGGGAATAGGAAATCCTCCCAAAGTGAAAACTTCGAGCAGAACATCATCACATGATCCTCTAGATGATACGGAGTAAGGACCACTCCTGATTTGTGGATGCTATCTGCAGTCAGTGGTCAGGAAGTAGAAAGTAGCTAGATTGAAAGACTCATAACAAGGTTAGAGAAAGAGCAGGCCAATCATGTGGCAATATTTGTGTCTTGTGTGAGTGCTTCCCATGAGGATACCCATTGCAGAGGAGGTTTTTAATTGTCCATCTCTTTCTGCAACCAGTGCCTACTCGTTGACAAAGTGGTACCATGATAGCAGGGATGGAGGTTGTATGTTGGCACAAGAGCATGGAATTGATGACTCCAAAGCCATTCGGGGGCTTCCCTGGAGGTCCAGTGGCTAAGACGCCATACTCCCAACGCAGGGGGCCCGGGCTCAACCTCTGGTCAGGGGACTAGAGCCCACGCGCCACAACTAAAGATCCTTCACGCTGCAACTAAGTCCCAGTGCAGCAAAATACATAGTATTTTCTTAAAAAGTAAAGTTGATCTGACTATTGTCACTACAAAGTGCCCTCAAACCAGGGGGGCACAGCTGGCCCCCGGTGGAGGCTGATGGGCTGGGTGTTTTCTGTCACAGAGGTGGCAGTGATGTTTCCTTATTGGGACAGACAGTTCTGTGAAGGAGTTTTCCCTCCTTATCTGTTTTGCTTCTGCTGGCAGTATCATCTGTGGACTTACTGGTGCCCTTAATCACTCAACATTGCTTCCGGTCAAGTAGCTTATTCTGCAACCTTAAAGAGAAGTATGACCAATAATATCCATGGGATTCATAGGTTTTTGCCATGTTCCTGCTCACTCCAAAGCAGTTGGCCTTCTAGAATAGTGGGATGGACTATTAAAGACCCCATTATAGCACCAGATAAGAGACAGTGCCTCAAAAAAGGCATTGTTTCTATTCTACACTGTACAATCTAGTCCTGATTGTACAATTGTACAATTGTACAATCAGCTATCAATACATGGTCATGTTTCTTCCTGTTAGCATACATGGGTCCAGAAGTTGAAGCGCTAATCACCTCCTTCATAGCACAACTAATGACTAACCCACATGTTGTTTGTCTTGTAGCCCGCCCCACATTTTGGGACTCTACTATTTAAGTAGTCTTGGTAACTCAAGGAATGAATGGATCTACCAGAAGAATTAAATTAAGTTAGAAGATGAGACCCTCACTTGACCATTTGGAAATCCTCATGTCACTGAACAAACAAGAGAAAGGAGAGTTAAAATGTTGACTAGCGAGATGGACGTTAATTTTCAGGAGGAGATAGCGTTAGACAGATACTGCTATACAATGGGGACAGGAAATCCTCAGGAACGGTCCCTGGTATGGCTATGTCCAAAGGTAAGAGTAATGGATGACAGAGTAATCCAACGTAAACAAGATCACTAAGAACTCAGATCCCTCAGGAATAGTTTTGGGTCGCGTCATTGTGTAAAGCACCTTTTGAGGGTGAGGACCGGAAGGAGACCTTGGGTAAGTGGCCAAGTGTCTGCTTTGGGGCCCAATGTAAGGAAAGGAATGAGTGTCACGATTCTCCTCCCCCCACACACCCCTCCACCAGCACATTTCCCACACCGAGCTTTCAGTCCCTCTCACGCGCCTGCCTGCCCCTTAGCACAGCCAGTCCTGTTCAAATCATGCTTCTGAGGAAGCTTCCATCCTTGCTTCCTGAGCCCTGCCCACCCCCAGGTTGAACGATGCTCCCTCCCGGGGGATCTGGGTCCCTCTGGCCTTGCACTCCTAATCCTGTCAGCACGTCCACGCTCATCACCTCCTGGAGGTGGAAGCTTTTGACCTCTCTCTCACACCTGCTGCCTGCCCAGTGGCCTGCATTGCACAGGTGCTCGGGAGCCAGCTGCAACCGGAGCCTAGGAGGCAGAGTGCGAGTGGGCGCTGGCCAAGGAGCATGGTGACCCCCGGGGGGCTGCTGAGGACTCTGCCAGAGCTGCATCCTGGGGACTCCAGGCAGGCAGACTCCAGCCGCATGACTCTCTAAAGCTACCAAACCCCCAATCCCTTGTCAAATAAACACAGATCCCAGATCCAAATAGGGCTTTCCAGATGGCACCAGTGGTAAAGAACCCACTTGCCAATGCAGGAGACATAAGAAACGTGGGTTCGATCTCTGGGTCAGGAAGATCCCCTGGAGAAGGAAATGCCCACCCACTCCAGTGTTCTCGCCTGGAGAACCCCTGGACAGAGGAGCCTGGCAGGCTACAGTCCACAGGGTTGCAGAGTCGGACACGACTGAAGTGACTTAGCACACATCACTCCCAGGTTCAAATAGCAGCAAAAGAGCTGATATCAGAGGCCAGGAGTCTGGTGGAAACAGCTCTGAATGGGGATAGGGTGGGAGGGAAGCAAGTCTCTGTGCTTAGAGGTAAGTAAGCCGTCATGACAGCAAAATATTGAATAATAACAGTACAATTCCATTGTTAAGTCTGCTGCCCAGAGCCATGCACTCGGTTGAAAAATTCACGTTTCCATTTTGAAAACAAGACAACAGATACTCTGAGAATGTGAGTACCTTCCCCAGGAGGCACAGCCAGCCAGTGGCCTCACCACGTGTGATGAGCTGTATGCATCTCCAGCGCCGGGGCTCGTTCCACCGTGACCCGCTGTTACTACTCAAGAGCAGGACAATATGAGGGGAAGACACCACGTTTGTTCTCTTGCATTGGCGTTACAGGATGTACCAGTGATTGCTGCATAACAAATTGCTCCGAAACTTAACAAACTAAAAGAGCCAGCATTTCACCTCACACTCAGGTAGGTGGTGCTGCCTCAGGGCCGGGCTAGATCTTGCAGTCGTGATGTCAGTGTGGCTGTGGGCACTGAAGGCTTGGCCAAGGTTGGAGGAGCTGCCTCCAAGATGTGGCCCTCATTGTGCTGTTGGCTGGAGGCCTCAGGCCCTCACCCTGTGACCTCTCCACGAGGTTCTCAGACTGTCCTCTCAACATGGCAGCCAGCCAATATACACATATTTACTTATTTTTGGCTTCACTACTTGGCATGATGGATTTTAGTTCTCCCACCAGGGATTGAACCTGCACGCCCAGCATTGCCAGCATGGACTCTTAACCCTTGGACTTCCAGGAAGTCTCCAAGTCTTAGTGCATTTTATGATCTGGTCTCTGAAGTCCCACATGGCCACTTTCACTTTATTCTATTCTTTAACTTACCTGTAGCATTTTGCATTCCCACCAACAACTCAACAGCATTCCTGTAGCTCCAGATGCTCACTACCGTTTGGTGAGTCAGAGTTTGGGCCATCGTAATAGGTACGCAGCAGTTTCCGGTTTTACTTTTTATTTCCCCGAGGGCATATGTTGTGGGGCGTCTTTTAAAAGCTTATTTTCCATTTGATGAGTTATGAAAAGTGGGTCTTTGACCCACTTTTTAATTGATTGTTTCTTCCCTTATTGCTGAGTTTTAAGAGTTCTTGTATATTTTGAAAAACAGTCCTTTATCAGATGTCTTTTGCCAAATAGCTTCTCCCAGCCTTGGCCTTCCTTCTCTTTGCCTTGACATTGTCTTTCACAGAGCAGACCTTTTTTGTCTTGTTTTTTTGAGTAGAAGTTTTAAATTTTCATGGAAGCCATTGCCATTAAAAAGAATGAAAAACACCATTTGCAGCAACCTGAATGGAGCTAGAGAATGTCATACTGAGTGAAGTAAGTCAACAGAGAAAGAGAAATATCATATGATATCGCTTATATGTGGAATCTTCAAAAAAAAAGCAAACAATGATCCAGATGAGCTTACTTACAAAACAGACAGACTCACAGACTTTGAGAAAGAGCTTACGGTTGTTGAGGGGAAGGATAGGGGGAAGGCCTAGTTAGGCAGTTTGGGATGGACATGTACACACTGCTATATTTAAAATGGATAAACAACAAGGACCTACTACAAAGTGCATGAAGCTTTGCTCAACTGCTATGTGGCAGCCTGGATGGGAGGGTGTTTTGGAGAAATGGATACATGTGTATGTATGGTGGAGTCACTTTGCTGTTCACCTAAAACTATCACAATATTGTCTGCTAATCAGCTGTACCTCAATACAAAATAAAAAGTTTAAAAAAGTTTTAAAGGAGTCCAGCTGATCAATTATTTCTTTCCTAGATTCTTCCTTTGGTGTTGTACTTAAAAAGTCATCACCATAGACAAGGTCATCTTAGGTTTTCTTCTATTTTATCTTCCAGCTGTTTCATACTTTTAAGTTTTACATTTATGTCTGTGATTCATTCTGAGTTAATTTTTGTGAAAAGCATAAGGTCCGTGTCTGGATTCATATTTTTGCTTGTGGATATTCAGTTTTTCCAGCACCGTTGGTTTAAAAGACTATCTTATTCCACTGTATTGTCTTTGCACTTTCTCAAAGATTAGTTGATTATATTTATATGGGTCCGTTTCTGGGATGTCTATTCTGTTCCATTAATCTATTTGTCTATTCTTTCACCAATATTGTGTTGTATTGGTAATTGTAGCTTTATCGTGAGTCTTGAATTTGGGTAGCATAAGTCTTCCAACTCTGTTCCTCTCTTTCAATATTTTTTGGCTATTCTAGGTCTCTTGCATCCCCATATAAACTTTTGAATCAGTTTGCCAATATCTACAAGATAACTTACTGGGATTTTGATTGGAATTGCTTTGAATCTATATGTCACATTGAGAAAAACTGACTTCTTGACAATACTGAGCCTTCCCAGCCATGAACATCAGATTAGTTCTTTTCGATTTCCCCCTGGAATTACTCTTTGTGCACGGTGTGAGGTAAGGGTCAAGTTTTTCTTCTTTCCCCCTCACATTTATATCTAAGTGACCTAGTACAGTTACGGAAAATACTTTCTTTCTCCCACTGTTTTGCGGTGTCACCTTTGTCATATATCAAATGTTCAAATATGCATGGGTCTACTTCTGGGGTCTTTATTTGTTTTCATCATATATTTGCAGTTTGTCTATTACTGCAGAATGCCAAATTACTGTGAGCTTTGTAAAAATTCTTGACTCCTGGTAGAACAAGTCTTCCCACCTTGTTTTTCTTCTTCAGGAGTTTCTTGTCTACTTTTATCCCTTTACAGTTTAAACTGAACCTTTCAGGCTACATAAAAACATCTTTTCAGAGATTTCCCTGGTGGTCAAGGGCTCAGACACTCCCAGTGCAGGAGGCTCAGATTCAGTCCCTGGTCAGAGAACTAGATCTCACATGCTACAGCTAAGACTGTAGCCAGTGCTGCCAAATAAATAAATATTTTTTTTAAAAAACACCTATTGAAAATTTTATCAGAATTGCATTAACTGCACAGATCACTTGGGAGAGAATCAAAAACGTTGCTATGCTTCTGTTCAACATCTTTCTATTTAGTTAGATCTTTTCTTTTCTCTCAAGAATGATCTCACGGTTTTCTTCAATGAGGTGTTGGTTTTTTTGCTGCTGTTAGATGTATTTCTAGGTATTCAAATGTTTCATTTGGTTGTAAACAGTGCCTGTTTAAAATTTTCATCTTTTGTTTGTTGCCAACATATATATAGAAATAGTTTATTTTTACTGGATTTTATCCAGCAATATTGCTGAATTCATTATTCAATCTAGTAATCTATCTGTCCTACTTACATAGTCATTTCACTCACTAATTACAGCAGTCTTATTTCTTCCTTCCCAGTCCTTATGACTATTTTTTTGTGGCCATGCTGTGCGGCATGCAGGACCTTAGTTTCCTGACCAGGCATCAAATCCGTGTTTCCTGCAGTGGGATCGTGGAGTCTTAAGCACTGGACCACCAGGGAAGTCCCCCTTATGACTTTAATGTCTACTTTCCTGGCCAGGGCCTGCAGCACAGCATTCAGTGGAGGTAGCAATGAAGCGCATCCACGCTCTGCTCCAGCACTCAAAGGGAAAGCTTTCAACATCTCATCATTAAGTATGGTATTTTCCCTAGTGTTTTTTAAATAGGTAATCTTTATCAGATTAAGAAATTTTTCTTCTCTTTTAAGTTTTCTAAAAGTATGTTTAAAATCATGAATGGATGTTGAATTTTTATCAAATGCTATTTCTAGATCAATCAAGATGATCATGTTTTTTCCTTTATACTCTGTTCATGTGATCAATTTCATTAATCAACTTTCTAATGTTAAAACCAACCTTGGAATAAATAAATGCTTGACCTTATGTTCAAGATTCCTTTTGCTAATATTTTGTTTAGGATTTTTGCATCCGTGTAATGAGTGAGATTGGCCTGTAATTTGCCTTTCTCATAAGGTCTTATCAAGTTTGCTATCAAGGTTATGCTGACCTGATCAGGTGGTGTTCTCTCTTATTCTAGTCTCTCTGGAGGAGTTTCTGTGGGGCTGATTTTTATTTTTCTTCCATAAGTACTTGGTAAAATGCACAAGTGTAGCCATTTGTGTTTGGAGTTCTGTGTGAAGTTTCAAAATTATGTATTCAATTTCATTAACAGCTATAAGACTAGAAGACTATTAACAATTTTCTTTTCTCTTGTATCAGTTTTGAATTGTTGGATTTTTTCTACAGTTTGTCAGTTTAATCTAAATTTTTCATTATTATTGTTATATTGTATATGCTCAGCCATGTTGTTTATTTTTACTTAAATAAAATGAGTATATACAATACAGTGGTTTTGGTATATCCCCAGAGTTGTACATTTGTTACTACTATCTAATTCCAGTTAGATATTTAATTCCAATGAGAACATTTTAATTATCCCCAAAGAAACTTCATATCCATTAGCAGTGACTTCCCTCTTCCTCCTCTCCGCAGCCTCTGACAACCACTAGTCTATTTTTTTACCTACACATTTGCCTATTTTGGACACTTCATATAAACGGGATTATATGGTATGCAGCCTTTGTGACTGGCTTCTTTCATTCACCTTAATGTTTGCAAGGTTTACCCCTGTTGTAGCATTTATCAACACATCATTCCTTTTCACGGCCAAATAATATTCATTGTAGAGAGATACAGCTACATTTTGTTTATCTGCTCATCAGCTGATGGACATTAATGAACACTAGTGTTTACACTTTGGGGTTCATATGAACAATGTTGCTATAAACTTTATTTAATGAGTCTTTGCAAGGACAAACATTTTCAGTTCTCCTGATAAATATCCAGGTTTGAACTTACTGGATCAAATAACCTTATGTTTAGTTTTTTTGAGGCACTGACAGACTTTTCCAAAGTCTGCACCATCTTACACTCCTACAAGCATCGTAAAAGGGGTCCAACTTCTCCACATCTTTCCCCAAACTATTGCTGTCTGCTTTTAAAAAATCAATGAATGTATTTATTTAATTTTATTTTTGGCTGCCCTGCATCTTCGCTGCTGTGCAGGCTTTCCCGAGCGGCAGCCAGCAGGGGCTGTTCTTTGTTGCAGGTCACGGACTTCTTGCACTGGGCTCTGGGGTGCACGGGCTCCATAGTGTGGCACATAGACTTAGCTGCACCACGGCATGTGGGATCTTCCCAGCTCAGGTATCAAACCCTGTCCTCTGCATGGGCAGGCAGGTTCTCAGCCACTGGATCAGCAGCAAAGCCCCCTATCTGCTTGGACTCTATCCATTCTAGTGGGTATGACGTGGTATCTCATTGTGGTTTTGATTTGAATTTCTTTAATGACTAAAAGTGTTGATCATTTTTATGCACTAGTTGGACTTTTTTTTTTTTTAGAAATGTGTATTCAGGTCTTTTGCCCATTTTAAAATTGAGCTATTTGTCTTTTATTGTTGACTTATAAGAGTTCTTTATATATTCTGGATATGTCTTTTATCTGATACATGATTTACAAATATTTTTTCCCATTCTGTGTGTTGTGTTTTTTTACTTTCTTGTTGCTTTCTGAAACACAAAAAAACATTTTTTTAAAGTTTTTAGCTTCAGTGAAGTTCAATTTATTTATTTTTTCTTTTGTTGCTTGTAATTTTGCTGTCACATTGCCTAATAAAAGGTCATAAAGGCTTAACATATCTTAACTTACAAGAATTTTATAGCTTTAGCTCTTACATTTGGACTTTTGGTTCATTTGGGGTTAATTTTTGTATAATGATGAGAGGTAGATTCCAATTCATTCTTCTGTATGTGTTTTTCAATTGCTCCTCATTATCTTTTTAACACCTATAGGATCTTTGATGATGCTCCTTTTTTATTTTTGATATGAATAATTTGTACCTTTTCTTTTTATCACTTAATCTTGCCAAAGTTTTATCAATTTTGAAGTGTTAATTATATTAGTCTTTCTAAATAGTCGACTTTTTGCTTTATTGATCCTTCTTATTACATGTTTTTTATTTAATTGATTTCAGCATTTCCCCCCCATTATTTTGCTATTCTTTTTCTAACATCTTGAGATGAATAACTTATGCATTTTCAGCTTTTCCTTTTTTTCTAACATGTGCATCCAAGGCTAAAATTCTCCTCTGAGCTTGGCTTTGGCTGATTTCGAAAAGAGTTGACTTTTTTTTAATCATTTCATTAACATTTTTCTAATTTCTGCTATAACTTCTCTTCATCCATTGGGTTATTTATATTTTAAATATTGTACTTGCATGATATATCTTTTTCTAACCTGATTTTCAACTTACCTATGTATTCAAGTTTAGATCTATCTCTTGGAAAGAACATACACTTGTGGTTTTTTAAAATCCAGTCTAATATTTTTGTCATTTCATTGTTGTGTTCTATCCCATTCGTATTAATGTAATTAGTAGGATATTGGCTTACATCTAACATCTTATTATGTGCTTCCCATTTTCCCTATCTGTTCTATTTCCTTTTCTATTAATTTTGACTTCTTTTGAATGAATGTTTTTATTATACAATCTCTTCCTTTATATTAGTTTGAAAGTTACACCTTGTTTTAACTTTAAGTTTTTCTTAAAGTTTCAAAGTCCATCTATAACTTTTCAAAACCAAATGTTAATCAGTACTTTTATTTTCTTCTATAGAACACTTTAACCTCATTTGGATCCCTTTTAATTTTTGTGCCATTTTTATGGATTTTTAATTCCATATACATTTTAAACTCTATGAGGTTTTTTTCTTTTTTTGCACAGCTTGTGGGATCTTATTTCCCCAACCAGGGATCAAACCTATGCCCCCTGTAGTAGAAACACGGAGTCCTAACCACTGGACTGCCAAGGAACTCCCCACAGGACATTATTATTGTTGTTGTTTTCACGCAGAATCTTTTGCATCTGTCTTCATAATTACCATTTCAATCAATCAATAGTCCTTTCTGTAACAAAACCCTGATATTTGAGATCATTTCTTTCTGCCTGGAGGAATCCCTCTAACATTTTTTACAATACAGGTCTACCCATGAAGAATTTTATTGCTTTTTGTTTGTGTGAAATTTTGTTTGTTTCCTTTTCTGCCAGCTAGGATGTTTTTGTTGGGTATAGAATTCCATTTTATTCTGGTTTTCTATTGCTTCTGCCGAAAAGTCAGCTGATAGTCTCATCATTGCTTCTTTGAACATAATCTTTGTTTTTCTGTAACTACTTTCAAGATTTTCCTTTTGTCTTGTTTTTATGAAGTTTTATTATGATGTACCTACATTTGCTTATTTTATTTGCCTTTACTGGAAGGATCAAAATTAGAGCAAGGCAATGAAATGCTTAGGGCCCAAAATTTAAGGATGGAGTCAATCACGGGGTCATGCAAGTGTACCTTCAACCCAGTCCTGCTTATTGGACTTCAGTGGACTTCTTAATTTGCAGTTTGGGGTCTTTAGTAATTTTGAAAAATTCTCAGGTATTATCTTTTAACATATTGCTTCTGCTTAAATTTCTTCCTACTTCACTCTAAGTTTCCCATTACATGGATTTTACATCTTTTACAGATCTATGTTTCTTACTGTTCCTTCTGTGTTTTCCATTTTTTAAATATCTCTGTGCTTCATTCTTGATATTGTCTTCTAGTCTACCTTCCAGTTCATTAACTATCTTTTCAGCTATGTCTAATCTGCTGTTAAAGAGTTGTTTTGCTTTGTTTGCCTGTTTGTTTTTGGCCACACTACGCAGCATGTGGGATCTTAGTTCTCCAACCAATGATTGAAACTGTGCCCCTTGCAGTGGAAGTGCAGAATCTTAACCACTGGACTACCAGGGAAGTCCCTGCCTCTAAAGTCAATTAATTGCAATTAATGTATTTTCAACCCAATAATTCAAAAATTTATAACATATCCTTTTAAAAAATATGATATAGTAGCTTTTTTAAAGTTTCCAGTTCTCTGCAGAAATTCTGAATCTTGTCTTTTATCTCTTTAAACATGTTAAGGATATTTATAGTCTGTGTTTGGTAACCCAACAGTTGAAGCCTTTGTGGCTATTTGTCTGTGTTAGTCACTCAGTCATGTCTGACTGTTTGTGACCCCATGGCCTGTCACAGGAGGCTGCCAGGCTCCTCTGTCCATGGAATTCTACTGGAGTGGGTAGAATTCCAGTGCCAAGAACACTGGGGTGGGCTGCCATTTCCTTCTCCAGGGGATCTTCCCAACCCAGGGATCGAACCTGGGTCTCCTGCTTTGCAGGCAGATTCTTTACTGTGGGCTATCAGAGAAGACCCTTGTTGGTATTTATCCTTTGTCTATTGTTTCTGTTGGCTTTACCCCTTTATGTAGCACTTTCGGATTTATTGTGTGCTGAATAGTATACTTGAAAAATTGTACAAGTATTTTTGTGGCCTAGCTAATATCTTCCTCCAGAGAAGGGTTGTGTTTCTTTCTGCCAGGAACTCGGGGCATCAGCAGTTCGGACATGGTACTTCTGAGGGGTGAGGTCGTCAGAAGCCTTGGCCAGCATCTCTGTTGTCTTGGTTTTCTCTTCTGGATCAGCAAACACCACCAGCCTATCTCTCCAGATTTCTGTCATTTCCTGCTAATTCCCTGTCATTTTTCACTACTTTGTTAAATCTCTGATGGCTTTAATCAATTCTCAATTTAGTTACCTTCTGCAGAAGGATTTACCCCAACTTATCTGTTATACAATTACCAGGTAAGGGAATTCTCCCTTTCTTTTCATTTTCCACTTCATTAGTGTGAGCATTTACTCCACATCTTAAGAATTTTTTGTTTTTCCTTTTGGCGGTGCTGGCTCTTTGTTGCAATGTATGGGCTTCTCTTATTGCAGTTCATGGGCACATGAACATGGCACGTGGGATCTTAGTTTCCTGACCAGGGATTGAACCTGAGTCCCCTGCCTTGGAAAGTGAATTCTTAACCACTGGACCATCAGGAAGTCCTAGAAATGTTTTAGATATATACTTTCACATGGCTGGATAGTATTTCATTCAAAGGCTAAGCCAGTGTTTATTTAGTTTTTGTCTTCAGCTGGACATTTTGAGTTGTATGTCTTGCTATTACTCAGGGTTCTCGATTGCAAATGATGGTGTACCAGTTAGTTTAAGCAGAGGGTTTCTTAACAGAGCGGATACTGTCTCTGCGAGAGCCGGGGACAAGGGTGGACAAGGACAGTTCCTTCCCAGCTAAAGGGGTGAACCTTGGTGCTGCGGCTGCTACTTGGTCGCTGTCGCTGGGGATCATCCAGAACCTGTACCTGAGCAGCCCACCCCCAGCGTTGTGTCCATCCTCAACAAATGCTGCTTCCCTTCTCAGAGGCATGTCTCCTTGGCAGAGCCCAGGCACACGTGGAACCCAGCACCAACAGAGTCTGGCCCAGACATAGAGGAATGCGTGCTAGACGGGAGAGGTGTGACGCACGCCAGTCCTCCTCACGCTCAGCACCTCTGCTCTGCAGCCTGATGTTTCCAGGAGCGACCATCACCCTATGGACATCTCTCTCCAGGTGTGTCCTTCTTGGAGTGTGTCTTGCACAGAATATGAGGCAACTCAGACTCGGCTGAAAAAGCAGGACCTCCTGTGATCCATCTCAACTTGGAGAACATTGAACCATGTCTCCTTTTGGCCTTGGTTAGGCAATATACTCCTTCCTGGATCACAGCCTTGTCATGGCAAAGGGGCTTGCATAACTCAAGGAGACCAAACCAGTCAATCCTAAAGGAAATTAATCCTGAATATTCATTGGAAGGACTGATACTGAAGCTGAAGCTCCAGCTCCAATACTCTGGCCACCTGATGCGAAGAGCTGACTCATTAGAAAAGACTCTGATGCTGGGAAAGATTGAGGGCAGGAGGAGAAGGGGGTGGTAGAAGATGAGATGGTTGGATGGCATCGCCAACACAGTGGACATGAACTTGAGCAAACTCCAGGAGATGGTGAAGGACAAGGAAGCCTGGTGTGATGCAGTCATGGGGTCGCAAAGAGTCAGACCCGACTAAGTGACTCAACAACAATAGGAGGTATAACCGGGTGGGAGAGGAGTAAGGAGGAACAGGTGGCCACAAGGACAAAACTTCCCTAGTGTTTAGGGGCCCAAGGGGCTGTGAGAAGCTGGTGCTAAGAAGATCTTCCATGCTCATCCCTCTCCACTGTTCTGTGCAGAGAGGGTGTCCTCTAAAGGGCGGTATCTGGAGCCTCTGCTCAGACACAGATGGTCCCATGTGGCATAGAATTCCTGGAAGGATGCTCTCCAGATGTATTCTCAGAGATCTGCAAATTATCTACAACAGTTTAAAACTGGGGAGTTTCTATCTCTATGCTAATCCAAAGGATTAATAGACTCATCAGATCATCTCATCACTTAGCATGCTCACATATCTTATTGTCTTTAAATTATGAAATATTTGATACTATAAGAGAAAACATATTACAAATAGGTTGGTTACAAGCTATAAAAATTAGCCTCCAATTATGATAAGTAAATTGATTAAAAATAAATAAAACATTTGTGAATCCATCACCCAAATTATGATCCAAAACACCATTACCATGAGGCTCCTTGTCCTGCTCCCCTGTGTTCAAGCAAAGTTCAAAATGGAGATGAAACTGGAAAGTGCCCTGGGCAGACAGAAGCTTGCAAGCCCGGCACACCTAGCTTATTTCATAAACGTAAGTGAAACAATGTCAGCTCACTTCTTGTAAATGCCTCTGACAGTCATAAAAGAAACTTAAGTCCTCTTCCTAAAATGGTATAAGATAACCACTTTTAACCAATTCCCTGCCATCGGAAAGTCCCACTTTAATAACTGGTCACCGTAAAAGGTTAAAGGACGTCCCCATTTTCACTTTATAAACCATCATGTGACACAGCATTATCAGTTTGGGCTTTGAAAGCTCCCAGTTTGCGAGCTGTTCTTTTCTGTACTATAAACTCTAAGTAGGATTTTGTTGATCTGGTTTCCATGGTTACTGTTCTGGATTTTTGACGCCTGCCTCCATAATCACACAACACTCTTGGAAGCTTGATTCATAACTACATACTTTGTGGGGTTTTGTCACAGCCGATATGTCTCTAAAATATACTTGGTTAGTTTGGGTTATTTTCACCTTAAAAAAATGACTCTACACATTGTTCTGTGATACTTTTACTTCCCCTCAGACTGACTTTCCTAAAAGTCATCTTGCTGATAAACCCACCTCCAGTTCGCTTGTATTCACTCCTGTGTCAGATTCCATGATGTGACCACCACCACTCCTGGGGCCCGTCGGGCCTACACCCTGTTTGGGCTTTGGGAATCCTGTTACTGAGTCTTCAGGAACACTCACTGGGCTTGTCCAGGGCCTACCCCACAGGCGGGGCTGATGTGTTGTAAGGCAAATGTATCTTCGATCTTATCAGAGAATGCCAAACTGCTTTCCACGTTGGCCGTGCTGCCTCATGACGTTAGGGCTGATAGAAGTTGAGAGATGCCCTTGAGATTAAATCAGCCCTCCATCTCTGCAAGTTCCACATCCCCAGATAGAGAGAGCCAACTACACAGAAATGGGGAAGACAGCATGGGAACCCATGCCCAGCTCCAAGGTCAAGCTCTCTGCCCCACTTAACTGGTCTAATTGATCACTGAATACAAAGTAATGATTGATAAAAAACAAGGTCCTACTGTAGAGCCTAAGGAACTATCAATATCCTGTGATACACTGGGATGGAAAAGAGTATGAAAAAGAATACACACACACACACACACAGAGTACAAGGCAATCACTGCTCTACAGCAGACGTGAACATAACATTGTACACCAACTGTACTTCAATTAAACAATAATGACTTTGCAGTCCAGGCAGTGTCCAGGGCACCTTTCTGAGTGATTTATTAACATTCTGTGAGAAAGGTACTGCTGCCATTAGCAATCTGTCCATTCAGAGGAAGAAGTCAAGGCAGGAAGAGATTAGAAAACACACTTGAGGTCAAATCAGCACCAGGGGTTGAACCCAGGTGTTATAGCGGTGGTGACTGCATCCTTTGGTACCAGGAATACAGCCAAACTAGCCATTCATTCAGCACCCACTGTGAGCCAGGTACATGAGCTATGTGTCAGGACTACAGAGGGAAATGAGGCCTGGTTCTTGGCCACAAAATCTTTCCTAGATCTTGTCTGATCTAGGAAAATCAGACAACTAATCTGCACACACTTTGTGTGTGATGAGTGTTAGGAAGAAAAAATAAAAGGACTAATTTAGATACTTCTCTAAAGAAGTAATGACCTGGCATTTAAGCCAAGATCTAAAATGTCCATAAAGTTAGCCGAGGGAAGCACACGTATAGGGGTGTGTATATGTGCATATGTGGGAAAACAAAGGCAGTGAGGGGAGGGGAGGAGAAATGCAAAGGCCCTGAGGCAGGAGAGTTTCTGGGGTGCAGTGACCCAGAACGGGGTGAAAGAGGAAGGTGGGAGCTAAGAGTTGATTATTTGTTGAGGGTCCAAGAACTTTACGCTAATCTTCATGTGCCCATCCCTGCCACTAGGATTCTAGAGGAAGCAGCTGAGGTCATCCTAATCTGGAGTCATTCAGCTAAAGTCATAGGCCCTGAAACAGCTGGATTCACAACCCAGACATCCCGCATCCAGGTGAGCCCTCCACTCCTGTGAGGCCTGAGGAGCAGGACCCCAGGGCGTTCCAGAGATGTTTACCATGAGTGTAATATAAGAGCTCAGCCGACCTCTGACCAGGGACCATTCCTCACTAACATGAATAAGTAAAGTAAAAGTGAAGTCACTCAGTCGTGTCTGACTCTGTGACCCCACGGACTGTAGTCCACCAGGCTCCTCTGTCCATGGGATTTTCCAGGCAAGAACAGTGGAGTGGGTTGCCATTTCCTTCTCCAGGGGATCTTCCCGACCCAGGGATTGAACCTGGGTCTCCAGCATTGCAGGCAGACTCTTTACCCTCTGAGCTTTCAGGGGAGCCCACTCACACGAGAGGTGTACGGACACAGAAGCTCCAAGAAGGGACAGAGATGCAACATGAGACTCTAGTGCAGGCCAAAGGGGACGTCCTGGGCTTGAATCTCACATTTGCCTCTTGTGGGCTTCCCGGATGGCTCAGAAGGTGAAGAATCTGCCTGCAAAGTGGGAGACTTGGGTTCGATCCCTGGGTCAGGAGGATCTCCTGGAGAAGAAAATGGCAAGCCACTCCAGTGTTCTTGCCTGGAGAATCTCACAGACAGAAGAGCCTGGCGGGTTACAGGCCGTGGGGTCACAAGGAGTCAGACACAACGGAGCGACTAACGCTTTCACTTTGCTTTGCTTCTCGTTAGCTCTGTGACCTCAGGTAAGTTACTCAACCTCTCTGTGCCTCTACTTCCCATCTGCAAAATGGGAATAATCATGAGACTGACCTCTCAAGGTTGTGATGAGGCTTGAAGCAAGTAAGTCAGCAAAGGCTTCCGAGTTTTCCAGGCGGAGCAGCCACTGGGGCCTGGATGATGCTGGGGGAGGTGACGCGGTCAGGGCCCAGGTCTACAGCCCTTCCCGCCCCACCCCTCACCCCTCGTGGGACACTCAGGGGGGCAGGGGGATACCGGCACAGCTGGGAGTCTGCTCGGGAGCTCAGGCCCTGCAGAGGGGCCCAGTGCCCCATGGAATCCACCTCCAGGGCCTCGGCACTGGCGGCAGGCCCGGAGTCCGCGGAGGGCGCTGGTGTGGAAGCATTTTAATGTTTTTTAAATACATGATCTGGGATTGGAGGCCGACTCACATGACCTTTGTCCGCTCCTGCCTGGAGCCACTGCAGTCAGAGTTAATAAATACTGGAGGAGATGGGAAGGCCGGCAGGGTCCAGGCGTGGGCCTGTGGGAGGGAAGCTTTATACCCCAGGGGGTCATACGTCCCCTCTGCCTGAAACACTTCTGGTTTCCCTCTGCTCACAGCAGACAGAGGTCCTGGTCTAGATGCTCAGCTGGATACATCAGGGATGGTCTGGCTGATGTTCCCGAAGTCCAGCACTGTTTCCTGCAACAGCCTGTCTCAAAGAGGGTCCTAAATCTGGGGAACAAACCACCTGTCTTGTTTTCAGAAAAATGTTCCATGCTGGTTCTCCAACTGTGTCAGCAACAGCACCACCAGGAACTAGTGACAGATGCCCAGGCCCCATCCTGGGCCTACAGGATCAACACCTGGGCGGAGCTCTGCCTTCTGCTCCAGCAGCTCCCCAGGGGACCCTGAGGTGCCCCAGGGAGGCCAGGGAAGATGCGAGAAGGGTGGGGAGGCAGGATGAGGCAGGAGCCTGGGGTCAGGCCCCCACTCCCCTCACGCCCATCCGGCTGGCACTGTGCCCGGCATCAGCTTGCCCACCTGGAGTGGGGACATGACAGCAAGTCCCTCACCTGCATCTCATGACTGGTCTAAGAACCCGTAAGATGTCACAGATGAGAACACTTCAGAAGTCTAAGTGCCTGGTCTGTGACGTTGATCAGTGCTGCCTGTGAGCCGCCACTCCACTTCCCCACCCCTCCACTCATGACCTGGGAAGGGCCAGAGCCTCGGTCTTTAAGTCACACATTTTCCCCATGGAACCCAGCCTCAGGGGGTCCTGAAACCTACACTTGAGCAGAACTGTGAGAGTGGAAGGGGGCATTCCCCTGGAGAGAAGGTCGTTCAGATCCCAAGCCAAGCCCCGCTGATTATGGTGGGCATCTGTGCCCAGCCCCTCAGCCATGGCTGCTGAGCACCCGAAGCCGGCGCAGGGGCTTCCTGGCAGCCTTGGGGTCAGAGGGGCAAGGGCAGCAGGGGTCAGAAACCCAAATGCTGAGATGGCACTTCTGCTCCGGAGTAGTGGGAGCTGGGCACCAGGCCCCGGGGGTGGGGAGGGGGTATTGGGGGCACCCAGCTGCCTTTGTGTCCCTTCGCCCACAGCAAAGCGCTGGGCTGCAGCTTCACTTACGACACTCACGGGCCCTCCCAGCACCTCCACGAGGTCTGACTCGGTCAGGTTTATTCACGAGAACAGCGGCCCGAGGGGGCGAGGGAGGGAGCAGAAATTTGAAGCCAGCTCTTGATTTTTATACCAATTGTGAGCTCACGCCCAGTGGGCAGGAGGAGGTGGGCACAGGGCAGAAGGGGCTCACAGTCACCAGGCGGGGAAACTGAGATGCGTCACAGAACTGAGGACTCAAAATCGTTCCTACACCCAAGTGAGGCACCAGAGGCGGGGCCAGCGCCCTCTGGTCATGCACCTGTTCCTCCTCCGGCCTGCAGCTGACAGGGCGCCCCCAAACCCTTCCCCCAGAGTTCTATCCTGCCTCCGGCCTGTTCTCGGCCCCTTGCCCCTAGGACATGGGCGTCCCCCTGCAGTCCCATCTACTGACCTCATGAGATCCCCAACATAGTCCTTCAATCCTTTAGAAACGTGGCCTTCTTCTGATGTCCCAGAGACGCGATATGCTACCTACAGGGCACGGCAACAAGAAAGACCGCTTGGATGTCAGAAATTGAATTAAGTCTCATTTATTCTAGGGCAAACTCAAAAGGGTTTTTGTGTTTCCTTTTTTAGCAAATCCTAGCACATTATTAACAAAAAAAGAAAATCTGTACATTTGCCATGATACACTTGAAAGTGAAACAAATAAGATATAAATACAGATATGGATGTAACATGAAAAAGCCCCCAAAAAAACCAAAACCAACAAAAACCCAACCTGGGGATGTGGGGTACCATGCGTGTGAACAGTGCCAACAAAACTATTTTGGTGGTAGATATTTTTCAGAGCGTTGTTCTCATTTTCAAATATCATCGTTAGCAAAGTCTTGGTGAGGTTCTACAAAGTTCTTATTTGCTCTTCTTTACTGTGTAATATTATGCTTGATAAATAAAGGGCAGCGGGGAAAGAAAAAGATTGAGGAGACAAATCAGGTGCAGCTGCATTGCCTGCATGACTGAGAAGCTAGTGGGGCTATGGCAGGCGCCTGTGGCTATAGTGCCCCAGGAAGGCGTGAGCCTCCCCCGGGCCACAGTGCGAGGGGAAGCAGGAGCCAGGCCCTGGCCCAGCGGTGGTGTCGGCGGGCTTCTCGAGGCCCCAGATGGTCAGGTGAACGGGGGAAGCAGACGGAGTTCTGGGTGCTTTGCTCGCTGTGTTCTGCTGTTTCATCCAGACAGGAGGCCTGCAGGGAGGCGGCGGCCAGGCAGGGCAGTTGCAGCTGTCGGCTGGAGGGGGTGGCCCCCTGAGGTTGTGGCTGCATGCGAGTCTCCTCCCAGGAGGCCCAGAGGCCTGGGGGTGGCAGCTCCCTCTGGGTTGGGAGACCGAGGCTGGGCAAGTGACATTCAAGGCGAGCCCTTTGTGAGCGCCAGGAGGACACGTGGTCATGCTCAAGGCCCTTCCGGCCTCCGGGGCAGGGGGCCACAGCAACCGGGGTGTCCACGAGCTGAAGGGGAAAGGCCTTTCTACACAGGAAAAAAGACAGTTTCTGCCCCAGAAGAGTCATCAGACACTTGGACTTGTTTGTAAGGGGTAAGAAAGAGACCCTGAAAGCAACATATGAAAAAAGGGTATTTATCAATGAAAGTAAGGCCTGGTCCTGCTATGTTCTGAGCCAAGAGTCAACTATGTTTGATCACTTAAAACACACCCGGGAAGTTCTCGCAACAGCAGCAGCAGGGCACCTCCTACACGTGCAGGATACCCCCTGCACACACCCCCCCACACACACACACCCACACACACCCACACCCACACCCACACACACACACACGCGCGCGCGCGCAGTGAAGGCACCCCAGCCTCACTGCTCCTGGACCTCCATTTTCAGTGCCTATTTCCAAGTAAAGTATCTAAAATAAATTCTGAATGAAAACAAGTTACGTTCTGCTACAGTGTCTTTCACGACCAACATCAAGGCTAGAGGGTCTGCAGAGCCCAGAGGTGGGAACCATACAACCTGGCAGTTGCCGAGATTCTGCACCTGAGCAGCAAACACCTCATTAAAAATTAACATCAGAACAGGCATGGGAAAAAGAACGGAACAAATTTCCATAAGGAAATATGGAAAAACCAGTTCAGTTTAGAGAGTCTAAAATGTTTACATGATTGCAAAAAGAATTTCCATTTGGTTTGAAGAATTTTACTCCAAACTTAGTTACACAGACTTGAGATCTGTAGTTACTTTTACTGAAGCAATGAAACCCTCAAGAAAACATTTTAAGGGGTAAATTTCTCACTGAAGGAAAAATAGACTCTAAACTGGTTCAAATCCTGTTTTTCTGCAATTTGCTGCACATCATAATTACTTTTTCCCTAAACCATGGTTATTTCAACAGATGATTGAGGAAGTACTTCACAAAATTTTAAAAAATGATCCTGATAACCTGGTCTCTCTAGGTTTTTCTTTGATCTCAATCCCAAATTAAACAAAGAAGTAAAAACGGAGATGGCAGAGTTGCCAACTGTCAGAATGACAGAACCCTGGAATCAGGCAGCCTGGGCGCAGCTTGCGGAAGGAGGCCAGACTAGACTTGAGCCTCCAGGGGCGGCGTGTCCCACGGTCTTTCCTGGATCTCAGCAGTGAAACCAGCATCTCCTCTTCTGTTTCCAATGCTGTGTGGAGTCCCACTCCAAGCACACGCTAACTGAGGCTATTGATTTACCTTGATTTCTGTGCCTGGATCTCAACTGTCACAGATCTCTGCCCCGGCAGCTCTGGGGCAGGGTGGCGTCAGTGGGGCTGTCTGGAGGGGCCGGGAGCCCATCCTGGAAGGAGGCAGTAAAGGGTGCCAGCCCCCAGGCTGCAGAGTGTAAGCAAAATATCACATGTTCTTTACAAGGCCATCTTCGGGCTTCTTTCCCATTTCTTGCCAAGACTTGATTCATATTCTTAGTAGTCTCAAAATGCAACCTAAAGCATATAAAACCCTTTCGTGGTGTCGGTTGTGACGGGCGTGGGCTCTGCCCCACACAGGCCAGATCGAGGGAAGGGAACCAGGATGAAAGAGAAACACAACTCAATGCAACCTCCTCAAACCTGGTATTAACTGAAGGGAAAATGCTGCTTTCTACCATGTATAGGCTAGTGAGCTGTGTCTGTAAGAACTGCACCCCACACACGCAGTTTCACAGCCTCAGCGGCTGGACCAGACGGTCTGAGTACGGCTCTTCTCTCACTCCTTTTGTTTTGTTCTGTAGGAAGATGAAACACAGGCCTTGCTTCCCTTACATTCAATACCAGTATGATTCTACACAAAAGCTGGAAGGGATCAAAATACTGATTGTAATAAATATTTGCGGGCCTCCTGGTCCTGACTGGGCAGCCGACGGGGGTGTGGGGGGAGTGGCGGGGAGGTCTCTGAGGCACCACCGATTGCTTCCAGGGCTACACACAGACTCTGGCGTTGCATTAGCTGTGGGTCGAGACGTCGGAGGAGGAGCTGCTGTTGCTGTTCGTGGTCTGCGCCCTCTTTATGTATAAGTTGAGCAGCTTCATCTGCAAAGGAAAAATACAAATGGATGAGAAGGAAGAAAATCAGAAAGTCAGCAAGAAAGCCCAGGTGATCACAAGGAAACAGCACGTCCCTTAGTGCAGAAAGTCACTGCACAGACATTCCCTAAGTGCCTACCGCTCGTCCAAACCGCCTGCCCGGGGCCAGCGGGCGATTGGGAGGTCAGATTAGAGGAGGGGGCATGAGAGGTTATCAGGAAGAGGGACACGTGCTACCGCGAGGTGGGCCTCCGGGCTGCCTGCAAAGGCTCCAGAGGCGGACCCACCCCGGCGGGGCAAGGCAGCCAGCGTGGCTCCACCCAAGCCAGCAGGAGGAGAGGCTGCCATGCCGACTCCACTGGGATAAAGAAGCGAAGCCGAGGTCAGAGGTCAGGCTTTCTAGCCTCACGCCTCTGTAGAAGTTGCTCCTTCCCCATCACACACCTCCTCTGCACCTGCTTCTGTCCACGGACTCGACACCTGCTGAGTACACGGCATCCGAGGCCCACCTTCAGGCTGCCCCCATCTGCGCCCCTGGTCCTCCTGCCCCCGGGACCCCGCTCTGCCCACTGTGGCCAGCATATGCCGCCTTATGCTGGGGGCAGCAGTGGGCTGGATCCCTCCAACGAGACTCAGTCTCCCAGAGGTCAGACGCTGCTTCACTATACAATATGCCCTTGTTGGGCACAGTGTTTCCCCACCACAGGCCTTCTACGTCTCACATCTCATGTGGTTCTCACTTAAGCCCCCCGGACCCTCAAAACACCTAAAGCAGCACGTAACATACATGGTAGTGAAGTCAAAGTTACTCAGTCGTGTCTGACTCTTTGCGACCCCATGGACTGTTACACAGTCCATGGGATTCTTCAGGCCAGAACACTGGAGTGGAAAGCCTTTCCCTTCTCCAGGGGATCTTCCCAGCCCAGGGATTGAACCCAGGTCTCCTGCGCTGCAGGTGGATTCTTTAGCAGCTGAGCCCCAAGGGAGGCCCGTGAATACTGGAGTGGGGAGTCTGTCCCTTCTCCAGCGGATCTTCCTGACTCAGGAATCCACCCGGGGTCTCCTGCACTGCAGGCAGATTCTTTAACCAACTGAGCTATGAGGGAAAGTTCTTAGAATATTTGTTGAATACCAGTAACCTGATGTCAACAGTGTGCCTGACCATATTAAGAATAAAAAAAACAGGTATTTGTAGAAGTAGAATGCCCATGAAGATCTACAGAACACAAAACTGGTAATATGATTAAGGGAATTAGGAAATTATTTACTGACCACAGCTCTTTATTTGCCGTCTCTAAACAGGCTGTGAGGCTGAGACATGTATAAGCCAACCCGTGGAGCGGAGGCGAGTCTTGGGGGGCCATGAAGAGACGCTCAGAGCAGAGCACGCGCCGCAGGAGAAGGCAGGCCCGCAGAAGCCAGGGGAGCGGGCCAGCGCCCAGCGGCGCTCCTCACGAGGCGCCGTGTCCCTGCGCCCCGCACGGCGCGCGCTCAGACAGACACGGAGCCCGGGAGGTAAGGCTGGTCTGAGAGCCCTGCCCTGCGTGTCCTGGAGCTGGCTGGCTTCATGCAACAGCCCATCTGGGGTCTCCCCACGTCAGGACTTAGCTCTTTTCAACTGCAGGGGAGCGTGCCATGAATTCACACTACATATCCCAGCTTGTCTTTCATTCCACACCTTTCAAAATCTTAGACCTTTTAACATAACATCCAGCATGCTGGTCAAGGTGCTTTCACTTTACACAAGGTATCTTAATGCTCCAAGGCTCAGGAGGATATGACCAGGGTCAACCAGCTTCAAGAGAAACCCTGGTACATCCAACAAAATACTGGCCTGAGGCTCCACAGATCCAGCAGAGTTCTAGAACCAACTCCAACACTAGTTCCGTGACCTCAGGTAAACATTTCCTGAGCCTTGACTCAACCACCTGCAAAATACGTGATACACCTCCCAGGTAGACCCCTGCTTAGAAAACATGTCTCCTGAGTACCCTGCTCCTTCTCCTACCCAAGCTGTTCACACTGCTCCTGCCTGTAGCTCATCCTTCCCTCCTTGCCGAGCCAGGCCCAGGACGGTCCCGCTTCCTCCAGGAAGTCTCCCTTTCCTCCTGCTGCAGCAGGCCCCGGACCCAGCACCAGAACCTGTCTCACGGTGCCCACCGGCCACTCCTGGCCCTTTGTACAAGTCCCCCCATGTGCCAGTCCTGATCCTCAGCTCTATCTGCTGCTACGTCAGGGGGGAACAAGGGTTTATCTCCCACATGCTGAAGGCCGCAGGTTCCTGATACGCACTTACTGAATCGAATATTTTTTAAAGAAGAAAAAAGTGATCTAGAAAACAGGATAGTTATATTTCTATGAAAGACAGGTTAAAATGAACTTTTAAACATTGTTAATAGTTATTTGCAACTCAGAACCCCTTGTAAGCCCTGAGTTTACCAGCTTTAATCATATTTGAACCTCAAACCAATCCTTTGAGGTAGGCAGAACAGGTTCTCCTATTTTACAAATGAAATGGCTGGGATTCAGAGAGCTTGCTCAATGAGTTGGTATATATTCAAATTACAGGATTATAACTTTAGATGTCGACTGTAATCCACAAAGAAAACAGGTATAGAATATACACAAAAGGAAATGAGAAAAGAATTAAAACGTTTCAGTATACAAAGCAAACAAACACACAAAAAATCAATAATACAGAAAACGAGGGGCAAAAAAGCTATTATACATACAGAGAGCAAATACAAAAATGACAGAAATCTCTTCCTTATCAGTAAGTACTTTAAATGTGAATGAGTCAAACTTTCCCATCAAAAGACAGAGATCAGCAAAATGGATTTTTAAAAAAAGCATGATTCAACTATATTTTGTCTACTAGAGACTCACTTTAGATCCAAAGACACAAATAGTTCAAAGTGAAAGAATGGAAAAGGATATTACATGCAAAGAGTAACCAAGAGTACTTGTTAGGCAAAATACAGCTTAAATCAAAAAAGGTTATAAGAAACAGAAAGATTAATAAAAGATCCACAAAGCAGGAAATTACAATAAATAATGATACATCTAAGAATATACCATCAAAACATACAAAGCAAAAACTGACTGCACTGAAGGTAGAAACAGTTTCACAATAATAGTTGGGAGACGTCTGTAGAGGGTTTGAACGACACAATAAATCAACTGAATATAAAAGAAATATGCAAAACCTCTGCCTAAGATGAGACCTTCCCAAGACAGACTATATGTTAGGCCACAAATTGAATCTCAATAAATTAAAAAAAGAGGTGTCACAAAGTACCTTTTCTGACCACAATAGATGAGGTTAGATTAGTAACAGAAAGAAAACTGAAAAATCCCCAAGTTTGTGGAAACTGAACCACACATTCCAATAACCAATGGGTTGAAGGATAAAACACAAAGGAAATTAGAAAATATCTCGAGACAGATGACAATGGAAACACAAACACAAGGGATGCAGCGAAAGCAGACAGTGAGGGAGACTCACGGTGATATGGGCTACATGGCTGACATTTAAAAAAGGGAGAGAGATATGTGCCAACAGCCTAACTTTACACAGCTTAAGGGACTAGAAAAAGAATAAACTGAACTTCAAGCTTGCAGAAGGGAGAACAGTAATAAAGATTAGATAAATGAAAAAAAAATAGAGACAACAAAGCCAAAAACTGGTTCTTTGGGGAAAAAAAAAAAAATCAACAAAATTGACAAACCTTTAACTAATGAAAAAAGAGAAAAGACTCAAACTATTGGTCAGAAACAAATGTGGAGACACTATGACTGATTCTACATAAATCAAAGATATGATAAAAATACTATGAGTAACTGTACAAGAACAAAGTAGATAACCAAGATGAAATGGACAAATTCCTAGAAACACAAAACCTACCAAGACTGAATCATGAAGAAAGAGAAAGTATGAACAGACCTGTAACTAGTACAGAGATTGAAGCAGTAATTGAAAATCTGAGAAGGAAAAGCCCCAGACCAGATGGCTTCACTGGTGAATTCTACCAACATTCAGAGAACTAACACAACCCTCAATTTTTTCTAGAAAATTTAGAGGAAGAAATACTTCTGAATTCATACTATGAAGTTAGCATTGTCCAGATAGCAAAGTCAGATAAAGATATGAAAACTACAGATCAATATTCCTTATGAACACTGATCCAACATACAAAAATTAATAAATATACCACATTAACAGAATGAAGGGGGAAAAAAAATCAAAGGATCATTTCAATTGACACAGAAAAATATTTGGCAAAATTCAATACCTTTTCAAAATAAAAATACCAGACAAACCAGGCATAGAAGGTGCATAGGTGTATTTCGTTTTGCTGTCTTCACTTGATTGTGCTTTGAAGATAATCCTTTTTTCCCCAAATTGAAGGTCTGTGAACACTCTGTGGCAAGCAAGTCCATCAGTGCCACTTCGCAACAGCGCCCGCTGCCTACAAGTCACTGTCCCATTTTGGTGATTCTTACAGTTATTTCAGACTTCTTCATCATTATCACACTCCTCATGGTGGTCTGTAATCAGGGTTCTTAGATATTACAGCTGCAGTTGTTCGGGGCATCATGAACCATGTCCGTATGAGGACAGCACACTTCATCCACAGATGTGTATGTTCTGACTGTTGTATCATCTCCCCGTCTCTCTCCCTATGCACAAGCCTTCCTGTCTCCCCTGAGACACAACACTACTGAAATCAGGCCAAGCAGAAACCCTAGGATGGCCTTAAGTGTTTAAGTGAAGAGTTGCCTTTCTCTCGCTAGAAATGATTAAGCTTGGTAAGAGACGCATATTGAAAGTTTAGACAGGCCCAAAGCTAGGCCTCTTACGTCAAACAGTTAGCCAAGTTGTGAATATAAAGGAAAAGTTCTCAAAAGAAACTGAAAGTGCTACCCAGTGAACACACGAATGATAAGAAAGCAAAAGCAAAATAGCCTTACTGCTGATATGGAGAAAGGGGGTCTGGATAGAACATCAGACAGTCACAACATGCCCTTAAAAGTCAACACCTAATACAGATCGAGACCTTAACTCTCTTCCATTCTAGGAAGGCTAAGAGATGAACGAGTTGCTGGAAAAAAGTCTGAACTTGGCAGAAGTTGGTTCATGAGGTTTAAAGAAATATGCTGTTTCCCTGTAGCATTAAAGTGTGAGGTGAAGCAGCAATTGCTGATGCAGAAGCTGCGGCAAGTTATCCAGAGGATTTAGCTAAGACAATCCATGAAGGTGGCTACAACGAAACAGATTTTCAACACAGGCAAACAGTCTTATACTGGAAGAAGATGCCATGTGGTACTTCGACTGCCAGAGAGGAGAACTCAATGCCTGGCTTCAAAACTTCAGAGGCTGACTCTTATTAGGAGCTAATGTAGCTGGTGACTTTAAAATAAAACCACTGCTCACTTACCATTCTGCAAATCCCAGGGCTCTTAAGAATAATGCTCCATCTACTCTGCCTGCGCTCTATAAATGGAACAACAAAGTCTGGATGACAGTGCATCTGTTTACAACAGGACCGACTGAATATCTTAAGCCCACTGTTGAGACCTACAGCTCAGAAAAAAAGATTCTTTCCAAAATATTACTGTTCACTGACAGTGTCCCTGGTCACCCAAAAGCTCTGATGAAGATGTACAAAATTAAGGTTGCTTTCACGCCTGCTAATAACACAACACCCCTTTTGCAGCCCAAGGATCAAAGACTAATTTTGACTTTCAAGTCTTACTACCTAAGAAAAACATTTTGTAAGGTAATTGCTGCTGTAGTGACTTCTCTGATGGATCTGGGCAAAGAGACCTGTAAACCTTCTAGAAAGGATTCATCATACTAGATGCCATGAAGAACAAAGAAGTCAAAATACCAACATTAACAGGAGTTTGGAAGAAGTTGATTCCATCCCTCCTGGATGACTTTGAGGGGTTTGAGACCTCAGTGCAGGAAGGAACTGCAGCTGCGGTGGAAACTGCAAGAGAACTAGAGTTAGAGCTGGAGCCTAAAGACAGGACTGAATCGCTGAAACCTCACGGTAAAACTTCAATGGATAAGGAGCTGCTGCTTATGGATGAACAAAGTGGTTTCTTGCGCTGCAATCTACTCCTGGTGAAGATGCTGTGAAGACTGTTGAAATGACAACAAAGAAATTAGAATATTACATAGACTTGGCTGATTAAACAGAGGCAGGTTTGAGAAGACTGCCTTCAATTTTTCTACTGTGTATAAAATACTATAAAACAGTATTGCTGCTACAGAGGAACTGTTTGTGAAAGAAGAGTCAATCAATTCGGCAAACTTCATTGTTGTCTTAAAATAAGACACAGTCACTACAACCTTCAGCAACCACCACCCTGATTAGTTGGCAGCCATCAACACAGAGGCCAGATCTTCCACAAGCAAAACGATTATGACTCACTGAAAGCTCAGATGATGGCTAGCATTTCTGTTAAGATATTGATATTTTTAGACATAATGCTACTGAACTCTTAACAGACTGCAGTATAGTACACACATAACTTTTATATACCCTGGGAAACCAAAAAATTTGTGCAATCTACTTTATTGCAATACTTGCTTTATTTCAGCTGGCTGAAACAAATCCATAGCATCTCTATGTCTGTACCTCAATGTATCAAAAGCTATATATGAGACTCACACAGTGAATACTATGCTCGGTGGTAAAAGACTGACAACTCTGCTCTTAAGATGAGGAACAAGGCAGAGGATGCCTGCTTTCGCCATTTCTATTAACATAGTAAGTTCCAGCCAGAACAATTAGGCAGCAAACGAAAAGAAAGGCATTCACATCGGAAAGGTAGAAGCAAAATTATCTTTGTTCAAAGATGACATACAGTTGGCCTTGAGCAACACGGGTTTGAACTATGAAGATGCACTTATACATGGATGTTTTTCAACACACCCAGCATGAACCAATCCGTGCTCGGCTGAAAATCCCAGACGCAGAGCTACAGGTGACGGACTCCAGCCCGTGCAGAGTCTGCCATCTGCGGCCGGCCCTGAAACTCATCCCCATGGGATACCAAGAGATGACTGGGATCTCATGCGTATAAAATCTCAAAGATTCTGCAAAAAATTGTTAAGACTAATAAAAAGATTCAGCAAACTAGCAGACTACAAAATCAATGAGCAAAAATCAACTGCACTTCTGTACACTAAAAATGAAAACTCCAAAAAGGAAGCGAAGAAAAACAATTCCGTTCACAATAGTAGCAAAAAGAATAAAACACTTAGGAATTAACACAAAGGAAGTGAAAGTACTGTACAATAAAAACTACCACATTTTATTGAAAGTAAAAACACAAAGAGACACTCCATGTGCTACACAGTACGGTGACTATAGTAAAAATACTGTACTGTATATATAGAAGTCATTAACAGAGTAGATCTTAAAATCTGTCATCACAAGAAAAAAAATCATGTAGCTATGTGTGTGACAGATGTTACCTACACTTACTGGGTGATCATACTGCAGTATAAATAAATATCAAATAATTATGCTGTACCCCCCCAAACAATTTCATATGTTCATTTTTATCTCAAGTAAAAATTAAAAACTCCTTATGTATAGGGGTTAAAAAAAAAAAAGACATCCCATGCTCATGGGTTGGAAGACAATATTATGAAGTCAAAACTACCCAAAGCTAGCTATACATTCAATGGAATCCTTATCAAAATCCCAAAGCGGTTCTCTGGAGAAACAGAAAGTCTTTTCAACAAACAGAACTGGGAAAGCTGAATATCCACAAACAAAAGAATGAAGTTGGACCCTTACCTAATACCATACACAAAAGTTAACTCAAAATGGATCAGAGACCTCCATTAAAAGCTAAAACTATAAAACTATTAGAAGAAAACAAAGGGCAAAAGCTTCACTATGGATTTGGCAATGATTATTGATATGACAGCAAAAGCAGAGGCAAAAAAATAACAAAGTGGATTTCACAAAAATTAAAAAAAGTTGTGCATCAAAGGTCAAGGGGTTAATATCCAGAATATGGGTAGAACTTCTGTTAACTCAACAATAACATCAACAACAACAAAACCAAGCAACATAATTTAAAAATGACAAAGGACTAGAATAGACATTTCTCTGAAGAAGATATGCAACTGGCCAACAAGCATATGAAAAGATGCTCAACATCATGGATCATCAGGGAAATGCAAAGCAAAACTACAGTGAAACTACAGGAGGGCTACCACCAAAGAGAAGAGAAGAGAACGAGTGAGTGTGGAGACACTAAGACCCCGGGCACTGCTGGTGCGAATCTAAGACGGGGCAGCTGGCAGTTACCGCATGATCCTGCAATTCTACTCAAAAACCCAGAAGAATTAAAAGTGGGGTCTCAAAGGACATCTGTGCCCCCACGTTCACAAAAGCCAAAGCATGGAAGCAATCTACAAGGCTGTCACCAAGAAACGGGCAAGCAACATGCTATTATGTACATTCGCTGGGCTATTATTCAGCCTTAAAATGAGAGGACATTCTGACGCCTGCTACAGCATGGGTGAGCCAAAATGAGATACGGCAGTCAGAGACAGACAAGCACTGTAGGGTCCCATGCACCAGCACTCACAGCACGGAGAGCAGGATGGAGGCTGACAGGGGCTGGGGAACTGCGGAATATTATCTAACGGATTTCAGTTTTCCAAGATGAAAAGTGCTCTGGAGATGGGTGGTGGGGATGAACATGAATCATACGAACACTTGGTGTCTGTGAACCCCACACTAAAGCGTGGTTAAGACAGTAGATTTCACGTCACATGTGTTTTACCAGGAGCGAGAAGTGGAAAGGAAAGGCTGCTCACAGTCGCACGGCTAGTGAGCGGCAGACGGAGACTAGAAAGCAGGTGTTCTGATCCTAAAGCTGGTATTGCTGCCACGGCAATGGGCCACTTTTCAGGGTGCACCTCACAAGCCCCCCCACTCCAACCCTGCATCTTGCTTTCCTCCACAGAGCCCGATGTCACTTATCAACGTCATCTAAGTAGCAGAAGGGGGCTCTGACAGGCCTGGGGACAGAAGCAGAAAGCCACGGCTTGATTCTCTTTCTGACTTAGCACCACATGCTGTCAGCTGCCCGTGCTGGGGGTGTGGGTGGGATGGGCTGTTTGTTTTAGGAGATGTGCATTGGAGTCTTACAAAGTTCATGTTAATACATCGGAGCTGTCGCATATAAAAACCGTCAAGACCGGAAGCGTTGCGCTGCGGACAGGTGTCAGGTCAGCCTCCCTCAGCCCTGCAGGGTGACTGATGTCATCGGTGGGGAGGTGGGAACACTGGCTCTGAGCAGGACTGGGCTCCAGACCCTACGCCACCGTTGCAAGAGGCAGCAGGTCAACCAGAGCACAGAGGTGAGGAGACGCCTGCCTTTTCTCAGCCCCTCGGTAGAGGGGTCAAGTGAGATGACAGGACAGCCCCCTTACTCCCGAGGGTACAAAGGACCAGAAACCCCAGCCGTGGGTCCCGGAGGCCAGCGGCAGAGGCAGGTGCTCCGGGCCCGCACACTGCTGGGCGCTCTTGGCTCATCGCCCTGCAGGCCGTGGTCAGGGAGGGCCGGGCACGCACCTCTGCAGGAGCAGCGACGGGAGGGAGAGCACGGGAGACAGACCCCGGGAAGCAGCGCCCACCACACCTGCTCTGCTCAGAACTTCCAGCCCAGCTGCTGATGCATCTTCTTCTGGACCAGTGGCTCTCTACCAAGGCTGACTCTGTCCCAAAGGGACACCTGACCAAGTGTGGGGACATGAGCTGAGGGTGGGGTGAGGTCCTCCGGGACCTCAGGGATGGTGCCCCCACCACAAAGTGCCCCAAAGTGTCGGCAGCACTGAGGGTGCGAGCCCTGCTCTGGAGAAAGGCGGGAGAGCCAGCTCTGCCCCGAACTCAGCTAGTGGAGACGCTCACCAACTGTGCCAAAGGAACAGGCCTGCTTGAAAAGCCATGAGGCTTCACTTCTGCTTCCTCCTTTGCTAAGGAGGAAGGCCAGAAATTTCAGGCTCTGTGCGTTTGTATTCACACCCCTGCTGGGGCCCTCCATAACTTTGGTGACACATTTTCCCCAGGCAGTCCCTGGGGCAGGGGCCTCACCACAGCCCAGCTCCTGGCCCCTCCTGCCTGAGATCAAGGGTGGCTATCCTCTCTCCCCAGCGAGTTCATCAGATTTGAGTTTATTTTTAAACCAGCAAGCACTCCAGTCACTCTCATCTTCCATGAGCCAACAGTCCCTTTGTCTCATTTTCTGCCCGATTCTAGAAGGAACAAGAGGCAGTATGACCACCATGGGCCCTCGGGTGGGTCGCGTGCAGGATCAGCACTCTCACCCGGCAGAGGTGCCATCGTGAACACGGGACGCGCTGGGCACAGTGACAGGCAGCCATCGTTACACGGACCCACGGGACCCAAAGCCCCCAGACAGGTGTGAAGCCGGCAGGCAAACGTCCTTAGTGTTTCAGAGAGAGAAAACAAGCTGGCTTCTAAACAAAGCCATCTTCCTTTTGGGGATAAATTAGAAGTTCAAAACTATCATGTTAAAAACAGGAGCGACAGCAGACTGCGTCGTACCTTGGTGACTTCACACAGTTGTTCACTTTGTCTTTAGAGACACGCCCCTGGAGAATAAGGCCCAGCGAGCTCACACACGCTGAGAAAGTCTGTCTGCAGCCCAGACTGCAGGGCAGCGGGTCTGGGCCACACTGGGAGGCGCAGGTGCACGACCCGGCCGTGTAACACTATACATACCTTGCTCCCCGTAAGCTGTGCCAGGTGAGGTTTCAGCTCTTCTCCGATTACGGAATAAATTGCTACTAAGCAAAACACACTGGCCTTGCGCACGCTGCTTTCGGTGTTGTCGTAACCCTGCGGCCAGAGGGACACAGAGAGGAAAGCGAGATCAAAGCTCTGCCCGACTGATGGCATTGCATCAATGCATCCACACTCTCACACTTCAACCTCGGCCTTGCTGGGAGCTGTCTGGATGCCCCTGGGCTCTGCCGATGAACCCCGAAAGCTCTGGCCCCAAAGAGGCCACATGCAATAGCGTCAAGAGTGAGCTGGTTTTGGGGTGGCAGGCAGGAGGCTGGTGAGCTGGTCTCCTCCACAGAGAATGATGCTGTATCGTGAGCTGCCAAAAAACGCTGGCAGCACCAGACAAGACATGTGAGAGAAGAGACTGAGAAAAGGAAATTAAGGGGGAAAGTAAGTGACTTCTTCTCACCATGGTAAAGCAAACCTCACACGTGCAAACCCCTTTAAAGAAATGAGAACTGTCGCTCACTCTGTGGATGAAACTCCCCACTGTCCGTGGATCGTCCTGCAGTGGGGCAGACCTCCACACCCCTCTCCAGCTGGCCCACAGCCTAGCTCCTCCCTCC
Source organism: Hydropotes inermis (assembly GCA_020226075.1). Taxonomy (NCBI): domain Eukaryota; kingdom Metazoa; phylum Chordata; class Mammalia; order Artiodactyla; family Cervidae; genus Hydropotes; species Hydropotes inermis. The sequence goes on along the minus strand of CM035281.1, from coordinate 5,713,804 downwards.
CCAAACCCAGACGGGACCTTCCGCTTCTCTCCAAGTAGTTTTTGGGACCTTTCGGACTTTCTGCCTTTCCCTCCGCCTGGGATGATCCAGCCCTCGGCTGTGTGTGTTTGCAAGTCCTGAGCCCCGTGCTCAGCAAACAGCAGCGTTTATTAAGTGTAAAGCCAATGTCTGTCTACCCTTCTCCACTGAAATTTCTCTCTAGGGCCCAAGTCTAAACCACCTCTTCTCTGAGCCCTTCAACCTAGAGATCAGCCTCCACCCAGATCTCAGAACCACCCACATCCACCCCAGTAACTCAGCACACAGCACCGGCCCTGACCTGCAGCTGTTGGTACAGGAGTACCAAGCCCCAGAGAGGGCTGTCAACTCCTTGACAGGCTCCGAGCAGAAGGCACCGAGCAGAAGGCACCTTGCCTTCCAGAGTCTATTTAACTCAATGCCTCACGCTTATAAGGGTTTCAATTACTACTTGTTGGCCAGATTAGGACAAGGACCACTGTTTGATGTTGGGTTCCACAGCTCACCCTGCCCAGGGCTGGGCCCATCAGCCATGCAGTAAGGAATGAACAACAAAGAAAGATCAAAACATGTTCACAGTAAACAGAAAGTTCATTCTGTGGGCCCCAGGTCTGGGCTGCCTGGAAGAACTTCCTCTGCGTTCAGGGAGGGTGGGCCAGGAGAGACCACACCCACCCCATGCGCTGGGGCTCACCTGCAGCAGGCCTGGGATGATGTCTGCGAGGAGCTGCAGCAAGGACTCCTTGGCGATCCTCTCAACAACTTTGGTCTGCATCTTGATGGCGGCCAGGTTGATGGGGTAGTCTGCTGTCTGGACGATGGGGCACAGCACTTTGATGCACTGCTCTGGATGGATGGAACTGGCCAGCGTGGATGCAGCCTCCTCGGCAGCCCTCACCACCTGAAACATGCCCCCAGGTGAGTGAGCTCCACAGCACAACACACACTTCAAAGGCCAAGCGACAGGCACGCGGCGCTTAGTGCTAGAAACCCCCGGCCACCACCGCCACCCCTGGCTACGCTTTCACGCCAACAGGGTCAGCCGGAGGAGCAGGGGCAGAGAGGTAACCTTACTCTAAAAGAGCCACATTCTGCGCTCCAGCTCATAAGACCCTTAGAAACGTTACAGCCATGATTAATTTCTTCCTACTATCCTTCCCTAACCTGTGTGCGCTCGTGTGTTCACGCATCCCTGGGTGGCAGCGGCTGAGCTGAGCATAGGCCTCAGAGGCAAGGTGGTGCTGGGCAAGGTGGGTGGTCCGCGTGGAGGGGCTGCACGAGGATGCAAAGGTTCAGGAGGCAGCAGGCGAGGCCACAGAAGCAGGCGGGGTCCCCAGGCTGCGGTCTGCTACCTTCCAGTTGGCCAGGAGTAGATGGAAGGAAGTGGACAAGCCAGAGCCCTGCCAGCCACTTTGGTGTCCAGGCTGCTCCCTTCACTTTTTCTCACTGCTGCTCACTTATGCTCGTTACTTGGCTGGCAGGATGCACTCACCTCACCGGAACCCCCAGGAAGCTCCCGATGCGCCGTGACCACTGCACTCACATGCTTTGATGACACGGTCTCCCCCACGAGACTAAGGGCTCCTTGGAGGTCAGTGCCCATCTCAGCCACCTGCTGTCCCCCATGCTCAACAGTGTCCACTATGCACTAAA
>CM035281.1:5693757-5712123 GCA_020226075.1 Hydropotes inermis | reverse complement strand
AGCTCAATAAATGCTGGTCCAGCTCATTTTCCCACAGCATGCGTGTGTGTGTGTGTGTGTGTAAATGTTCATGACTGGCAGGCAGCTCCAGGGCGTGCCTTGGAGGTCAGTGCCCATCTCAGCCACCTGCTGTCCCCCATGCCCGTGTGTGTGTGTGTGTGTGTGTGTGTGTGTGTGTGTGTGTGTGTAAATGTTCATGACTGGCAGGCAGCTCCAGGGCATGCCTTGCTGATCTGCATTTACATGTTCCAATGGAGGAGCTGGCCCAGAAAAGGAGGAGGAAGTCAAGACATCTCCAGAGGACCAAGTTGGGCTTTGGGGAAATCAAACGTGCAAGGCCCAGAAGGTCCATTCCGGGTGACACAATGAAAGGGCAACAGATCTGTCCTTTGGAAAAGAGACTTGAGTTCAGTTTAGTTTTCGCCAGTGATCGGTTTGTTTGGAGAACAACAGCGTATCGTTAGAAGGGCCCCATCATGCAGCAATCACTAGATGAAGTATTCTTCTTCTTCCTCAGTTCATGTGTGTCCTGAGGACTGTGGTCTGTCCACAGCATACTTGGGAAAGCCACGTGTTTGGCCTGTGACACACGGCTAGGCAGATGGAGGAAGAGGGGTCCATCCCTTCTCTAATTTGGCCCTGTACTGGGACAGCAATGCCCTTGAACTGTAAGAAATCACTGTGTACAGGTGTCACAAGACGCTGGTCAGAAAACTGAGTAATACTAACTGGTGAAATCTGATGTCTTAGTTTTTAAACATGGGGGGAGGAAAAAATGCAAGGGTCAGAAAATACTGGGTGATTTCATTGATTGTATCCCAAACTGGAAAACACTGATGTAGAGCAACGTAAGAGACCACCAAGACGGGGAGAGAGCGGGTTGGCAGGGGGACACAGGACGGGGGGGGGACTGGGAAGCAGTCCTGGCGGCCGCACCTGAGTCTCGACAGGAGTAAAGCAGAAGCCTCCTGGCGCCCCTCAGGGATGCCCAGGGCACCGACCGGACAGGGAGATAAATGGCCAGGTTTCCGGCGAGGCTCTCTCGCGAGGGTTTTCTCCTCCCCACCAGCCTCTCCAGGCTTCACTCTTATCCAGGTCACGGGCGTTAACCTGCAGGGAGCTGCTGGGGAACAGACCAGCTTGGGTATGTGGAGCTGAAACCTGAGCCCAAGGAGAACTTCCTCTGATAAAACTCAGGAATTCTTGAAGTTGCTTGCAGGAAGCATTTAATCAAACATAGGCTTTCTGAAAATGCCTAAAGAGAAAATGCCAGAAGCTGCACTTCCAGGAGGTCCATCTGAGGCCCCCCTTCACAAGGCGGCAGCGAGTTTCCCAAGGCAGACGCTGTTTTTGGCACAGGGGATTGCTGCTCTTGACTTCCCTCCGCATGCCAGGCTCCCGGCTGCTGGCCGGCTGCCTGACGCAGGGTGAACTTTAAGTTTCAACCCTGTGTTCTATGTAACATAAGAAGCAAAGATTATAAATGTAAGCAAGCAGAGAGCAAAGTAAACACGGGCGACAGAGAGGAGGAGAGCGCTCTGTGGCAGGCACGGGGGCCAGAGGGGCAAACAGGAGTTCTCAGAGACGGTGAAGACGATGAGAGAGGGTGGGGTCAGGCAGACTTCTGGGTCATTACCAACCCCAAGTGACCAAAACGGTTCCAATTCTGCTGATTTTTCTGCAGTACAGTAGAAACACAGGAATTCTTCTTTTTCAAAGTCAGTGAATTAACAGTGTCTAGCTCGGAAAAGCATAATCTCCTTATCTAACTTTTTAAAAAATGAGGTCATTACTCAAGAATACTGATGAATGTTTGCTTAAAGATAAGGTTTCTGTGAGAGCACAGAACTGTCACAATTTGAAGTGCATGCTTTAGGTTTACAAAGACTGACTGCGCCCTGTCACAGGCACGGCAGTGTAGCTGGCTGACTACCATGAACAAGCAAGCAAGCGTTCAGAAATGACGACAAGCAGGTACACCCAGTTAGCGGTGGCAGTTTAGTCACTAAGCCGTATCCGACTCTTGCGACCCCCGTGGACAGAGGAGCCCGCCAGGGCTTCTGCAGGCAAGGATACCAGAGTGCGCTGCCACCTCCTTCTCCAAGGCACACCTAGTTCAGCCCCAGGCACTTAAAGCTAAGGGAGACGCGGGCACCACCTTCTGGGGAAAGCCGGGAAGACCTCACAAAACAGGCAGGACGACGGGGTTGCGTGCCCACCATGGTGGGGAGGCCGTCTCTCTGGTGGGATGGTCTCCACCGGGGACCGGAAGCCAGCATGCAAGTCCCCGTCCGTCAGGCCTGGCCCCAGAGGGAGGGCGGGAAGGAAAAAGCTTCAGCGTCCAAGCTCGGGGACCTAGCTCTGTTGCCAGTGAGGTGAGGCCGAGGGACGCCTCTTGTACTGTCTGCGCCTGCTTCCCTCGTAAGTAAAATGAAGGGGGTGCTGAATCCGTTATGCCGACGTCAGTTTGGATGGCAACACTTTATCTCCCTACCCTACCTAGACAGTACTTTCTCTTGAAAATGCACATGCACGATTTCAAAAGGCAGAGTCCACATCAGTCTCTAACCACACAGCCATCACACTCTCCCCTCCAGGGGCAGACTGAGCACAACACCGGCTCTGAGGTGGAGACTCACTCTGTCCCACCTCAAGGGGTGGAATCACAGCCAACGGGGAACAACGCTGTGGGGTCAGAGGGGCTGGACACCCAGGGGGTGGCCATGGCTGCCGCCCTGGAGGATGCCAGGAGTGCCGGGCTGGCTGGTCCCTAGAGGAGTCAAGGAGACGGAAGACGCGCAGCACAGAGAAGGCTCCTCTGCATCTCCCAAAACCCGTCAACTCCTGGCATTTCCTGGCCTCGAATGCAGGAGTGTGATGGCCACTCCAGTGTGGACACCGAGTCAACCAATATGGGAGCCCAATACACACAGCCCACAGTTAATTCACCCACATTTCAATAGCCTTCTGACATGTATTTCAAGAAACGCAGTGATTTCTGGTTTACATAAAACAGGAAAATCCCAACCACAATTCTGTTCAGAACCGGTCTACCTACTTCAGTGGAAGAGGATTAAAAGGACCGTGTCTGCAGTTTTCAACAGCGTTAGCTTCCTCACTCCCTTGACATGAATGTCAGCCCTACGAGGGGCAGGCGTCCTGCAGCCCCAGTTCACCTCGAGTGCCGGCACTTCCGACGCTCAGGAGGCTGAGACCCATCCCCAGCTACGCAACTAACCAACTGGTCAACGCAGGATGAGGACTAGTCTCCAGACCCCAAAGCTCTGATGTTAAACACATCTTTCATCACCATCCTTCAACCTTCATTTGCCCTACACCAAACCACTTGACTGCTTTCTCCAGACAAGTTCTCTCTCTTGGTAAGACACCCTTTCTGAGGCTATGGAAGCAAAGGGCAGGTGTCACAGCTGGCTCCTAGAAGGTAGATCACCAGAGAGGAGGGGCCGTGTCTCCTTGCCCTGAGTAACTGGGGCAGCGGCTGCCATCTCTCAGGGCTGGACACTGTGCCTGGCACGTCACGGCCACGCCTGGGGACACGATGGTGCAGCAGACCCGGCCCAGACACATCCCCCCGGCCCATGGCCTGCACTAGGCCCGCTGCCTGACTCATGTCGTCAGCGCCCTCCCAGTGCACCCCAAACTCCTAGAGTGCTTCCCTCTGGACCCCTCTGCTCTAACCTGAACTAAACCGCAAGTTCCCTGAAGTCTAAAACACTCCCCAACCCCCCTCCCCTGTGCCTCCAATCATAAAACATTTACCAGAGTTTGTGCTAAGAGTGTCAAACTGGCTCAGCAACTTTGACCCTCTAAACAACTATATAGGTTTCTGGTTTTGTCTTTTTGTTACAAGGCTAAAAGTTACAATGGAAATAGGGCTTCTGGCCACATGCCAAGATTGGGCCCAAAGAAAACCGGAGATTTGGAATCTAGGAAGGTTTAGGCTTGTTATTCAATAGCAGCCTCCATTATCTTGAGGCCAGATGACATGCAGATAACCGTGCAGCGCACTCCCTGGGCTAACAGATTAGGAAAACCAAGGCCCAGAGAGGTGGAGGAACCTCTCCGCACTCACACTGCTCGCCAGAGTGCGCTGACACGCGGCCGCTGCCCCAGGAAGCTTCTAAGGGCCATTCCAGAGCCAAGGATTTGGTGAAGCCTTGGCAAGAATGATTTTGACTGGGATTTGAAGCGGAATATCAGCTCATCACTAAAGCACTTTCTCTCTGACACACCACTGCTTTGCACAGGCCATGCTATTTGCCAAGAGGGCCTGCAAAGTTCCATTTAAAAAACAGTCTGGTTTAGCTTTTTTAATTCTCTGCAATCTTAAAACATGGAATTAACTAGGAATGATTTCAAAATAAAACCCCAGGGAGACATAAGAGTGGTTGTTTTATATTTATTTAAGAATCAAACTTCCCCAAACAAGCCAAACCACCTGAGGCTGGATTCTGATGCCTTAAGCACCAAGACTTCTGTGGGGCAAACAAGGTCTGGTGACCCCACAGAGTGACACAGACTGAAGCTGATATTTTTCTCTTTTAACAGGCAAATGTAATTGAACATTCACTACGTGGCCGAGGTCAGTGAAAGCAAAGCCTAATGGTTGAAGTATACTGTGTTGGCCAATGTTATGGCCCAACAGAATATCTTCAAAGAAAGAGAGTTGATGCTTCTCTAAAGTTCAAACAGAACTCTGACGGAGGACCCCAACACTCTGGCTACCACGTGTAAGCCACGGAGCCTGGGAGCAACAGCTGCTCTTACATTAAACGTGTGTAAAGTGATTAACAGCTAGTACACCAGCCGCCTGCCTCTGAGACGATACAGACGTCTGAAGACGGCTTTAGGAAACAAAGTCTGTACCGCGTCTGACAGTGTCAAGACACGAGCCTTCACGTCCCGTATCGGATTCTGCGGCGTGTTCGGCAGCCACACTACACAGTGGGGATCAGGCAGACAGCACGGCTGGAGGCCGGATGCTGCACAGAAAACTCAGCTTTCCATCTCTATATTCGTGCTCCCACTGACCCCAGAACTGCATTCATAGTATCAATGCTCATATCAGATCTAAGTCGTCTCTTAATCATTGATAGACAGATTCAGTACCAGCCCTAAGAGACGGATTACAAGTTCTAAGATAAGAAGCACTGAAGTTAATGGAGTTTTTTTTGAAAAACAGAAAGTGGGCATAGGATCTTAAAAGGTCACTATCAAGGCCTTCGCCCGTTAAGGTGTTTGCTAAAAAGCAAACACCACTGCAAACCACAGTAACTTCATTAACGAGCTATTGAAATGCAACAGCATATTTACTAAAAAGATAAAAACACAGAGTTAGATAATTTAAGAAATCTATGTATTCAGATAGGGAATATGAAAACATACTTAACCTAACAAACACCTACTTTTTAAACAAATTGGTCCCCAAACCCTCTATCTTGCTTATTGTAAAATGTCTATGTTAGCTTAGGATAAATCAGGATGAGACAGGTTTAGCGCCTGGTATGTTTCAGTGTGACAGTGTTTTGCACACATGGCTCCTCCTGCTAAAGACCCTCAGAACACTGCCCTCAGCTTATCGGGAAAAAAACAAGACAATTTAGCAGCCCTGCTTGAAGCATCTTCCCTAAAGGCTTTATGACATGTTTCAACCTATTAGAAACCGTATTTCAAGAAGTCCTTCATGCTACAGCCCCAAAGCTAGATCTAGTATGCATCATGCCAGGGCCCTGCCACAGCAGCTCCTCGTCAACCCGCCAGTCCATCTCCTTCATCTCCTGTGAACACAAAACTAGCCTCTTATGGAGGAGGTTCCAGGAGCTACGGCCCAGGATGAGCACACTTTGGAAGTGCCAACTGGACAGGAAGAGACTTGGGCTCTGTCTGACTGGTAACTGGGTCTAGAAACACCTTGGATCCTTTCCAATAAATATGAGAATGATGTTTGAATAAACGTTTGAATGTACTGGTGAGAAAATATAATAACCAGATAAATACTGTGTGTGATGTTAATTTCATATGCCAACAGAAACACACAGGTGCCAAGTTAGGAGTTTCAGTGTGGAGTTTCATAAGGGAAAGGACACAGGCAGCAAGTCAAGGTGAGTCTGCAGGTATGCAAAGCAGGCAGGCCTGCCAGCAACGGCACTCCTCTCAGGACACAGTGTTTCCTCTACCTGCCTTGCCAGGAAATCAGTGACAGCTGCGTGGGGACCCTGGGTCACAAGAATTCCACACAACCAAGTGCTGCTAAATTTGCTTCAGGCAGCACGTATTTTCTGCTTGTGTCCCTCAGGCAACCTAAAGGACTTCACAGCTGAGAACCTTCTCTCCTCCACCTTTTGTCTTGCAGGGGAAAAAAAAACAGAACCCCTCACGTAACCAGCAATATATGCCAGTCAGGGTCCACTGTCCAGGTTCTGAAGGTTAACATCAGGACAGCCACTGTGAAGACAGACATCTCCCACGGGGATGGCCAGTGGCTGTCACACAGGGCTTCACCTTAATGCCACATTCTCAGTTATGTCCTCTCCTCTGAAAACAACTGATATCATATGCATGTAAGAGATCACCCATTTTATTTTTTTTTGATCATGTATTCTCATTAAGGAGAGGCCATTATGGTTTACAACAAAAGTCAGCATGGGCCTGTTTGCCCCTTAAAAGACACAAGACCTAGCTTGCATCTTGGTTCTGCCAAAAGCTGCCACGCGTGCATCACCTGACAAAGGATGGGAATTCCTGGACCCTCTTCCTCACCTGGGAACAATTACGTTGACCACTGTCGGCTTCTCTGGTCCTTGACAATCATGTTGACTGCCATCAGCTAATCTGGTCTTTACACTGTTTTCAAAGAGTTACTGTGAGTGCAAAGTGTTTTGCTCACATGTGAGTGACGATGATCACCAGCAGGCCACTGAGCCAGACTTCCAAAGTGTACGTTGGTGGTTTGCACACACACCTGTCGCTTATACCCCTGTGTTTTGCTAGGACTGCTGGGTGGAGACATGCCTGGACAGAGCAGCAGCCTCAGCCTCACGGAGCCTGCAGTCATGCAGGAATCTGAGGAGGCCAGACCGCCTCTGTTCAGCAGCGGTCACGTAACTGCTGAAGAGGAAAAACTCCAGGATTTAGGGTCTGATTCTCGACGTGAATATAAGAACTGTTCTAATCACAGTTCCTTTAGTCCATGACTATGCTCACGAGAGTCACACAGGAGCCAAGGCTGAACTGACCACGTGATTACGTCTCACTTAGGAGTCAAACCCACCGTGTCACATCGAGGTTCCTACCCTTAAATGAACGGCTGCTATCCACAGTGAACTTCACTGCAAGGGTGGCGCTGAAATCATCTTCATTCAGGACAGCTCCACTCACCTCCCTACTCTCTGGCGGCCTCTCAATACTCCAAGGACTGGGAATAACAGGTACCGGGACAGTTCAACAAGTGACTGGGCAATGCATGGACTGTCCACATCTACACACAAGTCCAAGCCCAGAAGCGTGTGTTCTGGGACAGGCCTGAGGAGCGGGAACCCCAGCAGGGTGAGTTTCTCACGACCAGGAGTTGGTGGAGCAGGCGGCGCTGCCACCAGGCCCAGAGCCCGCAGAGAGGAGCATGCTGCCAGGGAGGGGGAGAGCGCACGTGCCCGTCTCACCCAACACCCCTGCGGAAAACATGTGACGACAGCCACCGAGGGCGGCAGGGCTCTGAGGAGAGAGGCTGGCCGTGCGTCCATCCCTGGTCCTGACTGCAGGGGGAGGGCCAGCCTGCTGGACAGCAGTGGAAGCCCGGCCGTGGGCACCTGCGGGGGCACGGGCTCTGCACCGCTGCTCAGACATCAGGACGGACGTGGGGGTGGGTGTGCACCCGGACCCAGCTCACCTCCTTGTGGGAGTCTTTGTGGGCCTCCAGGGTCTTCATGATCGTTAGCTCCGCGTAGTTTTTAAACCTCGCTGGCTGGTTTCTCAGGATTTCCCGCAACACTCTGAGAGCCAGTGCTCGGATGGAATGCTGGGGCGAGAAGAAAGAAAACATGAGTGAACGGCTCTGGTGCCCCCTGCGCACACGGTCAGCAGGGCCCGACACCAGGTCCCAGGCCTGGGCCTTCTCGGCACCTGCAGGCACCGGGACACAAATGCCAGGCTGAGTGGACACCGGCTCCCCAGACAGCCAGCTCCACGAGGGCAGGCGCTGTGCCCACGGGCACACCCTGGGACCTGGCGCCTATGAGGGACCCGGGACAGCTTCCCGAATGAGCCAAGCTAGGCCCGCATGAGGGTGATTAAGTTCATATCAACCTCCCGGGGGACTTCAGGTTTTCTGAGGGGTAGGTACACATCCGTAAAACACACAAGAGGACCCACACATCTCATCAACCCGCCCCGGCAGACAGTGGCTTTTCTACCAGGACGGCGGAGATCTGCAGATACTCCTGACCTTCGAGGTGAGCAGGTCACCGGGGAGGGGAGCCTGTGCAGAGCTGCTTAAAGTGCGAGTCATGCGTCTGGAGGAAAGCCATTCCAAACAGACGCCTAATCTCAACAAAAGAGGATGGAGTTTACACCAAATAGTGCCAAACGGCACATCCTGATTCTCTGTCACTCACCTGCACAGCCCACACGCTCACACACCATCCCCTGCACTTTCCATGACATCGCTGCTGTCCTGACAAAGCCCCACCAGTACAAGGACTCCAGGAGCCAATACGTACTTTGTTTTAAGAAAAACGAAGACAGATCTTTCATCACTGTCCTTCCACCTTTATTCGCCCTATGCCAAACCACTCAATCTAAGCAGCAGAGAGCCAGTGGGGTCACCATGACGTTCACCAGCCTCTGCGTACCTGTCTCCACTTAAAGTCACCATCAGGGTGACCCCGGCGTGACCTCGACCCTCGACCCTCGGCGTGGCCCACTGCCTCGAAACCTGTCTGGTGCTGTCCTTGAGTAGCTCACCATGCTCCCTGCACTTGTGTGTCTGCTGGCCTGCCGGAGCCCAGAGCACAGAGATGGGTTCTTACTTCTAGAGGTGAATCAGGGAAGTCTCAACACGCCTTCCTGCTGCCACCCGACAGTAGCCACACAGGGGCGGGGGGCGGCCTCTGATCAGGGCGCTCACCCCGGGAAGGGTCATCTAAGAGGTGCCACGTGCAGAGGACGAACCAGGCCGGGTGCAAAAGCCCAGCTCGTCATGTTCAAACGTCACAGTGTGGAGAAGGCTATTTTAAGAATAACAACGGAGGATGACAGAAAACAGTTATAATCTCTGCTTTTGGAATTTCTGTTGCTGGAACCACTAACACATTCAATGGCGAACCAAGAGGGAGCCCCAGGGAGGGCCGCATTTAGTGGGTCTTCCAAAAACAAAGGTCTCATTTCTCAACTGCACAGGAAACATAAGGAAAACTCCTGAGAAGAGAAGCCCATTATTAAAAAAAAACTTCACAAAGTCTTAAGACATTTTGTGAAAGTGACGTGAAGCAGGAACAAGTTTCCCTCAACAACTACAGAGCCTATTACAGAAAACCCCGCATTGAAGCCAGGATGGGGCTTCTCTCCAGTAAGAACAGCACCTTACTAACGGAGGCTCAGAAAACCTGAGAACTGTCTGGGTGTCACCAGGAAGGGCAGCAGAGAGAGGAGGGCAGCCAGGGCCTGGAGACGGAGGGCGGCAGAGTGGAGGGCAGCCGGGGCCCGGGACAGAGGGCGGCAGAGTGGAGGGCAGCCGGGGCCCGGGACGGAGGGCGGCAGAGTGTAGGGCAGCTGGGGCCCAGGACGGAGGGCGGCAGAGTGGAGGGCAGCCGGGGCCCGGGACAGCGGGGCGGCAGAGAGAGGAGGGCAGCTGGGGCCCGGGACAGCAGGGCGGCAGAGAGAGGAGGGCAGCCAGGGCCTGGAGACGCAGGGCGGCAGAGAGAGGAGGGCAGCCGGGGCCCAGGGATGGAGGGTGGCAGAGAGAGGAGGGCAGCCAGGGCCCGGGGACGGAGGGCGGCAGAGAGAGGAGGGCAGCCGGGGCCCGGGACAGTGGGGCGGCAGAGAGAGGAGGGCAGCCGGGGCCTGGGACAGCGGGCAGACGGGAAGGCAGGCCGCTCACATCCTTGTCCCCGAGGGTCTCGAGCAGCAGCAGTAGGATGGTCTTGAAGTGCTCCTCCCAGACGCCCAGGCTGTCCTCGCGCGTGATCTTCAGCAGCTCCAGCAGTGCGCCCTTCCGCTCCTCCACGCGCTCGTTGTGGTTGGATAGCTCCTTCAGGAGGTCTGCCACCAGGTCCGCGTGGTCAATGGGCACTTGGGGACACAAGACAGAGGCTCAGCCCTGTCGACAGGACCCCACCCTGCTCCCCAGCCTCCGGGAGGTCCCCACGGGCCGGCCACACCTGCCCTTGGCACTGGCCTCACTCCATACCCTCGGCAGGTACCCTCACCAGCTCAATGGTGAAAACAGATGTGCAAAGGGGCAGCGCCTCCACTCGGCCTGGCTTTTTCGCCCCCCTATTTCAGACAAACAAGAACCCCCAAAGCCCCTCCCGGGCCTCCTTCCCAGCTCCACTCCCTGCACCCGGCCTCAGCCAGGCCCCTCAGGGCCACCCCCACTCCTCTCAGACCCCCGAGCGTACAGTTTCCTCCACCACCACACCTGAGCCATCAACGTTCATCCCCTGCTCCAGCGTCCACAGCGTAAACACACGCTGGTCACAGTGTCCGGGCAACCCACAGACTACCTACTCACAGACCGCAAGGTCTGCTGACATCATGCAGTGTAACGCCTGTGGGGACCTGACCGTGGTCTGCACAGCAGAGCAACATGTCCTCTCTCTGTACATGTTCTTTTAAGAGACCTCAATACTCTTAAATACTCACTTTAAATAGAAACACAAAGACAGACCATGAGAAACCTCAATTTGTACTCCTCTTAAGCTTCTAAGCTTCTAAGACTGAAGAACACACACTAAGGGAGTTGATGTCTTAAAGAACCCTCTGGTGTCTCCCCTGCTAGCCCACCTTGTCCTTTAAGCCTTTTAGCATACAGTTGGTGGATAAACTGTAGCTGACAGCTTCGCCTCGTCTGTCTTAAATAAGACCGGCAACTGGGTGAGTTAAACACTGTATCGATCCTATGAATAAAGAAGGGAAACGGCCCAGGACTCCCAGAAAGTGCAAACCCAAATAAGGCCTCTGCTGCTAGCCTCCCGCCCAGCAGACGGCTGGGTAGGCTGAGCTGCTCCCACCAGCAGCAGCAACCACAAGCAGGCCGCCACGCTCACCCGCCCTGAAGCTGCCTGTGCTTTTGGACAGGGCTCCCGTCACTGCTCGGCACACAGACAGCACCGCTTTCTTCCTTTCCTGCACCCCTCCCCGCCAACTCAGCCTCCACTGGTGACACGGCCTTCTGCTCCATACCTGCCACCACCCACCATGAGTCTGCTTCCCCTGAAGGGAAAGGGGGAAGGCCTTAAGCTCTGGGACCAGGGGCTGCGTCTCATTTCTGTGTCCCTGGCAAGCCACACCCTTCTTGACACACAGTAGGCCTTTGCTGAATGCTAACTGCTTTCTTCATTCAAAATTGAAAAACAACATAAAATAAGAGGCTTGGAAACAAAGTATACATATATAAAAATTTTAAAAACTAATTAAAATTAACTAAAACATATGAACATGACAGTGAGGTGAAAAAAGGAAAAACTGGGTTCCAAGTGAAATGACTATCCTACCAACACACACTCACCCATTACTCAATAACGGACACTGGTCTTAACACAAGAGTCAGAAAAATGCCCAGAGCAGTTCTGTTCTGTATCAGTTATGTTCTACTTGGGGCAAGGAACTCTACCTTTCTGAACCTCAGTTTCCTACTTGGCACAATGGGAAGGGTCCCTCTATCTCAGCAGCCAGCACACAGCCAGCAGGTGCCCAGGGCACATTAGATCCCTTCCCCAACCACAGGACCAGTACCATGAGAGACCAGCAGGAGGTCTCCTTGCGGGGCTCCAGGATGCCCGGCTACAGCCCAGGATGGGGACACGCCCCCCAGAAGCCAAACGGTCGGTCTCCCCGTTGCCTAGCCTGCGCTCATCACCACCAGCTGGAGGCCTGACTCTTCACAAAGCCTTCCCCACAGGCCCTCCGTGTGCCCCCTGCTCCCAGGCACACAACGGGACCTCAGATGAGCAGAGCGAGGCAGGCCTCTGCCCCATCCCACACGCCCTGTGCGCCCGGAGCTGCCCGGCCGGGGCACGGAGCCGGGCCAGACTCACCATCTCGCAGCTGCTCCATGTCGTCATCGAACACGGCCTCCTTCAGGGCGGTCTTGTCATAGGCGCTGATGGTGTCCGGGTAGGGGTAGGGGCTGTAGTCCCGCGCCCGCGGGCCAGGGAAGGCGCGAGGGGGCTGCGTGTTGAGGAGGGAGGTCTTGTTGTCCAGAGCCGTCCGGCCTCCTTCCACCACCTCGCTGCCGCCCCGGCCCTCGGGGGCAGGGGAGGCGATGCCACCATCACGGGACACCTGGGGCACAGCACACTGTCAGTTCCTCTGTCCTTAAATCTTCATAAGTATTAGCAGAGCCAGAGATTTCTCACTTGAAATCTGGCTGCTGATACAAGTACAGTTGTCAGTGTTTCCATTTGTAAGTATCTAACTCCTAAGTGGCCTCAAAAGGGACAGAACATACTTAGGTTCTCATCTAACCATTCCTTAGTTCACACAGTGTCTGTTTTCCTTAGTACTGGATGACTAACTGGACAAATATTTTTGAGATTAGCACCATGAACTTCTGAGGAGCCCTGGAGAAGGCAAGCTGTATACCGGAACCCCCAGTTTTCCAGGAACCTCAGGTGCCAGCGCCCCAGCGGAACACTTTTACCACCAACAGGAAGGGTTTCCTCTCACTGACACCCTGCCACACCACCACGGATGGACGCTCCCCTAATGACCCTCTGGAGATCTACAGTGGCCCTGTTACCAAAATGCAGGTCCACACGCCTGGTGTACAGTGAGGCCAAACACCACCAGAATGCTAGGGTCTGGAGCAGAGGAAGGTTTATTGCAGGGCCAAGCAAGGAGACGGGTGGCTCCTGCCTTAAAACCCCCCGAAACTCCCCAAAGCTTTCAGCAAACCTCTTTTCTAGGAAAGATGACAGAGGGGGTGTGGTTGGTTATTGCAAACTTGTTGGGGTCAAATCCTTTGTTTTTGAGATCAAGTCATGTAATGACGTTCCTGTAAATCTCCACCAAATGAATGCTATTGGTTTTTTTGTTTTTTAATTTAATATTTACTTATTTGGCTGTATCGGGTCCTAGTTGTGGCATGCAAGATCTTTAGTTGAAGCATTCTAACTCTTAGTTCCCTGACCAGGGATAGAACCTGGGCCCGCCTACATTGAGAGTGCAGTCTTAGCCACTGGACCATCAGGGAAGTCCCTATTCTCTGTTCTGACAACAAAGGGCGAGGTCCCAAAGCACAACTTCCACCCCCTGAGGTCCAGGTCCTGCTGAGAGGAGGCAGAACTCAGCTGGCGGCTCCCGCAGGGCCAGGCCCTCAGACTGTCCAGCTGCCATCACTGAGGGAGCCAGGCGCCCAGGATCCAACTGGCCTCAAGCCCCTCAGGGCCCCCAGATGGTGGGGCCCAGGTTCTGCAGACTGCGTCCTACACAGACACCCACTGCCACTAGGTCACAGAGGTGGGGATGGGGAGAGGTTCATGGCCACCTCAAGCCAGTGGGTGGCCCTGATGAGGGCTCTGGAGCCCTGCGGGACACAGTCCCCAGCATGTCCCCTGGGTGCTCCCACTCCCTAGCTTGCCTCAAGGCCGGGTGAGCTGGGGGCCCCGGAGAGGGAAGGCCAGAATCCACTCTCCACCTGCCCATCACCATCCCACTGATCGCTTGCTGGCTGAATGGGCCACCGGAGATCACTGACCGTCAGGTCCTTGCCTGAGGGAGGCGCCTACTGCAGCACTGACCAGTGGCTGAGCAGCCGCCAGGGACCTCGCAGTGACTGCTGCCTGCTAACGGGGTCCAGGGAGCAGGGCAGAGCAGGCGGCCATGGGCCAGGGGCTGTGCACGGCCCCGCCCTAGTCCACCACCCGCGAGCCCCCCGCTGCATCGCCACAGTGGTGAGATTTCGACCTGCAGAGAACTCGGCCTCCCCCAGGCAGACGGCTGCTCCCTCATGTGCTTCTGACCCTCGGAGCTGGTCTTTACGCTGGTCAAACAGCAGGTCTGTAATATGTCCTGAAAATGCTTTCCTAATATGTTCTGAGTTTTGTCTGAAACTAATAAACCTCTGGTCCCCTGGCCCTCGTGTCACGTTTCCGACCGCCTCTGTTCCCGGGGGTCCTCTCTTCTGAGTATGCTGGCCTGTCTGGCACCCTGTACGGGTCAGCAGAGAAGCGGTGGCTGACTGCAGCGGAGAGGGCAAAGCGGTCCCTCTCCTCAGGTCAGACGTGTGACTACAGAACAGTGGAGCAAACGTTCCCAGGCGGCCAGACCGCACTGGTGACTCCTGGGGCAAAATTTTTATTTGTGCTTATCGATAAAATACATCTCTCTCATTTTATGCCTATGCATTTATGGCTTTTTTTTAATTGTAGTAAAAAAACACAAAAACTGTGTGTGTGTGTATATATGACATATATGTCAAATCACTTAAATCAGTTAATTCATAAGTGTCTGACTCAGTGACATTAAATACATTCACAATGGTGTGTAAGCATTACCACTATGTCATATTTTGGGCAAAACGTTTTCATCTTACCCGACCGAAACTCTGTGCCCTTTAAGTGATAACTCCCCGGCCCCTCCAGCCGTCGTCACTGTTGTACTTTCTGCCTCGATGAATCTGACTACTCTGGGCACCTCATGTAAGTGGGATCACAGCATATTTGTCTTTCTCTATCTGGCTTATTTCACTTAGCATGATGTTTTCAAGGTCCATTCGTGTTCTAACACATACATAGTATTACTTTCCTTTTTATGGCTGAACAGCACTCCACCGCATGTACATATTGCGTTTTGCTTATCCATTTATTTGTTGGTGGATACCTGGACGGCTTCCACCTTTGTGCTACTACGACTACCATCACTCTGAACACTGGTGCACAAACATCTGTTCAAGTTCTTGCTTTCAATTCCTTTAGAAATACACCTGGCAGAACCAATGCTGGGATGCACTGGTTCTTACACACCCTGCCCAAAAGATCTTGTCCTAACAATTAAGATAAAAAAGAATTATGCATAGAAGACTGAACAGGAGTTTTCTCTTGGTATAAGATGTTTCGTAGATCATTTTTTTTAAATGATTTTATTTTGGCTGTGCCAGACCTTAGCTGCGGCATGCGGGGTCTCGTTCCCCGACCAGGGACTGAGCCCCGGCCCCCTGTGTTGGCAGCACAGAGTCTTAGCCACTGACCCACCAGAGAAGTCCCAGATGATTTTTTTTCTCTTTGTAACTCTCTTCTAAAAGTAACACACACATTATTAATATAATGAAAAAATTATTTATAAAAGGGTTTTAAAAACTTCAGACATTAAAAAAAGAAAGTGAAGCTCCTAATACTAATCACATTTAACAACAACAGCTAACTTTCTTAACTTGGCACGTTATGTCAATTTGATACCCTTTGGGCTGGAATGTCCTCCCTGCAAGTTCCCCTCAGAGCCCACGGTGCCACACTCCCCTCCGCTCATCTCTGGTCCTTCTTGACTCCTCTCCTTCTGTCTTTCCCTTAGTGCTGATGCGCCTTAGGATTTTGTCCTTGCCTCCACTTGGCTGATTTCACTTGCTTTTCTCTAGTTACCATCAGGCAACTAGTCAGTGTCTCTCAAACCTCCACCACCAGCCCAAACCACCAGCCTCAACACCAGACTGGTGTGTCTGAAAGCCTAACGGCTGTTTGCGCAAACGTCTCATCATGTTCCAAAGGGCTTCCCGTGTGCCTGTGCCGGCCCCCACTATCTCACCGAGGTGGAGCAGCGCCTCCTCAGCAGTCCTTGCCAGACACTCTGGCTCTTCTCTTTCTGCTCATGCGCTACCCAACTCAACTTCCCCTGGAGTCACGCTCCATCTCAGGGTGTTAGCAGTCCTTCTAAGATGTATGTGTGACCACGCCGCTTCCCTGGTTAAAAACCCTTCAGAGTCTTCAGTCAGCTCCAGAGAAGCCAGCTCCTCCCCCCCAGGCCAGGGCATGCCCACCATGCCCACTGCCGCCACCCCCGGGGACATCCTCCTGAGTCCACCCCCATCCTTCTGCCTCCTCACAGACTTCTCTAGGACTATGACCTCCTCCTTGACCTGATAAGCACCTCGCACCCTCCCTGCTCAGAAGGTGACATTATCTCCTCTGCAGATGCATCCCGAGCACCCAGACTGGCCCTGACCGCTCCCCCCACCCAGGACAGTCTCCTCCACTCTGCCTGCCTCTATGGGAGACGGCAGCTCTTGGAGCGCCACACGGCGTTGGGCACAGGTTCACCGTTTGTATCACATCAGAGGGACATACACATGCCCAGGACAATGGAAGCCAACTGAGGAAAAGGGCAGTTAACATTCTTCAGAAAGATAGCTGAGGGCTACTGCAATTTCACAAAGCTGCCCTGGGCCTCTTAAAATTATACCATTCCAACTGTGAGATAAAAGCGATGTCGAGGTTCAGCAATCCCAGTGCTCACTGTTCAGGAGTACCCCTGGATGGACACAGAGGTCCCTATCACTCTGGGTGGCGACTACACACAGCCCTCCCTCTGTCAGCCTGCGGATACTCACAATATCGCAGTCCTTTCTGCCATCTCTTTTAACGGGCTCATTCAGATCCTCTTGGCTTCGAAAACTAAACTTCTCAATGGCTTCGGTCACTCCACGCAAAGAGCTATAGATTTCTTCAGAGTTCAGGTTTTCTGTATCGTAGTCCAGCATGCTAAAGATCAAAAACATTTTATTTCTTAAATTGAGGCACACGTGTAAAATTGGGGTATGGGTAAAAATTACTTCTAATAATTTACAGAATAAGATGTAATTATAGTTTCTTTAGGTGATTTGGAATGGTAAGAAGACATGTTTTGTTAGAGCACCACCATCAGACAACTTAATCACACATCTTCCTCGTCAGATCTGGCCCCAGACACATGACATGAGCACTCAGTAGGAGCCAGTGCAGTGGGAAAACAGCAACCATGAGAAAGCAAGAACTCAGAAGACTGACAACCAGTGATGATGCACGAGGAAATGAATGTGGAAAAATAACTTTCATACCTTGATGATGGAAAAAGGTGGTTTGGTTGTTACTGGTCTCAAATGTACAAATAAGTGAAAAGAAAGCTAGTGTTACAGACAAATTTTAAAGGAGGGAAGCACATGACTGTACAAGCCTGGATTTTGCTTACCAGTATCTGAAACCTGTAAAAATGAAACCCCAGAGTACAGAATGACTCAAGTCAGATCCACCACTGCGCTCCTGACACCCTGCCATCTAACCCAGGAATCTGCTTGCACAACCAAACTCTTCTAGATGCAGACATTGGGAGTTTTACAGCAAAAGCAGATCTTATAAAGATGAGCCACACTTCCAGATGAACATCTAAAAGCACTTCAAAAAGCAAGAAATATCTGCCCCGTACAGAAAAGTGACATCAGCTGTTGTCCATTGAGACGTCTAGCACAACAAAACACAGACTAAGGCAAAAATCCTCCTGGTATAATGCAGTGTACAACACAGCGCTCTTTAGATGTTTGCAAAGTACACTGAGACAGATGGAAGATCCTAAGAACAAAACCATCACCTTCCCTCCCTGAGAATAACTGGGGGGAGCCAAGCTGAAAAACTGCTACTTAAACATCACTTGTCCCGAGAAAGTATTCAAGAAAAGACCAGATGAGTTGGTCTAATTTAATTTGCAGAAAGTCTTGAGTTATAACTGAGAATTGCCAGAGACGTTAAAAGAATCCTTGAAAGTGAAAGTCGTTCAGTCGTGCCCAGCTCTTTGATACCCCAAGGACTATGTCCATGGAACCCTCCAGGCCAGAATATTGGAGTGGGTAGCCTTTCCCTTCTCCAGGGGATCCTTCCCAAGCCAGGGATTGAACCCAGGTCTCCCCCATTACAGGCCATTCTTTACCAGCTGAGCCACAAGGGAAGTCCAGAGAATCCTTGGCTGCATATAAGTAAGCATTCAACGGCATTCATTATTAAGGACTAAAGAACAGCAATCTGTCTGTTCTTCAGAAGAGAAATAACTGAAACCAGTCATCCACTGGTGGGAACCACTCCTCCCCCAAGAGCAACACCGCCAGACTCTGCGTTCTGTCAGGAAGAAAGTCTCCGGTGACGTGAGCACCGACCATGTCACCGACCCTCC
>CM035281.1:5674664-5693747 GCA_020226075.1 Hydropotes inermis | reverse complement strand
CCTCAGCACACGCACCGACCGTGTCACCGACCCTCCCCTCAGCACACGCACCGACCGTGTCACCGACCCTCCCCTCAGCACACGCACCGACCGTGTCACCGACCCTCCCCTCAGCACACACACCGACCGTGTCACCGACCCTCCCCTCAGCACACGCACTTTTTGCTGCTGCTGTTGTCTAAGGTTTGGGCAGATGAACAAGACTTGAACGGTTCTCACTTGAGTTAGCCAGACCTCTACTGGCTGGAAGTTGCAATGACCCGAGTGGTTTCCAAGACTGGATGGGTCCTGTGAGAGCACAAGATCTGAATTCACTCTCTGAGACGAGTTTACTGTCTTTACAACCTTCTGGCTCAGGGAGAACGTGTCCTTCTTTTCTGATGAATGAAAGAAAACACCCTAACTGCACTTGGAGGGGTCACAAAAACACACGCCCACTCAAAGACTGGCTCTGGCGTCAAACAAGAAGCCATGTGAACTTCAACACGTTTACAGTTAAGACTCCATGTACACACTGACAGGAGGGGCAATCAAAACCTTGAACAGAATTCAAGATTTCAACCCCTTCTAGTTCATAAGGTTATCTAAGGCAATGTCGCGTTAATGTGAAGGGAGCATCACTACAGACCACAGGGCCTCCCTGACACCATCCACTCCTCCACAAACACCACAACACTAGCTTATCTGTGAGCAAAGGCATTTATACATCTGACCAGTACTCTGTTTTATAAATAAAGACTGAATATGACTTAAAACAAAAAAATATGTACATAAGATGTCAAAAGATGTCTTAAAACACTTTTAACAACAACAATCAAAAAGAATAACACAGCCCATGCAAAAGGGGAAACATGGGAAGAATGCGGGGATGCACAGGAGGAAGTCTGGGGAACGTTCAGCTTTTAAGGGATGTCACAATATTATTCTCCATGTCGCTCCAGAAGACGTTGGCTTTCGTGCAGTTCACCCCATTATTTTTAACTTGAACTTCCTTAAAAATAATCCACTTCAGTCATATAACTTTAGCATGATAGTAGCCTCTTTTTTTAAATATGAAAATAAAGGGCTCTGCCAGTTGATGGTCCTTATTCTTACTTTCAATTAATAAACCAGCTCAGACTTCCAATTTAGGAGAACCTGGCACAGCCAAGTACAATCTGCGGTGACGCTTCTTTTAGACTCACTAGCTTGAGCTTTGAAGTATCTCCTTGGTATGAAGCGGAAACTGTGAGCTCCAGGTGAGAGACAGGGTTATTTCCCTCTGAAGGGAAACAGATACAGCTGCTCTCCTTGCCATTTTCATGTTCTGGCAGTTGTGTTTTTTCAAGTCAACACCCACAAGCGCTCACTACGTGGGGAAGAAGGAGCCCTCTGTGGACGCTGTCACCAGGGAATCACGGGCGGTATGACCCCTACAAGTGGTTCGTGGGGAAGAAGGAGCCCTTTGTGGACGCTGTCACCAGGGAATCACAGGCGGTATGACCCCTACAAGTGGTGCGTGTATGGGGACACCTAGAGGGCTGCAGCAGCTTCTCTCAGAAAACACTGGGGAGTTAGCCCCCAAGCTGCCACCTGCCCCCGCATTCTGCCCTGTTTCAGCTGGGAGGTATAATCCCTTCGGTCAAAGGCCAGGTCTGAGTCATCCATAAACACTGTGATTAGACTCCAGAGAGATTTTCATAGGGTTCTTTAGATTAGGAAAAGTTGCTCAATCGGTCAGTACTCACTGACCCCAGGTCTGGCCAGGGCACTCGATACCCAGGCAGAATAAAGTCTTGGACTCACCCTGCTGAGAAGGATGCAGAGCGTAGGTGGGGGCGGGGTACATGAGACTGAGTCGCCAGGAAAAGAGAAACTGGGACAGAAGTGTGCCTTCTGAGATGTTCTTCTTCTTTGTCATAAGTAGGAAAGACATACTCGGTATGGAATAAGGATAACTGTTTCTGTTCATGACATCAACAGGGTTTTGGCAAAGAGACAGATAGATTTCCTCTTTCTTGGTTTTACGTAACAGATAGGCTTTCTAAGCGTCAGTGTCTCTGGTCCACTCTCACTCCCTCCAATGTTAACAGAAATGATAGCCATTTACGAAGCATTAGCTAAAGCACTGGGTACTTGTTTGTGTACCCAAGTGTGAAAGGTGATTCAGGAACAGATGTCCTCTGGAGGGCGGGCTTCACGGCTAGATGGGAAGATTGACTGCCTGGGGGTGAAGCGTGGAGCCCAGTAAGGCACACAGGTCAGTATATTGGGAGACAGTCAATAAACTGGTCTTATACTTCGAGGCATGACCAACCTTTAACAAACTGCAGTGACATGCCTTATTTGCACTGAGGACTGCAGTTGCCTCACTATCCACATGCCCCTGCCTGCCCCTGGGCATCTACACGTCATCACAGGAGCATCTGCACACTTTAGGAGTTACTTTCAGAGCTTCGAGAGTTTCAAAAGGAAAATGCTAGCAAAATAGCTGACTTGTTTACTTGTTCACTATGCTGAGCATGTAAAGGTAAGAATATAAATCTTCTGTGCAATCTCCAAGGCATTCAAAAGTAACACATCTCTTTTCTGTTTTGTCTTAACCCTGTCTTGTCACAGAGGCAAGACTCATCTCACATAGCACAGAGGGAGCAGGCTGCCCTGTACTCTGCTCACGTTATCAAGAGCCAACAGGGAAGGGATTCTCTGATCTTTCGACCTTTATAAAAAGCACCTAAGACACCCTCAGACAGGTACCTGCAGGAATACATGGACCCTCCCTTCACACCATGGATTCCCCATCTGATCTGTCGCATCCCACTGACAGCCTGTGGGGCCCCACGGCTCCCCCGCTTGGAGCAGCCCCTTTAATGAGCTGTAACAGGGAGCGACTTCTTGGGGCTGCCTTTCTGGATCTCAAGTCCCCAGACATGCAGGAGAGCAGGAAAGACATCGGCCCCCAGCGCCGGGCAGGACCCAGGCCCCAAGGGCAGCGTGGGAGGAGCAGGCCCGTGCAGCCGGGGGCACAGCGCGCCGCTGCGCGGGCAGGCACGTCTAGGAGCCTGAGCACTGCCCGGGCCGAGGGCTCACCCGTGAAGACGCTGAACAGCGTGGTCAGGCGACACACCTGTTCCTCGCCCTAGCGGCAAAGCAGGAGCCGCCCTCATGAGGTCTGACGGAGGTCACGCACCTGCTCACACTTCTCACCAAGCTTCTACCCCGCTGGTCTCGGCCGGAGGCGGCGGAGAGGCTTTCCCAGAGACCTGAGACGACCTTGGAAGTGCAATAATATTGTGACACCTCAGACAAGTGGGACAGGTGGCTTGTTACCTGGGAGAGTAAGAGCGCCTGAGAGTCTTGTGGGAGGGAGCGGTGGGGATGGAGTTAGGCTGAGGAAAGGGAGGTGGGTGCCTCGACAGCCCATCGGCACTGCAACCCCATAACCGACTGCAGTGATCAGAAGAGGAGAGTCAGAAAGAGACACAGAACAGGCAAAGGGGGCGGGAGGCACTATACTCTGCACGCCCTGCAGTCTCACCGCTTTTGGACAAGTTCACACTTCACCGTTCAGAGGAAAAGGACCAACCTTATTCTACAGTTTGGTCCTCCATCAGGACTGCTCACGCCTTCCCCACTCAGTCCTGTATTTACATTTTTAAATCACATGAGATTCCAAGTATATAGGAGTGTGTGTGTGTCTGTGTGTAAAGGAAATTTTAAGTGCTTACATGCAGAAAAAAAAACACAGATGTTTACTTTCAGATAATGCAATAAATTATTTTAGAAGAAACCCAAAGAGGAATTATGGGCCTGAATCAAATGGGACCAAGGGAACCACAGCAGAAAGTCTCAGAGAAAGCACCACCCACCAGAACACTCGGGCGGGAAACAACATGCTCCCCCAATGAGACCCTCAGATGGGGTCCAGAGGTGCCACGAGTAACTTCCTCCCGAGAGAACAGCTCAGACAGGAGGGACAGAAAATCCAAGTCCCCTGCTCGTGTGACCTGATGCGAAGTTTAAAGTGCATCTGAGCGCAGGCACTCCTCACTCAAGTGACCGGGGCATGCAGAGGCCCCGCCTGAGTTCCAGCATCTGCTGCAATTCACCAGACCAGGAACACGGGGAGGGCGTAAACCGAGCTGCCTGCAGGCGTGAGAGGCAGCCACGGGGCAGGGGCCACAGGACGAGGGCGGCGTTCTTACAGAGCAGCACACCCGCCCTGGCCCTTCCCACAGCTCAGGAGCAGTGGCCCAAGGCTCGTCTCTGGCTGAGGACAGTGGCGGCCCCGCGTGTCACAGGGAAACCAAGGTGCGGACGGAGCGGCCGCAGCAGCACAGAGGGCCCTCCAGGCCCCCGCCAGGCCACACGCTGCCTCGGGGACACAGGAGGACACGGACGACCACCTTGAGTGGGAGCTCTGCCCACAGGTTCTATCGAGCAGAGGCGCCAGCACCTCAGCGTGGGGGGGTCTCCAGGCCGATCCCCGCGTTGAGTCGGTACACGCTCCCGATCATCTGATGGGGTGAGTGTAAAATCTGCCTGAAATTACCTCTTACTGCTGGCTACCAGATGTTACCTACTTAGCATCCTAAGGTATGTTCACTGAGCGCGCAGACCTGTCCTCACGTGAGGACAGCCGCATGCTTTTTCTATTTTAAAGGGAACAGACGTCACATAATTGCTGAAGCCCCTAGCAAATCTGTTTTTCATTTAACATCAATCCCACTAAATTGAGCTAAAATGTAAACATATATTTAATTATGGAACATGTCAGACCATAAGTATTCTCTCCAAAGACCCAGGAGTGTCTGTTTGCTCACAGGGAATAAACAATAATTCTTCCTTCTCACAGAAAAGGACAACTGTTGGATGGAATTTCCATAGAAGGTTGACCTGTTAGCTGTGGCTTCTCTAATGTTACCAGGTTGATAAAAAATGCCTTTCTCACTAGCAATTAAAAAGAAAAAAACAAAAACTCAAATTAAACGTGTCAGCATGTTAGACTATCTTCTTATTAGCATCATAATCTGAGGGTAGAACTTTCGGACTTTAAAAAAAAACAGTTCATTTTGATTCTCAAAATTGGCTTAAAAATGAAGAACTGGCAAGAACTTTTCCCTTTAAAAACAAAAAACTAACATCAAATGGTCAAGATAATTCAAAAGAATAGCAGAATAGAAAAAATACATGTTTCAACAGCACTACTCAAAAAAATAACCAAGATTTATATCTGGTGGAATTTGTCCATTGCCTACTTAAAATGTGGTGACCTAATACATTGTCCTAATTAGTGCAAGAGTTCATTTCTTTCATAAATTTCCTGGCAGAAAGAATGCAGTGTATTTGAATATTTCCTATGATATGATGACATGAGGTAGCTTTTTCTACTTCTGGACAGTTTTAGCTGTGAGAAAAATTATTTTTCCCATTGAGTTCAAGTTGGCTCAGGCCATTCTGGCTAGTTACACACTGGCTGGGGCATATTCTGTTTAAAAAGAAAGAAAGAAACTACATAACTAAGTAATTTCTTAAAGAACAATTTGTTGGTAAGAAAATATTTCAGACTCACTTGGACTGAAAAAAAAACTGAAAAAAAAACTTCTTATTTCTTACACTCACCTGATAACCCTAACAGTAAAAATTTAGATCAGGCTAGTTAAGAATGAATGGTGACCTGGAAAAATAAATTAGAATTTTAAAATAATTTGGAGATCCATGAAGTTTAAAAATACCTAGCCAATTCTTAGCTTTCATGGCTTATAGTAGCAGCCTCCCCAATCTTTCACTTAAACTATCCGCACATATAGTAACAAAATACTTAATATGAAATTTACCCTTTATTACCTGAAGAATGTGCAACCTTATTGGTGAAATAACTAAAAAATAAGTATGAACTGCGTATTACGGAAGAACAGATTTGTCAATGTTTCAGAAGTATCACTTCTAAACAAAACAACAATTTATAGAGGATACAAGTTTTCCACAAATTCTCTCCTACCAAGGGAGAGAATTCTATGACTTTACTGCCAACACTGGGGTCATTTAAGACAGACCATTTATTTAGATGCAGATAAAAAGTTGGCTGAGTCTCAGTCACATGTGGGAAAAGTCAGACACGTTTTCATTACTTTCTGGTCTCAACTGTCTAATTAGACTGGCCTGCTGCAATCATGAACACACAGACCAAATCTGGAAACAACAGTGTTACGTCAGTCTACCTACATACAGCGCCAGGGGACCTTAGGCAATACAAACACTGAGATACTATAAGTATACAAAATATTTCGCTTCTCCAAGAGAAAAAGACAAATCTGACATTTTCTAAAATATTTATACGATAACTTGAGTAACTGAACAGGACGGCAGCAGTAAGCACAGCAGAGTTTGGAAGACTCTCGAGCATTAAAATAACCTAACCTCACAGGCACGTCCCTAGTGTTATCTTCCAACTAAAGAGGTCACTCCTAAAGGGGGATGGCATACTTGTAAGATTTTCCTCTAATTTTAAGATCCTGGCGTCAGCGACCCAAAGTCCTAATGTCTTGAAACAAACACACATGCATGACCCTTCCACATTCAGGTACCGGGTCTTTCCTAAAAACTGCGGCCTACAGGGTCACCGTGAACAAGACCATGAGAAATGCCAGCACAGCCCAGGGGGTCACAGGAGCCATCACACGGAGACTTCTAAAGGCTCTGGTCAGATGGGAACATTATCTACAGATCTCGAGGCCAAGTGTCTTCTCGAGTCACTGCCGCAGACTCCCTAAGGCTGATGTTCACATGGCCCCAACAGGAGTCTGAAAACGTTGATCCATTGTTAGTTCTCAGGCTCTCAACCCCGCCTCAAAGCAGCACTCTGCTCCAGCTATGAGTCTAGAATGAGAGCTACCATGCTTGGAACAGCCACTTGGCTGGAAACCACCCCAGACTCTGTGGACAATTATAAAGGGTTTTATTTAGATGGTCAAATATCTTCACGTGCTGCTATTGCTCACACAACAGCTAAAGAGTTTCTGTTAAACAGGACTAAATATAACTTTTGGTTTTAAAATTTTTAAGGTACTAGAAAGTGTTTAGAGCTAGAACTCTCAGAGACATTCAGCAGAAACTGCTCATTCTGCCACAGAAGTTAACTGCTCTGCCCAAAGTCACACAGCTAAGATTTGGGCGAAGACCAGGACCTGTGGGCCCCCGGCACCCACACACCTCTTGGTACTAAGCTCAGTCTATAACCTGGAAATTAGCTAGAAGAGACACGGGGGTGCCCTAGTGCCTTCACTGCTGTCAAAATGGCTTTACCTTGGAGACAGGCCGCCATGGGAGCAGTTGGTGGGTGAGGTCAGCGGGCTGGTCCGGCTGCTGGGGTGTCGGGAGGGAGTCCGGCCAATGGTGTTGCTTGGAGAGCCCTGCGTGAAGGCAGAAGAGAGCTCTGTCACACAGGAGATAAATACAGAACACAGTCCCACTTTGCCCCGGCCGCGGAACCCACGTGTATATGAACGGGCAGATTTTGCATAATCAAGATGACTTTTTTCCAGAATCACAAGTTCATTTTTTAAGTGCATATGAACCGAAAATCAGTCACTGTCCCATAGGCAGTCCAGAAGCTGAGTGACTGCTGTCGGCTCTGCTAGAGTAACAGCCACAATTCAGCATTTACATCTTTACAGAGTGAAAAAAAACTAAGTTCCTCAATAACTGCCTGAATGACTTCATAGATGTTAACTAAACAACCTGACTAGAGAGAAAGGCCGCGTTTAAACACCAGATTCGTTCACTGGGAGTACATCAGGATCAGACATGCCCCCCCCAACCCCCGCCCCAGTCTGGACGCCCATGATCGACTGCAAGTGAACAGGAAAACTGGCTGTTCCATTAGAGCAGGTTCTAGACGAGGAGTAAGTGGCGGTTACCGACTGCAACCACCGCACTCACCACACTGGTGTTACTGGAATTCTTGAGGTGGTTATGCAGGAGTTTGGTGGCACCATCCTGGAATGTTTTTGGCAAGGCACCAAGTAACATGGTAAATTCAGGAGTGTTCAATTCAAACAGAGAGATGAGCACAATTTGTGCTGCCTAGAAACAGAAGAGATGATTAATTTGTGTTACGCGCAATTGCCTATCTTGGTCAAAATGCTTATTAAAATTGTTTTATTTTGGCCAAGCCACATGACTTGCAGGATCTGATAATAGTTCCCCAACCAGAGACTGAATCTAGGTCCTTGGCAGCAAAAGCTCTGAGTCCTAACCACTGGACCATCAGGGAAGTTCTAAAATTATTTTTAAAAGAAAACTGTTTTGTATGAGTAAATAATAACATTTGTGCCACACACACACACACACAAAAAGAAAAGAGCACCTAGAGAAAACACTATAACTGATGGCAATCAATTATAAATAGCCTAATTTTGACATGGAAAATAAGCCTTGGTTTCACTGAACACACTGGCCTCAGATTTCCACAGCATGTTAACAATAAACTCCTGCAACTTCTCTGTTTCCAGGACTAGGGTCAAACAATCAAAAAAATCTGAAAAGGCTTAAGACTGTTCACCCTACTAAGTCAGAATCAGATGAGGCTCCCAGTATACCCTGCAAAGAACAAGTTTCTAAACAAGCCTCCATTGCGTTATCTTATAAAAAACTACTTTTCTCAGTGACTAAGAAAAACTAGAAAAAAAGAGAGTTCAGGTACATCTGAAAAACTCCTACTTTTACATCTGTGCATTGAGGACAGAGACAGTCTCTCCAGAGACTGGAGATTGACTCCAGATTGACTCCTCTGCCTTTTGGAAACTGTTCTACTTTTCTTTACTAGAGACAACACGTGCAAGATGACGCATGGTTGCTAGCAGCCGTGGGGGAAGGGCAAGTGGCTAGAGCGACAGCAGCCAAGTGGGCCCCTGGCCACCCCAGTGGGTTACGAGTCTGCTACTAGCTTCAAGCCTGCAGAATTAGTTGCAAGCGTTTTGACTTAGAAAAACTATGCCAAAAGAAAACTTTAGGAAGTACTAACTGGCATTTCTTACAATTTTCTAAGAGTCAAAAGAACGGAAAACGCTTTATGAAAATATTTTAATAATTTATATTTCTAAAGATTGTAATATTTAGGCTTGAAGCAATCATTCTAAGTATTTTTCCACTATATAGAATATTACATAAAAACATGACTGCTGAGAAATTTTTTGCAAATAATCACCAAAAAAATTTCAATGATTTTATAATGTTAAAATTAATTTTAGGTCCAGTTAAGACAAAACTACTATTTTGTGCCTGGAGAAGGAAAAAAAAATCCAAATACCCATACGCATTTAATCAAAATTAAAAATTACAAATCAGTAGAATAACATTTTTTATTTACACAATTGAAAATTTTATTTTATAATGTCCTTAAACACAGCACTGGGCAAAAGCATCTTACTTCTTCTCTTGACTTCGAAACATGGTCCTTTATATCCTTTCCAGTAAAATTAAATTGTAAGGGCCAGTGATTTTTTATGACACAGGCAAAAAATACTATTGACTGAACTGAAATAAAAATTTCTGCATTACTGAAACAGTTTTAATAAACCATTATCTGAAGAACTCCATTTCACCATCAACTTAATGTACTGTTAATATGATTTGTATAAATGCAAATTCCCCAAATCATGCAAAGTAACCTGTGCATGTAAAAAAGTCTTACTGATGTTAGGGAAAAAATGCATGCAGAAAACACTGCACTTCAAAGAGAAGCAAAGAAGCAGACTTGAGTTTTGGCAGGGAAAAGTCAAGATCACCAATTTAATTAAGAAAGCTTAGGTACTTATTTTTTTATTGATTGCAGATGGCATTAGAAAACTATAAAATGCATCATTACATTTTTTAATAGTATGTTTTTACATGGAAGGGACCACTGTCTTTAGACCTAATCTCTCCCCAGAATGACAAGATAAAACTTACTTGGAGTTTTTCACAAAGCAAATTGTGAAACTGGTGGGGTCTTTTAGTAAAAAGAGGGCTGCAAGGTAACAGGCCTAGAAATTGTGCTAATTCATAGCTACTTAACATGAGTGCCTTCTGTCATACGGGAAAAGAAAGTATAGCAGACTTCAATTTCTACCCACTGAAGAGCCTTCCCTCAATAACCTAAAGGTGAATTTTCATGAGAAATCAAATAGAAAGACAGGGAATTCTGAAAATAATTCGTTGGACAGATGGTATATGGTTTTATACACATAAAATGAATATAATTTATTTTTGCACTTTCCAAAATATAAATTGTAAATGATTTCATACAGCTTTCAAAAGTAACCTTTTGGCTTAAAGCTGTTTTCAAAGTAAAATCTTTTTTTTCTGGGATCCATGCTCCAGAAATGGACAGAAAGTATGATTTAAATATGTTATTTTAAAAAGATTTCACATCAAAGTTCTAAAAGAAATGAGACTGTTATGATCCTGAAATATTTTACCTACAAGTCTGTATCAGTGAGGAGTCGGAATACCGGAATACTCAGGCAAGGATAAAAACTGGGTTATATTTATCATCACCATCAATATGCTCCTCATTGCAGGAATAATTCCAAACATGGGGATGGGATGGAGAAATCTGGGCTTCCCTGGTGGCTCAGTTGGTAAAGAATCTGCCCACAAAGCAGGAGACCTGGTTCGATCCCTGGGTTGGGAAGATCCCCTGGAGGAGGGAAAGGCTACCCACTCCAGTGTTCTGGCCTGGAGAAGCCCATGGAGAAATTTATTTTAAACAGCCTGGGCCAGAGCTCATGGTCAATCATGATTCAAAAGGCAGAGGGCGTCATCGCTGTGCTGTTTCATCTCTGAGCCCCTGCCCCGTGAGAGGAAGGGCCATTAAAGAGCCAGACCAGAGACGCCGCTGCTGCTGCTTTCTAAGAGGTAATTCTCGGGGCCACGTGTCTTAAAGATCACATGGTGACCGAAAAGGAAATGGCCCCCACAGGAAAACTTAGATGGTGAAGGTAGAAGGGTCTCCAAATCCTACTGCCAGTTGTCTGGAAAGAACCTGCAGGGTTATCAACGGCCTACACCTCACAGCAAAGGATTCTTCCAGAGAAGAGATCAATGAAACTTTGACAAATGCTGCGGTGTTGGCATTATAAGGGAAACTTAAAATCTGAGAGGAAAGGGAGTTTCCTAATTAATTAAACATTCAGTACTGCTCCCTGCAGAGTGTGATTAAAACTGCTTTAGAAAAATCACCAAAGAGAAGGTATTTCAAAACCTTCTGACATTTTAAATTCAGCATCTCTCCTTTGCTGTTGTGTTAAACTATGGTAGAAGTCTGTCTGCAATATGGCTGTTTCTTTGGGAAGACAGTTAATTATAAAACACACCGAAACACAAAGCTTACACAGGCACGTGCACACATGCGCACACGCATGCGCTCTTTCTTACATAGCATTATGTTAACTTTAGGTTTTTCCAAAATCTTCTCAGTGTCTTCGCAAGTGCAATCAAGACTAACAATCTAAATGCAAACAGTGACGTGTCTTTTTGGAAATTAGCACACAATTTCAAATCTACCTGTTTACAATTTTCTTCCAAGTTTCCTTCTCCGGGCCCAGAGCAGGTAGAGGCCGCCCTTATGGGTGAATCTTCCCCTACTCGACTGCGCTGAAGCAGGATGCAGACAGCAGAGGGGCAGGGTTTAATCGGAGGCGAGAAGCGCACACTCAAAACCACGGTTACTGGTAAGCGTCCAAGTGTCTGGCTTAGTTTCTAAGTCACGTGTGTGTATATATATGAGAGAGAGAGAGTGTACGATCTAAAAGTCTACAAACAGTATTGGAACAGTAACAGGGTTCTTAAGAATAATATCAGTAACTACCGGTTTTAAACCTCAACCATCCCCTAAGTCCTTCAGAATAACAACCCCTCCTGGAAGTAGGGCTCTTGCAAAGAGACTGAAGTGAGACTGGAGCCAAGGCAGTCACAATTAAGCTAAGATTCAAATCTCATTCGACAGTATGAAAACTCTGAGCTTTTAGATTAGGACAGCTGCCTATCCGTAATCAGAGACTCACGTTTTTTTCAATTAGCAATGCCAGCTTTCGAAAGCTGTTTATATGCTTCTCCTGCTCCACCAACTGCATCTTCATCATTTTTAGTTTTCTGTGTCATATGCCATTATTCCCTGCATTTCTCAAAACAACCTTTGGGAGCCAAACCTGCGAGTTCATTGGACAAAGCCAGTGCTCAATGCTAGAGAGTCACATAAGGAAACACACAGGGATGCTGAGCCTGAAAATATAAACATACCATTAAAAATTCTATTGGCATTACTGCATTCCTTTTGACTTAACAGGGAAAAAGAAATCTCCCCAATACTGGAAAAAATGTGAAGCGGCAGCAAAACAAAGCAGCCCTCAAACAGTAACAGCTTCAACTACAAAAACAAAGCAGTATTTATCCAGATTTTTATATGCTCTATTGTAACTGGGGCTCCCAACAGTGACTAAAGCAAGTATCATTATTCCTATCTTATGGATTTTAAACAAGAATTCAGAGGCTAAAACGTCTCTAAAAAGCAGCAGAGGCAGAAGGCAACAGAGGTCAAACTCTAGAATCTACTCTCTTCTGTGAATATATTGTATTATCTTAATACAAACACAGTGCATTAAGAAAGGTCTAGTGTATCTATATAGCTTGGTCAACACAACTATCAGGACTCTCAGAGTTAAAAAACGGAAACAGTAACTTCAGGAATAAAGCAGGCCAGTTAAAGAGTCTGGGTAGGGTTTCCCAACCCGAGTCCAGGTCAGTCTTGGCCAGGGAAGCACACCTCGCTGATGACAGGCTTGTGCTTCTTCCCTTCTTAACATCTTAAATATTTAAACACCCATCTCTCTCCAACCTGGAACACCCCAGAACACTGCCATAAAAGGGAAAACAAAATATTAAAAATGCGTAAGGCAGTAAAGCGGAGTTGTGTCAGCTTACACTGATTCTAATGTGCTTTCCCAAACACGAGATGCAGAGAACAAGTTACACCATCTGCTAACTTCCCAAGTATTGGTTGTATGAAATTAACAGTCTGATGATATTGCCAATATGAGAGTTTACTGCATTGATTTCAGACTGTAGGGTGCTTTAGTATTTAGAAGGTAACACCTCACTCTACTCTTAGGAAATTAAATCAGAACACCAACAGGAGGACTTGGTTCATAATCAGAAAGTGCTTTTAAATCACCAAGATGTCCTCCTAGTACCTGATACATTCTGTAAATGATAGGTGAGTCAAAACACACTTCTACTTAAGAGAGATAAGTAAGCATATCTTTAGAGCATTAAATTATCCAGATAAAAATGGTGCCCATTTTCTTTCTCATAGCTTTAAAATAATAATGACAATTCTAATCTTAGCATAGAGTGATATATACCATATCACAATTTCTAAGTGTTTTAACTTATTTAGGCACGACATTCATTTAGACAATCTTTCAAATACATCTCAAGTTCTTGGATAAGGCAGCTGATCACTTACAACAGCATCTATATCTATATGAAATATGCAGTGGATGGAACATCAAAACAGAGCATTTAAACAGAAGTAGCTCTAACTCCAGGAAGGATTAATCTTCAGTGCATTAATGTAGTTTGTGAGAGGCAGCTATGGGGCAAAAGAACACACATTTGAATATTGTGCTTTAACAAGCCTGTTTAAATCGAGTAACAGCACTTTACTAGCAAGGGCTGGATGGATACAACTTAAAGCCAAACAATCTAATCCACAGATATCTTGGATGATTAAAAAGCAGAGATGCATCTGCTAAACTGAACCCCAACACAAATGTGTGTTTAGGTAAAAAAGTGCCCTATTTAAGTAAGAGCTAAGGAATTACCAAACAACTAACCATGGAAGATTCACGCCAACCCGATGAAAAGGAGACCAAAGCCTTGGGTGGCAGAACACTAAGGTGGACCCCAAGATTCCAGCCTCCTGGTGAGTAAGCGCTGCACAATCCCCTCCTAAGGTGAGTGATGAACACCATTCCCACAATTACAAGGAAGAAGAGATTTTGCAGGTACAATTAGTCCCTCCCTAATCAGCTGATTTTTGATTAAAGAGCAGATTATCCTCAGTGGATCTGACCTAATCAGGTGAGCCACTGCAAACAGTCACAGAGATTAACATGAGAATCTCCTGCTGGCTTCTTTGTAATTTATCTTCTGTTCTTCAAGAATAATTTTGTTGAACAGAGAATTCTTAGTTGACTTTTCTTTGCTTTCAGCACCATTAAGGTCAACAGGATGCCTCTGTTCTCCAGGGTTTCGGGTGAGAAAGCAGCTGTTAGTCTTACTGAGGATCCAGGCTATGCTGAGCTGCTTCCCTGGGCTGCTCCCAGGAGCCTCAGTTTCATTTTCAGCAGTTTGATTATGTCTAGGTGTGAATCTTTTTTTCTTTTTTTAAAGTTTACTTGGATCTGGTTGAGCTTCTTAGATGTGCAGACTAATGTTTTTCATAAAATTTAGGGAATTTTAGGACATTATGTCTTTTCCTGCTGGCTGCGCAGAGCAAACTGCCAGGCCAGGTACGGGGAGGCCTCCACGAGCTGTGGCCGCCCCCTGCGACAGCGGGCACAGAAACGGGGAGCACAGCCCTCACCAGTAGTGAAGCGACTTAGGCCAAGAGCCAGGGAGGTGGAAGAGAAGCCTATGTCTCAAGTGAGACTGAAGACCCAGGCAACATCTTGATTTCTGTCTGGGAAGACTCTAAGTAGAGAATCCAGAGAACATGGGCCAGACTTCTAACCCGCAGAATTGTGAGATTATAAATTTTTGTAGTTTCAATCGGCTAAGTTTGTGGTAACAGGTTATGCAATATGAAACTAATACAGAAGCCAAAAGAGAAGAACTTCCAAGCCTGTGGTTTTGAAAATGGTGACCTCAAAATGCTACCTGAAATTAGACCATTTCTCTTTGGGTACTTATTATTCATTAATTCATTTAAAATACTTCTTAAAATGCTTACTTTGTTCCTGTAGGTATCATTCTAGGTGCTGGGCATAAGTAGGGAGGCGGGGGAGGTGCGGGGAACAGCAAGAACAGGTCTGGTCCTAGAGATGAGGAGGACCTAGCTGGGGTCCTGTGAAAACCAGCAGCAACAGGTCAAGACCACATCAGCAGTCCATGTGTCTGAGGGTCAATCCTGGGGAAGTGGTCTAAAATAAGGGGCTGTTATTAAAGTGCTACACTTATTAAATAAGTGTTAATTCTTATTAACACTGTGCACTAAAGTCAGCCATGCACGGAAGGAGCTCCAATCAGACACAAAACAACGTCCACGCTCCACTTGGTGCCAATTAAGTCAAGTGACTTTGGGGAGAGCACAAGAGCTGAGACTGGTTTTCACTGCAGCCAGGGCTGAGGACTACTGACAAAAAAAAGCTTTTCAACTTCCTCTGAAGCCCTGGGTTACTGTCCCGGAGCCCAGGTTTGAGCTCGGCCTGCAGACAAGGTGCTTTAGCAGTCCTCACTACGGGGGAGGGGAGGCGCAAGGGCAGACGTGGAGCTGGAGTGCCAGTGCAGAACAGGGTTCGCACAGTATGATCCAAAACAACTGCAGTGAGGTGCTGAAGATCAAACAGTAAATACGTTACGTGATCTCAGCGTCACACATCCTAACCACAAGTGACTTAAGCTAGTATTTTAAAGTGGGCAAGAACATGCCTGCCAATGTAGGAGATTTAAAGAGATGTGGGCTCAATCCCTGGGCTGGGAAGATCCCCTGGAGGAGGGCACGGCAACCCACTCCAGTGTTCTTGCCTGGAGAATCTCGTGGACACAGGAGCCTGATGGGCTACAGTTCATATGGTTGCAAAGAGTTGGACACAACTCAAGCGACTGAACATCGTATTAAAGTAACTTGAGTGTTTTGATGTCCCAGGCTGGATAACTTATAAATATTTCTCTAGTGTCCTGATTACAAAAGTTAGGACAATAAATCCTAGTTCCAATTTTTAATATGCATGTCCAGAGAAAGCAGACATCATGACCACAGTCAGCTGTTCCCATAAAGGCCCTAATCATAATAACGCGCAAGTATTAAGTATCCTTCAGCCTCACAGGAGGGAATACTTGAGTAACACTCAATTATGAAACACAAACTCACATAGACACACACATATTTACTTGCTATGACTAAATATAGGAAGGCTTTTGTATATATTGGTTTATCTGTGATTTTGAAAACCGTAACAGAAATACTTTGACTTTCAAATCAGCCAAATCATTCTACTACCTCCCACTGTACCCCTCTAATCCCAAAGAGGCTTAATAGTTAAAGGTTGCCAGTGAAAATGTTCTTTTGACAAATACTGAAAAATTTTACAAAAGGATAAAAAATTTAAAATATTAATATCAGAACAATAATTTTGAATGAGTGCATTAATAAAATTCATCCTTGTTTCTTTAAGCTTGGAGAACTTAGTTTATTATTAGTACTATATAATGGCTGGAGAATTACATGGGCTGTAATTCTTCCAAAGAAACATTACGGGTGATTCTTTGATTCTCCTCCTTGGACTCCAGGAGGAAGGCGCTAAGCAGGTTCAGGTGCAAAACAATCTTACTAACCCTGCTTAGAATCATCCTTAATCCTGCCTTGACCTAAGTGGTCCACATTATTAATTCTATCCCAAGGGCAAAGGACTATTTTGGCTATGGAGCTGGCTATGAAGGAAGTATACTATGGCAGGGGGGCGGGGGGATTATATACAAATAATCAAAATCAAATACTTTTAGTCTAAAAGCAGAACTGAGAAATCTGACTTAAAAGTAATTTTTAAAGGCTAGTTAGTTTACATATAAAGTAAAAGAATAATGGCCATGTGTGAAACTCAGATGCAGAACAGGACACTGACGGGAAGAGAAGAGAAACAATAAGCACAGTGACAACTCACACTTCCTGTGTGCTTACCACGTGTCAGGGACTGAGCACACTTTCAACATGTGTGATTTCATCTTCACAGTAGTCCTGAGGCAGACTGCTACCTAGGAACAGAAATGCTAACATCCTGTGCTCCCCTTAACTGCATTACATGCCTCTCAATGTGCCATTTCAAGGATTTATCTTCAGCAGATTAAAATAAAAGGAACAATACAACATGGTGGTATCAGGGTGCCTCCCATGACTCAAGATTTCAGGTTTTCATTCTGGTGTGCCAAGACTGGAAGGAGGCGGCACTGGACAGAGAACACAGGGACAGGAGCAAAGCCTTGGTTTCACAGAAAAGGAGAGAGAGAGGTTTGCACGTAGGTGTGGAGGTGCCCTCTCGTTCGCACCTAAGATCAGGCTGAGACTAAGCTGTGTCCGGCGCTCTGGGACATACCTTTCTCACGTCTGAACTCTTTGGTTCTGTTGTCCAGGTTATAATTCTAGAAACAGCAAGCCTTGTCTCACTAGAGTTTACGAAATCTGTTGGGTCCATCTGCCTGGCGAGAGACTCAATGTACTTCAGGATTGCAACTTTGACCTGAAAGAGCCAGTAATAACAAACGGTAAGTGCACTTCACACATTTTGAACAGAACTCTTATTGGTGCTCAGAGAAAAGTGCACGCAACCTGGACTTATGTTCCGACACCGGGAGCCTCTAGCAGGGAAAAAGCGTAGATGACTGACCCGGAAGTCTGGGACAGGAAGGGGGCCCTGAAGAGAAGCAGGCTCTGATCCTCTGACACCCCAGGTCACTTGCTGAGCAACAGCCCATTTGGGGGTGCCGAGGGACCCCCCCAGCTCTGCCACTGACAGAGTGGGCATGAACAACTCAGCATTTTGGCTTTTAGCCACTCGAGGCCAGGTCTTGCAAAGCAGCACCAAAGGCGATCAGGGTGATGTTCTGCCTTAGCTTCTACACCGATGTCTCACTGGCTTTGACCTCAGGAGAAACAGGCTACGATTTATTAGGCCTCTCCTAAACCTTGACAGAAGCTGGTGATCAAAGAACAGACAGTGTGCCCGATCTGATTCAAAGGAATACATCCTCCTTCAAATACTATCAGTCTTGTTCTTACGTTTTTTACATTATAAAACATCTAACAGCTGATTTACATGTGTTATAATGTTAATATTAAAAACATTCTAATAAGAGAGCTATTTCAATACATCCAAGTTTTCTAGTTTTAAACATTCACTGTGAAACAGTAATAACACGCCAATGTTAGTGAGGATGTGAAATAATTGGGAGTTGTCAGATACTGCTGGCCGGAATATAATATGGTACAGCCATTTCAGCAGTCTGAAATAAAGTGAACCATGTCCTTACCGAGTAGGCCAGCACTAGGTAGTGAACCAAGAGAAATGGGCACACGTTACTCATAGCAGATTTACTAATAACAGCCAAATATGAGTCATGTCTAAAAAAGTATAGGTTAAGCAAATTTGACTTCTAGAGGTTAACTATAATGACAAACAGTTACTGACCTTGAGGTTAGGAGTTTGAGTCTGATCCACAATAAATCGCATCAAAATGTTAAATTGTTGATCAAATGGAAAGGAGTCCCTAGGTTTATAAAAAGAAGAAAGTATTTTAAAAGAAAGATTTCTTACAAAAAGTAATGTAAAATCATATAAGAAACAAAAAAACAGATTAACACACAAAAAAAGATTAACACATGTAAAAAGCAAGTCTACTTTTTTTAAACATTATTTTTCATTTTGTATAATAAATACTAAATTAATACACATAACACAGAAAAATTATAAAAAGAGAAATCTTCTTAGAAGTCCCCAAACACATAAACTAAGGAACGAACTAAGGAAGAAATGCTTACTTGCCTTCTCGGGATTTGTTTACCTTCTTCTCCAGGTACCTTCTGCAGTACTGCTCACATAAGAAAGAGCTCCAATGCCCAAGCCTACCTTTCACACCCTGACGAGGCTGCCTGCACTGTCCATCCCCGGAGGTCTTTGCTGGGTAACAGCCAACTGTGTGGTCAGCACAGAGGACTGCCTGGCACACTCACCAGATACATCCCCGCCAGTAACAGACAGACACCGCAGCCTGGCCCTAAGAGTCCCACCAGAGACAGACACCGTAGCCTGGCCCTAAGAGTCCCACCAGAGACAGACAGACACTGCA
>CM035281.1:5603747-5674264 GCA_020226075.1 Hydropotes inermis | reverse complement strand
GAGTCCCACCAGAGACAGACAGACACTGCAGCCTGTGGCCCTAAGAGCCC
Source organism: Hydropotes inermis (assembly GCA_020226075.1). Lineage (NCBI taxonomy): Eukaryota > Metazoa > Chordata > Mammalia > Artiodactyla > Cervidae > Hydropotes > Hydropotes inermis. The sequence continues at coordinate 5,674,214 of CM035281.1, read as the reverse complement.
CGCCCCAGACAGACAGCCACGGCAGCCTGTGACCCTAAAAGCCCCACCAGCAACAGACAGACAGACACCGAAGCCTGGCCCTAAGAGCCCCGCCCCGGCTCCACGTCTCACTAGGGATTGATTCTGTGTCCTGTCATCATCTCATATTTGTGATCCAACTGGGGAGCCCTGAGGGCCCTTGGGGAATGAAAGTCAGGCACGCTCTTCCTTAAAAATTACCCACATGATTTTAAAACTGCCCAAAGGGTCAGATTCCTTGTTCTTGATGCAGACATGCCTTCCATGGTAATAGGGAAGATAATGCAACAGAAACATATATTGAGGCTGAGTGTCTGTATTGCTCTCTTCAGACTCCCTTTAAGAGACTTTTCTCAGTGTACAAAAGTATAGTGAAAATAAAAGGGATGTAGGGTCACATCTATAAAATCACAGGACTGATGTGAAATTTAAATAAAATGATACAAGAAAAATACAAAGTGTATGGTACACACTAAGTCTTAGTAATACCATCATTATGATAATTAATAAAAAGTAAACGATCCAACAGCACATCCTTTTCTCCTACAAATCTGTATCCAGGAGGCTCTGAGGACCACTTCTGGAGGCAAAGCATACTTAGTATACATGATTTAAGTGACTCACACTGGCTACACATCAAAGAAATAACACATAGAACACCTCTCCCTTTTTCCACAGCAAATGGAGGGTGGACGTCTTAGGCAGTCACCAAAATAATGCCAACTCAAAGAAGATTGTAGGTATTTCATCTCATGGATTGTTGGGATATTTCAATATGCTAACAAGAGAATGTGGGTAATTAAGTAAGAAGGAAGGTATTCAAGTGGTTGACAAAAACTACAGGTAACAGAGTGACTAGAAACCATCTACAAAGAGTCTCCTAATATCAACACGGTCTTGTTCCCTCCTGCCCAGCCCAACAGACATTTTTCCAAAGATGACATACAAATGGCCAACAGGTACACAAAAAAGTGCTCAACATCACTAATTATTAGAAAAACGCAAAGAAAAACTACAATGAGGTATTGTCTCACTTGTTAGAATGGCTATTATCAAAGAGACAGGAGATAATAAATGCTGGTGGAAATGTAAATTGGTGCAGCCACTATGGAAAACAGTACGGAGGTTTCTCAAAAAAACTAAAACTAGGGGGTTCCCTGGTAGCCTAACTGTTAGGATTCTGGGCTTTCACTGCTCTCATCCATGTTCAATTTCCAATCAGGAAACTGAGATCCCACAAGCCACAGTGCCTGGCCAAAAAACAAAAAGAGAGACAGCCATCTGACCTGCAGCACCATCCACAATCACCAAGACATGAAAACCACCTAAGTGTGCCGATGGATGAATGGATAAAGAAAATGTGGTGTGTATATAAACAATATTACTTCGTCATAAAAAAGAAGGTAAATTATGCCGTTTGTGACCACATGGATGAAACTTGAGGGTTTATTATGCTATTTGAAATAAGTCTGAGAAAGACAAATACTATATGATAACACTCATCTAAAGAATAAAAAAAAAGTCATATCCATAGAAACAGAGAGTAGAATGGTGGTTGCCAGAGCTGAGGGGTAGAGGAGATGGGGAGTACTGGTCAAAGGGCACAGACTTCCAGTTACAGTTATGACATGAATAAGTTCTGGGGGTCAAATGCATAGCATGGTGATCATAGGTAATGATACTGTATCATACACTTGTTAAGAGAATGTATCTTAAATGTTTTTACCACATACGCAACAAAAAACAGTAATTAAGTGAGGTGAAGGATATAAATATTAACACTGTACTAATCATTTAGCAATATATGCATGTATCAAATCCTCATGCTGTACACTTAAAACTTACAGGATGCTGTATGTCAATTATACAGCAAAAGCTGGGAGAACATGATCTTGCCCCAAACACTTGCCTTGTGACATCGAGAGCCTTCTGAACTTTAGCTTGCACAGATCCAAGTAAATCTGCTCCCATTTTCTTCAGTAATTGTGTGAGAAGAACAAAAAGCCAGTCTTGCAAGTCATCCTTATGAATTATTATAAAATCCACAAGAGTCTCCAAAAACATACTGAAAACCTAGACACAAAGGGAAACCAAATATTTCACAGGTTTAATTCACAATTTCCTCCTAAGTCTTCAAAACGTGAAAATGCCCAACTGGTCTTTGCCCAGACTCACAACTTGGGTGACAATGTGAACAACTGGACGGGGTATAAAGGCAAATGTAGCACAGAAAAGAGAGAAAGGAAAAGGGGTTGGAACTTACTCTCTGTTGTGAATTCCACCGCAAACCAGGCCATGCAACGAAACAGATTTCATGTTAGTCCACAGTGAAGTCACATCATTTTCATGCAGTTTCCTAAAAGACCTGAAAAAGGCTACGAACTGATAAAATCCTCTCCCCTCCCACTACATGCCTTTAAAATCCAGTAGAGAGAGAAATTAACTTCGTTGAAAAGTATGAGTCTAATCCTGGAGGCTAGCCTGCCTTCCTTCTCTCTCTCTTTAAAAAACCCTTTTAACCATTATATTTATTTCATTATCTAGCATCAACACCTATTACTATAGGATAAGGAAAAAAAAACTTGGATACCTATTGCTTTTCATTTCCATCATCTATTTTGATGTACGCCAATTCAGATATTACAAAGTGTTATCTTTATAAAAAATATTATAAAAGCTATACTAATATTTATAAAAGACTACGGCTTCAAATAAAAGGGACTGATGGCTGACATAATTCTCACACCACAGTGCGATCATCACTGCTGCCTCCTGTGAGACGAAGTTCACAGTGGCTTATCCCTGAACCAATTTCAGAGAGGTAAATGGTAACACCGTGTACCTATTTGGTTAATGGGTTGTGCTCTGCCGGGACAAACCAGCTATCATAGACTTACTCAGTCATAGTGCAGGAACTATTAACCACCAGGGGTCTCTCGGGAGACAGCTCAGAGAGAAGTCAGTGAGTCCCAACTGCGGGACTCCTGGCTTAGCACTAAGGCAGCTAGCAAATATCGACTAAGCTGAGACCTCCAAACTCACTGTACAAGAGCCTTCTGATGGAAACAAATTTCTTTCTTTATCCTCACATTCTTTATCCTCATGTTCTGAATCAGCAATCTAGAGGTGACAGGTAATAGAAATTTCATCAATGTCCAAATCCACCTAATATCCCTTATGTCATACATCTTATGAGTCTTATGCTTTAAATCTTACCGCTCTTAATATTATCTTAGAGAAAATCTTGATAATTTTATCTTTGAACATCTATGTGGCCTTTAAAATCAATGCTTCATGGATTTTATTAATATTGTGAATGTTAATCTGGTTGGGAGGGTCAAAACAGGATTTTAAGACATGTTTCAAGACCAATACTGAGGAGAATTGTTGCCCCCCAGCAAAAAAAGGAGAGTCCCTGCATTCACTTCCCCCTGCTCCTGCGAGCATCTCAGAAGCAAGGGAGGGGTGTGATGTTGTTTTCTGTACCCCGAGCCCAGAGGGGGTGCTCAGCAAGTGCTGAACGAGAGCACAGGCAGCTGGATGACGGACATTTCATGGGCAATTTCTACAAGGAGGAAAGGGCGGGAAAAGAAGGGAGAGGATAACTGGCTAGGCTTCTGGCCATGACAGGTTTCCTTCCCCTGGTAGGACTGAGAAGAGACCATTTTTACTAGGAAAATGACAGCGTAAGATGGTTAAATCTTGTGCATCAAGTATTTTAAGATTTGCTTGTGTTGATTTTAGGTTTTCTGAATTTCTATGGAAGTTGAACGATTCTATGAAGACCTACAAGACCTTTTAGAACTAACACCCAAAAAAGATGTCCTTTTCATTATAGGGGACTGGAATGCAAAAGCAGGAAGTCAAGAAACACCTGGAGTAACAGGCAAATTTGGCCTTGGAGTACAGAATGAAGCAGGGAAAAGGCTAACAGAGTTTTGCCAAGAGAACGCACTGGTCATGCAAACACCCTCTTCCAACAACACAAGAGAAGACTCTACACATGGACATCACCAGATGGCCAATGCCAAACTCAGATTGATTATATTCTTTGCAGCCAAAGATGGAGAAGCTCTATACAGCAAAACAGCTGTAAAAACAAGACCAGGAGCTGACTGGCTCAGATCATGAACTCCTTATTGCCAAATTCAGACTTAAATTGAAGAAAGTGGTGAAAACCACTAGACTATTCAGGTATTACCTAAATCAAATCCCTTATGATTATACAGTAGAAGTGACAAATAGGTTTAAGGGATTAGATCTGACAGACAAGAGTGCCTGATGAACTATGGACAGAGTACACTGTACATTGTACTCCTGACATTGTACAGGAGACAGGGATCAAGACCATCCCCAAGAAAAAGAAATGCAAAAAAGCAAATTGGCTGTCTGAGGAGGCCTTACAAATAGCTGTGAAAAGAAGGGAAGCGAAAAGCAAAGATAACCCATTTGAATGCAGAGTTCCAAAGAATAGCAAGGAGAGATAAAAAAGCCTTCCTCAGTGATCAGTGCAAAGAAATAGAGGAAAATAACAGAATGTGAAAGACTAGAGATTTCTTCAAGAAAATGAGACATACCAAGGGAACATTTCATGCAAAGATGGGCTCAATAAAGGACAGAAATGGTGTGGACCTGACAGAAGCAAAAGATATTAAGAAGAGGCAGCAAGAATACACAGAAGAACTATACAAAAAACATCTTCACGACCCAGATAATCAAGATGGTGTGATCACTCACCTAGAGCCAGACATCCTGGAATGTGAAGTCAAGTGGGCCTTAGGAAGCATCACTACAAACAAAGCTAGTGGAGGTGATGGAATTCCAGCTGAACTATGTCAAAATACTAAAAGATGATGCTGTGAAAGTGCTGCACTCAATATGATGCCAGCAAATTTGGAAAACAGCAGTGGCCACAGGACTGGAAAAGGTCAGTTTTCATTCCAATCCCAAAGAAAGGCAACATCAAAAAATGCTCCAACTACCACACAATTGCACTCATCACACACACTAGTAAAGTAATGCTCAAAATTCTCCAAGTCAGGCTTCAGCAATACATGAACCGTGAACTTCCAGATGTTCAAGCTGGTTTTAGAAAAGGCAGAGGAACCAGAGATCAAACTGCCAACATCCGCTGATCATCGAAAAAGCAAGAGAGTTCCAGGAAAACATCTATTTCTGCTTTACTGACTATGCCAAAGCCTTTAACTATGTGGATCACAATGAACTGTGGAGAATTCTGTAAGAGATGGGAATACCAGACCACCTGACCTGCCTCATGAGAAATCTGTATGCAGGTCAGGAAGCAACAGTTAGAACTGGACAAGGAACAACAGACTGGTTCCAAATCAGGAAGGGAGTACATCAAGGCTGTATATTATCACCCTGCTTATTTAACTTATAAGCAGAGTACATCATGAGAAACGCTGGGCTGGATGAAGCACAAGCTGGAATCAGACTGCCAGGAGAAATATCAATAACCTCAGACATGCAGATGACACCACTCTTATGGCAGAAAGCGAAGAATAACAGAAGAGCCTCTAGATGAAAGTGAAAGAGGAGAGTGAAAAAGTTAGCTTAAAGCGCAACATTCAGAAAACGATCATGGCATCTGATCCCATCACTGCATGGCAATTAGATGGGGAAACAGTGGAAACAGAGTCACACTTTATTTTTTTGGGCTCCAAAATCAGTGCAGATTGTGACTAAAGCCATGAAATTAAAAGATGCTTACTCCTTGGAAGGAAAGTTATGACCAACCTAAACAGCATATTAAAAAGCAGACACATTACTTTGCCAACAAAGGTCCATCTAGTCAAAGCTATGGTTTTTCCAGTAGTCATGTTAGGATCTGAGAGTTGGACTATAAAGAAAGCTGAGCACCGAAGAATTGATGCTTTTGAACTGTGGTGTTGGAAAAGACTCTTGAGAGTCCCTTGGACTGCAAGGAGGTCCAACCAGTTCATCCTAAAGGAGATCAGTCCCGAGTGTTCATTGGAAGGACTGATGCTGAAACTCCAATACTTTGGCCACCTGATGTGAAGCTGACTCATTTGAAAAGACCCTGATGCTGGGAGGGATTGGGGGCAGGAGGAGAAGAGGACAACAGAGGATGAGATGGCTGGATGGCATCACTGACTCGATGGACATGAGTTTGGGTAAACTCCGGGAGTTGGTGATGGACAGGGAGGCCTGGCTTGCTGTGGTCCATGGGGTCGCAAAGAGTTGAACACGACTGAGCGACTGAACTGAACTGAACTGATGGTTGTTTTGGTCCTTTATCCACCCTTTAACTTTCCAGATATCTTCACTCCTCTGTCTTCTTTCTCTAAAACCATCTAACACCTTCAAAGGCTTCCTCCAAAATACTGGTTTTTATTTAAAATCTGGACTCCAAGTAAACTTTTGTCAAGGGTCTTGCTCTCAAGCTCCACTCCTAGAAAGGGCTTGTCTCACACTCTGGGGCACTCAGCAGAGAGCCCTTGTCAAAAGGCCAGCCTCAGGACCCGCAGAGTCTTGGGCACCAGCCTCAGGCCCCGCGGAGCCTCGGGCACCAGCTGGTGGCCACCATCCAGCAAACTCTTAGAAGCGGCCATCTACTTGGAGAAACACTCGATGCAGCTTTTTAGTGAATCCATTCTATATGTGCTATTGTTTTTCTATCTTGTCCTATATAGACAAATTCTACATGGGTACCAAAAAAACAATTTATATACTTATTTTTTTCACTACTGTAACTTTCTAAAAAAGCATTATAATACACTGTTACATCGTAGCATCCAGCCTATGTACTTCCATGAAGTATGCAAAACTGTTCACTGGGTAGACTCCATCTGATTCTCTCCAGGGTAACCCTTACTTGAAATGCCCTTTACTTAATGACAGTCTTTGGACAAGAGAAGTTTCTAAGCCTTCTGTCTTTAAAAGATGTAACATCAAGTCCTGTCAAAATAAGTCAGGGAGGTCTGCACCGCATGGTGGGGCGGGTCGGCCAGTCTGAAGAAGTGTATTACAGACAAAGACATGCGGAGAGGACACGAGTGGGCAGCTTCTCAGACCTTACCTTGCTGTGAGGGTCAGCAAACATTCGGGTGAAAATCTCACACAATCGTTTCAATTCTACTCGACTAGGAAATAAAATACAATAAATTTAGTATTTAATGAGTCAACAGTGAAAGTAGTTACAGCTTCTCTAAATCCTTTTATTTCATTTAACATGCTTTATATAATTTTCATGTAACACCTTTTTTTCCGCAGATGAATTATCTGAATTTTAATTTGACGGAATTACACAGGAGTGGGAAATCACATCAATTCTGGTCTTGCTCTAAAATGAGACTGAACCTCAGAGCGTGATCACACAAGTTCACACATGCACATATGGCAAAGCCAGGCGCCAAACCCTGCTCACTTCACTTCCACATGCGACGGGTGAAAGGTGGTCAGATCCACTCAGAAAAGCATGCGCAGCGGGCTCAGACAGACCTGGATTTTAGTCTCAGTTCTGTTATAGTCAAAGTACTGTGATGTCTTTATACCCACTTCAGTACAACAAACCGCTGCTGCTACGAGGTGTAAGTCAAGCACACACTCGCCTCCCATCAGCGCCCCTGTGATATCTCTCACCCGGAAGTGCACTACCGAATCCCATCTGTACTTCAAGGTTTGATTAGAAAGTGTTATCTTCTCCCCCATCCCATCCCCTCTCAGATCCAATGGTGCTTTTAACATCGCTAACCGAGAAATCCAGAACAGGCCAGTGCTAACTAATAGACTGCTAGAGCTTATTCAATGGATACTTGGAGAACATAAAGAACCAAGAAACCGGGGCCACCAGAATGAAGGAGATTATTGGAGAATAATGACATTTCACAGTTTTTGTTTTCTGACAGATCACCAGACCACCAGAGGTGACCTACACCTCAGCAGGCGCGGGCATGCAGAGAGTGGAACGAATGAAGGGGGGCAGGGGGTTAGGTGCCAGGAAGGAAGACGGCGGGGGTCGCACCGACTACAGACGGCTACGCTTGAAGCCCAGTGCCTCTGCAGCCCATGCTCACAGAGATCTGCGGAGCCATCCATGAATAGAAACACTTTACTAGTCTCACAGTATTGCTTAAACAAATTATTGAAAGAATGTAACAGACAATACTTCAAACATCTCTGGAACCATGAGATTCACCCTGCAATCAATGACATGTCAGTACTGTCATGGTTTTATAAGAAGCATTTCTTCTTCGATACAAAATAATGGTGTGTCAATGGTACCTTAGATCTGATGAAATATGGTATAAACAAGTGTTTTTGGTATATGTAATACATGCTTATTTAAGAAAATCTATGAAATACAGAAACAAAAACAAAAGCAAACATCACCAATTCTAGAGACAATGCTGGGCTACCTGGGAGTCTCCATCTGAGTGTCTCTACTCTGCATATTTATAAAAAGCACACATATGCATGTGCACATGCAAACATTTTAGACTGAGACTGGCATCATTTTATCCATGTCTCTGAAGTGTAAATAAACTGCACTAACTTCAGAGTTGTTTTTATGTTTTACCTAAACCACAAACTGTTCTGAGTTTTCTGAAAACACCTACTAGACAAATCTGAGCCATGCTGAATGAAATGTCTCCTAGACCTAATAAGCTATGGAGTGTCTGTCCGATATTTAAGTTCCCTGGAAGGCAAAGACCACACTGAGCCACCCTGGCCTCTCTCGGGCCTTCCCATAAATGCCCATGCATCGGTGCCAGGCCCTCAAGGTGCAGCACGGGGCCCCGCCGGAAGGAGCCTGGCCTCTCTCGGGCCTGCCCATAAGTGCCATGCATGCGTGCCAGGCCCTCACGGTGCAGCACGGGCCCCCACCGCAAGGAGCCCAGCCCCCGGCCCACCTCAGCGTCCTCTGGCTCTTGAGCAGGTTCTGCAGACCCAGAAGCCCCTCCTTCCTCTCAGACCAGTTGGAGCTGGCGCAGTGGTTGAGCACCTCGGCCACGTCCTCGGTCTGGCGCAGGTAGTGGGGGACGCCCCCGTTCCGGGAGCCGTAGGAGCGCTCGGAGCACACGCTGGAGGCGTCGCTGTTGGCGTCGTCATCAGAATACATCCCGTAGGGCTCGTATCGCCTCCTCACAGGCTTCTTCTGCCAGACCCGAGGGGGTTGGGGAAGAAATGGAGGGCAACGTGAGCCTTAGCACATACAGCCAACAACGAGGAGTTAAATGCAGGTACACACACACACACACACATGGGCACATGCACCCATCCCCCCTCTGCTCACAGGCTAGGGAGAGGGAAACACAACAGCAGGCTTCTGGTGGGCAGCGGGCGGAGCAGGCAGAGCCACCCCAGCAGACGGAGGAGCGCGGCCTTCAGGGCGGCGCGGCCCCCGCAACAACACGGGCCGCTACGCAACTGCAGAAAGCCTCCTCACCCTTCCGCTTCAGCGTCCCCATCCCTGAGGTAATACTGATCACCCTTCTCACAGGCTTGTTGGCACGGCTGAGTGGAATCATATGCCAAACAGCCCAGCTCAGCACCTGACACACGGAGTCTGTGAGCCCACTGCCCTTTCCCAACCAAAAGCAACCTGTCCGGAGCATGCTCTACAAGTAAGTTTGTTTGAAAATTCACGCTCCCTTAAGGGCATCTGACACTGCAATGTCAGTGGTGTAGTGTCCTATATAAAAGGATTCTCAAAAGACCTATGCCATTTTTATTAAGGACTTACAGTTTTACAACACTAATAGGCCTCCTAAGACTAGAATACCCACTTCATTCATATCTCTTATCCTGAATATAAAACTATTAAGTTAAATCCCAAAATTATATAGCAAAAACTATATAAAACAGATAAAATTGAATTTCTCTAAGAGAAAAACAAGTAGATATGGGCTTAAACTGCACCAATGTAACTTCCTAGGAATGTGGCTTGTACACACATCACAACTTACCTGGGACAGCTTTGCCTTCCACCTACTGTCCCCACATAATTATTAATGGCACCCTCCCTCACGCTCAAAAGTATCCTTGTTAGGATGATAATTATACCGCCATCTCACTTATACATGAACTAGATTCCTAAGATAAGAAAAAGCTGAAATGTACCCACTCATGAAATAATAACAATGTAAGAGACAAAACCTAGGTTAGTAAAATGAAACACTAGTAGGATAAGGGGCAGAACTTGATGTTGGAAAACAATGCTCAAACACATGTGAGACATGACCAGTTCTATCACTAGCAGAAGCACCATTAGTTTCCACAAAATCACAATTCAGAACAGAACTTCTACACTAGGCTACGTTTTTGTTGCTTTTAACAGCTCCTAAAGGAAATATACTCACAAAAGAAAAAAAAAAAGTTATAAAACAAAAGTTAAAGCACTGGTACCTTGCTCCTGGAGTCTCCTAACAGCTGTAGGCAGGAAAATATTGAAGGATGGGGAAAAAGCATAGAGAATTATGTCAGAAGCATATGTGGGGATTGTTCTTGCAACAAAAGTGTACAGCAAAACATATATTAGCAAACCAAAAATACAGGTTAGCAAGCAATTCATATCAAGCGAATAACGAAGAATGCTTTCACAAGGGCATTTCCTAACCTCTTGCACCTCTCTACTTTGCAGTATCCGCTGTAAGTCTTGGCCGAAGCTCTCCCCATGCCTCTTAGGCACATCCCAAATGCCGCCAGGAACTCTGTCGTCTGCTCCGAGGAGAGCTCTGTCCCCCCTAGGGACTTCCTTTCTCTGAGGCAGGGACTGAGTACCGTCCTGGCACTGGCTTCTGAAGCAGGTCATGGGGAGAGACCAAGAGGTCTGGACAGAATGTCGTAAGGGCCGCGGGAGTGTAAGGAGAGCCAGAGCTCGGAAAAGCCCAAGCCAGGCAAAGGCAAAGCCCAGACTCCGGAGGCCGGCTCTGCCCCGGCGCTTTGTGCCGTGTCCCTGGGGCGGATCTTCAAGCACCGAGGGGACACTCCCTACCCGCCCCCACCCCACCCGAAGTGCTGTCTCACCAAGCGCTTTGCGCATCCATCACTTCTCACCCCACTGGTTCCCACTTCTTACAGTCCCAGAACAGGTAAGAAACAAATTTCAAATGCTGCAACTTGGAAGGAAAACCGCTACATCAACTCTCCAACTTGTGACTCTTGAAGTCCTACTTAAAGCAACTGTCCTGAACTCCAGTACCTGCCGGGCCAGCCCTCATCAGGAGAGCACTGGAAGACTGGAAGACTGCTTGCTCACAGAGGTTTGTCAGAGAAACCTGGCTGAGCAAGAGTAAATGAGGGCGGGCCAGGAGGGCTGCGAGGTAGAACCCCTGAAGCCACACACTGTGAAGTTTTGGTCCAATGAAAACGGGGCTGGATTTAAAACCTCGGGGTCTGAAAGCAGCGTATTATAATGCTTTTCTCTTAAAACAGCACAAGTGAGACCCGAGACCAGACAGCTCTCTAAAGCATGTCTACTTTAAATGCTGAGCACAAAAACCAGAAGAAACAACAGGCTGCGTTTCTACCAGCGGGAATGCATCTTTAAAAGGCAACTTGACCACAAGCTGATTCTACTGAGGAACTTTTTGCTAGAAGCACAAATTTAAGGACCTCTAATCACTTTATATTGCTATTTTAAATATTACATTATAACAATGTAAGAAAAAACATACTCCACTAGTACTTCATATCCTCAGAGTTCATCTTAAAATCTGGGAATGTTTCTGTAAATAATGACTTAAGGACTCATTCAAACAAGTAAACATAAAAATCATACGGAACAACTAGTGATGGTAATGGAATAAATGCAAGAGTTTCAAAAGTAAAGTCCGTGACCTACTATTACACAATGATGTGCTTAGGCTATGCCATCAAAGCCTGTAAAGCAACAGAAGCAAAAGAAGGGGCAAAAAGGAAATGCTGAAAAAAAAAAAATGGATAAAAAAGGAAAGGAAGAAGCCCAATGACATCAGACAAGCCCGATGCCATCTGAACCTCTTTGTTACCGAGGAGCAGAGGAGACACTCTTGACGCTAATGCGGCTCGAAAGGCCAGTCTTCACTTACGTACAGAGTCAAAAGTTTACGGAGAAAGGAATAATAATCTAAATTTACCCAATATTTACATGATCTCAAAGAGTATCAAAGAAGACTTAGTGACCTGATTTGGAGGCTACTTCCTGTGAAGACAGAGAAAAATGTAGGTCAGTAATTCAAAGAGACTCCGCACACATGGGGCCTCTTACCAAAGCATCGGCAACGGCAGCTTCCAGATCTGTGCTGGTGCTCAGCACCCGCATGGCGTTCACAGAGCCAGGAATTCTTCCTGCCTGGCCGAGCCCAAAGCGGTCTAGGTAAAAAACAAAAGCACAAATATATGTCATTGTAATCCAAATGTTTGCATTTCTTTGCAACGGCCCTTGCCTCGTCCCACTCACTGGAGAGAAACACTGAAAAATCTCCAGCCAGTTTTTACTGCGGTTGGCTTGTAGTTTCAGCTACACTGGACTTGTTTACAGTGGCAGAGGTTACAATGTTCACACTTAATGCGGTGCATCCTAACAACTGAAATGGTTCTTTAAGGATATTTCATTTTGGAAGAGTGCTGAGATATAGGCTGGAGAGGGGAACTTATCACAGAAGGGAACTGGGCCCTAAGTTGAGCCTTTTCATTTATTTAGCATTCTCTCTAGAGGCAAAAGAAGCCCTGATATTTGGTCAAACTAATTAGAAAGCTCCATGGTTTTATAAATGAGTTTTAATGCAATGTGTAATAAACAGACAAAATTTGAATCCAATGTATTACACTGATCTCTGTGCAAATTTTCATTACTGTCACTACTGTCTGTTACTAACCTCATTTAATTTTACGTATCTGTTCATCATGATGCCTGTGTCACCAAAGGTTATTTAAAAATCAATGTATTAAAATTCTTTAATCTTCACCATAAAAAGCTAGTATCTTCACTGAAAACATTAATCATTCAGATCATATAAATTTTTTCTGAATTCCCTCAAAGGATTTTTAAATAATCTTTATATGTGTGAACAAAATGGACAGAATGCAAAAAAATTTTCCAATTTTAGTGGTTCAAACAACTATTATAAGCTTATTAATGATCATGGACAATAAAGACTTTTTTCTTTGGCCATTCCATGAGGCTTGCAGGATCTTAGTTCCCTGACCAGAGACGGAATCCGCGCCTCTGACAGTGAAAGCACTGAATTAAAAAAGACTAACTTTTAGAAATCCCTTTACATGAACTGTCCAGCCTTCCTTTGGAAAGGCTGAGGTTAAAACAATGCAGGAGAAAGTCCGTGTAAATTACACTGGTGGTTTCACCCCAGGACAGGGCTTTATTGGGACACAGACTACTCGGAACTCAGCGCCCTTGTGAGTCTCTCCTGCTCACCGCTGTGGCAGCTCAAGATAAAGCGATCCAGCAAATGAATTCTTATTTAAAATGTTAAGATTAAAACCACTTTAACAAATAAGACACTGTTTGGACAAGGAAAATCTCCGTATGTGGTATACTCTAATAATGAAGGCATTTGGTGGGGGAGGGAGGGAGAAAGCTAAAGTCTGTCTTACATAATTGATCTTTCCTATAAAATGATATATTTCAAATTTGGATAGGTAACAAGACATCACCTACAAACTGGTGAACTTTAAAAGTGATGTGTTATTTAGCTTTTTAAAATTGTCAGTTTTGAAACATATCTTCCACTGCCACAGAATGGGAGAAAAAATTTAACTACTAATCAAAACTTATACAATTATGAATTTTTATAGAGAAACAAAAATTGCATGTTACACTATCCCCTTTTTTAATGCATTTGTTGATTATACTGAATTTCATCATTATGTGTATGTTTACATGCTGTATAAAATCAATTGTATGTCTCTCTATAATATAAATCATCAGTTCAAATATGAAACAATTAGAAATTTGAGATTTATGATGCAGTTTTATAAATGATCATTGTTCAAGTCTTTCTCATTTTTCATTAAAAAAGGGTAGATAGTAAGGGATTTATGAGTAACAGAATGAAAGTAATCCAGTTATAAGCCATTTAGAAATTACCCAGCATAAACTTAAATAAAACATAATCTTAATTAAAAAAAAAAAAAAGATCTCATGCCAGCAAATCTTGCTCCAGGGATAACAGTAATTCTTCAGACACAAAATTAAAACCGTAAGAACAAAGCAATTATTCTGCGCTTCTCAGACATGTATAGCTTCGCCACACACAGTGACTGCAGATACAGAGAACTGAATTTCAAATTTTAAGGGGAAACGTTTGTAATGAAGGAAATTTATAAGCCTTTTGTTTCCACCAGACCAAAATCTGCTCTATGTTCTCTCTGGTACCATTCAGTTTCCAAGAGATGGATACGTACAACTGCCCTCAGCCTGGCCCATAATCTTTAGGGGAATGTCCTAATCAAAGAACACATAATAAAATGCATAGGTGGTTCAGTTAGAGAAAAAACAGCGACACTGACTCAGTAAATTGGTCACAGTTGTCATCACCAACAGTCAGATTTAACAGATGATGCCTCATACAAGTTGATAAAACTGTAGTTATGAGGGATTATTAGTTTATCAAAATTATGCCAGTTAAATCTGGCAGATTGAGCATTATTGAATGCTTACTTTCTGCCCTAATGGCCAACCAGGGCATTTTGGGTATTGTTAAAATGGGATTGAGGCAGTGTTTTGGGTCTGCAGGCTGCAAAGGCTACCTTTGGCCTGACCTGATTATCGTAATCATGACTTGTTTTTCCATTAAAGTTTCAGGAAATCTATTTCTTTCCATCCATGTGAAAAGGGGTATGGTATAATTGAACATCTGGTCACTAAATAGTACCTCCAAGTAATGAAAACTGGACAGGAATAACTGGCATTCACAGATACCGCTTTACTGGGAGCACAGACTGGGAGATGAAAGCCTCCGCTGGATGAGGCCCATACCCCAGTTCTCCTAGGGACCCCTCAGGACACCTATCTGTGGCTGCTGCTTTCCTGCAGGAGGGACTCAAAGCAAGGGCGGAAGTGCTTCCCCATCCTTCTGTTTTAACATAAATATGAACACTAGATAATGATGCTGTCAAACAAGCTACAAAGCATCTATAGCCTATTAACAGAACCATAAACATTCAACAACTTAAAAAAAACAGAAGCACACTGCGGGGGGAAAATATGAGGTGCATCCATGCCAACTGCTAGCGAATCAGATGGGAACAGTGTGACAATGAGTGTGAGACAGGCATGCATGAACACGTGTTCACCTGACGGCCCCACAGAGTCAGCCGTGGCGAGAGCACTAGTGGACCTGGAATGACGTCGAGAGGCTGCAGGTAAAAGGAACGGCAACACCCACAGGGTTAACACACGAGAACCTCAGACGGCAGCGGCCGCAGGCCGGAGGGCACGGGGCTGCTGCCGACACAGCCGTGCGTCCTCATGGAAGGAGATGGTGTTGGAGATGAATGGACAGCGAGCGCCGAGCCCCAGCCTGTGCACCCAGCGGCCCGCGCCTCTGGTGCGCGTCCACGCCGCCCGGGCCACAGCGGAGGGCGGCGGCAGCCTGGGTGACCCCCTCGTCGGGAGGTGATGTACAGGCAACCATGCACCACGCACAGAAGCGGAGGAGTCCACAACGTCCTCTCAACAGCGACAGCGCGAGGCCACAGAGGGGGCTTGGACACAGAGCGGACAGACAACGGCTCCCAGCGCGCTGCACGGGGCTAGGTTCATGCCCCGCAGTGAACCAGCTCGGAGAAGACGAGCAGAGGGCGCGTACACGTGTGCAACTGAGCCACTCCGCTCTACAGCTGTAATCGACACAGCCCTGCATGCCAACCATGCGTCATTAAAATAGTAAAACCCTGTATGCTTCACAGAACAAAAATCGATTGATTTAAAAGGGGGGGTGGTCAACAACTGTAATTCCATTTTCCCTAGTCGACGTGTTTGTTGTTCTGCCGCACAAACAGCCTGATTACTAACTACCTCGTTGTTTGCCTGTTGGAAAGCTAGCGCGGTGCGTCTAACAGCCTTCCTTGAGAGGCAGCTCGGGGCTCCGGTTGTGAGCGCCGGCCCCGTGACACATGCGGGGTGGGAGAACGGGCCTTGGGCAAAGCGCTAAAGCTCTCTGTGCCTTAGCCCTCACCTGTAAAATGGGGCTAACAGCGGTGCCCTCCTCTTGGGCACTAAGAGAATTAAGAGAGCTTATACATCAAACACCTGAAACAGTGCCAGGCACGGAATAAACCGTGGTGGCAACAGAAGCACAGTGCTGGTGGTCACAGCAATGCTCAAGCATAAACTCTACTTTACACTTGGATGGTAAATATTATTTTACTAGCAAGTACTCATAATAATCACATCAAAGCATCAATCTGAGAAAATATATACCAGACTCCAGACTCGTGTGAAGGGGACAACTCTTAGAAACAGTTATAAAATACAGGCTTGGGTCCAAACCTGAATTAATTGACCAGAGTACCACACAACATAAGGCTTTTTCTTACCTGGGGGGGGCGGGGGGAGTAACATGCTTCTAATCATTACTCACAAAGAACACAGTGATGGCAACACAGCAAGTTCACAGGTTTCCCGGAGCAACCCTAAGCCGTGCTGCCTTCCGCCTGCACAACCGGAGCCCAGAGTCCTCGAGTGCTAACACAGTTACTCGTGGAGGAGTAAAGCCTCAAACTCTTCAATGTGACTATTTATCTAAGCTCATGTCACTTTATGAAACATGCATATCTGCAGGATAAGAGACACTAAACAGCAAAGGTCACCTGGTCAGGGAGGATAAATTTTTATCAGCATGCAAAAGAAAAAGAAAATTCCTAATTTCTCGAGATGCACAAAAATAAGTCAGCAAGCTCTAGAACAGATATTATCAAATAATCACTTTCCTTAAATAAGGAAACTGACAAAATATTGTGTAAGACTGAAACAAACTACTCATTTCTTAAACAAGAACAATGGTATCATATCCTGACAGTTTAAACTTGAAACAGTGTTTAAGCAACACCTGATCTGAAGGTTCCTTAAGAAGCTGTCCTTTGGTTCTGTTTCAACAGAATATTCTACGCAAATATGTCATATAATGAGTTCTTTGTCATGTACCCCAGTGAACATCCCACAATGGAATCCAAGCGGACCCACTTACATAAAAGCCTCACTGACAGCAGAGTCCTAGAGCCCTTAATCATCCCAAAAGTTGTCACCGTGACCATTTAAAAATATATTCATACCATTAAAATGGTCCAAAACAATTTTTTAAGAAAAATACAGGATGTCCTAATGGTTCAGTGGTTAAGAATTCACCTCCAACGCAGGTGACACAGGTTTGATCCCCGGTCCAGGAAGATTTCACACGCCACAGGGGCCTGTGTGCAATGACCGCTGAGCCTACACTCCCGGGCCCATGCTCTGCAACGAGAAGCCACTGCAATGAGAAGCCTGTGCCCCGCAGTGAGAGTAACCCCCACTCACTGCAGCCAGAGGCAGCCTGCACAGCCACAAACTGCAAAAAACCACACAACCTACAAACTCAAACCCAACATGCAGTCACCAAAACAGCTACCTCTGTTCTTTTAAAAAGTGAAGGTTGGCTGTGTAAACTGATTCAAAGGGGCACTAACACAAAATCTCACTGATTTACAAAGGGGGCACAAAATGAACATCGAGTGAGTGAGACCAAGAAGGAAACATCACGCCCTCTAAAGGGCACAGCAGGTTCTCTAAGCGGCAGCAACCTCTGGGGTTCCTACATGGATTCTCAGGTCCTGTGGTCAAGCCTGGAAACACGGCCAAGCAGGGTGCTTTCTCTGAGCCTGGGCCTGGGGAGGCCTCAGAAAGCACTCAGGTCACTCTGGAGGAACAAGAGAAAGACGCCTCAGATGAGGTGGAGGAACAGCCAGGCTCTGAAGCGGAGTGTGGGATCTGGAGAAAGTGGACTCTTCTCCCAGCCTCGGCTGTGCCATCTGAGAAGAGGGGCGAGGATGCCTGTCCCAGAGGCTGAACAGGACCCACAGGGCCTCGTGCCCCCTGACTGCTCGGGATGGCGCAGGGACACACACGCACTGCTGCCGCTCTGAGCCGGACAGAAATTTCATAAACAGGTTTAAACTCCCCTCCTAAAGAGGCATGCTCTAAAAGCTGAGCTGGCAGGATGCTAACTCCTGCCCTGCCCACACAGAAGAGCACGCTGGCGGCTAGAGACGATCGGAAAGAGAGGCATCCACAGCCACGTCTCCAGCTGTGGTGGCAGCAGCGACACACATCACAACCCGCGCTGTCACCAGAAACACCCGAGTGGAAACGAGGAGCTGGGTCCCTCAGCCCCTCGGAGTCCAGTGGGGACCTCAAGAGGCCAGCACTTCTTGCCTGGGCCACAGGCCACATGCGAGGGTCACAAAGGCTGCTTCCGTGGGCAGTAACAAACACAGCAGGGTCTGAGCAAAATAGAAACACGGAACTGCTTCAGAGAGACAAAATGACCAATAAACAGACTGAGTTGTTCAATTCTAAGTTATTCGGAAGGGCAAATCATCAACAAGGACGCATACACAGCCATAATTTGAAGGGGAAAATAACCAGTTCTTACAGAAAAAGTCATCACTGTTGCCCCTGACTGTCTTTGAGGATTTTGGTCTAACGCTTCAGACAGCTGTGCAAGAGCTGGGAGGGCCCAGGTACCTCGCGCCCTCCTCAGGCCTCGTGCTCAGCAAGTAGGACACCCACACCGCGTCTCCTCGCAAGCCTGGCTGGCCGTCTAGAGGGCCCTGCATCTGTCTTCCTGCTCTTTCCGAGAACTCCACAAAGGACAGGGTCCACAAAGGAAGAGATTTAGATTTTAATTACTGATTTCAGGAAAAAAAGATCGGGGAAGAAGTATATGACATCAGAAGGAGACAGAGGAAAATATTAAGACTTAATGCTTTTGCTCCACCATCCATCTTCCACAGTGACATTTTTATATTTATTTGAAAGACCTGCCTCATTATTAGAGTCAAAATAACAGACTGTTGAAGTTCATAGCTCCAGATAATAACTTAAGACCTCGGCCCAAGCATTGTAAGATGATTTTGACCTTACTTGCCAAGCTTATCATGACAAAAACAGACAACTGCACAGCACTGAATATGCCAAACAACTAGAACACAACTACTGAAGAATACAAAACATTTCTTTTTTGTGAAAATATGTGTTGATAGTGCAAAGTGAAAAGGTATGTGTCCATTTTAGAGAAAGGCAGGATTATTAAAACTAAATAGAAAAAGTAAATTCAGTATCTATAAAGGATACATGTTTCTCTTTTTATCTTATTTTTCCTGAATACTAGAAATTGTTAAAATACAAATTCTGGCTATAGGAAAAACTGAATGGGGGTGTGTCAGACAGCTCCAACTGGCACCCAACTGGTGATCAGAAGTTAGTACTTATAATGTACCATGGCCACCAAATATTGTGATTTTTTTGTCCTCA
This sequence comes from Hydropotes inermis, assembly GCA_020226075.1. Classification (NCBI taxonomy): domain Eukaryota; kingdom Metazoa; phylum Chordata; class Mammalia; order Artiodactyla; family Cervidae; genus Hydropotes; species Hydropotes inermis. Next base: position 5,654,701 of record CM035281.1, on the reverse strand, counting down.
GGTGGCAGTGGGTCACAAACATTAAACAGCATGTGGAGCCCAGGAAAAAGGAAAATTTCTTAATAATTAACAGTGAACATCGAGGTGCGCTGTACATATACACCTTGTCAGTTTATCCAAATTTGTAGACTGCTCTAAAGAAAGTTTTCAAAGGACTCATTCAACAGAAGGACAGCTGATATTCATGCTGCTTTTCTCATTAACATTCCTACCCCCAAAGTGAACACGTTTAGCTTCCTAAATGTTATCATGATTTTACTCTTTGTCCTTCTTTGAAGTGACTTACACGTGGATTGATGCCTTATAAGATGAAAAACAAGCTGTAGAAATTCAACGACTGCGGATATGCTCTGAACTCACTCAAGTCTGAAGCCCAGTGACCTCTGGCTGAGCTTCCCCCCGCACTGGCCATGACCTCACAGGTGGGCTCGCCCAGGAGCCAGTGGTCCAAGGGGCAACGGTACAGAGGGAGGCGGTTTTCCTCTGACACATAAAACCTGGGGAAGCCAAAACCTGAGCATGCAGAGGGGCGCCAGGAAGGGGGGCTTGGGAAGAGGGTGCAGAGCAGCGCTCCCGGGGCGGTGGTGCAGGGACAGAGGCCGGCGGGTGGGGCGCTCGGGGTGCCCGGCCGGCGGTACTCACCGAGCGGCGTGAAGCCCCGAGCAGGGCTCGTGTCCCGGCTGCTCTCACGGCTGGCGTCGCGGCTGCACCCCTGACTCGGGCTGGGTCGGGGGATACGGCTGCTCCGGGCTAGCGTGCAGCATGAGGGTTTCAGAGAAGGGGAACAAGTTTAATGACGACAGAGGAGCGCACACACGGTCGGTCACATCCCGTTTGCATGGTCACCGACAACAGGGGGGCGCAGGCAAAACTCGACTTGCTCACTGCCTCACAAAGCTGTGAACTGCAGCAGGAAGGCGGAGTGGCATCTGAAGGTGAGAAAGCCAAAGAAAGCTCTCCAAAGAGCAAACTGGCATCAGAAAATACGAGGTCAAAAGTCTTCCAGAGATGATCAGTTTCTATGGCTTTAACTTCTCCACAAGAGGATAATAAAAGGCCATAGTCATTTTCATATGCAATGGGTCCTTAGAAAGATAATTTAATTTGGATTAAAAAACAGAATAAAGGCTCTGGTCACTGCGCTTCATGAACTTACCTAATTAAGAGGGTTCACTGCTCCCAGCCCGGCCGTCTTTACAAACAGAAGTCACAAGGGCTGACCCAGCTACAGAACCTGCCTACCGCAAACCAGTGTGGAGATGCTGCAAACTTAATTACTAAACCAACAAACATATAGAATTGGGACCGATAACCTTCATTCACTGGCCTTGACATTAATTCCTGCCTTTTCTACGGGAAGCCAGAAAGATCTGCCTGTCATCCCTCTCCAAGTGCCTTCACTTACCCAGCCTCACACCTAAGTCTATGGCAAGGGGCCTGATAACGCCAGTACTCATGCTGCAGGTCAGCCACTGGCCTGAGAAGAACTAATACATTCTCATGTCACAGGATACTGGGAAGACAGAATCCAAGAAGGCTAAGGGCTAATGTAACTTGGCCATAAATCTCAGAAAAGATCACGATGCCTTATTTTTCAGTTTACTTTGAGAAAACAGGAAGGCAGTACTGGGGAAATACTCAGAAACAACTCTGAAAACTAAAAGCGTGTAGCCACTTACATGATAGCTGATGGGAACAATAAACACTTCAACCTTGAGAGGATCTACCAATTCTGGACTAGACAGAAACATAAGGAAAAAATAACCTTGATTCACTGATGTGAAAATAGCAAAGTTTTTACTACATTACACTAAGCATAGCTTATGACTTCAGAGCAAAGGCAGATTTATGGCCAAAATATAACAAGAATGTTTTACAAACGAGAATCATAAAACTGCCTGACTTAGAAGGATGTGGAAGTGAAAAGCCAAATCAACTTCCAAATCAATTCACTGTGGTCTCTGCTCAGTGCCAGAGGTGAATTAGACCCTAAAGGTACCTAAGTGATGTCCAAAAGAGTGAGTCTCTGCTGGTTAGCAAGGCAAGGTCAAGTGCAGGATGCAAGCTGAGCTGTCAGTCAAAACAGGGCTTCATCTGGGATTCTGCAGGAATTCATTTGGGATCCACCAGTCTTCCCTGGTGGCTTAGTCAGTAAAGGGTCTGCCCACAATGCGGGAGACCCAGGTTCAGTCCCTGGGTCGGGAAGATCCCCCAGAGAAGGAAATGGCAACCCACTCCAGTATTCTTACCTGGAGAACCCTATGGACAGAGAAGCCTGGGGGGCTACAGTCCATGGGGTCACAAAGAGTCAGACATGACTGAGTACTAACACTTTCACTTTCAGGAATTCCTAACCTTGTCTTCATTTTGCTACAGTGATGTGGAAGCACTGGGTTTTCACTCAAAGCAGCATTAACGACTGAATCAGCAATTTCTGATCACATTCTGAACAACTTCTACAATAAGAGCCAAGGCAACAGATGTTAAATGCTTAATTTAGCAGCTTAAGAATCTAGGGAGCATCTACCGACCCCTTCAATAAATGATAAGTTGCTTAAAACCTGAAAGTCATATAGCTTATCCTTAAGAGACCAATCCCACTTCCAATGCATAAATGCCCCCTCCAGCTCCATGCTAACTCACTGATTCAGCCACTCAGCCTCTCTGGGCCTCAGCCTCTGCTTAGGAAGGTGAGATTCCCCACCATTATAAATGAAAAGGGTACCGTGAGATAAGGTACGTAACGTAGGTACTTCTGCATTCCTTGCTGAAAGGCATATGTGAAACTCTAGTACCATTCCACTGCCTACTCCAACACAATCAAGAAGTAGTAGAGCAGTTCTGAGAGTTTTCACATATGCACATGCTCAACTGACCATTTTCTTCTAGTTTTTGCCTGATCACATCTGAATTTCTACACAGCTCTCACGCCCTTAACACATATCCTACGGCAACGCGGTATCTCTGCTCTCTCCGTGGGCTGAACTTGCTTTGCGAAGACAGTGAAGAGCATGAGAAAGAAGAAGCAGACGTGATCTGAAATAACAGCAACCATAATTCTCAACGAGGTTTACTGTCCTGGTGTTTGACCCAGAGAAGGGTCTTTCAACCATTTGTGCTCACTGGCTCCTTTAACATATGGCAATAGTAGTATGGAAAAAATGCTGCTTACAATTCTGTTCACAATTTTGCCCCAAGCTTCATTAAAGTACACTTAGTGATGAAACCAACAGTTCAAATATTGGATAATTAAACACAAGAGGAAAAAAATTCCACTTTAAACCACTCCCAAAGACTAATCTACAAGGAGGATTTAAAATAAGTATATAAAAGCTTTTCATACTATAATTAATTCAGATTATAATTAATTAGGTGGTCAAAGCTAAAACACAATATTCTGCAGCACTCTGTCTTTTCATTGCGTGCCCACACGGAACATTCTACATAAGAATCTGTTATGGAAAAGGGATGACAGGAAGAGACAATAAAAACACATGTGCCACCTGAACTTTCTAAAAGCACCATTCTTAGGGAGTCTGGAGTCCTGTGCTTACAAGGAATGATGAGAAAAAATACTGGAAAAAATACTATCTGACTGGAAAAAATACTATCTGACTAGTTTTTATTTCTTGAGCAACACTCTACTTTTATGATGTTTCAAGGGAAATCCTGACTCTTGTCTTTCAAGGTAATATCCTACAAGAACTCCTCTATCAAAAGCAGAAGTACCAGAAGAATAACAAAAACTAACAAAACTAAAGACAGGAAACATCTCTCCAGTCTAGACAGTTTCATGGCCTGGTCTTGCACACAGTAGTCTAATCTAACAGCTAAAGCTAACTATTAATCTTAATTTTTTTCAAAATATATTTAACTGGGAAGTCCAAGAACACTTTAAACATATATCCATGGAACATCAGGGGCAGAGGGTCTAATGTTTTTAAAGACTTTTCAAAAGATGAGTTGGACAAAGAAGGGAACCAAAACCAAACTTCCAAAATGTAACTGTTATAGATATCAGCTATTCATGCGACCTTTTCATAAGTAGAATAAAACAACTTACACATACACTCATCTATCTCATTAGTTTATGAAGTAATAGATGTCAAGAAGGAAAAACATGGCGGGGTTTGCCTCTTAAGTTATCCAACAGGTTTGCTTAAGAAACCTTAAATGCTTAATTTAATCTTAAACGCTTAAAAAACCTGACATCATGACATCATGATGACATCATTTTCATCACAGATAAGAAAATTTAGTTAAAAAATATTATTTCAAACAAAAAAGCATTCATGAACCAATATAATTTGCAGACAACTAATTCTCAATGCAAATTCCAAGCCTAGTTTAGCTATGATTAAAACTATTAACGGGTTTGAGGATTATAGAAAATATTCTTAAAAGATGTTCCTACTTTTTTGGGAGTATTTAAAGTTGCTATATAATGAATCAAATGTTTATAGACACAAAGCATATACCTAGTATATATTAAATAAGAGAAGAAATGTACACTCTATTACAGAATATGCTAATATGACACTCTTAAAATGGAATCTTTAAGTAGTAACAGAGGAAGAAGTGGAGATATACTTTACTTATACATATTTTTATAATCTGTGCATATATATTCTCACAATGTGCAAACATTTACATAAAATATCTTCTTTAACCAGAATTGCATGTATGACCTCAAAGCTCCACCCAGAACTAATCCTCTTTAATAAGCACCAAGGAAACAACTTTCTTCAAAATAATGTTGCAAATCAGAACTTTCTGGAAGGCAACAGGCTCCTATTTAGTTCTTTGTGATGGATGATGTTCCAAAGGACTTCTTTTACATGCTTATGAAATGCTACCTTTTCAACTACTCACAATGCACAGTGCACAATTCACAGTTAAGACCACAGACTACCAAGTCCCAGAGTTATGTTAGATAATCAAGGTTGGATTACTTCCCAATTTCAAGAAGGCAGTAAAAATGGCATTTTTAATAAATATAAAGAGTAAAAATCTCCCCCCCCAAAAAGAATTTTTAAAAGTATGAAACAAATCTGGGTTGCCAAAAAAGTTCTATAATCTTAAAAAATTAATTATGGAAAAAGGACAGCTGAAACTTCACACCTAGCTTTGAAATCAAATGTATTTCCCAAGCAAAACCAGATCTAAATACACCTATTTTATAGCAACAAATCTAAAATTTAGATATTCCAGTCACGGTATTTCCTCTGGTTGGAGCCACATCATTACTAGAGCCAAACAGCTATTCAGCTCAAGGACCATGTGATGTAATAATGCCCAGAGAAAGTCAGCATCACATAGAAGTAACAAAACCACGGCTTGATCACATTTCTTATTTGTTTCAGAAATGCTAGTTAAACCAAATCCTACTGACGCTACTTCGTAAGTAACTGCTCCTGCCTCCCTGAAGCTCAGGCAGCCCTCAAGGACCTTTGTGAGCTGGACCCTCAGCGGTCCTGCCCCCATCTCCCACCTACCCTGTCCAACTTCCTCAGCTACCCTCAGAGGAACCACCCGAGGTCCCACGCTACGCTCCCTCCCGTCTGACCGCTTCTGCACAGGCTCCTGTCTACCCGAGGATACCGTTCTCCTCATCTCCCTGCCCTACCTAGCGCCACCTTATACGTCACTGAATCTGCGAAGTCTGCCTCGGAAGGACATCTGGGAGCCGTGGGGCGGACAAGGGTCCTGGGACATTCCTATCCTGTAGACCAGAGCACCCGCCAGAATATCTGTCACACCGTCTCCCATTTTTGCCTCCAGGACCACAAACTCTTTGAAGTCACAAGTTGAATCCACTACATTTCTCTTCTAATTATTAGGTCTCACATCATAGTAAACATTCATGTAAAGCTGTTGATGAGATACATGAACAAAGGAGGAAGATAAGGCAACAGGACTAAAGGATACAGTGCTCCGATTTCACATCAGTAGGCTTTCACTCTTAGAAAGGAGGTGGAAATATGAGTCTGAACACAGATTTTTCACAAAATGTTACAAAAGACTTCTAACTTTTTCATTAAGAAGGCAGCATACAAGTTCGATGTTAACAGAGTAAGACTGCTCTGTTGACTGCTGAGAGTCATTCATATACACACTATTCCAAAGAAACAATACTACACTACACTCTAACACAAAATAGTTTTCCTCTTTTTGGTGTTTATGTTTATGTTTGATGTTTATGTTTGAACAGTAGTATGGCAAAAACACATATTCTTTGATGGTAAGTTTCACTAGTTAGGTTAGAGAAGATCAAAATCAAAATAAGTGAGTACCCTGCACGCGTGCACGTTCAGTCACTTCAGCTGTGTCCAGTCCCCTGCGAGCCCACGGACTGTAGCCCGGCAGGCCCCTCTGCCCATGGGGTTCTCCAGCAAGGACACTGGGGTGGGTTACCCTGCCCACCTCCGGAAGTGGGCCCTGCAGATGCCTTTGAAGGTTCACACAGGTTAACGGCCACTTCGTGTTGTGCAGTGGAAGAGCAGGCAGCCTGCTCCTACCCGGGAAGAAAAACCCTGCCCTTTCTCCCAGCTTTAAGGCTTTACAAATGATTCTCCAGCATAAAGGCCTGCAATGGTGTGATTCTTTCCCATGACTTTGAAGGTAAACCCCACATGTTCTTTAGTCATAATGAAAACGGAACACGCTACAATCAGTGAAAAGCACACACTGAAGTGTCTTTCTAGCACAGGCAAAATGACGAACTCAGTTCAGAAACAGCTATTTCCTACAGGAAACTTACGACCAGGCTGGGAACGGGGTCCAAGACCTTTGAGAACTCTTACCTAATCCCATGCGGCTTGGACTTGTTTCTCGACTACACCCCTGACTCCTGGGGATCTTGCTTCGCTTTTCTGAAGAGGGCGTCACAGGCGGGCCTCTTGAGGAACCCCCAGCAAGGCCACTATAACCACTTCCCAACAATTTCCCTGGGGAACTGGATCGGCTGCCAGCTAAAAGTGAACCAAAACAAAATTGAATAATGAACGTAAATCAAGAAATAAGTTAAAAGTAATTTCAGAAGTCACTTTACACAGTAGTTTCAATCAAATACCAGGAGAACTTTGTGTAAAAATAGTTTTCTAGTTGATAATATCACCAGTATTTTTTAAAAATGAAGGAGCATAAAAGAACATCCAATTATCATAAATATTTACACAGAAGAACAAATGACAGAATTCTACAGAAACAACGGCCAAATTTCTGATTCAAAAGAACAAGCTCAGGTTCAGAACAAAAAGTCTCCCTATTGTATAACAAACTTCTACCAATAATCACAAAGGTGTTTATTAAATAATTGTTTTGCTTCCTAAAGGAGTGCATATGTTACAAATGGCTGAAAGAATAGAAATATAACAAAAATTTCTTAAACATTAATGGAGGAAAATGGATCTAAGACTCCATTAATGTAACAAATGGAAAAGGGGGCAGAAATATGGTAAACAAAAATCACAAAATAAAATGGTAGTAGTAATCTCAAATATATCAGCAATCATAATAAATGTGACCTGATTAAATTAATCTATTAAAAGACAGAGATTCCTGGGTTGGTTTAAAAAAACTGAAATGAAATTCAACTGTATGTGGCTTATAAGAGACAACATACATAAAACAAAAGAACAAAATAGAATAAAACACTGAACTTAAAAAAGAAAATAATAATTGTCCTTAAAGATATAACAATCATGAAACTTTATGCTACAAGTAACATAGCCCTGAGATATAAAATGATAAAAATCGAGAGAGAAATAAAAAAGACCATAATTATTTACATACCTCTCAGAAAGACAAATACCAATAGAAGATTAACATACTAGTCATAAAATGACAGAGCAGTCAAAACCCTATATTTATCCATAAACATACCTCTCCACACACACAAACTTACAGTCCAACAAACAGATGTATATTCTCTTGTACATTTCCATCAAAACTATGTACTAAGTCTCAAAGGAAGGCTCAAAATACAAAGGTAGAAATTATGCAGAATACATGCTGCGATGTGTACGCAGTGAAACGAGAAATCAGAAACATCATATGAGCAAGGGGCGGCAGGAGGGATAAACCGGGAGAGATGGGCGCTGCTGGGAACACACTACCACACCTAAAACAGGTAAGTGATTTAGGACCTACTGTGGACAGCAGAAACTTTCCTCGGCACTCCGTAATGACCTACGTGGGAAAAGACTCTAAAAAACAGTGGGTGTACGCACACATATAACAGATTCCCTTCTCTGTACATCTCAAACTAACACGATGCTGTAAATCAACTATGCTCCAATAAAAGTTAAAAAAATCAAAACCCCTAATAGACAGTTAGCAATTTTTATAAACGGCTAAGTGACTGGATACTTATACAGCCATTTCTTGTAAAACAAATTCTTTCTTAAAGCAAGCTGCAAACCTTTAACGATCAGACCAATATACCCAAATGGCAGTCATTAACTTAGGTAGATCATCCCCTTACGTACAGAAGGCAACAAAATTCACAAATATCAAGCACATATTAATATGCAGAAGAACAGAATGATCCAGAGAGTAAAAACCTTTGAAATAAAACTTACCTGGAAATTACACACACACGTCCCTCCATAATTCAAATGAACCACCAAGATGACCACTGACAAAAATTAGTACTTTTTAACGACTTAACTACAATTTAAGTGAAATTCATTATAAAAATTATCAATACACATTATCATGAAGAACCTATTTTAGGATCTATTAATTTTGCCCATAAAATTTGAGCATACAAACTATTCGGCTGTTTAAAGGAGAAAAGAAATCCATTTCAAACCCTAGAATTTGAACATGCAGAAAAAATGGAGAAGGATCAAGCTCATAATAGAGAAAGAAATTAATACTGTGCAAGGCACATGGGGTGAGGGAAAATGCAAAAAACAAACAAACAAAAATAAAAACAGCAAGAAGAGAAATGTCTTACCACCAGCAGGATTAGCAGATCTGGATCCTGGGTTATGAGAGCAGACCAAAGGACAGGCAAAAAGTGGATTAAAAGACAATAACACAATACAGAAGTCAGCATGCAACATAGCACAAATGGGTCTGTTTACAAACACATTAGCAAAAGCTGTTTTTCCTAGGTCGTGTTCCTCCTAGTCTACTTCTGTCCTTGTTTTTATTTTATACACATCATACTGTATTAGCATTTATGTTCTACCTGTCCATGAGACATGAAAACACTTATGAACCTACCCTGCACCGGGCACAGTGCAGGCGGATGAGATACAGGGAAGACTGAGGGAGTGCCGGGCCCCTTGGGGAGCACCTGCTCTCTAGCTCTGAGCAGCCTGGCAGAAGTGATGGCATCTTTTTCTTTTCTTGGCCGCCATGCACAATCTTAGTTCCCTGACCATGGATGGCCCCTGCAGTGGAAGTATGGAGTCTCCACCACTGGACCGCCAGGGAAGTTCCAGAAAGTGACTTACCATCTGCGTTCTCTACCACTGGACATGGTGCTCACCACAGGCAGGGCTCCATAAACATCGACAAAGTGAAAGAAACTGCTACTAACTAGTTTCATCTTAACAAGGTCTAATGCCAAATTCTTCCAACACTTAAACATCAATCCTCACCTAGTTAAATCCTCAGCTATTTAAAATACACTGTTGTCCTAAATCTAATATTAATGAAATCTACTTACTCTTAAACCTGAACTATGAATGCTAGTATATCTACATTTGTAAAATATACAGATGTGTTCATATTTACCTCCTATTAAAATAATTTTTTAAAAATATCTGATTTATATACATAAGTTAAAGGTCCAGGCTTGATCATTTGCTGGTGGTGTCTCTTTCCCGTGAGTGGAATTTGGGGAATAAAATAAAACTGAAGAGTTAAAGTGGGTCCCCAGTGCAAGGTGCAGTATTTTTATAAGACTGAAAAATTAAAGCTCTCTCATCCCCACTAGAGAAGGGACTTTATTTTCATCACTTCTTAAGCAGAAGACCCAGCGAAGGGCAGGAACCCCCGCAGAGACCAATGCCAATGAACAGCAGATATAAAAAAACGTAAAAAACACTGTTCAACTCTTTCCATGAAAGAAAATAAACTTGTGTAGCTAAAGGGTCGAGACATTTTTAAAATTCAACTGAATTCAAACATATTGACCTATTCTCTGAGTTCTGAACATTTTTTGTCACGAAAAATTCCCTTGTGATACGATCTGAGTGCTGTGACCTGAGTATTATATCTACCTCTGACTCCAGGCATCACTACAGTTCAACAGAACAACCAGAGCCTGGATATTACTCCCTAAGCAGAAGTTTCTGGACTACACCTGCACAACTTATGTTGTATTGCATGGTGTAACACAGTAAAAGCATGGGCTTCTGCGTCAGACAAGCCTGGGCTGTGTAGCCTCCCAACAATATGACTGACTTTGCACTTTCTTTTCAGAAAGAAAATAAAAGCCTGTTTCAACATGAGGACTCTTTAACTATCAAAGGGACCTGAGAAAGTATACAAATGCAGGAGGAGCTGAGAAAGAGCTTCTGAGCATCTACGAGAGCAATGAAGGACTGGTTGCCGACTAGCCGCTCTCTACACAAGCCCGGCAGACACCAGCAGCTGACGAGTGCAGTGTGGAGTGAAGAGCAGCCTTCCTCGGGCCCGGCCGCCCTGCCCAGAAGGACCCTGACACCTGCCCGCCCCATGGGCACACATAGGGAAGCCTGTGGGGCCGGGAAGTGAGACATCAGGACTGGATCCTGCATGAGGGTGCACTCATGCACAGGTGCTCTCACGGGTGATGCCGACAATCAAGTGGCTTGACATATACAGAGAAGCAATGATAGAGGCGAGGGCAGCCGAGCGAAAGCAAGAGCCCACACTGGCAGGAAGAGAGGAGCAGGGTGACGTGTTAGCACAGCGGGCTACGGGGAGCTCTGAATGGATTTACTTCTTGCCGCTGGAAAGAGACCTCAGCGTGAGCAGTCACCTCCTGGGTGCTGTTCTTAAATTATATCAGGAGTCCTCATCAACAGCAAAACGGGTCACAGCCCAGACACACTCCAACTCGAAAGGCTTGAGGGGGAGCCGAGAAACTACATTTCACTGCTTACAAAATTTAAACAGAATGTAAGTCACTTGGAAAGGAGACACAGGTAGGTACTGGAATGCTCCACTGTGTAAGCTTATCCAAGAGACATAAAGATCATTCAGTGTCTTAGAGTCACCAAAATGTGTTTTCCCTCTAACGCTGACAAAAATAATACAAATTTCCACCTGCAGAATGGCTGTTGAGTAAAACTAAGATAGCAGACAGCATAAAATGTACTTCTTACGCTGGGACTGCGAGACCACTTTGGCACGGCTGCGGCCCCGACTGTCAGGTGTAGAGGCGACGTTGGTGGCGCTCCCGGAGCTCTGCCGTCGCGTGCGGATCCGGCCTGGAGGACACAGCAAACACAGTGCTTCCGTAATGTTTCCAGCAAGTGTGACCCACTCAGCAAAGCACCCAGACCACAAATGAGGGGCATGGGCTGAGTCACCTCCAGGGGAGCAGGTCTCCCCTCGTGTGGTCTTGACACACACACGTGCACCGGTCTGCATACAGAGACTCTATAGACATGTCAGAAGCTCCCCAGAGGTACTCACGCACCTATCAGGTGCTTCTGTTTCAACTATTTCAGCATATTCTATTTTCAGATGAGGTGACAGTCATTTGAATAATTTTCCCACAATTAAAAAAAATTCTCTCTCCTGTTTACTGTCTACATAATCTGTCATATTTCCAAAAGCAGAAAAGAATATTAGCTGTCATCTTCATAAAAATACTATGGGGAAAAAAAGAGTAAATGGAAAACAAAACAAACAAACAAACAAAAAATCTTCTTAACCTGGCAATCAACAAAAACTACAGCACCCTGGAGAATAAATATCATCTTGATAAATAGCATTTAACCTCTATTTTAAAGCATGTATGCCATCAAGTTTCTAGGTTACAAAAGATGAAGTTTATTAAAAGAATCAGTATTAGGAGTACCTAGAGAAATGACCTAAAAATAACGCAATGTCATAAGCATTTATGAAAAAATTTGACGTTTTATGTAAACCAATGTGTTAACGCAAATTATTAAAGCATGAAACAATATAAAAATGAATTCATAAACAGTCAATCACTGATGGTAAGACTAGAATGATTAAAAATTAATTTTTAAATTCAGAGATTCTTTGTTTTCAAAGGGACACAAAATGCTCAACTTCCATAATTCAATCAGAATACAAACTGATTTTGCTATTCTGAAAACAAAACAATCGGAATTCCCACTGGCTCTTTATGTTGTTCAAAAGCACATCACCCTCATCAACTGAGAAAATCTGCAGAAAGGCAATACAGGGAAACAAATCTGAAAGCTTGGAAAGGGTTCAAGAAATGAAGGTAAGGGGCGATAAAGGAAAGCATGGCACTTAATTAAAAAAAAAGACGACGACGAAAGCTAGAATCAATGACTTTTAAGAGAAATTGAATGAAAAGACCTAAAAATTCTACAATCTATGTTAAAACTAGTAGAGATGTGTCTGGTGGAGAAAGTAAAGTCTGAGGTTGTAGAGAACAATACTGCATAGGAACCTAGAATGTTAGGTCCATGAATCAAGGTGAACTGGACCCAGTGAAGCAGGACAGGGCACAAGTGTACATCAACATCTTTACGAACCAATGAGCTGACACGGATGGGAATGGGCGAATTCAGCTCTCATGACCATTGCATCTACTACTATGGGCAAGAATTCCTTAGAAGAAATAAGAGTAGCCCTCGTAGTCAAGAAGAGAGATCAAAATGCAGTACTTGGGTTAAACTCAAAAACGACAGAATGATGTCAGTTTGCTTCCAAGGAAAACCATTCACTGCCACGGTGACACAAGTCTATGCCCAAACCACTAACTCCAAAGAAGCTGAAGTCCAATGGTTCTATGAAGAGCTACAAGACCTTCTAGAACACACGAAAAAGACGTTCTTTTCATCATAGTGGATTGGAATAGAAAAGTAGGAAGTTCAGAGATACCTGGAGTAACAGGCAAGTTTGGCCTTGGAGTACAAAATGAAGCAGGTCAAAGGCTAACAAGAGTTTTGCCAAGAGAACACACTGGTCATAGTGAACACCATCTTCCAACAACACCAGAGGTGACTCTTCAGAGATATCAATACAGAAATCAGATTGAGTATATTCTTTGCAGTTGAATATGGAGAAGCTCACTCTACACAGTCAGCAGAAATAAGACCTAGAGCTGACTGTGCCTCAGATCACGAGCTCCTTATTACAAACTTCAGGCTTAAACTGAAGAAAGTAGGAAAAACCACTAGACCATGAAGGCATGACCTAAATCAAACTCCTTATGATTATACAGCGGGAGTGACAAATAGATCCAAGGATTTAGATCTGAAAGAGTGGCTGAAGAACTACGGATGGATGTTTATAATGCTGTACAGGCGGTGGTGACCAAAACCATCCCAAAGAAAAGGAAATGCAAGAAGGCAAAGCGGTCGTCTGACCAGGCCTGAGAAGAGAAAGGCAGCTGAGAAAAGAAGCAGAAAGCCAAGGAGTAAGGAGAAGATCCCCTGGAGGAGGGCACTCCAGTATTCTTGCCTAGAGAAGTCCATGGACAGAGGAGCAATGGAGGGCTACAGTCCATGGGGTCGAGAGAGTCGGATTTTGCTGAGCAACCAACACAAGCGGAGGATGTATCCAACCGAATGCAGAGTTCCAGAGAACAGCAAGGAGACATAAGAAAGCCTTAACTGAACAATGCAAAGAAACAGAAGAAAATGGTAGAATCAGGAAGACTAGAGATCTCTTTAAGAAAATGAGAGCTACGAAGGGAACATTTCATGCAAAGATGGGCACAAAAAAGGACAGAAACAGAAGTAAAGAGATTAAGAAGAGGGAGGTGGCAGGAATACACAGAAGAGCTATACAAGAAAGCTCTTAATAACCTGGATAGCCAAGATGGCGTGGTCACTCACCTAGAGACAGATATTCTGCAGTGTGAAGTGGGCCTTAGGAAGCATTACTAGGAACAAAGCTAGTGGAGGTGATGCAATTCCAGTTGAGCTATTTCAAATCCTAAAAGACGATGATGTTAAAGTGCTGCACTCAACATGCCAGCAAATTTGGAAAACTCAGCAATGGCCACAGGACTGGAAAAGGTCAGTTTTCATTCCAATTTCAAAGAAAGGCAATGTCAAAGAATGTTCAAACTACTGTATAACTGCAGTCATTTCACATGCTAGCAAGGTAATGCTCAAAATTTTCAAGTTAGGCTTCAACAGTATGTGAACTGAAGAATTCCAGATGTACAACCTGGATTTAGAAAAGGCAGAGGAACCAGAGATCAAACTGCCAACATCCACTGTATTATAGAAAAAGCGAGGGAATTCTAGGAAAACATCTACTTCTGCTTTATTGACTACATGAAAGCCTTTCACTGTGTAGATCACAACAAACTGTGGAAAATTCTTAAAGACAAGGAATACCAGATCACCTTACCTGACTTCTGAGAAACCTGTGTGCAGGTCAAGAAGCAATAGTTAGAACCAGACATGGAACAATGGACTGGTTCCAAATCAGGAAAGGATCACATCAAGGCTGTATATTATCACCCTGATCATTTAATTTATATGCAGAGTACATCATGCAAAATGCTGGGCTGGATGAAGCTCAAGCTGCAATCAAGACTGCCAGGAGAAATACCAGAACCTCAGATATGCAGATGATACCACTCTAATGGCAAAAAGCAAAGAAGAACTAAAAAGCCTCTTGATGAGGCTGAAAAGAGGAGAGAGAAAAAGCTGGCTTAAAACCCAACATTCAAATAACAACGACCATAGCTATCCGGTCCCATAGCTTCACAGAAAAAAGATGGGGAAAAAGTGGAGGAAAGTGGCATATTTTATTTTCCTGGGTTCCAAACTCACTATGGACGGTGACTGCAGGCAGCCATGAAATTAAAACATGCTTGCTCCTTAGAAGAAAAGCTGTGACAAACCTAGACAGTGTATTAAAAAGCAGAGATCATCATTTTGCCAAAGGTCTGTATAGTCAAAGCTGTGGTTTTTTCAGTAGTCATGTACGGATATGAGATTTGATCCATAAAGAAGGTTGAGTGCCTAAGACCTCATGCCTTTCAAATTGTGGTGCTGGAGAAGACTCTTGAGAGTCCCTTGGACTGCAAGGAGATCAAACCAGTCAATCCTAAAGGAAATCAACCCTGAATATTCATTAGAACGACTGATGCTGAAGATCCAATACTTTGGGCACCTGATGCGAAGAGCCGACTCACTGGAAAAGACCCAAAAGATTGAAGGCAGGAGAGAGGATTGACAGATGATGAGATGGTTGGATGGTATCAACTGACTCAATGGACATGAGTCTGAGCAAATTCCAGGGGACAGTGGAGGACAGGGACAGCTGGCACGCTGCAGTCCACGGGGTTGCAAAGAGTCGGACATGACTTAGTGACTGAACACCACATCACTATGAACCACCTAAATGTGAACTCAATACCCCATAGCAGCATACCTAATTAATCCCACTTTACAGATTAGGAAACAGAGAAGAATGGGGATTGATTCCTTTATCCAATGTCCCACCAATGGTTTAGATTCCCATGCATGCATGGATGGCTCGCTGACCTAAGAGTTAGTCTCCTAAGGAAGTCACCAAGCTATAGCCAGGCAGTCATCAGAGCAAACTGAAGAAGAAAAATAGCTGAATTTACTTTTTTGTTTAAATTTTTATAAAATACTTAGACCACAAAAATTTTTTTGAATGAGCATCCACACCCATTCAGTCAAGAAAATAAAAACCTTCTGTATCCTTCACCTCAACCTGCAACATTTTTGGTAACATGAGCTGAAACCCAGTGTTCATCATTCCCTTACATTTATATTTTTAATATACATGGCTGTATAACCAAGAAATAGATGGCATTATTTTATATATTTTAAATGTAACTTTATCATAGGGTACATATTTTCCCAAAACTGACGGTTTGGCTCAACATTTGTGAGGTCACTTATGGAAGTGACTTTTCCTCCAGTTAAAGGGGAGAGCCATTTCACTTTTTCCATATGGCTATGGAAGGCACAACCCCTTTCTTACTAATGTAAAGAGCCACCCATGTCACCTATGAAGCACTTGTATACACACAGGGCTCTGTTTCTCCACTGTCGAGTCTGCCCCATTAGTCCAGGTGTCCATTCTGTGCAACGTACATGGCTGTGAGCAGCTTTTCAAAACCACCTTCTAAGCTGGTTGGGCAAATCAAGCCACTTTTCCCTACAGCCCTTTGCTCTCTTCCACATGCATGTGAACATGCAATAAATAGATGTGCAAGTCTGACTAGAATTGTGGAACCTAGGATTAATTTTGGGGGGGAAAGATAGCTTTATGATATCAATCTTTCCATTTGTTACTGTTTTCTCTATATCACTTTCCTCAGTGTTTTTCTCTAAAGCTTTATCCAAAAGCTTTACCCAATTTTGTAGACTTCTTCAAAGGTGCCTTATTTTTATTATACAGAATGTAGTTTATTAAATTATATTTCCTAACTTGTTCACAAACAAGAATTGATCTTAACATGTTTGATCTTAACTCTAGGAATCTTGCTAAACTTTTATTAATTCTACCCATTTACATGGAGATTATTTAGTATTATCTAAATAGAAAACCAGGTTCAAATGAGACTTTAGTTTTCTCCCTTCAAACTCTACCCTTTGATTACTTTACCTGCTGTTTTGGAACACATAGCACAAAGCTAAAAAGGAGTACAAGTGGGTTTTGTTATCTTGAGCCACAGTTTTTGGTTTTTTTTTTTTTAATTCTGGAATTTCACAAAAACTAGTATTAAACAAGTTAAGAAAACTCATTCCTAATTGCTAAGAATTTGTCAAAAATATTTGTGCTTTTTTAACTAAATTTTTAAACGCTTTGTCTTCATCTTCTGATATAAGATTATTCTCCTGGATGTACTGAGCTGCTCAGTACATTCATTTGAATGTTCCATACATATATTTGAATGTTCAAAGCTATAAGGTTTGAAAGTGATTTTTTTTTTTTAAAAGAAAGTATTTAGCCTGGCTAAAAATACTTTGGCCACCTCATGCGAAGAGTTGACTCATTGGAAAAGACCCTGATGCTGGGAGGGATTGGGGGCAGGAGGAGGAGGGGATGACAGAGGATGAGATGGCTGCATGGCATCACCGACTCGATGGGCATGGAAACCCATGGTGGGTGGACTCCGGGAGTTGGTGATGGACAGGGAGGCCAGGCGTGCTGCGGTTCATGAGGTCGCAAAGAGTTGGACACGACTGAGCAACTAAACTGAACTGAACTGAAACCTCTTACTACCTTGCTTGTCTTTCCAAGTTTTTATTTCTTTAAATATCAAGACAACAAAATGGTTTCTTTTCTTGGAACTTTATGGGAACTCTTTAAGATCTATACTGAAGTTGAGTTCTTCTGATGAGGATCTATGTTTGCTTCTGCTAGTGTCCTGTGGAGACAAGCAATTCACAGCCACTTTAAACTGACTTATCTACTTGGATTTTTCAGATCACAAAAGTAGCACAAATTCTGAGCAAAAATCTGCATGAAGACCCAATTTATGGTTGCAGATTTTCAGGTAAGATTACTTTCCCTGCTCCACCCAGTAACTGAGGTTCCAGTGGGTAGATTCCCTCACCCTCTTCCATTTAGTAGAGTTAACCTCTTATTCACCAGTGATGACATAAGTCTTGGGTGGTTCGGGCTTACTTTCTGTCACTCCCTTCCCTAAGCACTCATAGCAATGCCCCAGGTCTCCAGGATTCAGTCAAAACCTCAAGATGCAAACCAGCTTTGGCTTTCATCTCCTAGGGTTTCTGCTCTGGCTAAAGTATGTAGATGTGTGGCTTCACGGCGATGAGTGATCTGTTCTCAATTGCGAAGATCATTCAGACTACTGAATTCTGCATACTGCTAAATATACAAGTTTTTTATTTCTTTTAATCATTTAAGTATAGCAACTTTATATTATATAAAAGACCCTTAAGTCTTAAAGAGATTAGTTACGTTTTTATCCTTTTCCTTTGCAGTTTACCACTCACCATAGATGTAATTTTGGACTATGAGCTCATATTTGGCATACTTTAATCTGTGAGAACCCTAAGACCCCAGATGTGAGAGTAGCTTTCTCTGCAGGACTTCAGTGTTTGCTCCTGGCAGGCATCCTTGGGAGCTGTAAATGCAGACCATTTTAATCCATCAGGTTGGGGTTTCCAGACAACACAGGTGAGATAAACTGAAAGCACAACTAGTGTGAGAAGGAAGTTTAGTTACAAATTAGGGAAGACTGGTTTTTGCTTTGCCTGGGACAGAGTCGAGAGAGAGATCATGTCAGTTTGAAGATAAAAAGGTTTCTTCTCCCCCAAACCCATCTTTTCATGGATATATAGTACTGTTAAAATGCTGTCTTAGTGATAACTCTTAACTCTCACTGAGGTGAACACATGAGAAGCCTCAGAGCACCCTTAAAATCAGCTTCTGTAAGTTTAAAGGGCTTCTGTTGTGTTGCACTCAGATATGTACACAGAACTGTCCATGGCGTGGTTAGATGGCCTCGCCGACTCCATGGACACAGGACAGGGAAACCCGGCGTGCCGCGGTTCATGAGGTTGCAAAAAGTTGGACATGACTTGGCAACTTAACAATAACAACAAGAAGTATGTTTCCTTTATTAGAAGAGGTTTAGTTTTAGTAATTTTATTAGTTTGGAAATATTACTAAAAATGCCTGCATATGTTTTAAACAGATAATATAAAATACTCTGTGGTCTTTAGGAAAAATAAAGTCTACTCAATAAACATAACAAACAGTAAAAATATACTTCAGTTCTATACCATGACCTGTTAATGACGTATTCATTCATACTGTATTTTGACAAAGACAGAAGATGGGGGGGAGGGGGGGGGAAGCCAGCAAAAGTGAAAGATACTGAAAGGGGATATTGGGGGGAAAATTCTGGAAGGAGAGACAAGAGAGGCATTTAGAGAATGCATATATCTAGAGAAAAGCAGATCCATAGGAAAACAGAGGAGTGCAGTCTTTGACTTATGTGGAAGGAAGGATCAAAGAACACCCGTACATCATGCCTGTTAATGGTGCTGCTGAAAGCTGCTTCCAGGCACACTGCCCTTCTTGTAGAAAAGCCCTCAGAGCAGGAAATGAAACCGGTGTACCGGTTAAACTTGGAAGCGCGGTTCTCCCACGTTCAATTTAGCCGAAGACAGCTAAAAACCATTCGACAGCCTCCCGTCACTCGGGTCTCTGTGCTCCTGCCTGAGCTCCACGTGGAGATGTGAGAATGCAAAGGCCTCCACGGAAATCTCTCTCTCGAGCCGGGGAGCTCCAGGCCCACGAACCGCTTCACACTCACTGGCTGGGGCACACCACGCTTGACCGCACACCCACGTGGCGATTATGAAAGAAAGGTGGAAAGCTGCGCACTCTAAGAGTCCCTCTACACAGATAACTTTCATCATGTTTTAAAGATAAAAGAAGTTTTAACACTTTTTTATATATATATATATATATATATATATATATATATATATGTATATATATAGGCACATTTTTTCATTGTGCAAAAAGATTAATCACTTAAAATTCCTTGGATAAATATACAGCAATACCAAATGTTTTATTTCCCAGTAAAATGGAACTAAAATCTAAGTTTCTTTTCCTAAAGAGCAGACAAGGCTGCAGAGTCTTTTTTTAATCATGTAATCTTAATGAAAATCACCTGTAGTTAAGCATGACCCTTGACCATCTAATAACATATGATAACTTATTCTCTGAAACCATCAGCAAGTCATCAGTATCCACAGGTCACTGAAGTTTTTTTTTAAGTACTTTAACTCTTCATTTTAAGTTATTTTGGAAAAAAATATGAATAATACATTTCCTGAACCCAGCAATTAAAAAAAAAAAAGCAAGCAATGAGAAGATGCGATCGTTCACTTTCTTCATAAGCTGAGTATCTGCAGGGGCCTCTGTGCCTGCTGGGGATGTGCTAGTCCACAGATGCTAAGTCCCACAGATGCCTCCACATCCCCTGATCAAATGAGTGCAGACCGCGCTGAAAACACCCTGCCTACAAGTGGGCCCACACGCTGCAAACCCATGTTGTTCAGGGGTCAGTGGTGACTGATTATGAACTCTCTCACAAATGGCATAACAGATAATATCAATGTTTTCTTCTTCCAAATCCTCCAAGTCACTGAACATAACACATTGAAAGATAACCTGGAAATAAACTTTGTCCAAAAGTTGAGCTTTGAATTCTTCACAGAAAACATTTTTTTGATTAGTTGTAAATGTAAGGATAGCTACTCCATGGTGCAATAAGGAACCCCCCAGAGAATATTTATTTTTCTCAATCACTATAACAAGGGAGTCACCAGACTTCAAATGTGTAGTCTGAATTTTGAATTCAGAGCTTCCAACTACCAATTTAAATTTCTGCCTCCTGCTGCAAGTATCTAGTGCTTGTCCTAAGAGCTACCGAAACAGAGAGTAATATACTCACAATGCACACATTAACAAATTTTCAAAAGACTCAAAATGAACCTAAAAATTCAGACAGGAAACTTTTGACAAGATGCTAAATGATGTTCACTGTGTATGGAGCTTTTCTAAGCAGCCCGCTAAAATTCACAGCTGAAACAGACAGAAATGACAGCTGAAAGGGCTCCCACGGCCTCTATTTCCCATCTCATCATCACACAAGGCTGGAGGCTCTGACCAGCCAGTGCTGTGACAGCCAGGATGGCCCTGGGACCAAGGCCGAAGCACATGGAATTCTGGCTAATTCTGAATTGTGTATGATTAAGGCCCCACAGATCCTCCTCCACTCTCCTACCAGGAGGAGGACTGGAAAGAGACCTCTTGTCCTCAGCTTTCAGCACAATAATTGAGCAAGCAACCCTCTGACCTTACCCTGGACAGGTAAAAGAAAACTGAAGGGTAAAAAAAAGTATAAAATCTCCACCGCTGGGCGGAATAACAGGCTGACTTCCATTCTCTCATAGAGGGATATGAAACCAACCAGGATGCCCTGCAAAAAATGTGGAAATTCCCACATCATGTCTCTAACTTTCCGTTTCATCTGCATTATTATTGTATCCTACTCTATTCCCTGTCCATCTAGGCTGAGGAAATACTTAAGATCCTTTCTTGGAGAAGGAGAAATATAAAATGACTTGTTTCAGCTAAAAAATGTAAGAAAATCACACCTAGCCTCAGTCTTCTATCACAAATGGCGGCCTTAGCGTGCCACAAGCCTTTTGTCCATTTTTCATTTTGGAAACTTCTCATTTCAAAAGCTTATCCAACTCCAAGAACCGTCAGTGGAGCTTGTGGAAAATTCAGGTTCCTTGCTTGTTCCAAACTTAATCAGAGTTTTCAAAGGGCAGCACCTAGGACTCTGCTCTTGTAAGTAAGATTCCAGAATTTTATGATGAGATAAAACTGAAGAACATTGATCTTGAGACTATATGTCTTTAAAAATTTCATTACAATTTTTTCTTTGTTTCTTAGCAAGTAGTGTATGAATTAAAAGCACTGTGAGCTGCACATCTCGAGGTAAAACCCAGTCTACTCTGCTGGCTGGCCTTTAGAGGGGCTAAATGTAATGCAGGAACTTAATCTAGCAGTTCCTAATCGTTAAATCACTATCCTGAGGGTTGCTGAGTCTAAGCCATTACCTTACATAAATGAGGTAACTGTATTTCAATTATCTGAAACATCATGCTTACTATCTAGAGACTTTGCAAAGCTGATCATGTCTATCAGGTGCTATTCAAAGACCTGTACTGACAGGAAGAGCTCTAAAATTCAAAAGAATCAAACATCAGAAAGAGCCTCTTGAGATCAACACAAAGAGAAAACCAAGTGGATGTGGAGATGCGTAATTCTTCCACCAGTTATGCTCCTGTGTGTCCCAGAGAACACAGCACAGAGAAGGCATTTAACCCAGGTTGCTGAGTGGATGAATGAGAGTACATGAATGAATGGGGCTGGAATCAGCGAGACAAACAGAAACAGTATCATATAATTCAGTAGCTTCAGGGGAGAGAAAAGAAATTTTTTTTTAAACATCTAGAAATTACCTGCTAAAAAACCTTTACCAGCCTTTAACCTGCATTGCCAATTGACACCGAAAGGTATGTTTACAAGAGGAGAGAAGGGTCAATCATGAAAGGCCCACAAAAGCACAAAGTGAAGAGGAGGAATCACGTGGAGGTGGTGCTTCAGGAGTGACAAAACCTGAGATGAGTCACCTCTGAGGTCGCGGGGATACGCCTCCCGGCATGGGCTCAGAGTGACACGCTGTGGATAGCACACTGGAGCCCAAATCCACAAGCACAACGACTGAACGGGGAAGGAGGGGAGCGCTCAGGTCGAGGGAAGGCAAGACCCAGTGGAGACAGGAGGAGGAGCGTGGCGGGAAGCACGTGCAACGTGTCATGCAGGGACCCCAGGGAGGGCGCGGGCGCCAGGCAACACGCGTGGGGACACACCTCGTCACAGAGACAAACCGCTTACCCTCCGCTTTAGTGGCAGTACCATCTTTAAGCAAATTAAAAAAACAAGGGAAGGGATAACAGGGAACAGTTAGTAACATCAAAAAAATTAAAAAGCAGAATGTTATTATTAGCTACCAAAAAAGCAAAAGTACAATTTAAAATAAAATTAAAAGGGAAACAAGTTCAACAGCAAAGCACAGTTGGAAGCAAGTAAGTGCACCTTCTATTGAAATCGGCTTAGGAGAATGTGCTTTTTGCCTTCAGAAAACACCACATGAAAGGACAACCCAGGGTCAGGCCTTAGATGACGGACTGTGTTTTTGATTTGGCCAACCTCATCCTCCTTGGGCTTCCCTGGTGGTTCAGTTGGTAAAGAATCTACCTGCAATGCGGAAGACCTGGGTTCGATCCCTGGGTTGGGAAAATCCCCTGGAGAAGGGAAAGGCTACCCACTCCAGTATTCTGGCCTGGAGAATTCCATGGACTTTATAGTCCATGGGGTTGCAAAGAGTCAGACACAACTGAGCAACTTTCAGTTTCATTTTCCTTCATCCTCTGAAGAGTCCCTTTTCCTTGGAACCAAGTATTGTACTAGCAGAATAATGGGGGAACTACAGACACCCAGAGGGCAGAAGCAGTGAGTCAGCAGCCCCGGAAGCTGGCAGAGCAGCATCCAGCCCAGCCACACGTCCAGCTCGGTACCTGAGTCGAGGCCTAGGGGCTCCGTGTCTCCCCTCGTGTGTCTGGACTCTAGAAGGTGGGGAAAGGATCATCAGCTTTAACACTACACTCCTGCACAGACGTGGCGTGTCCACCTCAGCAGGACCTGTCACAGCTTCTCAGCAGGACTGTGTGATACTGGGGGGCTGATTTTGCTTGGTTTTTACAGATCTGGACATCAGGAAAGCTGTGGTCAAGCTCTCAGGTGATGGAGAGTAGGGAATACTCCAGTCTCATCATTTGAAAAGGTAACACTGGGCTGAACGTTCATCATCAGCACTTCTAAAGGGTCAGTTCTGTGTCATCAGACCAGAAGACCCGAGCGCTTTTATAAGCATCAAGTGGAGCCCACAGGGTCCATGTTAAAACAGCTTTACTGTGCACAGAAAAACAAGGACTACTGTGACTTAACTCCAGTTTTCAAACAACGAAGCAAACACTAACTAAAGGTCCTCAAGGTGGATCGAACAGAACTAAACAGACAGAGAGCCTTCACACAGGACGGACTTCTGGCTCTCTCTTGCTCAGTGATCACACAGCAACACAAGAGCCCAAACACACCTACGTGATGGTGAAACAGTTAGACAAACAACAGGAAAGGAGAGCTCTTGTTGGCTACGTTCCCAATCTCAGGAAGACACTTCTGCAGAGAAGACGAGACTGCTCTCACAGCATCCCAGACCAAAAACCTGGCCTTCTAACCTAACCATGCTCCCCTCGAAGCCAGTCTCCTTCACCTTACAGGATGACAGCTTACAGAAGACTTCTATGTAAGTTCATTTGTCACTACCACATGTTACCAGGTGGCTATAATTTAATAGCCGTAGCTAATTTACGGGTGGAGGAAACAGACCCAGAGGCTGCTTGGCTTGGTCAGGCTCACCAGCTTCTGCTTGGTGTTCTCCCACTCTGCTCCCATGTTGTTAGGTATCAGATGTGGAACTGACTTTGGGATTAGTTTGTAAACCACAGGAGCAGTTAAGTCTCGATGTTTCATGGAGTTTAAATCACATTCATTTCCTTAAAATCCAAAATAAAACAAATCCTGCTAAGTCTCTAGACTTTGGCTTTGAACAACTCTGCTTTAACAAAAATAAACTGAAATAAACCATAAGCCTTACAACAGGTGTCCAGTCCACCATGCTGTCAGACACTAATTCTTCTGAAAGTAATTTTTGAAATCTTCTGCGCCATCATTAGAGTCTGTGCGTGCTCCTTCCAAGGTGACACAGGGGGACCGACAACGCCCTTCCGTGGGATCGGCCATGCTGGTCAGGGAGGCCTCCTGCTCCTCTGGGGCTCCCTGCTACCCGCTCCCTGCGCCCACTCCAGGCAAAGCCTCCCAGACAGTCAGGCTCTGCACCCCACCCCAGGACAGGAGGGGAGGAAACCCAGCTCTGGCCACAAGGGAGGAGGCTAGGATGCTGGGAGGGGCACGTGGCACAGAGGGACGCACCACGGGTGTCCCAGCAGAGAGGACACTCACCCGAGTGTGTAAACCAGCAGTCAGCACACAGGGTCACTTAACTCTGAACATCAGCCCTGCAACCGTGAGGCCTGCCTCAGTTACAGTTTCTGGTCATTTGCTCTGTAATTCAATCTAATCTGAGGTTAAGTGTCATCGTGAACGGCAGACCTGTGGGGAAGTGTCTCGGGGGTCTGGTTACCTAAGGACGCATATGAGCCCGGAGGTAAGGCCGCGGCCGAGCTGAAGGGTGCTGTGCTGGCAGCCGAGGAGATCTTGGATTTGGCGCTGGCGGCTGCGTTCACGTCAATGTCGCTTCGAGACCGCTGCAGGGACCCCGCGGTGGATGCGGACTTGGTGCTGACCGTGGAAGCTGCAGGGGGAGGAGTGCGCTTTAGCAAGGCCTAAGGGCTGCTACTAGGCCTTCAAGCACACAGGGCTGAGTGTGCCCTGCTTCTGAAAACAAACATCAAGTTTTCACAAAGGCTGGAGGGCAGAGCAGTGTCCAACAGCGGCTCCTGGTCACTAGGCAGAGCTCAGCTGGTGCTGAAGGGAACGGCAAGTGACCGTAACTCCACACACTTCGTGACCAAAACCGTAAATCCCACAGAAATGGACCGCAGTTCCGATCCACAAGAGTGACGAAACAGTGAAAACCCACTTGCATCTGGCCAGTGTCCTCCGACGGGGGTGTGAGGGCGCCCTCCCACCCCTGGCACACACCACCCCCCACCTCCATTTCAGGGCACATCCCCGTCCCCACGCCCTGAAGATGCCAGGTCGCGGGTGCCTGCAGCATCCCAGCCGGTGCTCAGAGCACAGAAGTAGCTCTCTCTCTCTCTCTCTCACACACACATGCCCACACACCCCATGACAGCACCAAGTACAGTGGGTGGGGGTTGAGACAGACAGAGCTGCCTGCCTGAGTCACCCTGACAAGCTGTCCTTGCTCTGCTGGGAACGTGAAACAGGGCAGACTCTCCGCAGACCTGGGAGCAGTAGCTGGCGTTCCGCCACCGCTCAGCCCACCCCAGGCTCAGACAAGGAAGCCTTCCCCACGGTGCCCACCTCACCTCTGGAGGTGGTACTGCCAGTAGGACTTCTTTTGGCAGAGAGCGGCCGACTGAAAATAAAGGAACACATCTATAATCAAAAGTGCACTGCATCTGCATTAACACAAGTAAAATGCACAACGGAAAATTATGATCACAAAGAATTATTTCAGACTTCTCAGAATTCTACAGGTAATCTGGACCACAATCTTAAAAATTCCCAATTTCAGAAAAGCTTTAGTACAGTGCTTTGGACTACCTTTCAAACACATGGCAAGAAGTCTTAGAAAACAGAAATAAAGAATGAAGACAGTAGCACATTCAGCCCCAGGGTTTGCGTGCCCTCCCTTTCCAAAGCTGTCTCCGAGTCAATGCTCATCTTCTCTTAGAAGACACTCGGCGCGATTTGCTTGTGCTTGTGTTACTCCAAAACTGTGCCAGGACCAACATGCAGATTTCACAAGCCACCTGTGGCAGGGATCAGGGATCAGGGACCAAGGACCACGGACCAGGCCACCTGTTTCTTACGATGCCCCACAGCATCTTCCCCAGCACTAGGCTCCATCTGAATTAAGGGGGAAATGATAACAGGCACATTTGCATTCAAGAGGATGAGGTGCTCGCCCATGTGCTCAGGCAGCAAACTTTTCACCGTAAACCCCACACAGGCGAAAGCACACGAGGAGCGCTTACTTGAGGCTCTCCTGGGAGCTGGAGGATGAGCGGTCCGACTGCGGCAGTGACACCACGCTGTCCGAGCTCTTGAGGTGGGTCTGCAGGGCCTTCTGGTAGGAGGACTCCAGCGTGTGGTACAGGTGCTCTGCTTCCCTGCTGAAGTGACTGTGGAAACCCCAGTAACACCTGGAAAACACGGGCTTCCTGTCAGCAGCAGCAGGACACACAGGTAGGCAGCCCAGGACACCGTCGGTGTGGCGCAAGGGGGTGAGCGGAGCGAGGAGGGCTGCAGTGACCGCGACCCACAGCCTACTGCTCTGTGACTCTAGGCGAGCTGCTCCATCCGTCGGACCTCGGTCTCATCAAGGACATGGACATCAAAGAGTCTGACCCGCAAGACTGGGGAGACTAGGGAAGACAGAGCTAAAGCATCTAGAATTACGCCTAGAATGTGAGGCGCTGGTTCGTGGAAGCAGAATGCATGTGACACTGGCTCAAAGTATCTAAAACGGCTTTAGGTAACATACAGAATAGAAAAACAGGACGATGCTCACAACCACTTGAGAGGTATACTGCGTTATGATTAAAAAACTAGAAAAAATGGGGGGGGCACGAAATGTAAAATAAGGACAAAAAGAGCACAAGCAGATCATTAACAAATCCGTTCCTGATTAAGTCACTTGCTGGGGAGGAACACAGAGAAAAACAGCCCAAAGCAACACAGAACTATGTATCTCTGTGCTGTCCGAGAGACGCCTGAGCATCAGACTTAAAACTGCTCTTCACAGTCAGGACGGTGTGACGACCCCGAGAGGCAGGGGGCGTGGGGGCCACACGCTCTTGGCCGCATCACAGCCAGTCCCAGTGGCACGACGACTCCAAACGTGAGCAGGACAGTGAGTGCAGGCTGCAGTCAGCCCGAGCACCCTCCTCCGCTTCCCAGGCGCCCACCTGACCCCGGCAGAGACGCGGAGACGTGGTCCCCGGGTAAGAATCCCCGTGACGGGAGTTCTCACAGCAAATCAACAAGCCACTGGGGACTAACAGGGCTGGGTGAGCAAGAGAAGACATGGGACACACAGACAAGTGCTTTTCTGGCTCATGGGATAATTTCGCATAAATTTAAAAATGAGCTTTTTCTGCTGTCCATGTCAGTCCCATTTATGTTCAAATAGTGCCAATCAGGCTTTCAGGCCTGGGCGCTCCACAACCTTTGAAACAAAAAATTAGAGAAATATTTTGAAATGGTCTTTTGGGTCACATTAACAAAGTTATGATTAACAAGCCATGTTCATGTGACTTAATGAACTTTTATAAGGCAATCTAGACAGTGAACCTGAAATAGAAAAGCAATGACTTAAGAAAGTGGTGTTCACCAAACACTTACTTTCTGGCTTCTATCCTTGCTTCTGAATCAGCATCATGTATTCCCTTCTTTATCGTTTCAGCTAATACTGATATGTGTCTGTATAGTTAGAAATGAAAGCAGTACAGCATTAATACACAGTCTTATGTAGATAAAAACAGGTATGAGAAATAACTTCAAAATGGCAACTGTGGAAGGTAGAACCTTTGTGCCCACAGAGTTGACAAACACGCAGCCTAGAAAACCAGCACATTTGCTAATTAATTTCTGATTCTGTCCCACCCCTTCCCCATGAACAGACACACATACGTCTTGTCTCCTGGGATTCTTTTCTTTAGTGATGACTGGTATTTTTCAGGCCATACTTACTTAGCTCAATCTTTTATGAACTCAAACTAACAAACAAAATCCTACTTTTCCATGGTCATAATAGGTTTCTATGGGAATTATAACGAGATAATAACAACACTTAAACACTTAACACTGAAAAGGCTTTCTGCATCACGTCTCTATAGTTAAAGAATGTTTTTCCACTATATGATATGAACTATTTTATGAAATGATGTAAACATTTCATATACAGGTGTTCTTTTCAGTTAGGTTCTACCCTAGCTAAGAAGACACCATTAAAACTCTCTCATTGAATACTGAATGGTTTGAAGAAAAAGGCCAATAACTGAATAATTTCACAGGACAAACAGCAGGTTCCCATTTTGCCAGCATCAGACTCTCTGCCTCATCCCTTCACACCTTCGGTAAATCCCTGGCGAGAACCTGCCCAGTGCCAAAGCTGAGCCAGGAAGTGAGCAAACACTGGAAACCACAGCTGAGTGAATCCTCATTTTCTGTCTTGCTCACCTGTCCCCACGTTCAATCCCTCATTCCATCTTCCCCTCTAAATCCCAATACTATCACCAGATCAAGAGGGTATAATATCCAAAAGACCAAAGAACAACAAAATACCTTTGAAATGCGTGACTACCTTCTATATCCAAAGTGAGGCCTGCAGGAGTGAACTGGACTCCAGGAGAGCTCTACATGTTCAAGTCCACTACTCACAACACTGCCGCTGCTGCTGCTAAGACGCGTGGGTCGTGTCCGACTCTGTGCGACCCCACAGACGGCAGCCCACCAGGCTCCCCCGTCCCTGGGATTCTCCAGGCAAGAACACTGGAGTGGGGTGCCATTTCCTCCTCCCATAACATGTCTAAGATGCCGTAAAGTTCTCCACGACTGTGCAACACACCACTAAACACTGAGTGGCGCAGGACCGTTGTCATCTCCAAACTTAACTCGGAAAAAGTAACAGGTGCATGAAATTGACAGGAGCTAAAAATGGCTTGTCAAAATAGAGACAAGCTCCTTTATAAATTCTGGGGTAATCCTACATTTTATCACGAGGATCTGAAACACAGCCTGAATAAAGAGAAAACTGCTGACTTTCTGATACAAACGGATCAAAAAGAGAACCTTTCAAATGAGTGAAATCCCTTTAAGGATTTTCAAGTTACCCCTCACCTACTAAGAGCAGCTATAAACATTTACCTGGCTGGGGCCGACAGGATGTCAGGGGGGCAGACCAGAGTCAACCCAGGAAGTCCTGGCTGTGCAATGTCCCGGGGTACCCTGTCCACATGCCCAGGCTAACGTGACAGCCAGAGGGACTCACCAGACGCCTCTGACCATGGCCTTTGCCTCACTTCAGGAGAAACACCACCAGCTACCACGCAAACAAATGCCCTGATTCCTTCACTTCTCACACAGAGTGGGCTGGATCGCCAGCTGAGACATTAAACTCAAGATTCAATTCAGAGGGAAAACCAGCAAATCAGATGCTTACCGTTCCAATGAATGTGTCTGCCATTCTTGTAAAAGTAGATCTAAAAATTCAAAGCAGCGCCTGAAAATTGTGAAAAGAAAAATATGTCATTTGCCTGTTTACAAAAATAGCTTTTCCTTAAGTGACCTAAAGCTCCTTTTTATAACCAGCAACTTTCTTCTTAATTTTCATGATTCAAAAAAATGGAACATAAAAATGGAATCAAAATTGACTGAAAATCAAAGCAAATCAAAATAAAAATTAAGCACCTATGGTGGTCAAAAAAGTAATAATCACAAGGATACAGGGATAGGATACAAGAGTTTCCTTCAGATCAGAAACTTGAGCTTCAGAGCAATGTCACTGAACAGGTGTGTCATTGCCATGTGCTTTTTTATTCTACCTCAAATAATGCATTAATATAGGAGATACACAGGCACAAAAGATCAACATACATTAAAAAATCAGGGAATTAGTTTTTGCATTAAATTTCAAAGAATGCTTTCTACAAAGAAAGTAAAAACTACCCTGGAAAACAAAGTGTTTACCAAATTTTCCTGCCAAGTATTTAAAACAGGTTTTTCTCTAGCTACTCAGCCAGTCTCCTCTCTTCAATCTTTCAAGATTCTTTCTTTTCAAACCTTTCCACTTCTGTGATCTTTCTTGGCCTGAGTGTACACACAAAAAACAATGCTGGACTAATCTCCCTTGGGTTATACCATCACTTCAGAGCCTACCTCTTCATCATTTCCTTTTCCTAAATTCCAGAATAACTATCTTTGTAGGAATAAATATTATTAGACTTAAGGAACCCATTCAAGGAAACAAATCAGAAGGCAATCTTTCTCTTAATGATCAAACTTTCTTTCCCATGATTGTCCTAATTCAAAATCTCATAATGCATACAATTACCCTATGCTAGACTCTGTACACACAATGGAACTGAGACACGATCCTGCGAGCAGGACAGACAAGAAACAGCGCCATGTGCCCGGAGCACAAGGGCCCCGGGAGAGCCCTGGGGAGTCACTCAGCTCAGCGCTGGGGCTTCGAGCAGACTTTCTCCAGGAAAGATGCTGACCTCTGCTCACACCCCTTTCTCAGCATCACTGTGCCCACCCTCACCCAGGCCATGGCATGCTACCTTTGCCCTTTGCCCCATGTCATTTCCTGGTGTGGATTTTTCTTCCCTTTAATGTGTGTGTATATATGCTCATATTTATTAATATTTATTTCTTAGTGGATACATTCATCTTTAGTACTAATTCTTATCTTCAGTGAATTTCAAAACAATCTATTTAATCAAAAATATCCCCTGTAAGGGCTTTTCAGGTGGTGCTAGTGGTAAAGAACCTGCCTGCCAATGCAGGAGGCATAAGAGATGCAGGATTGATCCCTGGGTCAGGAAGACCCCCTGAAGGACGGCAGAGCTACCCAGTCCAGTATTCTTGCCTGGAAAACCCCATGGACAGAGAAGATTGGGGAGCTATGGTCCATAGCAAGGAGCTGGACATGACTGAAGCAGGCAGCATGCATGCATCCCCTGTAAATCAGGCTTTGTTTTCAACTGTTTAGACTAAAATCAGATAGGGAAGTACATCAAAACTGGCATTTAAATACTGCATTACTTAAGCACATCTGGTTAGATCTTGTCACTTTTCTTCACCTACTACTGCTCATTGTTCAAAAAGCAACTCCGTTTTTTTTAAACTTGTCTATGAGGCTCCTTGGAAGTGTATCAGCTAGTCTGTTTGTTTAATAAGGCTGGCTTCAAGTATTTTATTATTTTTGGCTGCACTGGATCTCTGCTGCTCTGGGTGGGCGTTCTCCAGCTGCAGGGAGCAGGGGCTCCTCCCCAGGTGTGGTGCGTGGGCTTCTTATTGCAGAGGCTCCTCCTGCGGCAGAGCCCGGGCTCCGGGGCAAGCGGGGCTTCAGCAGCTGCAGCACGTGGGTAAAGTGCTTGTGGTGCACAGGCCCTGTCGTCCCAGGGCCTGAAGAACCTTCCCCGACCAGGGGCTGAGCCCGTTCCCCTGCAGGGGCAGCTGGAGCCCCGCAGCGGACCACTGAGAGGCCCATCGGCTAGTCCTGACCAGTGCGCTCTGAATGCCTAAATCCAGAAGGTATGTGCGCTGTAACTCACTCTTACATTGCTCTGCATTACTGTTTTTAGTACCTCCAACTAAATTACAAACTTCTTAAAGGGAGGGATAGTGGGCAATTCACTTCTTACAAATTCTATGAAGCAAAGCTAGGTACTGGCTGAATACTGGACAGAAACCACTGCCTTTGTTACACTGCCTTCTTGTTCTCTTTTCCCTTCTGAAGGCATGGTCCCTAGTATTCTTTTCAGCGTTAAGACACATGGCTCTGATGAGACTCACTTTGACTACATACGGGAATGCCAATCTGGGTGTGTGGCTAAGAAACTGGCGAAGGGGGTGGCATTTCTACTGTCATGGTGATTGCATGCTGCTACTCACGCCGAGCACCACACGCTAGAATTTTTACATGTTAGGAACCGAAGTGTCATTCTGTTATTCCTGAACTCTCATATTGATGCCCTAAACCCCAGTATGATGGTATTTGGAGATGGGGCCCTCAGGTGGTCATGAGGTTCACATGGGGTCATGAAAAGTGATGCTCTTAGGATTAGGGCCCCTGTAAGAAGAAACACTAGAGCTCTCTCTCTTACACAAACACACACACAAACACATTCTGCATTATGAAGACGCAGCAAGAAAACAGCCGTCTGCAAGCTACTCCCATTAGAACCCCACCTGTTGGCACCCGGATCTCAGAATTCCAGCTTCCAGAACTGATAAAATACATTTCTGTTGTTTAGGCCCACTCCATGTATGGTATTTTTGTTATGCAGCCTAAGTCAACTAATACACTAAACATCCTATAATGTTCCCCATAAAGATCTGTGTCACCTCACTGCCTTTCACAAAGGAAACACTTTCCAAACTGCTCCTGGAACCCTAAATCTGCATTGACAATATAACAGCAGCAGCAGCAAATTCTCGTGGTGGTTACTGTTCATTAAGCTTCCACCAAACATTAAGCCCCTTCTACCTAAGTTACTGTGAATCCGCAGAACAACTCTGTCCCCAAGTATGTGGGAAATCCACCAACAGCCTCCACCTCGCCAACTCCACACACTCCTCTCTGCGGAGCTGGAGCTGCTCTGCCTGCTAGGGTGGCTGGACTGTGGGCCAGTGGTTGACCACACTCTTCTGCCATGCCATGAGCCACATGTCTGGAAATTAAGCCTCTTCAGTGGAAGAACACACTGACACAGCCAGCTCACTCCCCTTCTCTTTTCTCTTCCCTTGCACGTGGCTGTTAGTAAGACGGTGATGGGGGCTGCTTCGTGCTCAGAAAGACCCCTGCACCTGGGAAACCCTGGGGGCGTCCAATGTGCCAGCCCAGGAAAGGAGAGAAGCAGAGGCAGCCGTGAAGTGACAGGCCCTCCTGCTGGGCTGGATCACAACCCAGAACTGCAGGGCTGGGGCCAGAAGGCTGCTGCCCTAGGTCTGCCATTAATTCACCCCGTAACGCCCCTGATCTGGTCCACCAACACGCTTCAGTCCATGAACTGTCTGAAAACTCATGTAAAACTTCTGTATACTTACACTTTCCTGGGAAGACACCCCACACATTTCACAATCTGAAAGACTCTGTGGAGTCACCAGTCCAGACCCCACAGAACCCAGCCAGAAGCAGAGTCCTGACATCACACACAGGCTGGGACAGCTCATGTGGACCTGAGACGAAGCCCCGCTGGCTGCTCAGGCTGACCTTCGGGGTCCACCTCCCCTCACTGCGCAGCACAGCAGAACCCCCAAAACCACATCAGAAGCTGCAAAGAACATACACCTCCTCCTCCTATGTTAACGTAAGTAACTACCACTCGTTTCTACAATGTCTCTTCCAGGCAGGCAGCTACTGCCTTCATCAGGGCACAGGGTAGACCAACGACAGAGGCAGAGGGACCAGAGCATGAAGAATGTGGGGACACGCCCCCATCCCACCTCTCCCAAACACCTCACACACACAAAAATAACATCAGCCGTCCACATTCACTGTCCATATAATTTTGATCATGACCCTTCAATCCAAGGGCACTTATTATAGCAATATTAAATAATATTAACTATTTCAAACATAAATTTTTTAGATGGAGGGGAATTTAAAATTTGTTTTGGTTTTAAAACAATTCAAAAATAATGAGAAAATTCATTAAAAGTTTACCTTCTAACTGCAACAGACTTGGAGGTGCAGTTGCTTGTTATGACGGGGATTAGCCTTGGGATGTGCGTGTGCTGTGGGAAAGAGCAAAACACAGAGGCGAATAGCTGAAAATACAGAACTGAGATGGTCAGTTCCTTCTCTCCTATGTACAGCACCTAACCCATCCAGATGAGAATCTTACTGAGTTTAAAAAGGAGAAAGAAATTTCACCGGACACTTACAAAGGGCATGACAAAGTTTACAGAGCCAAAACAGACAACATGATAATGTGTGTTAAGTCAGTCTAAAATCAAAACTAATCACTGGTATGAAGCCTAAACTATCTAAGCAGTAGAGATCTAAGTGAGTAAAAAGCAGTCAGTAGACCAATGTATTTTAATACCGTTTCAATGGATATGTCCAATACAGCTTTTGGTTTAATATCTGAAATAGGTACTGTAAACAGTAAGAACTAAAATAATGCAAAGAAAGTAACCCACAATAATCACAAATATTCTGGAAAGATTTCAGTTAGCATCATCAAGCCCCAGTTTTGAGGGCTGCCTCTAGGGAAAAGGGACTTGACATGTGGAGAAGGTGATATGAAGAACTTGCCCTTTAAGGCTTTGCGAGCTGTTAGGTTTTATCGAAAATCTGCATATAAATTACTTGGCTAATTATTCAGACTAGATAAATTAGCGCTTTGAAAACTTAACTGAAGATAACCTTTGTTTTTAGGCTTATGTACAATTATTTAAATAAAGATGCTAGATGAATACAAAGCCACAAGCACAAATACCTAAAGTGAGCAGCTGGGGATTAAGGAGGGACCGGGACACACACAGAACTCAGAGGCAGGGACAAGTGCTCAAGTGCTTGGAACCAAAGATGAGAGGATGAGCAGCAGGCCAGTCACTGCACACCACAGCTGAAATTCACGCCAGGGAACTGAAAAGGCTCACAGGTGACAGTGAAGCAAGCGATGGGGGTGGGGGGCAGTACTGTACAGACAGTGTGATCCACAGACACAATCACTCAAGTGAGAAACGCCTCTGGTAACTGCTTATCCACCACCCATATTTACCACTTGCTTACTCCACAACACATACGGCTCCAAAACACACTCACCCGAATGATTAACCTGACAGCTACAACCCCCGAGGTGGCCATGATTTTGGCACTGTTTGGGATTAAATTAAAGATTGTTGGCATGATGGCTTCAGCGCCATGGTCAAACTTATTCCCCAGTACTGACGACAGGTGCCTGCAACGAGAAATGAGCACTGGACTGTCACCAAAGTTCTTGGGAACAGTGTAATATATAAAGCTTTTCACATTTTAGAGCC
This sequence comes from Hydropotes inermis, assembly GCA_020226075.1. Taxonomy (NCBI): domain Eukaryota; kingdom Metazoa; phylum Chordata; class Mammalia; order Artiodactyla; family Cervidae; genus Hydropotes; species Hydropotes inermis. Next base: position 5,619,415 of record CM035281.1, on the reverse strand, counting down.
TTTGTATAAAGTCATCTAAGGACAAAAACAAGGCTAAGTGAAATACAAATACTCCCCAAGCACATGCAGAGGACTTTACACACAGCCACTCATCCAGAAGAACTGCTTTTTTAAAAATAAATAAATAATTTCCCACTAATTACTCTTTAAATAGCAAAAAACAAATACTAATAAAACATAAATATGACAAAGCACCCTCAGCCTCTTTTTTTTCTTTTGCTCTTTTATTTTCAGCATATAACATTCAGGCTTCAATATCTGAGGTCAAAATTTTGAACAGCTGCAAAGCCACGCTTCTATTGAATTTAGCCAAAACAAACAAAATTTCTATTTATCATGCTATATCCTGCCAGCAAAATCAATGAAAAGGCTGAGAACAGAAGTTTATAAGATTTTATTTTTGCATATTATTAATAACTGTTTCAAGTTTAAAACAGAGGCTTCAGAGTTAAGTCACTGGGTAAAATTTAAAATCTTCACCCAACACATCATCGACCAGAGATGCAGGATGCCACAGGTGTTAATTTTCTGCGAAAACCCCCCCTGTCAACGACGTGTTAACATAACTGGCCAGGAAACACTGTCATCGTGTAATAGAGAGTGTAAATGGAATCAGCCTTGGAGACCAGGCAACAGGCATGTGGAAAGCCCCGGTGGATGTATTATTCAGTGACCCCTCTCTGAAGCTCTGTGACACAGCCGCTTTATTATGTGAGAACCGGGAGCGTTGTAGTCCTTACCCCAGTGTGATACAAGCCTCCCGCACGACCTGAGACCGTAGATCCTTAGCAGACAGTTTAAAGGCTCCGTCCAAAAGCCGTAAGTGCTGGAAGAAGTTATCATACTCGGCAGCACCAGCCAAGAGTAAAGATCTAATCTTTTTTAGCTAATGGGGTAGAAAAATTAAGAGACAGACAAAACAATCCTTAGAAATACAGAATAATGGAAGCCAACAAATATTCAAGGATCAACAGCAAAGTTAAATGATACAGTTTTCCAAGAAGAATTAGACCAACTAAACAGTAGCTAACATAGTGAAGAAACCTAGGTATCATAAATAAGAAAAAATAATTTTTAAAAATTAGTATCTGAGATAAATGCATTATAATTCTACAAAATGTATTTTTTAATTGGAACATTTTAGCATATTCACAGACGCTCTGATACTAAGGATAAAAATAACTGAAACCTCATTGTAGCCTATAAAAAAGCTCCTTCCCTAAGCTCCCCTTTCCCAACGCCCCATCCAAACACCATTCGCTGAGTGAATCACAGCGAAGTGGCTCAGCTGGTAAAGCATCCGCCTACAAAGCAAGAGACCTGGGTTTGAGCCCTGGGCTGGGAACGGGCAACCAGTGTCCCCTGGAGAGGGGCAGCCCGCTGCGGTATTCCGGCCTGGAGAATTCCATGGACTGTCTCGTCCATGGGATCGCAAAGAGTCAGACCCGACTGAGCGCCTTTCACTTTCACAGGAAGACGCGTCCCCACTGGAGGTCACAGTACCTACACTGCACCTGTTACTGACGGGCTGGAGGGCATCAGAAACAGACAGCAGCCACGTTCCCAACCTGCTTCCTGCTGGCCACCAGTACACAGTCACCTTCCCCAGAAAAGACACACCTTCACCAAATGCTGCTCACTTTAATGTTCGGACAACTTGCTGCCATTAATGTAGTTTTAAAAACAGAAGGGCAGAAGTGCTATGAAGAAAGAAAGGGCGACAGGGCCGCTCAGCGTACGCCACTGAGAAGCTGCTTCCCCGGCCAAGGATCGCGAAATTAAACCTTTATGAAGGTGAGGGTAGTGGCCATGCCAAAGTACAAGATGCACAAAAAGATAGAAGTAGGCATGTTTTAAGAACAGAAGTGAGGTCATCTACTAAAAAGGCAAACTGTGAATATGGTACCTTATATTTAAAGTACTACTTAAAATTCATTACAGCTGTACCTCAATTTCATAATAAAGTATTTATAATATTTAAATATCTAATGCAAATGCAATCACACAAAGTCAGCAGCTTACAGCATTTACTCTTTGCTCCCAATCATGCTTGTCATCAGATAGTATTTCCCTAATCTTGTTTATGGACTCTTCAAGGTCTCGGCTGGAATAAATCTGTAAGCAAAATTAATTTACAATCAATATGAGAAAATTTACAGAATAAACAAAGATTATTTCTTAATTACTTGAAGTCAAGAGCATCTGGTAAGTATAGTACAAGAAATCATTTCATTTTTCAGAAAAGGGCCTCTGAGATAACATCTAGGCAGGGTAGCCACTGAATGAGTTTCCGTGAATGTAAACTGAACAGCTCTGATGCCCGTATATGGACAACCTTGCCTCAAATGCAGCTTTACCATAACAGACGATTTCATGCACAACCAAGAAAGAAGCCCAGTGGGGAATGGGCAGAGAGGCCCAAGTCGCTGATTTGTCTTTTTGTAACACCACACTATACTGGCAGGCCTCAGAGACACTGCCAGGTCAGTCCTGGCGTCCTCACGGCACTGCAGGTGCAGTCAATGAGCATCACAATGAAGCGAGTCACAGAGATTTCCCCAGACTGCAGTCTACTAACTGCCCGATTAAAGTACGCCCACTGTCCAAAAAGGCCATGTGCATACTTTAATTTAAAAATTCTTTACTGCTTTAAAAAAAAAAAAAATGCGAACCATCATCTGCATCTTCCGAGAACTGTAATCTTTTTGCTGATGGAGAGCTGAACTGTTGTGAGAATTACCAAAAGATGACAGAGACACGAGGTGAGCAAAGCTGATGGGGACGGGACCCCGTACACATGCTCGAGGCCAGGCGGCCACAGACCACTGTGAAACGGCAGCACTCACAAAGCGCAACACAGTGAAGCGCGATACGGCAAGGCGTGCCCGTGCCTGTAACCCTAAACACTTTCAAACCTGTTTTCTCATTTATCCTTACATCTTACTCCAAAGACAGCAAGGGGAGGAAAACCTCCACCAAGAGTGAGGCATGGTAGGAAGGTCAAGGACATAAGGACAAACCTGAGCCTAAAACACCTGCTATCTGCTCTGTATACATGGCAACCAGGCAGCGACAAGGGACACGGACGGGCACCAAGTGCGGGAGGAATCCCGGGCATGACATCCGACGGCCGCAAGCCGACCAGCAGGAGACGATGGCGAGGCACCGCAGTTTACGTGAGTGGCCGGGCCCCCGGTTCCGTAAGTCATCTCTGCTTCACGTGTCAGGTACTCACGGGGAGTATCATGATGGTATAAACTAAGGTTTTATGAAGACATTTTTTATACCTTTCAGACACCTACATTCTTCAAATTTACGGACTTCTCTGGGGAAAATACCGACATACGCATGTTTCTTTGTTCTCTCTTGGAATGGAGTCACTTATTTTCACCTCTTTTGTGTGACCTGACTCACAAACTCACTACTGGAGCAAGCCACTTCTCACCAGTTCTAACTGGAAGGTCACTCCGGGCTGTGACTTTCACTCTTCATTTCAGCTCTCAGAGGCCCTAACATTTCCTAGTCTGCAACCTTAGACCTCCTGTGGTCTTGACAGTCAGAATTATCCTACCTAGTAAGAAACTCTGCGTGTCACATGCTTGAAAATGAAATCTGAAGAATAAGCCCATCCTTCAGATTCACTCACCTGGACTACAGGCACATCATCAAATGCTTTAATAAAATCCTCTTCATCAACAGCACCAGCTCCTTCTTTTGCAGCTATAAAAAAAACATCAATTTTTTAAATGTAAACAGTGTGCACTGGAGGACTCATAAACAAAATCAAAATTATATTTTGGAAGATTTGAAACTTTTTAAAGTCAATAAAAGTTTAGAGTTTTGTGGCACTGACAAGCATTGATGACTTTCAATATTAAGATAAAGTATAATAGTTTTACAGTATAACATATATTAGCTTAAAGTCATCTAAAGATAGTACCTACTTAAGGAAGGCCAGTGGTATAGACATTAAAAGATTTAGGTGATTTATATTGTATTAATCTATGTGTGTGCATCCAAGTCGCTTCAGCCATGTCCATCTCTTTGCGACCCTATAGACCACAGCCCACCAGACTCCTCTGTCTGTGGGATTCTCTAGGCCTGAATACTGGCGTGGGTTGCCATGCCCTCCTCCAGGGATCAAATCCACATCTCCTGTCTCTCCTGCAGTGGCAGGCAGGTTCTTTAGCACTAGCACTGCCTGGGAAGTCCTGTATTAATATATAAGTCTTTTCAAAGATTCCTAACGAACATGTAATAGAAATTTCAATTCTTTAGGGAATAAGTGAAATTATATCATTGTCAGGAATCCTACATAACAAATCTGTGAAACATTCAAATAAGTTCTAAAGAATTTTACAGTTCAACTTCATGTTAGTCTCAAAATATTTTCACTTCAAAGAAAAAAAATTTTCATTTCCTTAAAATCACAATAACTTGTCAATTTTTCATTTATATGCCAGTTGCAAATCGACCCCATAATTGCTATCATTCAGGAGAAAGCTTTTTCTTTCTGCTAATACGTCACTTCACATATGAAAATCAAGTGCTATTTTACCAGATGTTTTTTCTTCATACTCAAGGTTTCTGCATGGTCATCTACAGTCACCCCTGTAACCGTCATTAATGATTTATATTGATTAGTCTGAGCGCTTTTCCAGAGCTTCCTACCTTACAACTTAGCTGGCATCTGGGGTTGTGACGGACCACCTAGACAGAGAGGGCTTTAAGGACACCTGGCGCTCATGGTAAACACGTGTCGTCATGCGTGATGAGTATTTCTCTGCATTCACAAGTCAATTACAGACAGAAAATAGTAACATGCTGCGAGTGGTGCTGCCTGCCTTAGGTGAGGCCTGCATCCCACCAGGCTGACGAGAACCCAGCATCTTTCTGTGTGAAGCGGGGCGCGCATGTCACAGAGGGCTTGGGGCCATACGCAGGCCTGGGCCCCCAGGAGTCTGGTGAGAAGTCAGCAGGGAAACTCACAACTATGAAGCTAAACAAAATGGAAAAAAGACGGGGCCAGGCCTGAGGGAAAGACAGGGCTGTATCTCTGTACAATCAATCTACAGGCCGGATCTTTGGAAGGAAAACAGGTGAGGAATGGGAACAAAAAGACATGGTCTGATCATGCAGAAATTTTCTAAGCTTAGTTTGTAGAATACATGCTACTCAAAAACAGATCAAGAAAATGGATTAGAAAGATAGTTCAGCCATTTAAAAGAAAAGTACTGATACACGCTCCAGCAGAGATGAACTCCAAAAACATTATGCCAAGTGAAAGGAGCCAGACACAAGAGACAACATATTGGATGGCTCCATTTCTCTGAAATTCCTAGAATAGCTGAAAACACAGAGAAAGAACATGCCAGTTGCCTGGAGAGACCGCCGGAGCTGGGGAAGGAAGGAATGGGGAGAACTTTAATGGGGTCTTTTTTTGAAGGCTAAAACTGTATTGAAACTAGACAGAGGTGGTGGTTGCCCAACACTATGACTATAGTAAGTGCTAATGAACTGTTATCTTTAAAATGGTTGATTTTATGTTGTGTGAATTTAAGCTCTTTAACAACAACAAAAAATACATATATATATTTTAAAATGAACCAAAAAATAAAAGATGACCGAGAGGCGTGGGATGGCAAGGGGTGGGGTGGGGGAGGCCCAAGAGGGAAGGGATATAGGTATAGTTATGACTGATTCACATTTTTCTATGGTAGAAGTCAACACAACATTATAAAGTAGTTATCCTCCAGTTAATACTAAATTATTATTATCCTCCAGTTAAAATAATTATAGATTATCCTCCAGTTAAAATAAATTTGAAAAAAATACACTTTAAAAATATATATAAACGATCAGGATGAACTAAGAGCAGCAGCCCCACCACACAGAGACGGCAGGGCAGAGGCTGTGGGCACCAAGCCGAGACGCTGGGACACCAACACCCACAGCCTGCTGAGACAGCAAGGAGATGAGCGCAAGGAGGCAGCGTTCTGATGCTGGTCCTCACTCGAGCTTTAACTGATCAGTTCATCCAGCCAAGCTCAAAAGCCCAATGCTAACAGTAAGCGTGGTTCCAAAGTAAAAAGTTAGTAGTTTTCACTACACTGTAATCAATGATACTTCAATGAAAAAAATTTAAAGTAGGTAATTTGTGTATAAACTTAAATGTGACCGCAAAATGAAGGCTATATATAACAAGATCCAGAACCGTCTAAATCAGGGGATGGGAGAGGAGGATAAAGAGATTTATCCTTATAAATTTGTTTTCAAAGCCTCAGGGAGCTAATCTTGACCATTCACTAATTCGGTATCTCACAAGGTCTCACAAGCAACAATCTTACTTGCAGGAACAAAATACATTTTAAAGACAACCTAGCTTCTAGACAATCTCAGTCCTGAGACACAGAAATTGGCTGATACCACCAAGTGTCATCAGGCGTGGCAGGCGCCCAAGGCCATAAGCTCTGCTCCGTGGTGGATTCACACCCAAAGATTCTGCCTCAGCAAACATGGCCACACAGTAGCTCAGACGTACGTTCCACCAGCTTATCAGCATCCACAGATGAGAGTCAATTTACTTAATGAGGAGGAAGTGGACTCACCCTGGCCACAGAATCACTGCGCCCTGAGAGGACACAAAGGGCCAGCAGCAAGCGCAGCTGCTTTAAGCACCTGCACCTTGGACCACGCAGCACTGCGCCCGGGCCTGGTCCTACCTGAAGACTTGGATCCGAGCGAGGAGGAGCCGAGCCTCCGGGTGGTCCCCATGCCAACGTTTCTCCGTGAACTTGCTGGAGCTTTGGACGACGTAGAGCTGGCGGAAGAAGGTCTATTACCATCCACAGAATCTTCATCATCAAAATTTTTATCTGAAGAGTAAGCACAGAAATTTTTTCTTTTTTTTTAATTTTTAAGAACTTTTTCATCTCACCTGAAAACAGCAACTAGTTTTAATTAGAGAGTAACAGTCTGGCTTCTCTTCTGGAATCTGAGATGCCCATCCAAGGTCTAGAAAAGCCTCAGGCGAGCCAAGAATGCAGCTACGAACACCCTGTTCACTTTCACATGTCAGGAATGCTTTCCACCCCAATTTCAGAAAACAGAAAAATCATAAAAAAGAAAGCAACTTCTCATGAAACTATCACATAGGAACAGTTACTTTAACAACCACCTGGTATATTTCTGGCCATTCTTTCATGTGCTTTTTAATAGTTAATGTATGACTATATTCCATTTTAGAAAATTGCTTATTTCAAATGTACATTTTACCACATGATAAAATATTCTTCATAAATGCCATTTTAATGGTTCCATGGAACTTTCCAATTGGAAAATGATACAAATAAAAAACATTTGCATTGTTGAGAGTCAGGGATATTCTAATATCTTATGCTTAGAAATAATACTGCAACAGACACCCTTCTACCTGCATTTTTGTTTGCACATCTAATAACTTTAAGAAAAATAATTCCTAGAAGCAATATTACTGAGTCAGAATATAAAAGCTTTTGATGTATACTACCCAACTTATCTTCAGTAAGCTCATATAAATACAAACGTTTCCTGAAAATTCAGTTTCTTGCCACATTCTTGCCAACACCGAAAATACTAACATTTTAAAATTTCAACCAAAATTTGATAGCCTTCTCCCCCCCAAAACAACCTCTTCTTCAATGTTGCATTTTAGTTAGATTAAGCATTTTTTTCATAAATTCATTAACTTCTAAATTTTCTAGATAGCAGCAGTGGTGGTTTAGTCTCTAAGCCATGTCTGACTCCTGCAACCCCATGGACTGTAGGCACCAGGCTCCTCTGTCCATGGGATTCTCCAGGCAAGAATACTGGAGTGGGGTGTCATTTCCTTCTCCAGGGGATCTTCCCAACCCACGAATCAAACCTGGGTCTCCTGCATTGCAGGCAGATTCTTTACTGACTGAGCTATAAGGGAATTCCTTAGACAGCAGTAGATCCCATCAGTACTCCCCGAGTTGCATTTTAAAAAATAAGATATATAAAAAGAAAACCATCTTTGAACATTTTCAACAGCATTTTGAGGACAAAAAAGTCAAAGCCATCACAGCGCACTGTGAGAGCACCGAGGGCGTCTGCAGCGCGTGCAGGTCAGCCGGGGTGTGGGGGGGGGAGGACTGGGAGTCACTGAAGACAGACAGACAATCTGCAGCGCGTGCGGGTCAGCGGGGGGGGGGGGGGGGGCGGAGTGGGAGTCACTGAAGACAGACAGACAGACAGACAGACAACAAAGAAAATTAACGTCCAGAGCTGGTAATATTCACGATTGCTGAAAAAGGGCTTAGATCTTTACCAGTAAGTCTAAAGTAAGTGTTGACCAAAAACAGATAGAAATAATGTTTTTCTTGATCTAGCTGCTTCTCAGCTGAACTATCGGCAGCCAAGTCTTGCGTCTACCCAAGACCCTAATGCTCCTTAGGGCTCACCAACAATCCACTTCAAATCACAGGGCTCCTTATATTCAACAGTAAGGGAGACACCGGGCTTCTCAGTGGCTCAGTGGTAAAGAATCCACCTGCCAAGCAGGAGACGTGAGTTCGAACCCTGGGTTGGGAAGATCCCCTAGAGAAGGAAATGGCAACCTGCTCCAATATTCTTGCTTGGGAAATCCCATGGACAGAGGAGCCTGGTGGGCTACAGTCCCTGGGGTCTAAACGAGTTGTACTCAACTTAGCGACTAATCAACAAAACAACAATAAGGGGGAATCGCATCCTCACAAATGCAGAATCCCGTGCAGACTAGCGGCCCTCACATGCCTTTACACTCAGATCATCTGGCGCGCTGTGCTGTTTCACAGCTGCCTCCTTCAATCCATGCGTCGGTGTCTCACTGACTAGGATGTTCGGCGGTCTATTAGCACAGACTTCCCATATGGACTCAAACGCGATCATTAAACTGCAGAGCACACTATAAGGCCCCTCCAAGAGTAAAAAGTGAAAAAAAAAATGAAGTTGCTCAGTCGTGTCTGACTCTTTGCGACCACTGGAGGCGCCATAGTGGGCCCCTCGCCCAAGCAAGGGACCCTCAGTGAGCAGCTGGCAGCCGCCCGGCGCAGCCACTGGTCAGCACCACAGTGGCTCCTCCCCCTCCCCACTTACATGCATCAAGAGAGCCCTCACTTGGACGGAGCAAAGACGGTTTTCGAGATACTCGAGTCTGCCACCTTCTCAGTCTGCTAGCTTCCTGATTAAAGTCATTATTCCTTGTTCCAACAACTCACCTCCCGATTCACCGGCCTGTCAGGCGGCGACCAGAATGAGCTTGGGCTCTGTAACAAAAAGGTTTATTGCGGGGGCCCTACAAGGAGATGGGTGGCTCATGCCTTAAAAGCCTCAGACTCCCCAAAAGCTTTCAGCAAAATCCTTCCCCAGGGAAGGGAAGGCAGGGGCGTGGTTAGTTGTTTGCTAACTTCTTGGTTTCAGATCTTCTGTTCTTGAAGTCAGATCAAGGTCAGGTAACAATGTTCCTGTAAACCTCCACCAAATGAATGTTATTCTCTGTTCTGACAAGAAAGAACGACATTCCAAGGCACAACTTTCACCCTCTGAGGTCCAGGTCCTGCTGAGAGGAGGCAGAACTCAGCTGGCGGCTCCCGCAGGGCCAGGCGCCCACGACCCAGCTGGCCTTCAGGCTCCTCAGGCTGCCCAGACAGTGGGGTACACGTCCCACAGACTGCATCCTCTGCAGATGGCCGCTGCCATTAGGTCACAGAGATGGGGATGGGGAGAGGTGCATGGCCATCTCAAGGCCTGGGCAGTGGGCAGCCATGGGCAGGGCTTCGGAGCCCTGCAGGACAGAGCCCCCAGCCTGTTCCCTGGGCCCCTCCAACTCAACCACTGGGATGAGGCTGAGTGAGTGAGAGGGCCCCGGGGAGACGGCCAGGATCCACCTCTCACCACACTGTCCACCTGAAGACCACCAGCCCTCCCGTCACTGGTTGAATGGGACACGTAAGGTCACTCACGGACAGCTGCTAGCTCGGGAGAGAGGCGCACCGTGGCCCCGACCAGTGGCCGAGCAGGACCCCACGAGCGCGTCAGCAGGAGCCAGCGCCTGGTGACAGGGTGCGAGGCACAGGCCAAGGGACGCCTGTGAAGGCCTAAGCGTGGCTGCGCTCCAGCCCCGCATCCCGCAGTCTGACACAGAGAAACCACACTGCCAGCAGAAGCCAGAGGGAAAAGGACACACGCTCTACAGAGGGGCAAAATGACAACAGGCTTCATCAGAAGGCCCGTGTCAGAAGACAACAGAACAGCATCTCTAAAATGGCAAAAGAAAGGGATTAACCTAGCTACATCCAGCTAAAACACCTTTTCAGAATAGAGACTGAACGAAAGCAGGACTCGCCGCCAGCAGCTCTCACTCCCGGAAACGCCGAGGCCCTCCAGGGAACAGGAGAACGGCGTGAAATGGAAACCTGGAATCACGCTAGGAAATGAAGGGCACGGTGAGAGCGAATGTGCAAGTGACGTAAGGCTTTCTCCTTGCACTTCAGTTACTGCGAAAGGTAACTGTCTAAGGCAAGGATTAAAACACGCAACATCTGGTTTCCATCCTTATATTCTCATGTGACAGGCGAGAGTATCCCGCGGCCAGAGAAAGCACCCATGTTGGCACGTGGACACAGGGGTGGCGGTGGGGCATCAGGACACATGTTGCTGTGGGGGTGCTACACAGAACATGGGGCAAGGACGAAGGGAATGGAAGCAGTTCAGAGTCTGCCCTCAAGCAGCTTGTAGTTTTAACAGCTCATGACAAGTTGCTCACACTCACTGCAGATGTTACGCTGCACACGACACGGCGGCAGCTGCTGCATCACCAGTGCCCACATGGAAATGGCTCCCAAGGGAGGCAAGGGGGACACGCAGCCGGGGGAGGCATTTTAGAAACTGAGCCCCATTAGTCCCAACTTAGCCTCTACTCCTCCTACAAAAACAAATCTGATGGCCTGACTTACCTCAATTTCTAACCAGGTCAGAAGTAAATAAACATAAAAATAGAAGGGGGGTCAGAACTCCGGAGTTAAACACGGTGACGGGAATGAGAAGTGATGGTTGAAAGCCCAACAGATAAACAGACACGATAAAAAGCAAACACACATAAAGAAAAACCCTTGAACCCACAATGCCTAGAACACCAGTGCCAGTGCAGGGGCCAAGTCACACGTCCCAAGGCCACAAGCTAACAGCACAATACCAAGTGCTTATCACCACGACACTGTGACAGCAAGCTTACACGGCCGTGTGTGTGACCCGTGCACCAACAAAGAAAGCGATTCACATTTTCTATCTGAGTCAGAAATTCAGGGGAACAAGGAAAAGGGAATATTCATTTACGAGATTAACAGCTGGACACACTGTTTTAAGTAGAGATACTTCGCCCAGAAAGGTGTTTGGAGGGCAAAAGTCAATTGAACCTACTATTTGAAATAACCAGTACACCATCTAAAATAAGTATGCCCTATGGTTCCTAGCTTTGGGGACACCCAGAAATTAAAATAAAATTCAGAACAGGTTAGGCTCTACAAAAAGCATCCATCCAGTTTCAGGGAACTGGTGTTAAATTTCTCTGATGTAGAAGGTGCCGTTCCCGACCCAGACAAACAAGCTGTGTTGGCTGCTGGGCTGTGCAGAGGGCGTCCACTGTGGGCCCAGTCCAGGGTGAGGGGCCTCGTGGTCTAAAATGTTTCAGTACCTTTCAACTACATCAACCCATACTGAACTCTCCAAGTCACTTAAATTCCCATTTTCTTCAGGCTTTTCAGCTAAGCAGACATTTGTTAGAATAGAGGCTCTTTTTCTAGAGCTTTAACTAAGGCAAACACGTGTGTGAGAATGAGTATTTTTAGCCATGCAAGCTTGTGCTATTACATCAATTTAAAATTTTTTACACATCAAGACAACATCTGTTACATAGAAAATGTTCTCAGAGAAGGATCAGTTCTCCCTGAACCTAAAGAAATAATTAATTCCATCTCCAGACACCACTGCAAGGCTGTCATTTTGAGGGTCACTTCTCTCAGTTCCTCTAATGTTTTAAATCACCCGAGTTCCACTCCCCCTTTTACAGAATTGGGACAAAAGACATTTAAAAATTACACATGAAATTTCTACAGTGTGACAGTGTACTTTGCATCCAACTCTCAATCTCTCCTGGTAACAGGCATGGGGAAATGAAATCAGCAGTAGAATAGCATGCCCAAAAGAACTGCAGATACAAAAGAGGTTTTAAAACACAGGAGAGATGGGACCTTTTGAAAAACTTAAAAACCCAGAGTAGTACAGTCACTCGTGGACTCAGCAGCAAAGTAGCGTAATTCTCAAAACTGAGTAAGTTTGTGAACTTGCACTGGAATCCTGAACAGCGGTCCAGATGCTGGACAGACGCTGGCAATTAGCCACGAGTATAGGCAGCCTCTCTACCAGCCTCCCAACTCAGGTCTGAGCCCCAAAGGAAGGCCCAGCAGAGCCCCAGCAGCCTCAGGACTCAACTGTAATCAGGCTGGACTGGGACGATACGAAGCAACAAGCCACGCAGACTCTGGGTCAAAAGTCATCAAACACCATTGCACACCACCGTGACTACCGTTTCAGGTACCCAAGAGGCAGAAAAACATACCAGTCTAGAGACCGACTTTGAGTTAGGTGTACAGAACGTGGAATTACAAGTTTTGACTCATACTGTCCACTCAGAAGTACACACATGCACCCGTGAGGACAAACAAAATGTCACAGAAACGAAGAGATACTTGTTCTTCATTATCCGTCTGCCAGGGAGGCCAGACCTGAACCACCAAGTGTTCCTGATGTCACTCCTGCAGCAGACTCTGGCCCATGAGAAGCCAGCGGGGAGAAAATGCCTCATTTCTACACAAAGACAACCAGCTCTGTCTCCCTACATGAGGGCCACCCCGTGGAAGCTCAGTTTCACCCACTCCCTGTTACTGAAATTCTCCTCCCAGGGAATGAGAAATGTGGCATCTAGTAACTGGAGTACAATTAGTGCTCCCAAGAGGGGGCTGCACAGAGCCACGATAACAAGCTCAAAGGCAGGCTGCTTCTCGTAAATCCCCGAGTTTCCTGTCTTGATCCGTCACCGCGCTGAGCCGCTGCTGCCGGCCCCATATGCCCTGGGTTTGATCCCTGGGTCAAGAAGATCCCCTGGAGAAGGAAATGGCAAACTACTGTAGAATCCTTGCCTGAAAAATCCCGTGGACGGAGGAGCCTGGTGGGCTGCGGCCCATGGGGGTCGCAAAGAGTCGGGCATGACTGAGTAACTAACACTTTGACTTTTCGGGGTTGTATTTACCTTACTCTCTTCCTCAGACATTTTTATAACTTTGTTTGACTTTATTATCTAATGAAGCCTTATGCATTTTTTAGAAGTCGTGACGGGTGAAAAAGATACATGAAGGATGGTTTGCATTCATTCACAAGTTTTGACTTCTTTCCTGTGGACTGCCAGAGTTGCAGTCACGTGTTTAAAGGGCAACGGTGAATGCACACTCATGTCTATACATGTGTGCCGAGCCTGTGTTCGGGGGCCCGCATCGAATCCTCCTGACAACCCCAAGACGGAAGTACCATCATGACTCCGCAGTAAAGAGGGAAAATCTTAACATATCCAGGCAGAAGTGCCTAAGGTGACACAACTGATAAATAAGTGGCGTGAAGGAAGAGTTCAGGTCTATGTCTGTCTGACTCAAGATCCTAGGATCCGAGTCGTGATGATAAACGACCACACGAAACAGCAACTCATGTAAACTGGCCGCTGTGCGCTGGGCACCTCTGCTCAGACCTTCCTGTGCATCGTTTTCTCTAATTGTTGTAACAGATGCTCGCTTACTTAAGGAAATTGCTTAAGGTAATTTCTTAAACACAGAGCCATCAGTATCTCCCATGACTACAGACACAAAGTATCGGCAAGCCAAAGCCAGCAACATATAAAACTATCACTATGACCAAGGAGGGTTTAGCCCAAGGATGCAGTATCGGCTTAATAAATAAAATCAATCAATCTATTAATACAGCATAGCAACCGACTAAAAGACAAAACACAAGCTCAACAGATGCACTAAAAAACAGCTGCAATACTAGGGGTGGGGATGGAGAAGGAAATGGCAGCCCACTCCAGGGTTCTTGGCTGGAGAATCCAGGGACGGGGAGCCTGGTGGGCCGCCGTGCCTGGGGTCGCACAGAGCCGGACACGACTGGAGCGACTTAGCGGCAGCAGGGGTGGGAAAAGACCTTTCATGCTAAAAATACCACAAATAGGGGCTGGAAGGGAACTCCCTTGACCTGATGAAGACCAGCTACAAAATACAAAAAGCACACTATTAAATCTTATTTAACAGGGACAGACCATATGCTTTCCCCCTAAGATCAGGAACAAGACAAGAAGCCTGCTCTCACCAATTCTATTCAACAGTATACTCCAGAGGTTCTAGCCAGGACAATTAGTATAGAAAAAACATGTGGATTAGATAAGAAGAAATAAAATTATCTCTCTTCACAGATTACATAATCTGCATATATAAAGTTTTAAGGAATTCACTAAAAAACTAGTAGGACAAATAAATTATTTCAGAGAGCCTACAGGGTTAAACCAATACAGAAAAACTCACTGTACTTTTATACATCACCAGTGAACAATCCAAAAATGAAATTAAGAAAGTAATTCAATTAACAATAGCATCAAGAAAAATAAAACACTTAGGAGTAATTTTAACAAAAAGAATGTTTGCATGTTTGCTGAAAACTATGTAATGTTATTGAGAGAAACTGAAGACCTACTAAATGGAAAGACATTTCATGTTAATGGATCAGAAGACTATGGCACAGAACTAATTCAGATTATGCAGTAAAAAGAAATGTATGAACATTTTTTGAGAAACAGAAGAAGGCGTTAAACCACGTTCCCTACAGATGGTTCCAAAACGAAAGGATCTACCTGCCCGCTTGTCAAAAAGCCCTGGGATGGTCTCAATGACAATTTTCTCAGGGTCACAGAAGAAATGCATCATTTACAAAGTAAAGAAAAAAAGCTAAATTAGGTATCTGCTTCCCCTAAAAGGCATCAACTTTTAAATTCTTCCTAAACTCTCTGTGGCCTCCTTGTGACTTGGAAGTTCAAGTTCAGGGCACAGGGTCACCTGAGAGTTGATCTGGTCTCAAACTCCCTTTGTTGCCTCTAACATAAAACTGGACGGACGCCTGGGCGCCAGTCTCCTCTCTCTGGGGGGGTGGGTGCGGGGAGGGGTGTTACTGGATAGAACGCTTCCTCAGAGCGCCAAGAGCACAGCGCTTGCAGCTTCCTTCCCTCCTGTCTTCAGCATCTACGCACCGAGTGCGCCTCTGTGCCCGGTGCTCTGCGGGGAACTGGGAGGAAGGCAGAAAGGCGTGGCTTTTATCCGGAAGCTCACGTGGGAAACAGACACACTACGCACAGCGGCCACTCAGCCTGCTGCTTTGCTCAAGGCACACAGGATGTGCCGAGTGAGTACCGCAAAGGGGCACAGAGAAGAGAGACCAGGAAACTCAGAAAGGAGCCGCTGTCCCCGCCCACCCACACTCCGCCGCGACTCGCTCCACCGCTTGGGTCTGCAGCGGAGGACTTAACGTGAGCCGGGGCT
>CM035281.1:5575189-5603737 GCA_020226075.1 Hydropotes inermis | reverse complement strand
GTGAGATGCTCCCAACGGGCACACAGCCTACACAGTGCAGGCACGTGGCAGGCAGAGAACACATTCCGAAGGCTCCTCGTGGACAAGCGCAGGAGGGGCAGGGGCTCCCGGCAGGGACGGCGAACAAAGCAGCGAGCGGCCAAGGCTCACAGATGGTCCAGGAGCCCCACAGCTCTGGGGCTGTCCCCATCCTGGGCGCCAGTGAGATGCTCCCAACGGGCACACAGCCTACACAGTGCAGGCACGTGGCAGGCAGAGAACACATTCCGAAGGCTCCTCGTGGACAAGCGCAGGAGGGGCAGGGGCTCCCGGCAGGGACGGCGAACAAAGCAGCGAGCGGCCAAGGCTCACAGATGGTCCAGGAGCCCCACAGCTCTGGGGCTGTCCCCATCCTGGGCGCCAGCAACACAGGGCCGAAGGCAACGTCTCCAAGTCATGTCCAGAACTGTGAGTTATTCAAGTTGGCATCTCTTGCCCTGTCTGGATGCCCAACTTAAACCAACCATGTTAGTACAAAGCCTTCCCCAAAGAAAAGAACCCACAGCAACATAGCGATAGCAGGCATAGAAGATCAGTCTTGAAGAAGAGTATCTCTATACACACCTCAAAAAGACTATAAACTTCTCCTTGGAACCAATCAAAAGGGAGGGCACAAACAGATGGCTACTTTATCATCCTGAGTATCAACGGGCTCTCGGGGGAGCAGTAGGGAAGCCGGGATGGACCAGCCTTTCTGCCGGAAGAGCCGGCCATGGAGCTCAGGGAAGACTTAAACTGTCTCTGTATTAACACGGACTGGTGAGCCTCATGAACTCTGGCCAGAAGGAAGGCCCGGCTTTACATTCTACAGACCCGGCTCTGGACCCAGCCAGGGTAAGAGAACGCAGGAGGAGCCACCCCAGAGGGCACCTCTCCCTCTCACGCTCCCGTCGCCTGAGGGTCTCGGAGCGGGGACCTGGGACCACCCTGCTGCTCTTCCGCCAGCCACCCAACCCCAGGCCAATCCGCTGGAGGAGGAAAAGGGACACAGGAGGCTTAACTCACTGGTCACCTGAGCCGCGCTCTCTCTTCCAGATGCCACAGGTCCTCTGGGGAAGAAGATAATCTTCATACAGCTTGGAGTCCATCCCGCTTCAGCCCCTACACACAGTCTGGTAGAAAGTCAGTCAATTCACTATTGACTTATATTCTCCAAGCATGAATTTTTAACTCCTTTCAAGCCTTTTCTTCTAGGAAACAAGATTTTCAAAAGGATTATCAAAGGATTACCCTAAATCCTATGAAACACAGATCAGTCAAGCCCAACATAGTTCCAAAAGAGATTCCAAGAAAGAATTAACCACCATAGCAAACAAAAATCCACCGTGTTTTTTTAAAGAATTTAGCACTCTTTCCTAGAAAGTATCTCTGAGTAAACGTTCAAGAGTCTGAGTCTGTCACATTTTCTGTGACCATTATTATGTCTTCTTTCTCTAGTACAATTTTCATTCAAATGTGAATTCCTATCTTACTATCTGAAAAGTTAGAATCACATTATAGTTGGTTGATGGCTTTCTATAGTTTTGTAATACGGCCTTTGGATAACTATAACACACACAGACCTAAAACCAACTTACCACTGCTAAGGCCCTAGTATATTTTATTGAACTCATTCTCATAGCTTCTTGGGAATTCACAACGCTGCAATTATTTACATAATTACAAAGCGGTCGAAACGCTGCTGTGACTGCCTACCCTAGCCAAACTCAAACCCAGTTCACACTTCTGTACAAAGAAACCCAACTAAACTCAAGGTACCAAACAAAAACTTTAGGATTTAAAAAAGAGGATCTTTTGACTGTTTTCTTTTCCAATTTCATTTTTATAAAAATCAAATGTATACACTTACTCAGCCCTTGACCCTGGCTGTAAGAAGAGCTCATGAAGCCCATTCCAACTATTTTACTATTTCTTCTGTCTTGCTCAATCAATTCTCGCAACTCCAAAGATTAGTGAGTAGATCTGTTTTCAATGTCTGGCTATCTGTGCCAGAGGTGGCTGTGTGCAGAGGTGGTACACTCATGCGTGCAGCTGGGTGACGGCGGAGTCTGGACCCAGCCTCTGTGCACGTCCACCAGGAGGATGGGCCAGGGAGAGCCTTCCGACCTCACAGCCAACGATTTCATGCTGGATAAAGGCCTGGCATTTCTAGAACAGCGTAAACCAGCCAGTGTGCAGTCACACTGAGAAAGCCGAACAGTAACTGGAGTTCAGTCCTCCCCATGTGACTCCAGCTTTGGGAGGCGGCACGCAGACAGGTAAAATACACAGGTTTCAGAGAGTTCTTCTCCAGACTTCAAAACCTGGCACTGCTTCTTAGTTTGGACAAGTTACTAAACTTCTCTCTGCCTGTCTTTCATCTGTAGAATAAGTATCACTCACACACCCATGATCTGTGCGTTCAGAAGATGTTCATGTGTCCCTGAACCGGAGGCTGACAGTTCAGAGACTGAAGCACTTGCACTCTCAGAGCTGACAGCCAGCAGCATGGTGAGGCTTCAGAGGCCCAGGGAAGGGGCCCTGAGAAGTCTCCGCACGGTTGCATCTGGAAACTGAGAAGATGTTACTTAAGCTGGGTGACAAGGAGCATGGACTCCGGTGGGATCCACATGTGTGAAGCCCCTGGGCCAAGATAAACCAAGCAGCAGTCAGAACTGATCCCGAGACAGCACAGGCACACAGACTGCCATAATTACTAATCATAACGACCCTAACTGTCTACATGGTAATAAGTGATAGTAGGGCATTTAACTAGACAGTTACTTCTCATAAATCCACCAGCAATGCTGGAGACTTCCCTGGGTCAGGAGGATCCCTTGGAGAAGGGAATGGCAACCCACTCCAGTCTTCTTGCCTGGAGAACCCCATGGACAGAGGAGCCTGGTGGGCTACAGTCCATGGGGTAGCAAAGAGCTGGACATGACTGAGCGACTTTCACTTCACTTCTCACAGAAATGCTCAAAAACTAACTACAGTGAAGACATTTATTTTCAGTGAACATATGTGGACATGTTTACTATTTCATAGGAAAAGGGGAACGTTTTAAGCACCGTCAACTGCTGTGAAAAAAGTCTGCATACTGATGACTGAAAACTGAACTTCCAGGAAGTGGCAACTAATCTTTCAACACCTCAGATAATCTCTGAATGTCATAGTGACAAAAATCGCAATGGATTGTTTCACTGATTCAACATTCTTTTCTCCTTTTGACTATACAACTTATGTTACCTTTGAACTTGCCCTAAAGGGGTAATGTGCTTAATTAATGTCAGAACCCAAACCCCACAAATATCAGACCTACACCTTGCATTCATCTGGAAATGTCATTTTAATTATCACTGTACCAACCCTGACCCAATTCTTCTCGACAACCACTACACAGGAGCAAAAGCAAGTCAGCTGGAAAAATCTAGAGCCAAATTTGGAAGAGGTTCCTGACCAGAACATCTTCTCATATTAAAGTGACTGCACCCAGAGCTGTCTGCCTCTCATGGAATAATCCCTCAAATCCTCCATCCCCGATTTAATGACTGCATTCTCAAGAACCCACGAGAAGCAAATATCACACTCCAATATAAAAAGACAGGAAAATAAGATGACAACTGAAAAGAAACACCTATATTCTAGTAAACTATAATCCTCTAATACCAGCCCCATCCCTACTCCAAGATACAAACCCACTTGGAATTCACACACAAATAGAATTCTAAGCTCCAATGTCTAAAACTACAATCACTTCTCCACCCTCAGAACTGCTCCCTCCCCAAGAGCCCTGCTCCAGCCGGTCCCAGCACCAGGCAGCCCTCTCCCCACACACCATCCTGAGATGCGGCCACAGAGCTCCCTGCTGGCTCTCACCTTTACCACCACTCCCACCACACTGAGGCTGTCCTCATTCCGTTCTGTCTCATCCTTAGCTGGATTTCTGCTATTAAAATAGTGTCCAAACCAGTCTTTTTGCCTCCAATCTTTTTTTAAAAAGTAACAATAGATGTTTCAAATACACAGAACCTTAAGGTTAAGAGAACCTAATCTCACCACCTAGAAAGCTTTGTTGTGCAGTGATAAAGAATCTGCCTGCCAAAGCAAGAGATGTAGATCCGACCCTTCAGTTAGGAAGAGCCTCTGGAGGAGGAAATGGTAACCCACTCCAGTATTTTTGCCTGGAAAATTCCATGGACAGAGGAGCCTGGAGCCTGGTGGGCTACGTCCTTGGGGTTGCAGAGTCAGACTCGACTGAGCACGCACGCAGAGTCAAAGAAGAGGTAAGATTCTGACAATACAGTGAATTCCACCACCTAGACAAACTCTGCAACCTCTTTCAAAAGAACAAAATCAACACATGTATAAACATGGTTAAATAACTGAAATATTAGAAGAAAACAAAATGAGATTAAAAAGCTTCTCTACCCAACTCCCTTACTACTTTCCAGCATTTTGTTTTATTTTTGTTTTGTTTGTTTTGGCCAAGGAGGTTTATGGAATCCTAGTTCCCCCAAACCCCAGCCCCCGTGCAATGGAAGTACGGAGTCCCAACCACTGGAGCATTAGGGAATTCCTGGTTTGGGGTTTTAATGAAGCTTCTATTTTCGAATAGGACCCAAGTTACAGAAAAGTTGTGAAGACAGTACAGGGCGTCCCCAACTCCCCACACCCTGTCTCCCTGTTGTTAACATAAATAATAGTCTGGGACATTTGGTATAATTAATAAACCAATATTGATACAACATTATTAACTTGAAGTCCACAAGCAGGTTTTCTCAGAGTTCCCTATTTTCCCCACCATCCTTTCTCTGTCCCAGAACCCTATCCAGGACACCACATGACATTTAATCACCACCACGCTCCTCTGGGTTGTGACATTTCTCAGACTTCCTTGTTCTAGACAACCTTGACAGTTTAAGGAGTGCTGGTTGGGTAGTCTACAGAAAGTCCTTCAACTTGGGTTTGCCTGAGGTTTCCAAGTGTAGATAGAGCTTATGGGTTGAGAAAGAAGATGCTCAGAGGTAAAATGCCGTTCTCCTCACATCTTGGCCAGAGCACACGTGGTCGCCACGGCCGCTGACGTGGACCCCAGTCACCTGGCCGAGGTGGTGTGTGTCGGGTTCGCCTCTGGAAGGGCATTGTCCCCCACGAAGGCGACACCACACACAGCGCACAGAAAGCTGGGAGTCACGCTCCCCGCCTCTGGGGGGACGGCCGCAGAAACCATCCACATTCATTCTGCATGGGGACTTGCTTATACACTTGGTCATTGATACACGTCAGTCCAGCCTCATCAACACTCACGCTCTGGGTCAGAATCCAGCACTGCTTCACGGCTCAAACTGTTCTCGCTCTAGTCCGTGGCTGCTGCCTGTGGCCGCTGACGAACCTCCATCACTTCTGTTTTGTCCGCACGTTCTTACTGTCTGGCGCTACAGGACACCCAGGCTTACTGCATGCACTACCTGTTCCAGCCCTAGGATCTGCAAACCCCACGGAGCCTGGTGGTGGTAGAGACCAAGACAGGGGCTCAGACTGGCAGCTTCTTTTTAAGACACCTTATTCTACCTCTGATTCTGTTACCTTGTTTCTCTGGAGGGAACTTTCACATCTAAACAGAAACATCAACCACATCATTTCAAAACCTAAACCCAACATTCCCCTCCCATTAGACTGTGTCCCCATCAAAGGTTTGTGTGCACTCAGGCACTAAGCCATGTCCAACTCCTTGCAATGCCATGGACTGCAGCCCACCAGGCTCCTCTGTCCATGGGATTTTCCAGGCAAGAACACTGGAGTAGGTTGCCATTTCCTCCTCCAGGGGATTTTCCCAAACCAGGAATCGAACCTGAACCTCCTGTGTCTCCTACATTAGCAGGCAGACTCCGCCACTGCACCCCAACAACACACAAGACAGTATTTACGGGCCATGCCAACTGGTTACATGCATCACCGCATTCACTCCTCGCAGTGGAGTGAGACCTCCCCCACCTGGAACACGAGGAAGCCGGGGCTCACAGACCAGCCACCTGCCCAGGCCCCCCTACACACACACACACACTCAGACAAAGGGATTCTGAAGTCCACACACCTACTCACACTTGTCCACTAATGATTCAGTCACCTAGACCCCAAATCTACTTGCAGGACACGTGACAGTTTTTGGATAATTTAACCAGTCTGCACCAAACTGAGAACTTTAAGGAAAAACTTGCAAACTTCTCAGAGGTAATTTTATTTCATTTCTTTATTTCACTTAAAAGGCAAGCATTTATTCTAAACAACATCATTTTAATTTTCTTTTTTTGTAACTGGTGTTAGTGTCCCTTGTTTTCTGAAATGAGAGAGAGGATGGAGCTCTTTGGCTGTCGTGATGTTATATGTGGTACCATTAAAGTTTCACCCTGCCTCAGTCTCTGCCCAGTTTTTTAAAGTTGAAATCTGAGACGTGAACAGCCTGCAACAAAAGCCTCAGCTTGTTAGCATGGCCTAGAAGGCCCTTGCCATCTTCCCCTGCACTTCCCCCTGCAATACCACCACACTGCTTTCAAAAACAAACTCACCACCTTCATATGATGATTTCCAATCCCAGAACACCCCAAACGCCCCCCCAACCATCCATCACTGAGCGAACAACTGATTAGGGATGGCATATTTCCACAGTGTCTAAAATACTTATTTGTCTAAACAGGCTAATGCCTATTTTAATAATAGCTCTTTGAATGCTTACAGATTTTAATTATTCCCTAAGGCATCTATATTAAAAATGGCACAATTTCAGAATCAAAAAAACAAACTAAAGTCAGGATTTTATCACAACAGCTGGGTGGACACTTGCTGGCAGGAAGGCAGGTCTAAGATGGCCAAGTTCAGGGCCGCCAGCCCATCTAGAGAACTCAAACCTCCCGTCCACCCACCTCCAACTCACGGGGCTGCTGGGAAAATCTGAAAATAAAAACAAACAAAAGACATTTCGGAAAACGCTTTGAAAATACTAAAACACACACCACCATAGTAGAAAATGGTTGGCACTGTATTTTGCAGACTGTTGTGGGCTCCTTATTGAAGATGGGCTGACAGAGGATACGAACATGCCCCGGCTACAACAGGCAGCGTTTACCTGCTGCCTCCTGATGCAGCCGCAGCTCCCTAGGGTAACAGGTATCAGCGCTTTTAAAGCCTGCATTTTAGGTGACAGTGACTACAGAGGTAGGTCATTTGAAACAAATTACCAAATGAGAGAATAGTCTTTATTTTAAACTCAGAGCCATAAGGTTTTCTCCATAGTCTTGAACATAAAGTGATCAACTAGATAATTATATTTCCCTGTTGTTTAAAAAAAAAAATCTAAAATACAACATAAAACAAATGCTACTTCTAGTAACACACTTCCAAATCCTCAAATGACGGGTTCTGAAAGAGGTCACTTCAGAACATGAATTATTTAGCTCTCCTGCCCGGGTATTGATTTTCTACAGCAACTTAACCTGATTACAGAATACTGTAATGAGGAGGGAAATATAAATGAGCACTAGCAGTATACGCTTTCAATTCTCAGTTTTAAAATATAATTAACAAGCATAACCCAGAATTCCAGTATGACTGTTTTCAGCAAACTCAACCAAACTAAGTTTCAGAAGGCATATACACGCCTTCATCGTCCATGACAAAAGAACGGAACACAGAGCAGATGAGCTGCACGCAGCCAGCTTCCCCACGGGGAGACAAACGAACACTTGTTACTGTGCACAATTTACTCTGTATAATACCTGCTTCAGCTGAAGGGTTTGGAAACCCGGAGACAACAAATTAAAAGCCTGCCAGGAAACCCGTCCCACCGGAAAGCAAGACATGGATACAGGTGACTCACATCACGGCCACATCATTCTTCTTCCAACACAAACCTTGTTCACATGGAGCTCTTTCGCATCCTCTCAATGTTCCCCAAACCTGGGCAAAATCTCCATGGAAAGACCAAAGGCTAATCAATTAAGACCTGTGATATACAATGCCTCTCTCATAGTTCTCCAGTTCCATTTTTACATTTAAAAAATGAAAACCTTTAAAAAGGAAAAATTTTTACACAGTGATTCTCAAGAAAGATGCAACCCCTCCACTATTCTGATTTATATGTGCTTTTTTCTACCCTCTGTTGGAAAAACATAGATTTCCAACCAGTAGACTCCTTTCAAGACAGCCTACACTTACTAACAAATGTCTTGTAATTGCAAAAGAATTTACTTTCATGAGCTGTTTACTGTGAATACAAGAGACAGGGAAAAAGTTAAAAGCACATAAACAAACAGAGGCTGATGAAAACACAGCTAATCTCAGCCTCCGATGCCCAATTCCTTTCTCCTAGTCCTTGAGGGTCAACATTAACATTAACAGAGCCCCTCATAATTTTTCCCTGGCTCAATGCAAACAGTCATAACAATTATTTGCCTGATTCACCCATGATATTTAGTTATCAAAGCATGATAAAATACCCTAAAAATCTTTTTTCTGAGTTAAACAGCAGTAATTACAACCACTTTCCAGAATATATTAGAACAGCCTACCTTTCCCAGTGGTCATGACTGTCAGTGATGGAGGTTCAAGTGAAAACACTGCTCTGAAAGCTACACCTGCTCAGAGCCACTGACGCCTCAGCAAACTCTCCACCCACAGGCTTCTCCAGCGCGATCTGAGCACCAAGGACAGCGGCCGCCCCATTCCAAAATAAAAGCCTACCCGATGCAGAACAGTGACTTATTCAAGGAGCAGGGGCCTTCTCTATCCGACGTTACTCATGTCAGAGAACCGTCCTTTTTTTTTTTTTCCTGGCAAATGCAATGAGTTTATTTTTTTTTTCTTTTTCTTTCTTTTTTTTTTTTTCATTTATTTTTATTAGTTGGAGGCTAAGGATGGCAAGAACCGTCTTTAAAAATGGTATGGAAAAAAATGTTAACCAACTACTTGATCAACCCCCACCCCATGGAAACAGAGAATTTCTTAAAATAAACTTTAAATAATAATAAAGTACAAAGGCTATCTTATTTCCACACGGAGGATGATAGAGTAAGCTGTCACCTGCAGCTTGAGCTACTAAAGCTGGCATCAGAAACAGTCTCTTCCAGGCTACTCTGGGGGGGGTCTCCCTGGGCAGCACAGCAAGCTCGCCAGTCTTGTGATATATCATCCCCGCAGCCGTGACTATGGAAACACTTTCCTAAGACGCTGAACCAGAATCCCAAGGCTTGTAACATGCAGAGTCTAATAAACAAGCAGGGGGAGCCCATGATCAGCACTAGATCCACTTGTTCACAATCACTGTTCTAAAACACTACACAATAATGGTTCAGCTTCTTAATAAAGACTAAATCAAAGCTTTGTCCTAGCCACGCTGGACAGCAAATCAGAGCTCACCTAAAACTAACAGCTCGCCACCGAGTCTGCTTGCTTTCACACCTGTATCTCTCATTTCCAGCAGCTTAGAAACGATATCTGAAATTTTTCAAATAACAAGTTATTTTAGTAAAACAAAAGAAGGCAGGCTGCATTTTACAGCAAAGTGATACCCTAGATATATGGGTATGGGTTAATAATTTTATGATTATTATCTAGTTTATAGTTTGTCAGCAAATAAGTATTTTTCTTTAGCTACAGATTTATTATAGAATTTTCATAGATTTAACCATCATGACAGTTTCATTCTTTCCTCATAAACATGTTAGCCTTCCTCAAGAAACTCAAAAGCATGCATATTTTTAACCAAATTAACATCTATGGGCCTCATTTCAATAAACTCCAATTAAAGATCATTAAGTGGCTGCACATAAAGGACAATGACTAGTCTATAATTACTGGCTCTTTCATGCTTAAAATCCAATTCTCCCATGAGCATACGCACATCTGCATGATTTAAAAATGTACATAGAAAATAATTTGCTTTTTGAAACCCATTGAAGGAAAAACTGTAATTTTTGCTTCAAGGGGTTTGCTAATTACATGGAGATGGGAAAAAAGAAATATCTACAAAACAACATATTTTTAACTCTCATATTCCTGCCACTCAAAACTCAAAGGCCTTCAGGTAACCTAGCAACAAAAAAGAATCACACAAAGATGAAGTATTCCATTACAGCCAGGCCACTCACCCCCAACTGCTGCTCAGATGCTTTTTCACTGCTGTTTTCATCACAAGTCTAACACTTGTGAAAAACGAAGTCTTTGGCATTTATATAATCAATTACACACCTTAAAACATAATTTTGAACATGTCAAGAGAATTACAACCCAGGACAAAACCTATTTCTTCCCTAAGTGTATTGCTATTACATTAACAGTTCCTTTCAACTTAGCTCAAATCCAGAGCTATTATTTCTTACTTAAAAGAGCTTTATTGTTCACAAGCAACAGCAACAAAAATAGATAAATTAGAATTCATCCAAATTAAAACCTTAGATGCCAAGAAAGTGAAAGACAACCAAAAATTGGAAAAAGAGTATTTGTAAATCAAGTATCTAGCAAGAGTCTTATTATCTAGTATATGAAAAGAACTCTTATAGCTCAACAATAAAAACACAAATAAACCAATTTAGAAATGGGCAAAAGACTTGAATAGTTTTTCCAAATAAGATTGCTTGTAGAAACCAACAAGTACATGAAAATACACTCAACATCATTGATCATGAGGGAAACGCAAATCAAAATAATGAGACTTCACACCCACCACAATGACTAATTTTTTTAAAACAGAAAGAAAACAGTGTATGTTTTGTTTTGCAGGAGGGGATGGAAGCCTCACACATGGCTGACGGAAATATACAACGGGGTGGCCAACTGTTGGACAGTTCCTCAGTAGGAGGAATAATTCCGCGAACACAGAGATGCCACGGGGTCCAGAGACTCTACTTCCAGGAATATACTCTAAAGGGTTGAAAACATATGTACAACGAAAATTCGTAAACTATCCGCAATACCAAAAAGGAACAAACCATCCAAATGGCTACTGAACACAGTAAACAAAATGTGGTCCAGCCAAGCAGTGGAAGAGAGGTACTGATGCACTTCACAACATGCACAAACCCTGAAAACATTCTGTCAAGTGAAATAAGCTATAGAGAAATCAACACATATTGCATGGATCCATCTACCTGAAATGTCCAACAAAGACAAATTTATAAAGTAGATTAGCCACTGCCGGATGTAGGGATGGAGGGGAGGTTAGCGAGATAAGGAGGTGACAGATAAAGACCTAAAAAGGTCTCTCTTTTGCAGCAACAAAAATGTTCTGAAACTGACTGTGGTGATGGTTGTACATATCTGTAAATACATCAAATATAACTGAATTAAATACTTTAAGTGAGCTGATTGTATGCAATGTGAATTATACCTCAAAAATACCATTTTTTAGAAGGGGATTACTGTTAAAGAAAATGTGCATTAAATTTTAAACATGTACAAAGCTATGGTTTTTCTAGTAGTAATGTACAGATGTGAGAGTTGGATCATAAAGAAGGCTGAGCACCGAAGAATCGATGTTTTTGAAGTAGGGTGATGGAGAAGACTCTTGAGAGTCCCTTGGACTGCAAGGAAGATCAAACCAGTCAATCCTAAAAGAAATCAACCCTGAATATTCATTGGAAGGACTGAAGCTGAAGCTCCAATATTTTGGCCACCTGATGCCAACAGCTGATTCATTGGAAATGATCCTGATGCTGGGAAAGACCGAGGGGAGGAGAAGGGGGCAAGAGAAGATGAGATGGTTGGATGGCGTCACCAGCTCAAAGGACATGAGTCTGCGCAGACTCCAGGAGATGGTGTAGGGCAGGGAGGCCTGGAGCGCCGCAGTCCACGGGGCCGCAAAGAGTCAGACATGGCTTAGCAACTGAACAACAACTCCAAAATAATCCAGGAGAGGATGAGATGGTTGGATGGCATCACCAACTCAAAGGACATGAGTCTGCGCAGACTCCGGGAGATGGTGAAGGGCAGGGAAGCCTGGAGCGCTGCAGTCCACAGGGCTGCAAAGAGTCAGATATGACTTAGCAACTGAACAACAACAACTCCAAAATAATCCAATACTCTACAAGAAACACAAGTATGACAGCTATTCCCAAACGATGTTCTTTATAGTTACGAAAAAATGAATATATCCAGAAAATGGAGTGGGAGAGGAGACACCTATCACTTTGAGCACCAACCCCATCCCAGGCGCTGTACTGGGAGATATGACATCTGATCTCACGTACTCTGCACAACGAAGGAGCGAGCTGGCTCCCAGGAGTGAAGCGACGTGCTCTCAGTCACACGGCCGAGCTGAAAGAGTGAGAGGTGGTGACCTAAGAGGAAACCGCAGAGCCCTGTACCAGGATCTTATGAGGAAGGATAAAGAGGACAGACAGGGAACCACAGCTGGCCCAAGGGGGTGGCCAGACCGAGATGAGGCCGCAGGGCTAGGCAGTGTGGCTGCAGCAGACTGGGAAGGATTTGGGTTACCCTGAGAGCAATGAACTGAAATAGTAAAAAGACTAAAAAAGGACAAAATCGAGCAGGGAGGGCAGGAGGCAGAACCTGCCTGCAACACAGAAGCATTCTGAAAGACTCTTCCGCGAACCCCTTCATGGGACTGAAGCCCACCCCCTCTCCAGCTGCCATCACCGCAGAGCTAACTTGGCCTTACTAACGTCTTCTCCTTTCTCTTGAAACACAGTAACCAATTGTAACTTTTCCCCTGTGTTCTTAAGCTGACGCTAACAATGGGCTGGATATTTTCAGGAGATTAATACTTGCAAAATTCCTAAAAAGAATATACCTAATCTGGAACTGATGTTTACTTTCTATTTTAATGTTTCTACTAAAATATACTCAATATAAAGGGCTGTGCTTGCATCTTGAATCTGACTTGAATGACATAATGTATTCTAGCTTCTTCATACAGCCCATTATTTCTGACAGATGGGAGATAAAACAAGACAAGCTGTATGCTGACAACTGGTGAAGTTGGCTGGTGGCCACATGGGGGTCCATTACTCTCATCTACCCATGTTAATGTACACTTAATGTTTTCCAAACAAAGAAATGAACAGGGAGGGGTGGTCAGAAGACCTCTTGCTCAGCAGCATCCACCCCACCACGCGTCCATAGAGCCTGGCTACACCATGTCCACCTCCAAGAAAGTGCAGGTCTGATCTGCTCAGACTTCGGAGGAGTGAATACTTCACAAACGAACATCAAAGCGACAGTGCAGGTAATATTTAAATGTTTTTTAACACTGTCCTGCGTGAAGGAAACAGGAGATCTTCCAGCCTCAGTCTCTTCCACCACAAAACAGTTTTCATCAAGAGAAAAAGGTTGGTTCTCCTCTTCGCAATGTCCTACAACAAACAGAACAGACTCGGGGTGGGGGCGGGCAGGAAGAAGGCAGAAGGACAGTGAGCAGGTGGTTTCAGATGGATGGGATCAGAGTGCTGGAGATGGTGAGAAGTGTCAACCAGTGATGACACACCCAGGCAGGGAGGGGGATGAGGCCTTTGGGACACAGGAGTGTCTGGATTTACATGCCTGGACAGACAGTGGAAGACGTACAGAGGAGATCCAGGACAAGGTTGTGTTTAGGCGTTTGGGGTTCTGTCTTTGAACAAGAGGAAGAATAAGAATCTGGATTTAGATACATGTCTCCAATACAAGAAGAAATGTCAGGCAGCTCCTTCACATCGATTAGCAACACTAAGACAAAGTGTGAGTAAGAGACGCTTTACCTGGCTAGTCAATGAAGTTCCAGTCATACATTAATTACCACCCAAAGGAGAGAAAGAAACAGGCCTAGGACAAAGCTTTCAGAATTTAAGTTGCAGACATTAAACAAAAGGAAGGACATCTAGAAAGAATACTCCAACAACAGTAACAAATCAGAATGAGGTGAGGCCAGAGGAGCCAAGGAGGAAGGATGCTTCAAGAGGAGGCAAGGTGAGCGACTCGGCAGGGTGCAGCCTGGGAAGCGTCAGGGGGGGGAGCGGCAGAGAGGTCAGCTGCTAATAGTGCCAGCGGCTGCCTCGGTGACATGACGGAACCACGAGACTAGAGGGTCAAGGAGAGATTACAAGGCGAAGAGACGGAGACACAGAACACAGATGTTAAAAAAAAACAACCCACAGGCCCAACACAGGCACTTACACTAGGCCCCGCCACCAGAGTGGAGAGCCCACCTCCCCTAGACTGCAGTGTCCTGTGGTGGGCCGGGCATTTCCCGGCCTACAGCAATGAGCTCATCTGTCTCCTGGGCGTCCTCCAGCCCCCAAAGGAAGATGAGGTCACTACCAAACAGCCCCATCCCATCCCCCACAGGTATATTACTTTAGCCTGAAAATAATCTCTTCTGAACATGACCTCCTTGTCTTGCCTTTAAAATTCTTTCCCTTTCACACTCACCAGATGGGATGCTGCCCAACTCAAGACCCATTCAATAAAGCCAATTAGATTGTTAAAATTTACTCAGCTGAATTTTGTTTTTTTTAAACACAAACCACTCGGGAGAAGTGCTATACAGGGGAGGAGAGAGGCAAAGCAACGAGAAAAGCCAGATGGAGACATACATGTGCCTGGTTTCACTGAAAGACACTAAAATACGCCAGACAAGTTGGGGGAGGAGAGTGAGAACAAGCATGGGCCAACCTCCTTCATGACGTTACATGCAAAATTCCTCAACAACGTAATGACAAGCCGAACACAACACTGTGCACAAAGAACTGTACACTGTGACCAAGTGGGATTTATTTCCAAGTATGAGAGAACAGTTTACCATTAAAAAAAAAAAAAAAAATCAAGCAACGTAACTCACAATATCATCAGGCTCAACAGAGGCCAAAGAAGCATCCAGATTAGAAAGTAAAAAACAATCTCTAGTCACAGATTAAATGCTCTTGTAAACAGAAAATCCTAAGGAAGCCACTGGAGGGGAAGACCAAGAGAATAAACAAGTTGAACAAGACTGCCAAATACAAGATCAAATATAAAATTCTACCATATTTCTATATACTGACATTAAACAACCCAAAAATAAAATGAAGAAAACAATCCCATTTACAATACCACCAAAAAATAGAATGAATAGAATGAAACACTCAGGAATAAATTTAACAAAATCAGTGCAAGACTTGTACGCTGAAAACTACAAAACATTGTTGAAATAACTTCAAGACCTAAATCAACTGAAAGGTATCTTATGTTAATGGACTGGAAGGCTGAAGGCTGTTAAGATGACAATATTCCTTAAAACGGTCTACAGGTCCAACACAGTCCCTATCAGAACCCTACAATCCATATGGAAATGCAAAGAACCCAGAAGAGTCAAAACAATCTTGAAAAGACCACAGCTGAAAAACTCAAACCTCAACCCAAATGTCCTTCAACTGATGAGTGGATAAATAAAACACAGTATAGTTATAGAAAGAAATATTATTCAGCCATAAAAAGAAACGAGATACTGATATATATACACACATAAATATATACATATACATACATATATATACAAACACATACACACACACACCAGGCTGACAAACCTTAAGAACATTACGTTAAGTGAAAGAACCCATACACCATATGATTCCATTTATACAAAATGTCCAAAACAGGCAAATCTGCAGAGACAGAAGGTAGGCTGTCAGGGACTGAAAGGAAAAGGAAATAGTGCTAATGAGCACAAGGCTTCCTGGGGCTGATGACAATATTCTGGGATTAGATAGTGGTGATAAGTGTAAGATTTTCTGAATACATGAAAAACCACTTTAAAAAGGTGAATTCTTTTGGTATGAACTATATCTTGATATTTAAAATAGGCTGATGATTTCGGAAAAAAACTCTTAACACCTAGTTGTGATAAAAAACTCAGATAAACAGGAATCAATGAGCACTATCAAAAACCTACAGTTATCATCAAACTTAGTCATAAAAAGCCTAGGACTGGGAACCAGGCAAGGAGCTCCTTCCCACCATTCTTACTTTAAGCGTCCAGCCAGGGCACTCGGGCAGGAAGAGGAAAAGAAAAGCACACACGTGTGAGAGAGACAAAGCCGTTCTTGCTCGGAGACGGCAGCGAGCACATCCTACTTAGTGATCCCCCAAAGCTACAGATGACAGACCGAACGGTCTGGGTCAGGGATTCTAAAGCCTTCACGCACGCGCCTTTACCCGGCCAACAGCTAAACCGTAAGAACACGAGCCAGCAGGGGCCCCTCGTTTCACTGCACTTTGTAGACACAGCAGTGTTCTCCCCTCCCTTCCCTCCGGACTCCTTTTTTTCCACCTGAAGGGTTTGTGGCAAACTCTCAAGGTGCAAATCTCCTGAAGCTATTTTCCCAAACAGCACTTGCCCACTTCGCATCTCTGTGCCACTTTTCCATTACTAGTACTATTTGTTATGGTGATCTGTGATCAGTGATCACTGAAGTCACTATCTTAAAACGATGCTGACTCACTGAATGGTCAAGGTGATGGTTAGTATCCTTTTTTAGCAATAAAGTATTTTTTAATTAAGGTACATAATTTCCTTTTTTTTCAGATATAATGCTATCACACACTAAAAACAACTAGTTTGGTGTAAATATAACTTTTATAAGTGCAGAGAAATGAAATCTTCACATGATCCATTTTATTGCAATATTTGCTTTATTTTAGTGGTTGGGAACCAAACCCACAGTATCTCCTAAGTATGACTCTATAGTAAAAAGCTGAACAAGTCTCTAATAAATTCTGAGTTAAGGCCTTCTTACAAACTGTCTTTTTTTAATATAGACGCATAACAAAACTGTTTTTACACTCAACCCTACCTCTAAACCACATGCATACACATACATGGACACACACACACACACACACACACACATTCCACAAAAATAAGGAAACTGGGGGCAATATTCTTACCAAGACAATTAGATTAAAACTGAGAACTACCCAAAGCCACAGGATGCTGGATTAAATCATATTGTCATGTTCATTAAAACTCATAGAATAGGGACTTTCCTGGCGATCCAGGGGTTAAGACACTGTGCTTCCCATGCAAGAGCTGTGGGTTCAGTCCCCACTGGGAGAACTAAGATCCCACATGCCATAGCAGTGAGGCCAAAAATAAATAAATAAAAATAAATAAAAAGAAAAAATCATAGACTGTTCAAAGTATACATGAATCAATCCACCATGCTGTATGCCTTAAACGTATATAGTCCTTAGCTGCCGTCTACGGGGTCCCAGAGTCGGACTTGACTGAAGCGACTTAGCAGCAGCAGCAGTATACAGTGTATGTCAATTATTTCTCAATAAAACTGATGAAAACATACTCATGAAGTGTGTGTGTGTATACGTGTGTGTGTATACGTGTGTGTATGTGTGTATGTGTATATGCGTGTGTATGTATATGTGTGTATGTGTGTATGTATGTATGCATGTGTGTATATGTGTGCATATGTATGTGTATATGTGTATATGTGTGTATATATGTGTATATGTATATGTGTGTATGTGTGTGTGTGTATATGTGTTTATATGTATATGTGTGTGTGTATGTGTGTTTGTACTAATGTATGTATGTACACGTATAGATATACATCCAGAGCAGCCTGGTGAGGGGAGCTACAGTCTACAGGTTGGAAAGAATTGAACACACCTGAGCACTACCTTGCCTTTATAAAATCTTCCAGGCAGGCCTCCAGTGTGGATGTGGTCTTTGTCCCCAGGGTCAGCACTATAATGAGATGCTGTCTCATATACAATAAAGTCAGGAAGCACAAACTCAGTTTCTGCCACCCCTCCTACCACCTTGCCCAGTACTTTCTATCTTGGTGCCAGCAAGTTTTAAACTAGAAAACCACACAAACTACACACACACACACACACACACAATATAAATTATGCCATGGTTAAATATAAATTATACAATTACAGGAAAATTAATTAGAAAAGAAAAATAATTTGTTGATGATAGCTAAATTGTAATTAATCTTTTTTTGAATGCTATAATGTTTTTACAAATGTACAAAAAAGAAATAAGAAGGTTAATGAAAGTGCTTTATAAGAAACAAGCTGTTTTAAGACAACTCCTTACTGACAACAATGGGTATGCAGCTGGAGAATGAGTCCCAAGACCTGGATTCTGTTCCTACTCTGCCTTTAGGTACCGTGTCACTCTGGGAGAAAGCACTGAAACTTTTTAAACAACCTCAAAATGTAAAAACTATGCTATGATATAAGATCCCCAGCAATTGTGAAATGGCTATGATACAAT
This sequence comes from Hydropotes inermis, assembly GCA_020226075.1. Classification (NCBI taxonomy): domain Eukaryota; kingdom Metazoa; phylum Chordata; class Mammalia; order Artiodactyla; family Cervidae; genus Hydropotes; species Hydropotes inermis. Next base: position 5,585,445 of record CM035281.1, on the reverse strand, counting down.
GAGGTATCCAAGACTAGAAATGTTCTTGATGGCAACAGACTTTTTGATGATTCCCAAAAGGCACTAGGATAAAGAGAATAAAACAAAGTTCCTACCCTCATGAACAAACAAAAAGGTGTTTTTGCAGTAATTAAGAAGGAAAACCAAACAGGATGAGCACAGAGCACATCCCCTCACAACACGGGGGGTGCTGATCCTGATGCCGTGTAATGAAGGGAGCCTGCGACTGCGACCTGGATGGGGCAAGAAGGCAGCCCTCAAAGAGAGCCAGGGGCAAGTGTCTCCAGCAGAAGGAATCAGGAGCACAGAGGCCCTGGAGCAGGACAAATATAAAACGTTACAGATTAGCAAAGAGGCCAATGGGCTGCAGCCAAGAGAACTTTTGAGAAGAACATACAAGATGATCCCAGAATGGGGGGCTGCACCAGAGCAAACGGGGCCCAGCAGCGCCCCGTGAGGCCCTGAGCTGGGCAACCTTCGGAGGGCTCTGAATGAACAAAGGACTGACATCACTTGCACTGCGTTCTCAAAGGGTCGCTCCGGCCGCTGAGTGAAAACAGGCTTTGGGTGTTAGGAGAGAGTAAAACCAAGCATCTGGGTTAGGAGCTGCCACAAGGGTGCAGGTAAAAGGCCGCAAGGCCCTGAACCAGAGGGCAGTGCTTACACCGGGAATCTTCGGGATTCGGGATGCATTTTTTAAATAAGCCAATAAGATTAGCTAATGGATTTAGTGTAGGTTATGGAAGAAAGTCAATGACAAGGCCATCATTTCCAGCCTGGTAAAGTGGGTAAATGGAGATTAAATGCTCACACCTAGAAATGCTTGGTACAATACAATATCATATCCAGCTGTTCAGAATCAGAAGATAGCATTCCTTAGGCTAAAAGCAAACCTGAAAAAGCACAAGTAGAATGGTTGCTTTTTCTACTCACCATTCGCAGATTGTATCATGTTTCCAGATTTTTGGACTTCATCAAATTTTGTGAAAATTACATTCAACCTGTATGAAAAGATATATATATATAAACTATTAGCCATCATTGTTTACAATTATATTTTACACTAATGTGAAGTTGAGTCTTACTCACTGAGACCCATCTAATAACAACAGTAACTATGCCAACAAGAAATGAGCCATGCTTGTTTTAAGTCAAGCACTGACCTAATGGCTCCAACTGAAAGATCTCCTTTAATTCTTGTAACAGCTGTATAAGAAATTTTATATTATCATACCCATTTTACAGAGGGGTCTAGATTTCTCCTTACTGGTCCCCTTACTTAAAGTGACACAGCTGGTCAGGGCAGTGATGCCAGACCCGAGAGTAAGAATCAGAGGCCAGGCTATCAGACATTATATTAAACTGACTGACATCTCCAAACAAAATGCATGCATCATGAAAAGTATTTGTTTCTCCTATTTCTAAGCACATACTGCTGATAACTTACAGATTTTCAGCATGCATAGTACAATACAAAGCTTTTTCTGGGACTTTCACTTATTTTTTTTAAAAAATGCTGTAATTTCTCTAAAAGTAAATGTTGTGACTGGATAATCTTCAGCTTAAAAATCCACATGACACATATTTTCTATTAATGGATCACTTTCACTTTGACATTTTGAAAGCAGTGAAACTCCTTAACTAGTCCAAATATTCCATCCTAGTGACATCAAAAATGTGAGGAACTGGGATGGGCTGGAACCCTACCTTGTAGTCAAGAAAAAAGAGGCTTTTCTGAGCAAATTACAGGTATGTTGGAATAAGTATAAAGGCTGAGATTACAAAGTCATGAATTTTTGTATTCAAACTTGTGCCACCCATTTCAGGGACCAGACTAGAAATATCAGCACTTTCTTACAAATCAGCCTGTCATACAAGTTCTAATCACTTCAAACAAGTTTGATTTCCTTTCCAATCAGGATGGAAGCCCTTTGGGAGTAGGGATGGGACCTGTATCATCTTTGGTATTTTGTGCACACCAAGCATTGTCAGGCAAGAGGGTGACACTTAAGAAGGCTGGTACCTGCTGCTGCCCCCACCCTAAAGGTGGAAAGCTAGGTGGTTCACACACTCCAGTGTCAGCTCACAGGTGCATTCATTCACTGGGCCAGCACTGAGCTACCTAGGTGCTGAGACTGGAAAGTTTCCACCATCTAGAGCGCCTATTTACCTCTACACTTCATTCTAGCCTACTTATCCTGTGGCATTCTAAGATCCAGAGGACCCAAAACGCTTATCAGTGAACAGGGGTGAAATGAAGGTGATGGCCTGATGCACCGCCTCGCCTGCTTCCCATTTCATGACAGACAGTGATCTTTTAACCCATCTCTCCAGGTAAGCCCATACGCACCCTCAAAAGCCTCCTCAGGACTGCTCCAGACAGCTATCACCAGTGAGTCACAGTGGGCCCTGAATTAAAGATCTATTTATCGCCCCTGGACCAGATGAGTAACACTACCACTCACTGTCTACTCCAGGTTTCACTGAAAATCTGGCAAGATGTCTCAGAATCAAGTTCTTATGATGTTCATCACCTTCCCTTTTCTAAGTACAAAGACTCCCAATGGCTTAACAAGCCCATAAATAATATCTCTATACAGGTTGCCAGGGCCAGCCCTGACCAAGCTACCACTTTGTTGAGTCACAACTATACCCTCTGATGTGAGCAGGCCTGCAAGTCTGCCCAGCAGGAACAAAGGAGATCTCCAGCTGGTTTTCCCTGAAATCACTGGGAGGAGGCGAGTATTTCTTCCATTCCTAGAAGAGCATTCACCATTATCCATGGCAACTGTGGAAGTGTCTGCAGACTCTATGTAGACCTCAGGTGACGCCTACTCACTGTGGCCACATGACCCATAACCAGCAGGCTCAACAACCAGGCCTGAAGATGCTAAAATGATTACCATTGTTGGCACCCGCACCTTAATTGAGAGTTACTTCAGGCAGCGGACAGGCCTTCCCCCTGCTTTCATGTTCCTATCTCAAAGGCTGCCCTCTTCACTGCTCAGTAATGCCTAGGCCACGGCTCCTGTCAAGATGGTCACCTCCAGGGAGCAGTAATCTGGCTTCATGACAGTTCAACACCAATAAACCTCCCTTAAGAATGGCTTTTGTCTACTTGCTCTGAGCACAGCTATACAAAATGCCTCTTTTGGAACCTATCAATCTGCACAAGTCTAACAGGTGAGTTTTCTATGTTCAGAGACACTGAATACAAAGCTAATGATTACCTGCTGAAGCCACCAATTTTTTGCACTTTTTAAATTTTAAATCTTTGGATCTCAAATATAAAATAAATTTCTTCACTAGTTTGACAAATAATCCAATATCATTTTTACCCTGGTTTTTCTGAATTTAAATTTTATATTCAACTCAATCCAATTGGTGTTTATTTTACTGCAAAACTGTGATCAAATTATTCCTTCTTAGAATAGCTTATAATATAAATTTAAAATAACTTCCTAAAAGCAAATACTAGCAATCTCATGGTAAACAAACTCTACCTATACACTCAGCTTATAACTGGCTTTTCAGTCTGCTACTCTTCAACGTGAACAGGTAACCAAGGATTATGATGCATCAGCAAAATTTCTAGTATGGAAAAGACTAAACTGAACACACGAACACCCCAACACTTCAATTGAGAGAAGAGACCACACAGTCCATGGAATTCTCCAGGCCAGAACACTGGAGTGGGGAGCATCTCCCTTCTCCAGGGGATCTTCCCAACCCAGGGATCAAACCCAGGTCTCCCGCATTGCTGGCAGATTCTTTACCAGCTGAGCCACAAGGGAAGCCCACTAATACTGGAGTGGGTAGCCTATCCCTTCTCCAGCAGATCCTCCTGACCCAGGAATTGAACCGGGGTCCCCTGCATTGCAGGCGGATTCTTTACCAACTGAGCTCTCGGGGAAGCCCCTCAATTTAGAGGAGAGACCTATGAACAGTTTTTTTAATACATTATTTACATCTCCAAATAAATGAGAAAATATTATAGTCATAAAAGCAAACAGGGAGGATCCTTTCAAAAAGGTACCCTAAGAACCTTTGAAAAGTTGGTCCTTCAAGGAAGCAAAGAAAACATCAGCAAAATCGGACAAAATCAAGTTTTCCAAAACTCTGGAAATTAAACAAAGGCTTGTAACAATCCAAGCATTTTTCTAACGAAAAGGCTGAATCTTGGTAAGAACAGCAAGCTTTCCATTGCTTTGGAAGGGCCCTATTTCCATTTTCAACTCAGGCTGCAAAAGAACAGCCTCACAATCATGGCAGTTTGAAAACCAGCAGACTCACAACCACTAGAAATTCTGAGTTGAACAAGTCTGGAGACCCTTAAAAAAATCCCCATTCCCAGAGAACTGTCATTTTCTGATGATCTGTCTGGCATATTCCTGAACTCCCATTCACAGGGCTTGTCTTTCTTTACCTGACCTCACTCAGAGCATGCTCAGTGAGGGATCTTTCTTCCTGAGGCCACAGTCAAAAAGAATTCACAACTGTTTAACATGGCAGCTGCCTGAGACGGCAATAACATTCCAGGCAAAGAAACTGACAACAACAAAAAAAAACTTACAAGGAAAAACTGGAAGAGGAGATGTTCTCAGGAAACTCTGAGAAGCTCTGACAAATTACTGGGAATGTACAAGATCACATGCATGTGCAAGGCTGTGTGCATGCCCAAAAAGGACTGCAGCACTAACGTCTCACCTCTGGCTGACCTTGAGACTCCGCACAAGCAGCAGTAAAGAGGCCTAAAGGCAGAAATGAATAAGCCGCCTGCCTTAGCGCTGAAACTGTTCCAACACAGAGAGCCTTCAGCAAAGTCGACGAGTGGGAAACTTCTCATCAGCTGAACACTAACCCAGCCAAGCAGAGGTGACAAGAGTAGCCACGCACATCCAAATATGCAGACTTCACAGAACTATGAGGTCAGTAAGCCAGCCGTGAGCAGCAAAAACGGTAAGCACCAACAACAGCAAGGCTGAGGCGAGGGGAAGAATGTGATTTTCAAATTGTCACAATGCATAATCTTAAGTGTTCAGTTTCCACAAGACACTTATGAGACACACAAAGAAACAAGTAAATATGGACCACATGCAGGGGAAAAAACCAGTCACAGAAACCAACCTTAAAGGACTAACGAGATGAATACTTGAAATCAACCACTATTAATATAGTTAGAGAAATAAAGGAAATTATTTCTAAAGAATTAAGGAAGATATAAGAACCAAGGTCTCACCAAACAGAGAATATCAATGTGTAGAGATAGAAAACCCAAGAGAGAATCACGGAAATTCTCAAAATTCATAGACAACTGAAATTAAAGATTCACTAGAGGCTCAACAGTGACCTGAGTGAGCTCAGAGAACAAAGCAGCAGCAAACTTGAAGACGAGTCGCTGACACTGTCATGTCTGAAAAACAGAAGAAAAATGAACAGGAAAGGGTACTAATAAACAGAGCCTACGAGATTATCTTTTTATTATCCCCACATACACTCAGTGGGAATCCCAGGAGACGGGAAAGGAAAAAGCACAGAAAGACTATGTGAAGAAATAATGATCAAAAACGTTCCAAATTCATGAAGTTCAAGAAGCTTACAATAGGATAAACTTAGAGAGATTCTAACCCAGACACATGAAAAGCAAAGCGCTAAAAGAAAAGACCTAGAGGACGACTTCGCTGGTGGTACGGCAGAGGAAAATCCAACTGCCAAAGCAGGTGCAGGTTCAATCTCTGCTCTGGGAAGATTCCACATGCTGCAAAGCAATGAAGCCTGTGACTCGCAACTACGGAGCCCATGTACTACAGTTCCTGAAGCCTGGGCACCCAAAGCCTGTGCCCTGCAACAGGAGAGGCCACTGCAATGGGAAGCTCACGCACCACATCAAAGAGTGGCCCCCACTCACTGCGACTCGGGAAAGCCCAAGCGCAGCAGTGAAGACCCAGCACAACCAAAAATAAATGATTTAAAAAAAAATGAGAATACTTTGAAAACAATAATTAAGAAGCCATCTGTCACAATACATGGGCTCCCCAATAAGACCAACAACTGATTTTTCATTTAAAACAATGGAAATCAGACAGTTGTGGGAATATAAGTCCTACAACTAAAAATCTCAGCCAAGAATTCTATACCCAAGAAAATTACCCTTCAAAAAATGAAGCAGAGAAGCCTCTCTGGACCAAAGGTATTTCAGTCTTTACATGAAGCCATACGACCAATATAATAAAGTGCAGACCTGGGTAGTAGGAGAATATGAAGGAGAATTTCAGACATTTCTCAATAAGCAAAAAATAAAATAACAGACTCCTTCAGCTTTAAGTGAAAGAACACAACACAACAGCGCAGACTCACATGAAGATGGAAAGAACACGGGGAAAAGCTCAGTCAGCCTCCGTGTCTCTGCGGGCTCTGAATCCAGGGGGGCAACCAACAGTGGGTCAAAAACAATTTTTTTTAATTTTAGAAAGTTCCAAATGCAATACCCTGATGCTGGGAAAGACTGAGGGCAGGAGAAGAAGGGGATGACAGAAGATGAGACGGTTGGACGGCATCACCGATGCGATGGACATGAGTCTGTTAAACTCTGGGAGTTGGTAATGGACAGGGAGGCCTGGCGTGCTAGAGTCAGACACAACTGAGCAACTGAACTGAAAACGAAAACTTGAATTTTCCACATGCCAGCTACTATTTACATAGAATTTACACTGTAGCAGGTATTATTATAAGTAATCTAGATGATTTAAAGTGTACACATATGCTATACACAAATACTACCCCAACTATAAAACAGACTCAGGCATCAGTGGACTTCTGACGTCCACAGTGGGTCCTGGAGCCAATCCCCCGCAGATAACAAGAGGTGACTGACCCTACAAAGGCAAACATAAAACACGGGCTTCCCTGGTGGCTCAGTGCTAAGTATCTGCCTGCCGATGCAGGAAACTGGGGTTCAATCCCTGGGTCGGGAAGACTCCCCAGGGAAGAAAATGACAACCAATATTCACTATTCTTACCTGGGAAATCCCAAGGACAGAGAAGCCTGGCAGGCTATAGTCCATGGGGTCACGAAAGAGTCAGACACATCTTAGTGACTAAACAACAGCAAATACAAAACACAGGTAAATATAAAATACAGTACACATTTACTTACTTTTTTATTGTTAACTCTCCTCTGGTCCTACATGACTTAAAAGGACGCTTACACAAAGCAGTCATTAGAAAACTATATGCTGGATAGCTTATGATGTACAAAGATGTAATATTCGTGAAAAGAACACCAACAGAGGAGAAGAAAACAGAGCTATTAGGAGTAAAGTTTTTAATTCTAAAATTAAGAATAATAATTCAAATTAAACTGCTATAATTTAAGATGTAAACTGAAATCCCCAGAACAAACACTAATAATTCCCTAAAAAAATAGCAGGAAAATTAAACTGGTACACCAGAAAGTACCTGCTTATTACAGAATAAGGCAGCACCGGAAGAACAGAGAAATAAAAGTCATGACATATAAAACATAAAGAGCAACATAAAATAGCAGAAACAAAGTCTACCTTATCAGTAGTACATTAAATATGAATGGAATTAAATACTTCAGTTAAATGACGAAGATTTCCAGGCTCAATAAACAATCAAGACCCAACTGTATGCTGTCCACAAGAGATTCATTTCAGTCACAAAGACACAAGGGCTGAAAGCAAAAGAATATAAAAAGATAATCCATGGAAAAAAGTGTTCAAAAGAGACCTAGGGTGGCTATACTAATATCAGACAGTATAGACGTCAAGACAAAAAGTGCTATCAGGGACAAAGAAGAACATTTTACATTGACAGGAGGATCAATTTATCAGAAAGACATAATTATAGGCACCTAAGAACAGAGCCCCCAAATATATGACACAAAAAGGTCAAGACCCCCATTCAATCCCTGGGTCGGGAAGATCCCTGGAGAAGGGATAGGCTACCCACTCCAGTATTCAAGGCTTCCCTCATGGCTCAGCTGGTAAAGAATCTGCCTGCAATGGGGGAGTTGGTAATGGACAGGGAGGCTTGGCGTGCTGGGTTCAATCCCTGGGTTGGGAAGATTCCCTGGAGAAAGGAATGCTACCCACTCCAGTATTCTGGCCTATGGACTGTATAGCCCACAGGGTTGCAAAGAGTTGGACATGACTGAGCAACTTTCACTTTCAAGAACAGAGCCCCCAAATATATAACACAAAAAGTGACAGAATTGAAGAGAGAAATAAGTCAGTCATCAGTATTAAAAGATGACTTCGATATTGCATGTTTCAGTAACAACAAAATACAGATTCTTATCAAGTGCACCTGGAACATTCTCTAGGACAGACCACATACTGGGCCATAAAACAAGCCTCAATAAATTTCAAAGAACTAAAACCATGGAACACAGGAATTATGATTTATGACCATAACAGGATAAAAGCAGAAATGAATAACAAATAGAAATAATGTTAGAATTTAATAGAACAGCCCTAATAACAAACAGGTCAGATGAAAATAAAAGGGAAATTAGATAATACTTTGAGATGAATGAAAATGAAAGTACACCATACCAAATGAAATAAGCCAGTCAGAAAAAGACAAACACAATATGCTATCACTTATGTGTGGAATAAAACTAGTGAACAAAACAAACAAAAAACCAGACTCACAGATATGGAAAACAAACAAGCCAGTGGGAAGAGGTAAGGGTGAGGGATAATATGTAGTTAGGGATTAAGAGGTACAAACTCTCTCTACTGGCAGTTGATATATCTTGTATTTAAAAATCCCAAGCAGTCCACAGTAAAACCATTAGAACCAGAGAGTTCAGCAAGGTTGCAGGATTCAAGATCAATATAAAAAAAAAATCAACTGTAATCTATATACATTAATGATGAACCATCTGAAATTGAAAATAAGAAAAGAAATTGTACTTAGAATAGCACCAAAAGAAAACACAAGGAATAAATTTAACAAAAGAAGTGCAAGCCATGTCCTCTGGATACTACTGAGCAATCATTCAAAGTAAACACTTTTAAAAATGGAAAGACATTCCATGTTCATGGATTGGAAGACAATGTTATTAATATGGTAATATTGCCCAAACTCATTATAGATTCATTTCCTACCAAAATCCCAGGTGCCATTTTTCAGGCAAAAATTGACAAATACAACTTAAAATTCACAAGGACATGCAAGGCACCCAAAATTGCCAAAACAATCTTAAAAAGAACAAACTTTGACTTCAAAATTTACTATGAAGTTACATTAATGAAGACAATGCACTACTAGTAGGACAGGCATATAGATCAATGGAAAATAAGTGAACAGAAATTTTTACATTAATGGTCAGTTCATTTTCAACAAAGTTCCAACAAAAATTCTATGAGGATCAAAACCACAATGAGAAACCTATTAGGATGGCTATTGATCAAAATAAAACAGAAAATAACAATTTTTGGCAAGGATATACACTGCTGACAGAAATCCAAACTGGTGCAACAGCTACAGAACAGAATGGCAGTTCCTCAAAAAACTTACAGACACAATTACCACTTGCTCCAGTTTCTACTGACTATATACCCAAAGAACCGAAGCAAGGAATGGAACAGATATATACACACCCTATGTCACAGCAGCATTACTCACAGGGCAAAACTGTGAAGCTGTAAGTGGGAGAGAAAAATAAGAGGATCAACGGATCAACTAGTCCAAGAGGTCATTATAAAGAAACCTGCCCAGAGCCAGATGACATGAGGTTCCGTGTGAAAGGCCCTCCAAACGCGTAAGAAACGAGCCTCATATAAGGCCCACTACCAAGTTTCAGATCAACAATGAGAACAGAGAGACAACATTCGACAAACATCAGGACGCCTGCGGACTTCTCACTAGAAGCGCTGAAAGCTGGGACTCAGTAAGGGGAGGGAGGCACATGAGCTTCCACACTCTGGATGAAGAAAAGGACTTATAACCTAGATTTCTAGGCCCTGACAAACTACCAATATCAAGAGAGAATAAAGATATTCTCAGGCTCGAACAACTATTCTTCTCCACGTCTTTCCTCAGAAAGTGACTGATGAGGGAGAAAACCAAGAAAGACGATGTCTGCAAGAGTCAGCGGCTGCGCCTCCGAGCAAGGTGCAGCGCGGCCCGGAGGCGGACAGAGAAAGCGGCGGTGGCCGGTGAGGCCGGGAGGCGGGAGGAGACGCGCAGGGGCGCGTGCAGCCGGCCGAGCGGGCCAGACAGAC
>CM035281.1:5560103-5570189 GCA_020226075.1 Hydropotes inermis | reverse complement strand
ATATTTTCTGGCATATACGGTGGGGTGACAGTGAGTGTCCACGTGGGCAGACAGCATCTGTCTGTGAAGGGAAGCCTTGGAGAGTAAGTGACAGGAATCTACCAACATTTTCCTGAGATCCAGAGATATCTCACAAATATCCTACAGCGATATGGCCTCTTAAAAATGGACAGTGAGAAGTGAATCATGCAGTACTTGGTTTCTGAACACATCATGTGTGTGAATTGTGAAAACAATACGTGTAAAACAACAGAACATGTCCAAATACTATGCTGACATGTTCACAGCTCAGCTGTGCTGAGACCCCACATAGAGGACACCTTCTAAGATGGAGATTGGGCTGAATATCGCCACTCTCTCCTCTGGATGAAAGTGACTTTAGCCAACAGATGACATACTCAAATAACAATTGAACACATGGCCCCAAAGGATGATTCCAGCTCCTTCAAAGTGAAGCTGAAGAATACGCAACTCTCTCTCCTTTGTGAAAAGGGCAAAGGAAACTGCTGCCTAAATCAGATCACTCTTACTACATGAGTTAGCTGAGGTGAGAAAGGCATTCTTTTTCATCATGTATTTTATTTCCTAGAGACACAATCTTCTCAAACACAGTACTCACTCAAGTTTTCAAGCTTGTTGAGAACAAACTGATAAGAAGACAACATTGTCTTCTGCTGCTGTGGTGCACGGGCATGTGGGACCCTAGTTCCCCAACCAGGTTCAACTGTGTCCCCTAAAACGGACACGTGGATTCTGAACCGTTAGATTGCCAAGGACAGCGGCTAGAGGACAGCATTTTTTATCCCAGGACTAAAGGCAAGTTTTAGAAAACATTAGGCAAATTCCACAACATTTTGTTAGTGCTATGGAATCTTGCCAAGCTAAAGACTCTTCTATGCTCACGTAACAACAACAAAAAACCTATAAGGATGTAAAAGAAGTCTAGGATATTCAAGGTGTTCTAGTCGGCCACTTGGAGCCACACAGAGCAGATACTGAACTTTCCAAATGATGGAAGGAGGTTCTTTCTATGACCTGTTCTATCTGGACTCCTCCCCATCAAAATTAAGGTGGCAGTCAGAGCTTCTGACCCTCACAGTGCAAGGTTTTATGTAACTGTCTTGTAATAAATATAAATATAAATATAAATATAAATATAAATATAAATATAAATATAAATATAAATATAGAGGTTTCCGATTCTTTCAGTCAAGTTTTATAAAGAACTAACAGCCTAGTTCTTCAAGCACTGTGTCTCCCAGTTTTATGACAATGGCCGTAAAGCTGTGGGTCACTTCCTTAGGCTTACCCTCTCCTTTTGGTCCAGAATTTGAGGAAGGATTTAAGCTAACATGAGACAGTGGAAACTCATTCCTAATCACAGAGGCACTAACTCTTCTGTTACTTCTTTTTAATCCTTCCTTTTTTTAAAGGGAGCAGAGCTGACAGTGGGTAAAAAACCATGACTGGGAGTCTGCAAGAGAAGGCTTCAGCCCAGCTCCAGGACCTCACCTCACTCACTCTGCGGGGTCCCTGAGACCAGCCCAGGCTTCACGACTCACTGGGAGGACTCAGGCACAGTCACACTGACAGCTGTGATTATTACAATATAAAAGGACAGAAAGGAAAATCAGCAAAGGGGTGAGGACCACAGGAAACTAGACTCAAGACTCCTGGAGTTTCTCCTGGTGGAGTCACACAGGACATGCTCAATTCCCAGCCACAGGCCGGGACAAGACGCATGGAATGCTGGCACTAGGCAAGCTCATTAAACCTGAGGGCCAGGGTTTGTGGGGGCCGTTCAACCAGCACTGCTGAAGGCTCCACAAATGCCAGAGTCCCAACAGGAAGGCAGGTGGGCAGCCACACCCGGGCCAGGCTCCCAACCCCGCTCTGTGGACATGATGGGCAGCCCTGCAGTCTAGTGTCCAGGCAGAGCCAGGCCGACCCCACATGCAGGCTATGTAAGGATGCCTCGGCCTGCAGCGTGACTCGCCTTCTGCGCCCACCTCGCTAGACCTCAGTTTCACCACGTCACGTGCCCAGCTGTCAGCTGCTATGGTGACTGCTGAACATGACACAGGAATCCAACGGGGAAGACGGGCCGGCCATGGCCTAGGCTCACCACGAGGCACTCAGCGAGGTGACACCAGGCCTCGGGCAGGAGAGGCTCTCACGGCCCAAGACCCATTTCCCCAACAGTGATGGTGACATCATCAGTAAGTAGCCCCTTGCTTCCCAGCAGCCTCCAGCTTTCTCTGAGAGCCTGCTCAGGCCTTTGTAGCTCATCTCCCTCCGAGTGCTCTCACCATATATTCAGAGACTACGAGGTGGAGGTTCATAAAATGCCAGAGTTAAAAACCCCTGCTCTCACGGATTACCTTCACGTAAAAAACATGAAGAGTGGCTGTATTCTTGTCTGATGACCCTGTCCACTGAAAGGCTTCAGTGTAAATGGCTTGCCTAGTCCACCACACCAACTGCCGACCCCTCCCCCGAGGCTCATGGATCACGTTGTCTGCTAGTACCGAGTATCCCCAGCATTTTCTACTGATATAAAATACTGCAGTGCTTTAAAAAAAAAAAAAACACAAAGGCCCGGGACCATGATGGGGTCAGATGTGACACTCGACAAGGAAGGCTGCCCCCCGCAAGTGCCACCGGCATCCTGACTGCAGGGCCAGTCGCCCACTTCCATCACACCCAACTGAGGGACGTCAAGACAGATGGCTCCTGTGTATCTCAACATTCTGCCCCAGGTGGAGATGCCCAGTACTCTGCAAGCTCATCTGTGGACTGGATAGAGAAAATGAAGCACACGATATCAGCCCGAGCCCTGACTTTCTAGCTGGCTCATGTCTCCAGTCACTTCCTGTCACTGGGCCCCAGCTGTCCGCATGGGCACAATAACAGGCCCAGACAAACCACTTGGTGAGTCCCATCCAGGCCTAACTTCCCAGGGTTTTCGTATTACCTTCTCCCAATTAGACAGTCAAAAGGTTTAAAATTCATTTGGTATAAAATTTCTACATCATAGTTAAAAATCATAGATAACTGATTTTTCGTTATTTTTAAAAGTTTGACAACAGAAACATCTGTGGACTCAAGGGGACTCTGAATATGTAAGACACTAATCTCCTTGCACTGGAGACTTGCATGTTGAAACTGGCATTACTAGCCAGAAAGCTACCATCTCAAAGACGTCCAGAATTATCACGTATATATTTCTATCCAGATTTATCTGGGGAAGGCTTCATTCAAACAAATACACTCCAAGCCCCCAAGACACCAGGTTCCATGTACATACGAAATGTAGAATCACGTGAACCCAGAGAATGCAAAATCTTTCAACACCAATCACTTTTAAATATGCTTCTAAAAACAGTTAGTGGCATGGGACCAGGTCAGATGTCTGGGTGAGAAAGTCTTACTTTTGAGCAAGTGGAATGAAAGGGGACCCCTGAGACATGATCTGGACAAGATCGCCATCCACCAATCTTCTCACCATGTCGTCTTTCAAAAAAATTACCCCATAACAAAACAAGCAGTGCAAACCAGGATGTTAACTGAGGGGGGGGGGGGGGGGGGGGGGGGGGAGCAAGAGAAAGGAAAAAAGTCTGAACTCACCGGGACTGTGGCAATCCTTTTTTACTGAGATCTGCCCTCACACGTTCTCCTACATGTCTGTAAATTTCCACTAAGCTGTTTATTGCTGCATCTCGAACCTAGATGTAAAAGAAGAGATCTTACAGCTGCTCTGTGTCATTCCCAGTGCTTCCTGCTGCGGACACAACAGGCTATCCAACACCCCAAGTTCATCTCCCACTCACCAACGGGACTCTGAACACAACCCCTGCGAGACGCGGCATGGGGCAGAGCCGTGCCGTGACAGCTCTGACTCTGTGGGCACAGCTCCAGAGAGCACGAAAAAACTCAGATCCCAACCCTGTGTCCATGTTGAAGTCTACACCCCTCAGTTCTTTTCATCCTTTAAGATGATGTCTGGAAACTAGAAATTTCAGACCAAAGTGGAAAACACTACAAATAAGTGAATCATTCTAAAAATAAAACCCCATGTAAAGCATTCTGGATGTAGGCCAATTAAATACTCAGCAACAGAAAAGTGTGGTAAAGGTTACACAGCCCCTGTATTCAAGAAGTGCAAAGTTCTAAAAGGTAGATGGGGAAAAAAGTCCATAAATTCTACATTTAATACAGGACAGGATGTAATAAATGTTATATAAAAGAGTACACACAGCTCACACAGTAGAGGGGAGTAAGCACACCAGAGGATACCAAGAAACACTTTATCGAAGAGGAAGGAACCACTTAAAATGTGCTTAGAAACACAGCTTTTCAGCAGGAAGAAAGGGGATGAGACAGGCTCCAAACAAGGTAACCAGCCAGCGCAGAGGCGTGAAGGTGGAGCTGCATGGCATAAGCTTCAGGAAGCTCAAGGCAGCAGTCTGGCCAAACACAGACAGGGGGAAAAAAGGTCCAGATAAATAAGGCTCCAGACACAGGATGAACATTATTAAAAAACAAAACAAAACAGAAAATGGGGGAATTTGAATATGGACTGTATATATACCAAACATAAGGCTGGTGCAAAAGTAACTGGGATTTTGGATTGCTGAACTTTGCCATTTGATATTGGAATACATTCTTAAATAAATGTGGCTGTGCTGTACATCATTTTAATGCGCATTTCTCATTTTTTTTATTGCTCATGACTTATTACATGTTATTTATATTTATTTTAGACTATATAAATGATGTTACACAAAAAGTAAATTTGAGTTATTTTTTATTTGAGTTCAAAGTGGGTCCTAAAACAGTGCAGACAACTTGCAACATCGACAACACATTTGGCCCAGGAACTGCTAATGAACATACAGTGCAGTGGTGTTTCAAGAAGTTCTGCAAAGGAGACAAGAGCCTTGCAGATGAGGAGTGCGGTAGCCGGCCAGTGGAAGTCGACAACAACTAACTGAGACCAATCATCGAAGCCGATCCTCTTACAACTACAGGAGAAGTTGCCAAAGAACTCAACGTTGATAATTCTATGATCATTCAGCATTTGAAGCAACTTGGAAAGGTGGAAAAGCTCAGTAAGTGGGTGCCTCATGAGCTGACCGAAAATTTAAAAAAAAAAAACAAACTTGTTTTGAATTGTCGTCTTCTCCTATTCTATAGGACAACAAACCATTTCTCAATTGGATTGTGATGTGCAATTAAACCCCTGGAGAATAAAATGGCAACCCACTCCAGTATTCTTGCTTAGAGAATTCCATGGACAGAGGAGCCTGGCAGGCAATTAAAAGTGGATTTTATACAACAACCACCAATGACCAGCTCAGTGGTTGGCCTGAGAAGCTCCAAAGCACTTCCCAAAGTCAGACCTGCGCCAAAAAAAGCTCATGGTCACTGTTTGGTGGTCTCCTCCCCGTGTGATCCACTACAGCTTTCTGAATTCCAGTGAAACCATTACATCTGAGAAGTATGCTCAGCAGATTGAGGAAATGCACTGGAAACTGCAATGCCTGCAGCTAGAGTGGGTCAACAGAATGGGCCCAGTTCTTCTCCACAACAATGCCTGATCACATGTTGCACAACCAAAGCTTCAAAAGTTGATCAAATTGGGCTATAAAGCTTTGCCTCAGCTACCATGTTCACCCGACCTCTCACCGACCGACTACCACCTCTTCAAGCATCTCTACAACTTCTTGCAGGGAAAACATTTACAAACCAGAAGGTGGTAGGAAATGCTTTCCAAGAGTTCATTGAATCCCAAAGCATAGATTTTTATGCTACAGGAATAAACTTACTTCTCATTGGCAAAGTATGTTGATTGTAATGGTTCCTATTCTGATTAATAAAGACGTGTTTGACCCCAGTTACTTTTGCCCTAACTTAATAGTCTATCAATGTTAAATTTCTCAGATGTGAAAACAACACGTGATTATATAAAAATATCTCTGTTATTATATAGGAGTAAAAAGATGTGTGCTACTTTCAAATGGCTCAAGAATAAAAAGTATTTCTCTGTGTATGTGTGTGTATATGTGTATCCATGTTGAGTTATAAAACAAATGTGACAAAATGTTAAATGGTAAATATGGCTGTTCACTGTACTACCCTTTCCATTTTTCTACAGATCTAAAATTCTGCCCAAAAAAAGGTGGAAAGAAGAAAATTTTTTAAATCCAATGAATTCAAGGCCAGCCTGTGGGGGGTACCCAGGGGAGGGGAGCAGGCACAGACAGGAGAACAACACGATTTGGTCTCAAGCAATGAAATCAAAGAAACAGAGAGTGAACGAGAGAAGGAAGTAGGAATACAGTTTACAATCCCGAACATTGCAAGTCACCCTATGGTTAACAGTAGTGCATGACAGGTAATTTTGCTCACATTTTTCCCCTTGTGATAGATAGGCAAATTCCAGGTTCTTACTATCTTCTCACCTAAAACTTGATGCTATGTACCGAATTGTGTATGTGACACCCCCAGCGCCCGAAAAAAATTCCTCTGTTGAAACCCAACATGACTGCAGACAGAGACAGGGCCGGTGAAGAAGGTAATTCAGGTTAAATGAGGTCATAAGAGTGGGCCTGATACGACAGGAGGGCTATCTTTATGAGAGAGCTCTCTGTCTGCAAAACGGGATGAGAACCCTCACCAGAGCTGGCCATACTGGCACCCTGATCCAGGACTGCCAGAAACAAGTTTCACTTGTTCAAGCCTCCCCGTCTATGGTATTCTGCCATGGTAGCCTGAGCTGAATAACAGAGATTACCAGATTACTCTGGAAAGGAAATAATTTTCGATGTCAGTAAACATTTTCACATTGAGACATGACATCTAACAAAAGCAGTCAATGCCACTGTCTGAAATCAATGACAGGCGCATCGCCACTGCTTACTTTCTAGTCATAATATCTGCTCAGAGCCAGAGCAAATCACACTGGGGAAACTCTTTAAAGAGCAATCAATATCCTGTCTGCTACTTACAAGTCCGGGCTGTAAAGAGTTTAAGGGATTTACTGGAAAAATGACTAGCCTTCTAAGTGGAATAAGTCAGACAGAGAAAGGCAAATACTGATCACTAATATGTGGAATCTAAAAAACACAACATACTAGTGAATTAAAAAAAAAAATAACGTTCGTATAGAGAAAACACATTAGTGGCTGCCAGTGAGGAGTGGGAAGGGGGCAGGGGCAATATAGGGGTGGAAAGGGGGTTATTATGGGACTACTGTATGAAATTATGTGTGTAACTTCTGAAAACCATAAAGCACTATAGAATTTAAAGAATCACTTATTCAGTCAATCAATTCAACAAAATTACTAGCCTTAGAGTCAAAGTGGCCCTCAGGACCTACTTGGCCATTTAGAGACTATATAACTTTAGACAAAATATTTAAACTCTTTTAATCTCAAATTCCTCCTTCATAACTGGAAGGTTGCTTTGAGGTTAAAAAAAATAATGGACTCAATGAATATTTGACTGCCTATTAGGTGCCAAACTAGGGTGCCACACGGCCCAGGCAGGGAACATGATGGGCAGAGCAGGGTGGGGGGACGAGGACGCAGGACCCCGCAGGGGACCCCGAGGGCAGAGGGCAGGAGAGCATGGCCTCAGGCAGGCAGCTGCCAGCAGGCCACCAGCTCGTGGCCACGGGGCGCACGCTGGGGTGCTGTAAGCACGGCTCTGCCTCATCCTCGCTCTTCGGAGAACACTCAGAAACACACATCTCCCAAATGTAAAACTGTCCGAAGTCCAAAAGTAAAAACCACCCTGCAGACATGTGTATGGACACACACACTCACCCACCTGTAGACTGAAATTCAAGTTCAGGCCAGCCGTTTGTGCCCCGTGGTCCTGAATATGAAGCACTCAATACAGTGGCTGGTGGAGCTGGTATTATCCACATCTTTCAGACTAACAACCTTAGCCTTTAAATAACTCCTCTTCAGGCTCAGAAAGCTACAGGGTCAGTTAAACGACCCTCGATTCAAGAATCACAGAACAGACTGTGTGTGGCACTATCAAGTATTGTAACGCAGCTGAGAAGACAAGTGTCCCTAAAGCGAGTCAATTAAGGCTGAAGGGACAGAGCAGTGTTCCCCTCTACATGCAACGATGGAGGTCCCAGCCTGGCTTCTGGCCACCCGTGGGCTCACCTTGCAAAGGAGCCCCAACAGCTCAGACCACTCAGGGAGCAAAAGACAAGGGCCCCAGGACGTGCCTGTCACTCCCCCTCACTACACTACGCCCAGACTTGAGTGGCAGGAAACAGGCTCCCTACACAGCCTGAAACTCAAGGGGAAACCTCACTCTCAGGGAAAAGGAGGGCCCCAGAAACCCCTGCAAGGCCAAAGTCACCCCGCCCCCACAGCCACCAACCCACCCACTTCTCAAGTGCTGGTCAAACCCTCACCAGGGACGTCATCCTCCCACCCGCCCGCCCGGCACCCACGCACAGCCAGCCCAGCCCAGCCCAGGGCCAGCTGCAGAGGGTGCTGAGATTAGCACTGGTCCTCAGGCTCTGCAAGATGGTGTCAGGCTCTGAAGATGCAGATCAAACTCCTCAGGAAGACAGACAGCAGATGGGGGGTAGGGGCCTGCAGACACAATACCTCACTGCCTGAGGCCAACTGGGCAGCTCATGAAGATACATCAGAGGTTTCCAGGCAGAACTGGAGGTTTCCCTAGCTGGCAGAAAGTGAAAGTGAAGCCGCTCAGTCGTGTCTGACTCTTTTCAACCCCGTGGACTGTAAGCTACCAGGGTCCTCTGTCCCTGGGATTTTGCAGGCAAGAGTACTGGAGTGGGTTGCCATTTCCTTCTCCAATCTGGCAAAGGATTCCCTATTGAGCAAGTGTCTCTAGACTGCTGGCTGCCTTTGCCCTATCCTCCTAGGCAAGACACAGGCCCTGTTCTGCAACCCACACCCCAAAGGAGGGAACCGTGACTTCAGCTAGGAAGGCAGCATCTCATGAGTGTAAAACCACCCCATCCTCCTGTCCCTCCCCGGACCCTGGGCTAACGCAGGGGCCTGAGACACAGCTCTCAACCACGAGATATGACAGGAAACCTGAGGAAAGCTCCTGGAAAATGTCTCTCCACTTGGGGAAAGAGAAACGCAGGGAACACTAAACCACAGGAGACACTCAGGGAGAAGTGCACTGGACTGGGTATTTAATGACACGAGGGAATGAGTCATTCCAAAGGAGCAGGAAACGACAGTGGTGCTAAGATTAGGTGGGGAGCCCGTTCCTTCTGAAGGAGTCGAGAACTAAATCACCCACTGTCTAAGATTTCCTTCAAAATCATCCCTTCAGTACATTTTGCTTCCACATGATGGGGTGAGGGAGCAAAAGCGATGTAGGTAAACTGGCCTCGTGTGGTCCACTGCTAAGGCTACGTGACGGCACCCAGGGGGCAGCACAGCACTCTCTCCACTTTACCTGAGTGTGGACCTGTCGGTACAAAAACGCTGAAACAGGAGAGGGACAGAGGAGCACCCCACTTCCATCTGCCAGGAGGGCAGGACACACACACAGCTGGACCGCACCCATGCCAGGCCTGTGAGCGGAGCTGCAGAGAAGGAAGCCCAGGGGGTGGGCAGCCCAGCAGAAGAGAGAGGCAGGCGCAGGCCCAGGGACATCACGCAGCTGCTAACACGCCCTGCAGCCTCCCTCCCTCGGGCCCCCTTCACAGGGGATAATACACTGTCCCCGCTGCTCTCGTGATTCTGAGTTACTTTCAGCAGCCAAAAGCATCCTAAGCCACACAGAGCCCATGTGTGGGGTCAGTCTGAGGAGTGGGTCACTGTACAATGAGACCACAATCAAAGGACTCACATCCTCTGGGGCAGGAGTGTCTCCAGGGTTCACCTTAGAGGCAAATCCCACTGACACGAGGAGCCACGTGCAGGACCACGCAGAGCCCTCCATGCACCCCCACACCCACGCACACACGCGCCACCACCACCAAGGGTCTGAGAGCCGGATGGAAGCTGACCGTAACGCTGGGCGCCCAGTGCAGAGACAGCGCCAGGAAGACACAATGTCCTCTACCGCCTG
>CM035281.1:5514256-5560093 GCA_020226075.1 Hydropotes inermis | reverse complement strand
AGACGGCCACGGCCAAGAGGGGAAAGCCGTGCACAGGGCTCAGTCCTAAGGCAGAGGGCTCGTTTCCTCAGAGCTCAGTCCTAAGAGCTCTTTTCCCAAGAGCTCAGTCCTAAGGCAGAGGGCTCGTTTCCTAAGAGCTCAGTCCTAAGAGCTCTTTTCCCAAGAGCTCAGTCCTAAGGCAGAGGGCTCGTTTCCTAAGAGCTCAATCCTAAGAGCTCTTTTCCCAAGAGCTCAGTCCTAAGGCAGTCCTGGGACGACAGCCGGGAGACAGGGTAGTCCGGGCCTTGATGGTTCTGAGACCAGCAGGAGAGACGGACAAGAAAATGCAAGTGAAGTCAGGGGCACAAGCACATGGACAGACACCCCCCAGGAGCGAGGGGCTACAGGGGCTGGCATCAGGGGAGCAGGCGGCGTCCCCGGGGTGGAGCTGAGCCCTCAGGCCTGTGAGTCCGCACACACTCGCTGACATGCAGAGAAGCCCTCCTCGGGCGGATGTGAACACACGGGCTCCTGAGATGCTCAGTGCGGGGCACTGTGGCTACAGGTGCTGTCTACTCTAGATGGCCGATGGCTGCCCACTGAGCCCGGCCTCCCGGGCCCAGAGTGAATACTCACATCACCTGACAGACCAGAGTAAGCACCTGTGCTATGCTTAGTCGCTTAGTTGAGTCTGACTCTGTGATGACATGGACTGCAGCCCACCAGGCTCCTCTGTCCGTGGGGATTCTCCAGGCAAGAATACTGGAGTGAATTGCCATGCCCTCCTCCAGGGGATCTTCCCAACCCAGGGATTGGACCCGGGTCTCCCACAGTGCAGCAGATTCTTTACCGTCTGCTGCTGCTAAGTCGCTTCAGTCGTGTCCAACTCTGTGCGACCCCGTAGACAGCAGCCCACCAGGCTCCTCTGTGCCTGGGATTCTCCAGGCAAGAACACTGGAGTGGGTTGCCATTTCTGTCTCCAATGCACGCATGCATGCTAACTCACTTCAGTCGAGTCCGACTCTGTGCAACCCCATGGACAGCAGCCCACAAGGCTCCTCTGTCCACAGGATTCTCTAGGCAAGAACACTGGAGTGGTCTGCCGTTTCCTTCCCCCTTCACCATCTGAGCCACCAGGTAAGCACCTGAATGAGGAGCAAAGCGCCTCAGCCAGCCTGGCTGGCTTTCCTGCTCTACAGAAGGACAGGACACCATGTGGCAGGGTCGCAGCCTCAGAGTGTGACCTGCATAAATTATTTTTCCCACAGAAAACGAAGTGGAGACAAGACATTAAGGGGGCAAAAAGGCAAAATAGCTCATACGATAAGTTAGAATCTTCTTAAAAAGTAGATTCTGTTATTTTTAAATTAATGTTGCACAATAAAGCATGATTCAAAAAATAAAAATATCTGAACATCACATTTCAAAAGTCAAGTGTTCTCAATAAAGGTTGGGTAGAGGATGAAAAGAAAGAAGAAAGTGGGTGCAGGCAAGAAAGACCCGCATAGGCTGGCACTGAGCAGGAATGGGCAGCAGAGCAGAGCCCAAAACGGAGGCGGGAATGCAACCAGGACGAAGCCCAGAGACACGGAAGGAGGAGAGGGCAGGAAGCGTTCAGACCCCAGCTCTGGGCACTGAGCCGGGGGCAGTGAGAGGAATGCAGACTTGTCCACGGAGTGCCCTTCAGTTGCAGCCAGTAAAGGCTGAAACTCAGGTGCTGTTCCCAGCGCACAGTCGACCCCTGAACAATGTGGGGGTAAGGGCGCAAACCTTCCACACATGTGTGGTTCAGCCTCCTTGGGTCCAGATTACCAGGGTCCATGCAGTGTAGCGGTGTATGCTATGAACATCTGCCTGAAGGTGGGCCTGTATGCTTTGAACCCGTGCTGTTCAAGGGTCAGAGTGTGCACTTCTCTAAGTCCCGGTCCCATGTTAAGCCCCTTGATCTAAGCGTCTGTGTGAGCTAAGGTGACAGCCAGGGCCCTTGATGACCCCAGGAGTGGCCTAGAAAAAGACAGTGCCTCTTGAGCCGGGCTCCCCGCTCACTTGCGCCGCCCCCCCCCCGCCCACCCTGACACAGGGGAGTGGTGCTTTGTTGTTTCTCGGTTCTTGTTTTATTTACATAAAACATCCGTGAGGCACCAGTGTGGCCACCACCCATGAAAGCATGGCACCTTTCCGCCGCCTCCGAGAAGGGCCCCAGGCCTGTACAGCCCCCCTCTCCCTCCCCCACGCCCACCTCTCTGGCTACACAGATGGTGACCACAGTGTCCTTCTCTTGGGGGTGGGTCTGGATGATGTCACTTTACAGGCTAATGGGGGCCCATCCCGACCTGGAGAGAAGAGCAGAGTGGCTCCCAGGTCTACCCAGGACCCCAGATAGTGGGCTCTACTGGGCAACTAACCCAAGAACTGCAAACAAGACTGGAGCTAAGAGATGAGTAAAGTCCCGCCCACACAGCACCAAACGCACCTGCACTCTGGGAGACCAGCACTTTACCTTTCTTGCTAAATACACTCACCTGGCTGTTGGGATCTCCTAGTAGGTTACATATATGTGGCACGATCTTGCTTAGTGTTAGCGTATGAGCTCCAGAGCTGAAAACAAAAGGAATGCTTTACTGGTGGTGAAAATAGAAGACAGAAGGCCACCTCCCCTACCCCCACCACTATCTCTCACCAGGGCTCACTCCTCATCCTCCCTTACCTGCTTCCAAAATAAACACACACCCAAAAGCCCTCTGCACAGAGTCCAAGACTGCGAGTGCTTTTCACAAGTCTCCCCCACCCTCGCCCGCACTTGGGGTTCCTCCAAGCTGCAGCCCAGCCTGTCCCACCGGGGATCCCGCCAAGCTGGCGTCACTATTTGCCCCAATGGCGGTTCCCACTCTGCCTGACTCACTGCACTCCCAGGCAGGCCCCTGGAGCCCTCCGCTAACCCTCTCCCTCTCCCCCACCGTGTGCGGTTCTCCGCTACAACAGACATTCAGGTAACGAAACGGCTGCAACGAACGGCTGAGAGGACATCACCCTGTTGGAGAACAACTAAGCTACCGGCAACTGTTCACCACCATAGGCGCAGTCACAGACCTGCTCTCAATACAATTCTTTTTGACTGCCCTCGGATTACTCCCTTAGGATAAATAAGTGAAACAACTGTTATCCAAGGCTAGAAACATTTTTTAAAAGCTTCACACATATGCCATAATTAATGACCCTTAAAATCTAGCACACTGAGAGGGGGAAAAAAAATCTACCAAGTAATGTAAACATTACACTCTCCATTGTTTTTTAAAAAATAATAAAACTCTAAAGTCTGGAACAAAATGCTACATGTTAACAGTGATTATCTGAAGGTAGCAGAATTACAGACAATGATCACTTTCTTCTTCATGCCGATTTTCTGTGACATATACAGTAATACTTTCAAAATCAGGAAAGGTGATCTGCAATTTTTAATCTTAAAACATCAACAGACATTAAGGAAGCAAAACCACAATAACATAAACCACATGCACATCAAAATGGTTAAAATTAAAGACAGTGATAACATACAATGCTAGTTTCTGAAGAAATGAAATAATTCACACACCGATAGTGGGAATGTATAACAGTACAGACAACTATGGAAAACAGCTAAGAATTTCTCTTAAAAACTAAAAAAAACTTGCTAAATGACCTAGCAATTGCCCTCTTGGGCACTGACCCAAAATAAATGATAACTTCTGTTAAGGCAGAAACTGGTATATGCATGTATTCATAACAGTTTTATTTGTAATAACCAAGAACTGGAAGTATTCAACAGGTGAATGGTTAAATACATTATGATACATCTATATCAGGGAATTCTACTTGGCAATAAAAAGCAATGAACTGTTTGGCCACAGCATACATGCAATCTCAAGGGAATTATGCTGTGAGGAAAAAAAACAAAGTTGATCTCAAAGGGTCACATTCTGTGTAATTCCATTCATGTAACATTCTTAATAAAATCTCAGAGCTGGACAACAGGTGACTGGCTGGCAGAGGTTGGGGACTGGCTAGAACAGCAATGTGAGCATCCTGGGGCGCGGTACCCGGCTGCCAGTGAACGCGGCAGCGAGTTACCTGGAGCTGCGCTCGTGACGAGCTGGGCACACTCAGGACACACGTGTGTCACTGGAGGAACTGAACACGCTCACATCAACACCGACTTCCTGGTCTGGACCCTGCACTACGTACTCGCAAGACAGCGGGCGGGTGCGAGGCACCTCCCAGGACGTTTCTCTACATCTTCCTATAAATATACGATGATTTCAAAGTTAAAAGCTACAAATACAAAAGCTTGGCCAAGGAAGCCCTCAGGCCCCACCCAGACTTACGCGTTGAGGGTGGCCACGAGGCAGAGACACGTGCCTTCCCGGGTGCGGAAGTTCTTGTGCTTGAAGCCGCCCAGCATCCGGTCCCACACGTACTGCAGAGGGCAGAGGTAAGGGGGGAGAGGAGGGGAGGAGGCTGCTGCAGCCCATCCAAGCCGGGGGCCCCCAGGGCAGGGGCCTCACCACAGGTGCCATATCCCTCCCCGCCTCCACCACCCCTCTGGGGAGCTTTTTGGAAAATGGTAACATAGGTTTCTCTATCAAGCTAAAACCTTTCAAAACACATTCCTTTATGTAACTGCATTTAACTTTCCTGACAACCCTGCAAAAGAGGTGGGACTGTCCCCAGTTCCCAGGTGGGGAAAATGAAGCAGAGGCAGGGTGACCTACCAGAGGTCACCTGCTCACGCTGCTCTCTGGGCCGGAAGAGCTGTGCCCAACCCACCCTCTAACCTGCTCTGCTTCCCAGACTAGTCTAGGTTTTACCTGCCCTGGGAAAGCTTCTCCTCACACCGTCTCACCCTGCCCCACCCCCAACAATGGACAGCTGGACCCGTAAGACAGAGCTATATCCCTGGCTGTCCTCCCAGCAGCCCAGCTCACCAGCAGACACGGGCCAGGGCTGCAGCCAGGCTGCTGACGGCCCCGACATCACAGCTGCATCTTTTCAGAGACACAAAGAGTCAATTACGTAAATGAGCTTGAGTCTAAGAAATTAAACCAAGCACCCCATACCCATGTTTAAGTTCACTGATTTATTCAAAGGTATACCCTCTGTAAATATCCCACTGGGGGTGGGTGGGGGGGTAAGAGGGGCCAGATGAAATACCATAAATTTTTTTCTCCAAAACCCTCGGACACTTTGCAGGAACACCCCAGTCTCACCTGGGGATTAGCAGCCTGATCCATGATCTTCAGCAGCAGGGCCTGGTCTTGCTCCCTCACAGAGTCTTTAGCATCTCCCAGTCTGTCTATTAAACTCGGCAGCACTGGAAATTAAAATGCAACTTGATCAAATCTACTCTGATAGCCTGAGGTCATCAACTGTGGGTATTTCAATTAACAAGATATCAAAATCCTGGCCTAAATGAGGCAGATCACTCTACACCCACCAACCCCTATAAATCTCCTCCTGTTCAGATTCATGGGAGATACTTGAGAATTTGCAAAAACCCTTTGCATGGACATACTATTTGTCTTCTTCCTTATGCCACCTCCCTCTGGGCAGTTCCCAATGTGTTTTTAAGCTGCTGGAATGTTATGAAAATGGATGTCGATGGAAGACCTTGGCAGCAAAGAGTCAACACAAAAGGAAA
Source organism: Hydropotes inermis (assembly GCA_020226075.1). Classification (NCBI taxonomy): domain Eukaryota; kingdom Metazoa; phylum Chordata; class Mammalia; order Artiodactyla; family Cervidae; genus Hydropotes; species Hydropotes inermis. Next base: position 5,554,440 of record CM035281.1, on the reverse strand, counting down.
TCCAGGTAAGAGAGAGAGGCCCTGGTGCATCTACTCGTGGGTGGACGAACAGACACTTAAGGCTCAGTCTGCTTTTCACTTTACATAACATCTCTGCATGCTCATCAGACAGAATGCAGCTCTCCACCTGCCCTTCCTCTGCACAGCTTGGGTGGGCCATCGCTGCTGTTCCAAGGGCACTTGGATGTCAGAGGTCAACTCACTTTGCTTTTTCTAAAAGTCTATTAGAAATTTATTTTACAGAAAATAATCCTGAACAATTCATCTAATTTGGTATTAAATAATCAACTTAATAAAAACAACAGGGATTTCTATTTGCAGACACACAGTTTATGGCAGAGTGGGAAGAGCTCATGACTTTAATCTAAACATGCACATTGACTGAAAGTTAACAGAAATGCACAAATATATGCATACCTGTCCAAACGAGAAATGCTAAAAGGAAAGGGTTAGGGCTTGTTGTGTTGTTATGAAAGCCCAGAGGTTGGGAATAAAACTGTCTCTTAAACTCTGAAACCTGATGTTATTTTCATTTCATTATTCTGACACCGTTTTCCCTTCAAAATAAAAGTAATCATTCACCACACAGGTGAAATGACACTGACAACCAAAGTGAAAACGGTCATAGCAACAATAAACTGTTTAAAAATACAGCTGCGTCGCATCTGTAAGCCTCTCAAAGAGAAAAGGCAATGCCTCTCCAAGAGAAGGGTCAGAGGCAAACAGGGTTTGGCTGGCAGCACAGCATGATGGTAACTGGCATAAGAAATAAAATAGCTAGTCCTAGAAGAGGAAGATGGAGAAAGAGCAGAAAGACATGGAAAGGGGGCGGGGAGGGCGCCGGCAGGTGCGCGCAGGCGGCATATCCAGGCGTGCGCGCGAGGGCAGCGGTGCAGCATCTACAGAGGCAGCAGGTGGGGGAGGGCCGGGGAGAGGGGGCCAGAAGGAAAGGGGGGCTGAACGAGGGCTGGCTCTGGGGCGGGTACAGCCACGTGCAGGGTGTGGGGAGACCCTGCGAAGGCCGAGCCGGGAGGAGGAGAGCTCACCTGTGCCGATCTGCGCCTTGAACCGATCCTGCAGCCGGGTGACCAGCGCGGACAGGATGTCCATGCCCAGGAGAACCACCTGCAACGGCAAACAGTGGGCTCTCGCCAGCGGCCCATTGGGGGCTTGGCGCCCTCGCCCGCCGGCTGCAGGCGCGCCCCCGCATCTCTGGCTCAGACTCGGCCCGGGAGCCCGGGCGAGCGCCGACCGAGGGTGAAGCTGGGTATCAGGAAGAGGGCCGCTCTTGTCCGAAAAGGCGGTTGACCGAGCTAACACGAGAGAGTCCTCGCCGAGACGCGGCTCAGACACCGACGCCGCGAGCCGGCTGCGGGCGCCCGCCCAGGAGGGCGGGAGCTCCCGCCGAGGCCCCGCCCCGGCAGGGCGCGCGTATGCAAATCAGCCCGCGGCCGGCGCGTGGCCTTCTGGGTACCACCGAACGGCCTCTTTGCGACCTTCCGAGCCTCCGAAAACGAAGTGTTGGTGGCGAGCTTCAGAAGCCGTGATCAGCCGAGGTTCACCCGCTGCAGGGCGGCTGCGGCGACACTGGTGAGGTAGTCGCCACAAGTGTACCCAGTGTCGGCGCCGGCTACTCGCGCCGCACGCGAACGCTCTGCCAACCATCCTTTTCTTGGGGTTGCGCTACTGTCCGATGAGCGTTTAGCGAGGGCAGTACTGCTAACGCCTATGCAACACGCCCGCACCGGCTAAAGCTCCGCTTTATCACGGTGCAATTTTTGGAAAAAAGAAAAATCTCTTTTTCCACAATTCGTTTGTTACAAGAACAGTTCCTTCAAGTGCAAAATGCAACCCTGGTGGAAACCAGTAGGTGGCGCTCAGAGCTGACTGAATGGAGCTCGGAGTTTTCACAACCCATATGCTTCCCCAAGAAAAACTACCACAGCCCCTACCGTTCATTTCTTTGTCTCTTTCTTCTGGCGCCAGGGTTGGAGAAGAGGATGTAACCCACTGCAGTACTCTCGGCCTTGAGAGTCCCGTGGACAAGAGGACCTGGCAGGCTACATACAGTCCGCAGGATTACAGAGTCGGACACCACTGAGCAAAACACCCGCGCTGGGCACCTGCTCGTGCCTAAGTGTTCCTAGAGTACCTGTGTTCTGTTACAATTACACAGGTAACTGGTGATTCTTAACCCCCCAACTCGCCCTTGCCACCTCGCTCCACCATTAAAACGAGAGCCCTACAAGCCGTGTTTGCTCAGTAGGAAGCACTTTTGCATTGTGCAACTTTATTAAACATTGTTCAGAAACGACCTGGGATGCGGTCTGGTGTTTATATAGAACCAACGAACAAAACTGCGGTGATGATAATTATCCTGAAGCTACCCCAGATAATGATATAATGAGTCCTTGCATCTGCCTGCCCTTGTTTTGCCACCAGTAAAAGTAAAAACAGCAGGCTTTTCTATTCAGCTTTAAAGTCACTGTTTCAAAACAAAGGAATCAAAATTTGCCCAATAATAACCACAATACACATACTGTCCTTGTAAGGGATTGGTGACTTGAAGATATTAAAAGGGCATAATCTTTCAATTTTTGTATAAACACTGTTTTGTGACAGGTTTTTTTAAAAGCCTGTAACAGTAAAAAAAAAAAAAAAATTTAATGACTTCATTTATGAGCTACAGAAGATGAGGAATCATGCATTCATTTCCTTCCAAAGCCCTGAAGAGTAGGGAGAGTAGCTAAAGAGTAGGGGGAGTAACGGGTACAATGGGGTACTGGTACCGCAGCCAGATCTTCAAGGTCAACATCAACAGCCATAAACCAGGCTGGAGGTGTGTATGCTTGGTATGTGATAAAATGGGGCTTTAGGTCTGTGATCCTTAGCCTGAAGACTCACAAGCCCAGTCGAATAACAATATCAGATCCCCATAGAGGGACAGCCTACAAAATATCTTACCAATACATCTCAAAACCATCAAAGTCAGCAAAAAGAAGGAAAGTCAAATTTCCTTCCTCCTTGTCACTGCCAAGAGAAGCCTAGGAGACAATTAAATAGAGTGTGAGCTTCTTAGGTCATGCCTGCCAATGCAAGAGACGCAGGTTAGATCCCTGGGTTGAGAAGACTCCCTGGAGGAGGAAATGGCAACCCACTTAAGTCTTCTTGCCTGGGAAATCCCATGGACAAAAGAGACTGGTGGGCTACAATCCAGGGGGTCGCAAAAGAGCTGTACACGACTTAGCAACTAAAACACCAAATCCTAGATGAAAGCCTGGAATAGATAAAGGACATTAGATAAAATTTTAAAAGAATAAATTGTGGACTTCAGTTAATCACAACCTATCAATATTGTTTTATTAACTTCAACAAATACACTATATTAGTGTTAGGGAGTGATATATGATGGGGAGGCTCGACGTGGGATAGATACATGGGGGACTCTACTATCTTTGCAATTTTTCTGTAAATCCAAAACTGTTCTAAAAATTTAAGTTTATTTTTCAAAAAAAGAGCAAACTCTCAATCATTAGGAACTGGCTTTTCCTTGATGAAACCCTAAGCATGTGTCTGGGTGCACCACTGGTTGGAGGGGGGAGTGCTATTCATTATAGAAATGTTAATAATGGACCTCAGTTCTCACCACATCCCTTCAGAATTCCCACAAGACTGTGATGTAAGAGGACTAAGGTCTTTTCAAATATGACAGCCCATGTCAGTTTACCCACTTGTGGAATTTGGGAAAACAAACTTTAAACTTTTCCAGGATGGAGGTTTACTGCCAGGTCCGAGCAGAGCAGGCCTGACTAAATCCTAGGCAGCAATGTCCCCAAAATTCCCACCCAGACAGACTGGGGGAGGCCAGAGACTGCTCCGGAAGACAAGGCTGATGGATGCAGCAAGCCCCAGGGGCCTAGGATGGAGAGGCCAGAGCACAGTCCCAGGCACCTTCACAGGAAAACAAATTCCTCCCCAACACTGGTCTACTTCACCCTTAGTCACGGCCCCAGCGGGGGCAGGAGAGGAGAGGCAACCCACAAATGTTTATCTTCACAGTTCAGGCCCTTCTCCTACATTCCCATTTCCCTATTGAAGAAAGGGAGAAACGAATAAAGTCATTGCCCCGAAGACAACTCTAATTAGGAGCTGTGAAACCTCTCTGGGCCTCAGTTTCCTGACCTGTTAAATGGGGACAGCGAAGGTCACTGTGTGCACAGGAAGTGCTTCCAACAGTGCCTGGTGCATGGAAAAGGCCAGACGACCCAGAAGACAGCTGTCGGCCCCAAACCACGGCCGCTGCCGGTGCAGGGGTCACGCACCCTGAGTCAGATCAGTGGAGGCCACGCCTAGGGTTCCTGGGAAGGGGGCCTGGGCTGGCAGAGGTTTCCCAGACGGGGTGCACTGCACAAGGCTAGCAGGCGGTGAAGAAGTGGCCTCACACTAAAGGAAGAGGAGAGGGAGGGGCCAAGGCGGGCAGAGTGAACAGCTGAGGACTTGGGAGGGGGCAGGGGAGGCAGCCCCAGAAGGGCCTCAGCCGCGCCTTAAACACAGTGCGGGAGCCAAAGAGGAGCTGCCACATAGAGCAGGGAGGGGCAGGGCACTGCCCACCACGCGCAGCCGGCCAGGAGAGAGGGCCGGAGGGCCGGCTCACGCCCCTCACTCCACCCACGGTTCTCACGGAACCAGCACTCCTGCATGACCTGTCTCCGCCAACATTCTATCTGATTTTAAGTCTATGTTTGTGTCCCCAGCTAAATGTCCCTGAATGTAAGGAATACCATGCCTGGTATTTCCTTGAAACTTCCATAATGCACAGCATGATACTGGATTCATGGTAAGCAATAATAAACCCCTACTTTACTAACTAGTAATGGATTAGTTTGGAACAGATGTGTTCAAGGGCTAACACAGTTCCTTTATCCTGTAACTTTTAAAAGGAGGTAATAATGGCTGACTAACTCAGGCCACCCCTCATGCTAAAAACAACTACAAGTGTGGAATTTCACATAAAAGTACATCTGCTTGGAAACACTGGAGAACTAAGGCGGCATAGAAAAACTACCAGGTCACAAAACGTAAGAAAACTAAAATCCAGAGAGAGAGGCCTGCAGTCAAGAGTCTACCTTTGCTCCAGGGCTGTTTATACACTGAAAAGGGGCAACAAGACACTGAGAATTACTTGCGATAATCACTTGGGTCTAGAACATACATTGCAGAGACCTCAAACAACGCCCTACACTTTGGGTTGGAAATCCAAATGCTATATACAATTGGAGAGTGAACTGGAAATAAAACAGCCTCCAGATGTACTGCAGACCAATTTTCAAGAAACTGGGTGACCTAGAAAAATACCAGTCCCTGACAGCAGATAGAAATGATTTTATTAGATTGCTGGTGCCCTAAAACCCCTGGAAGATAAAAGCCCAAATCATTTCTGCATGGAGAGAATGTAATTCTAGTTTAGTCCTCAATTTACTTCTATAAACAATTCTCAAACACAATGTCCAAAGCACAACCAAAGATAATCAGGCATGCAGGACAACTATAAACAAAAACTTGCAGAAATAAAGATCCATGTAAGAATAATTAGGAGCAGAATAATTCTTACTATGTATAAGACAAAATACTCAATATTAAAATTAGGGGGAGAGGTGATTACTTTCGAAAAGCGACACAAATTTTTAAAAGAACCAAACAATGCAATGTCCAAAATTAAGTACTGGATGGATGGGCTTAAAAACATACTAGATATAGATGAAGAGGGAATTAAACAGAAAAGTAAGTCTGCAGAAAAATTCCAGAATGAAGCCCAGAGAAACAAAAGGATGGAAAATTCAAAACAGCAGGTAAGAGACTAAGCATAGAGAAAACAGAATTAACGTTAAGTTTCAATGGAGTTCAAAAGAAGAGGTCAGCAAAAGGAGACTAGAGCAGGAGCTGACACCCACCTGGGTCACACTGCCCCCAAAGTGCAGGAACAGGAACCAGAAGACAAGTGCTGGCGAGAATGGGGGGACTGGGGCGCTGTGTTCACTGCTGCTAGGAATGTGCAGCTGTACAGTCACTGTGGGAAATGGTATGGACGCTCCCCCCAAAATTAAACACAGAATTACCATGTGGTTCAGCAATTCCACTTCTAGATATAAACCCCAAGTAAATAAAAGCAAGGATTCCAATAAATACTTGAACACTCACGTGCATTATTCCCAACAGCTAAATGGTGGAAACAGCCAGATTTTAATCCAGGGGTCAAACGGAACATCATAATTGATGAAATACTGAAAGCTTTCGCTTTGATACGGGGAACAGGGCAAAAACGTCCAACTGCATCTTCTTTTCAGTACTGTATCTAAGGTCCCTGCTAAAGCTTTATGGCAAGGGAAAAAATGAAAGGTATAAAACTCACAGAGAAGAAGCAAAATTGTCAATATTAATGGAAATTATGAGTAGAAAATCCAGAAGATCTACAGGTATACTATAAGTGAGTTTAGCAAGACTGATTAATACAAAGTCAACATAGCAAAAAGGAAAAAAAAAAAATCAACTACTTTTCTATACTAAGTCAGAAAGGAAAATTTTCAAGCTCCCATTTTTAATTGCATAAAAATTAACACCTAAGAATAAATCTAGTCAAAATAATTCTCTACTCCCCAAGCTACAGAGTAGTAAAAGAAAAATTAAAAATGACTAAAATAAATGGAGGGAGAAACTACGGGTTGGAACACTCAATACTGCAAAATTTCCATTTTTCCCAAATTGATCTACACACAAAATTTCACTCAAAATCCCAACTGTAATTTATCTTTAGGAAGTTCACAAGCTGATTCCAAAATCTATGTGGAAATGCAAAGGACAGGACACTAGGTGGTAAAACTCACTCCCACAGGAAATCAAGATTTACTACAGCAGAGAAGACAGAAAGAGACTTGTGCATCAATGGGCCCTTTTATGACGAAGCAAGCGTCACACTGGACTGAGAGCCCTGTGTCAACTGAATATCCACCTGGAACAAAAAAGCAGCGACGTCTATCTCAGCCCATACATAACAATGAACCCCTGGTTACAGACACAAGTGTGGAAAACAACACAATAAAGCTTTTAAAAAGTAAAAAAATAAGTAAATAATAAAAATAAAAAGCGATATCAGAAAAGAGCTTCATGATCCCCACATGGGGAAATATCAGGACACAATAGACAATAAAACATTAAAAGATAAATCCATGCACAGAACCACATGAAAATTAGGGACCGTGGTACACTGAAATATCTTACAAAAGTAAAAGGCAAGTCATGACGTGTTGGAAAACAGTATTAGTAAAACAAATAAAACAACTACAACAGGCTTGATTCTGGGATACATAGAGATCATCTACAAGCCCAATCAATAGACAACCCAGTAGAAAAATGGGCAAAATATTTGAATAGGCCCTTCACAAAAGATATCAATGTTCATAAATATATGAAAAATTGTTCAACCTCAATTACTTTTCAGAGAAACACAAATGAACACAAAAAGTTCATTTTGGTTTTTCTGTAAGATCTTATGGAAAATCACAAATGAACTTTTTGGCCAACCCAATAAAATATAATGAGACTACTACATACTCCCTGCATGGCTAAAATTAAAGACCCACAGACCAAGTGCTGCCAAGAATGTATTACCACGTAACCTCTCACACGTACGTGCTGGAGGAATATAACCTGGTACAATCAACATTTTAGAAAAACATCTTGGCATAGCGCCCAAATGTGAAGGTACACATGCAGCTATCCCACTGCTAGGCATCAGTTCAGTTCAGTCACTCAGTCATGTCTGACCCTTTGCGACCCCATGGACTGCAGCACACCAGGCTTCCTTGTCCACCACCATCTCCCGGAGTTCACTCAAACTCATGTCCATTGAATCAGAGATGCCCCCCAACCATCTCAGCCTGTGCCGTCCCCTTCCCCCCCTTCTGCTAGGCATATGCCCAGCAGAAATGCACGCACAGGTACAACAGGTGAAATGCACAACAATGCTCAGAGCAGCCCCACCCGTAACAGCCAAAAACTAGACATCCCCGTCTACTGTAGAATGTGAAAGTTGTGGTTTGCATACTAGGAAGAACAATGAACAATCAAAATAAATGAATCAAAGCTACCCTCAACAATACAGATATATCCAACAGTGATTGAAAAGGCCAGATGCCAAATATATACAAAGATAAACTCTAATTTTATGGTGCATATTTAGATGGTAAAACTAAAGAGGAAAGCAAGAGAGTGATGCCACCAATGTTAAGAGAGTGGTAAGTTTGGGGAGTGCTGACAATACTCCAATTCTTGTCCTGAGGAGCAATCACGCAGCTGTTAGCTTCAGGATAACTTATTAAACTGCGCCTTTGTACACTGTGCACTTTCTATATACAGTTCCAATTATTTTAAGGGTTTCAAAGCTAGAAAAGCGGGAGTGACCCGGGCCACTCAACCCCCACATAAATCCGGGACAAGTGCCTGGGACCTCTTCTCCAAGTGCCTTACTTGCTCACAAACTTCGACTCAAAGCCCCAGCATGGAATCCACCACAGTTCTCTCTCCACAATGGCATCTGCTTAATGATAGAGAAAGAAATACTAAATCTTTTTCCTCCAAAAAAAATGTCCATAAGGGAGAAGGAAGAACGGGTCACTTCCTGAGTCATGGGAGACTGGATTAGCTGGAGTAACAGAATTATATTGCACTCATGTTGTACTTTATTGTTTTTAAGGTACTTTTGGATGAATCTGAATAATCTCAAAATAACCTGAGGTGTGGAACATATTACCCTTATTTTGAAAATAAGGAAAATTTTAAAAGAGGTAAAGAGACTTACCTAAGGTAATAAAGTTCACAGTAATTGAACTGAGAAAGAAAAGCCTCCTAACTTGATCAAGGTCATTATCACTACAGCATAATCACAGTATCACAAAGCCCCATCTTTTAGTCTTCTTTGTCTTTCTCTAGCTAGCTGAAGACCTTACGCAGGTCACATTTCTCCTCTGCCAATGCCAGAGATAGACTTGGTCTCAGCTCCAAACATGTCTGATGCTCTGATAAAGCCCCCAACAGGAAAAAGTCCAAGGGCGCCGTGAGCACAGACCCGGGTGTGAATCCCTACCGTGCCACATCTCCCGTCCAACAGAGACGCTCAATCTCCAGGCCCCACATGCTTCATCCATGAAGTCAGAGTAATCACACGTCTACCTCAAAGAGTGCACAAGAGGGTTAAAGGTTTTAACAAAATGCCTGGCGTGCTGTAGGCACTCAATAAGTGTCTGTTCCCTTCTTCATGAGAGCAGCACAATTTTTTTTCACGTTTCTGGCTGTGCTGGGTCTTTGCAAGGGCTACTCTCTAGTTGCGGCGGCTTGTCCGGCTGCCCCGCGAGTGCTCAGCGTGCAAGGGCTTCAGCAAGTGTGGCACACGGGCTCCGTGGCTGTGACTCACGGGCTAGCACAGGCTCAGGAGTTGTGGTCCACAGGCTTAGTTGCTCCATGGCACGTGGGATCCTTCTAGACCAGGGATCGAGCCTGTCTTGCCTAAATTGGAAGGTGGATTTTTAATCACTGGATCACCAGGGGGTCTCGAGAACAACACTTTCAAAACAACAAAAACAAAGCACAGCCCCCTGAGGAAAGAGAGGAACAGTCCGGGCCGGGGGGTTGTGACCCCAAAGAAGAAAATGAGGGGCCTGAAACCTCATCGCCCAACTGTCAACAGTCCTCGTCTTCTTTGTCTGTTAGCCACACCATGAGGCATGGAGGATATTAAGTGTGACCAGGGATCAGACCCAAGGCCCCTACAGTGGAAGCACAGAGTCTTAACCACTGAACCACCAGGGAAGTCCCCCAAGTCCCAATATTCTGATGACTACCCCTCAAGACAACTTTCATGCACACATATGCACATGTGTGCGCTATGAATTTTACATAAATGGGTTCATATGCCATGGAATTAGCCCCAAATCAATACACAGTGATCTACAACCTCACTTTCAGTGGCTGGATGATATCCTGTTGTATACAGGCACTGGGATCACTGGACCAATCCGCCAAGCCCCTAACGACAGTCATTATTTTAATCAATACTTTGACAAATACACACTTTAACAACTACCTCCTTAGGTTGCGTTCTACCAAAGAACACACACTGTACACTTGATTCCCACTTTTTTTTTTTTTGCCACACCATGTGGCTTGCAGGATCTTAGTTCAACCAGGGATACAACCTGAGCTCCCTGCAGTGGAAGCAAGGTGACCTAATCACTGGACCACCAAGGAAGTCCCCAGCATTATTTTTACCTTAATGTGCTAGGTGCCCTAAGGGGCTACAGGATGCTCACTCTATACATTTTCTGTTATTGTTATTGTTGTTATTTTAAGACTCTACACTGCAACCTTAAATAAGGAAGAAATTCAAAGAACTCTTACAATGCGCTTATTTTCAATTCCAAGAATAAGAGCACAACACACATACTCAAGAACAGAGTGATAACAGTCAATGACCCTACGTATTCACATGACATGGGAGAGCTCTTCACCCAAACCTGCTGTCCCACAAACAGCACCCAGGGAGTCCTGGGTCACCCATGCCGACCAGATGACACTGGGCAGCCCAAAATTTAAATCCCTCTTCTGGAATGGACTCCAGAGACGGTTTTTGAGCACAAATTATAGATAACTGATATTAGATGAATAGGACTAATGAAGTGATAGGCTTGATACTGTTGCCCACACACTGGGGTCTTACCATTAGAAAGAAACTTCAGAGACTTCCCTAGTGGTGGAGAGGCTCAGACTCCATGCTGCCAATGCAGGGGAGCCAGCTTCAATCCCCAGTCAAGGAACTAGACCCACGTGCTGCAACTAAGAGCTGGTGCAGCCAAACAAATAAGTAAAAATTTTAAAAGAAAGAAAGAAACTTCACATCATCGATCTCAAACCACTTCATTTTACATAAGAGCATTAACGGGCCCAGTGAGGCCAAGAGACCAGGACTGAACACAGTTCCAGGCAGTCAATAACCTTTGTTTAAAAATCTGGACCAGCCCAATACAACCTTCAGCAGGGACAGGAATTTTCTGTCAAGATCTATACGGTCCAAGTCAGTAGCCACCAACTACAGGAGGCTGCTGAGTAAGTGACATGTGAATGGGAAAAAGAATTTTAAGTTTTCCTTAAAACATTAATTTACTTAATATAGCTTTCAGCAGTCACACACGGCCACCGTGCTGGCCAGCACAGCTCTAGGCCGCTGGCGGCAAACTCCAGCAGGGAGAGATGAGGCGGCCTCGTCAGCATGGAAATCCGAACTCCTCTAGAAGTGCTGCTGACGTGGTCCTATGTGAGAGTCAAGGTTAGGGTGGCCAGATCTCCAGATTTTAAACACTGGCAACTATCCGAAAACTATGGACAGAAGTTTGTGACATTGTACAGGAGGCAGTGATCAAGACCATCCCCAGAAGAAGAAATGCAAAAAGGCAAAATGGTTGTCTGAGGAGGCCTTACAAATAGCTGAGAAAAGAAGAGAAGCTAAAGGCATAGGAGATAATACCCATCTGAACACAGAGTTCCATAGCAAGGAGAGATAAGAAAGCCTTCCTCAGCAATCAATGCAAAGAATATAGAGGAAACAACAGAATGGGAAAGACCAGAGATCTGCTCAAGAAAATGACAGATACCAAGGGAATATTTCATGCAACGATGAGCACAATAAAGGACAAAAATGGTATAGACCTAACATAAACAGAAGATTACTAAGAAGAGGTGGCAAGAATACACAGAAAAACTATAAAAAAAGATCTTTACGACCGAGATAACTATGATTGTGTCATCACTCACTTAGAACCAGACATCCTGGAATGCAAAGTCAAGTGGGCCTTAGGAAGCATCACTACGAACAAAGCTAGTGGAGGTGACGGAATTCCAGTTGAGCTGTTTCAAATCCTGAAAGATGATGCTGTGAAAGTGCTGCACTCAATATGCAAGCAAATTTGGAAAACTCAGCAGTGGCCTCAGGACTGGAAAAGGTCCATTTTCATTCCAATCCGAAAAAAGGACAATGCCACAGAATGCTCCAACTACCGCACACTCGCACTCGTCTCACACACTAGCAAAGCGATGCTCAAATTCTCCAAGCCAGGCTTCAGCAATACATGAACTGTGAACTTCCAGATGTTCAAGCTGGTTTCAGAAAAGGCAGAGGAAACAGAGATTAAATTGCCAACATCCATTAAATTCCAGAAAAACATCTACTTCTGCTTTACTGATTACACCAAAGCCTTTGACTGTGTAGATCACAACAAACTGTGGAAAATTCTTCAAGAGATGGGAATATATTACCTGCCTCCTGAGAAATCTATATTCAGGTCAAGAAGCAACAGGTAGAAACAGACATGGGACAAGAGACTGGTTCCAAATTGGGAAAGGAGTACTTCAAGGCTGTATACTGTCACCCTGCTTATTTAACTCATATGCAGACTGCATCATGAGAAACGCTGAGCTGGAGGAAGCACAAGCTGGAATCAAGATTGCCAGAAGAAATACCAATAATCTCAGATACGCAGATGACATCACCTTTATGGCAGAAAATGAAGAGGAACTGAAGAGCCTCTTGAGGAAAGTGAAAGAGGAAAATGAAAAAGTTGGCTTAAAACTCAACATTCAGAAAACTAAAAGATTATGACATCCGGTCCCATCACTTCATGGCAAACAGATGGGGAAACAATAGAAACAGTGAGAGACTTTATCTTCTTGGGCTCCAAAATCACTGCAGATGGTGATTGCAGCGATGAAATTAAAAGATGCTTGCTCCTTGGAAGAAAAGCTGTGACCAACCAAAACAGCATATTAAAAAGCAGAGACATTACTTTGCCAAGAAAGGTCCATCTAATCAGGGCTATGGTTTTTCCAGTGTTCACACACGGATGTAAGAGCTGGACTATAATGAAAACTGAGCACCAAACAACTGATGCTTTTGAGCTGTGGTGCTGGAGAAGACTCTTGAGAGTCCCTCGGACAGCAAGGAGATCCAACCAGTCCATCCTAAAGGAAATCAGCCCGGAATATTCGTTGAAGGACTGATGCTGAAGCTGAAACTCCAATACTTTGGTCACCTGATGTGAAGAACTGACTCATCAGAAAAGACCCTGATGTTGGGAAAGACTGAAAGTAGGAGGAGAAGGAAACGACAAGAGGATGAGATGGTTGGATGGTATCACGGACTCAATGGACATGAGTCTGAGTAAGCTCTGGGAGTTGGTGATGGACAGGGAGGCCTGGTGTGCTGCAGTCCAGGGAGTCACAAAGAGTCAGTCATGACTGAGCGACTGAACTGAACTGTCTGAATGAATTTAAATGACTGGGAAATCCCCTCCAAAGAAACATTTCATGGGTCTAATCTGGCCAAAAACCCCTAAACCTGCAACCGCCCTCATCTATACCCACCTCATAAACATGAAATCAGGTACCAAAACATTCATGGTTGCCCAAGGAAGTAAACACAGATCCACGTGTTCCACATGGGCTTTTACAATTCTCCCAACACGCCCCTAAGCCAGCCTCCACACCCAGCTCTTCCAGCCACGCCCAGCCAGGCAGGCCTGCGGCTGGAGCCTCCCTGCTCCCGTCCTCCAAGCCGAGGCGTTAACCCTTCTGAGAGCCCGCCAGCTAGCCGGCTCCAGGACTCCGCTCCTTCACCAGCGCTCCACATCTCTGTCCAATGAAACCACACTCCCGAAGGCAGGGTGGTCCTCACACAGTCTCTCGGCCCTGCCCCCTCCTCAGAGATGCCACACGAGTGGGGGAGGCGGGGCAATGAGGACAGTGACTGTTTTCGTGCACACAGTCTCTTCACTGTCTCACTTAATCCTTATGATTCCCGGTGCCAAGCACCACACCTGTAAATGTCCTTACTGCACAGATAAGGAAACAGGCAACGCAGAGGTCGCTTGGCCATTATCTGGCTCAAATAGGATTCATTAATCCATCAGTCTTACAAAAGGGCAAAGGAAGAACATAAAGTTTATACAGATGATCCCAAAACTAAAATCATTCTCACGTGTATTCACCCCAGAGAACCACCTGCCTTTGCAGGTGCAACCTATGGCTGCACTTCTGGAAAAAAGTAGGTATTCTTAATAGCCAAAGGGTGGTAATAATCCAAATATCCATCAGCTGATGAATAAACAAACAAAATGTGGTAATCCATACAGTTAAATACCATTCACTATTCAACAATAAAGAGGAATAAATGTAATGACAGATGCTATGCTATACATGAACCTTGAAAAGAGGATGCTAAATAGAAGAAATCAGACATAAAGCCTACATATTGTATGACTTCGTTTATATGAAAGGCTCAGAAAAGGTAAATCCCCAGAGATAGAAAACAGATAAATGGTGAGGGGTGAGGATGGGGACTGACTGTAAATGGATACAAAGGACTTTCAGAGTGATGGAGAAAAGTCCTAACGCTGGACTGTGGTGATGGGTATACAACTCTGTAAACTTACTGAAAAATAACTGAGTTGCACACTTAGTAGATACATGTTATGTAAATTATATTTTAGTAAAACTGGAAAAAAAATCAGTTACTAGATTTAAAAGCACTCCACTCAGATCTTTCCGGATCGTGGAAGAGATCTTCCATTTCTTCTTCATCTTCCATGACGGGATCACGGAAGAATTCATTACGTCTGCCAAAGGTGGGGGTGGTTCAGGCAGTAATGCAAGTGATGGGGAGTGGCGGGTGAAGCTTCACTCATGTGCGCCCTGCCGTGGGGCCTGGTTCCTAACAGGCTGCAGGTTGTTACTGGTCAGCAGCCTGGAGTTTGGGGACCTTGAACTGTGCACGCCAATCCACACCACAGACAGCAAAAGGCGCTGTCACCCGATCCTGTGTGCATGCTTCCATCCTGGGCGCCCCTCCTCCTCTCACCACACGACGAGAACGTCCCTCTGAAGAGTCAAGTCCTTCACTGAGAACCCGCCAAAAACTCCCAGCGCCACACAGGAACTCGCCTTTCCGAGAGCCACTCCCTCCCTTCGCGGCCTCCTGGCTGCTCCTCCTGCCCCAAATGGGGCCCCCTCTCTGCAGAGATGCTCTCTCTACCTGAAATGCTATTCCCCAAGACTGCCACAACCCCATCCCAGCACCCACCCACTCACATCTCTGCCTCAAACCCACGTTCTCGGCCAGGTCCACTCTGACCACCCTCAGATCATCATGGGCAGGTACACACGCCCTTGGCCTACGCAGGCTGTATTTTTCTAAAAAGCAGCTCTTTCCATTTCCCAGTAGTCTATAAAATCCACTCAGTTAACTTGCTTATGGGTTCTTTCTCCCAAGTGGAACATGAGCTTCATGAAGAAGAGAATTTGTATCCAATTATTGAATGCTATAGCCCAGAACCTTATATGTTGAGTAACAGAGTAAATCCCATCAATCTGCTTTATTTCTCACTTGGAAAACTACTAAGCCCAGTCATCTAAAGGTGAAAGCAGCCTCAACCACAAGAAGCTTCACCTTGGTTCTTCAAAGTTATGAAGCATTCAGAGCTAGCTAAATCCCACCACACTCTGCTCAGGATGCTTTGTAAGAATGATCTTGGGAATCAAAGCTTCCACTGTACTACAAATCTAAGAACAGTTTATGGAAAATCAATTCACTGAACTGTGAAGACACTCAGTCATGTCTGACTCTTTGCAACCCCATGGTCTATAGCCTACCAGGCTCCTCTATCCACGGGATTTTCCGGGCAAGAGTACTGGAGTGGGTTGCCATTTCCTTCTCTAGGAGATCTTCCCAACCCAGGGATCAAACCCAGGTCTCCCACATTGCAGGCGGACGCTTTACCACCTGAGCCATCAGGGAAGCCCAACCTATCAGCAAAACTACTACCCAGAGTACCTGATGGCCATCCTGGCCATCGTGGGTCTAAACTCAAGGAGAAAGCTTTCAGGTCACTGTGATGGAGGTAGACAAGGTGTGAACCACACCCAGGAAGATGTGCAAGCCACACGGTTCAAGACAAGCGCAGCAGAATGTTCCACCTTCAGAAACCCAGAATGGGATGGGGTACGAAGCTAAGGAGGAGATCCAAGTGGCAGACAGACCATAAGTAGGCTTTGGAGTCGGACGAAACTGGGTTCAAAACATGCACCACCATGGTTACTAGCCGTGGGCCTGCAAGAAAGTTACCGTTTCCAAGTCCATGCATGTATCTGTGATGTGACACCTAACACTGCCTTCTGCAGGTGACTGGGAGGATCCCGGACGCAATCAATTCCAACTACAGGGCACAGGGAACCACACACAGTAAACACGCCCCACCCTACCCTTCATTCTGAGACAAAATCATGTTCAAGAGCACCTACAAACTTTAAGACAAGTGAAATACACCAGACACAAAAGGACACATACTGTATGCTTCTGTATATAGGAGGTACTGAGAAATGACAAATCCTCAGAGACAGAAAGAACTGTGTATGTCCGGGTGGGGCAGTGGTGAAGAATCCACTTGACAATGCAGGAAACACAGAGATGCGGGTTCATCCTGAGTAAGAAGATCCCCTGGAGTAGGAAATAGCAACCCACTCCAGTATCCTTGCCTGGAAAAGTCCCACGGACAGAGGAGCCTGGCAGATTACAAGCCATGGGATTGCACTACTGAGCCAACACACACTCACACCCGACACTGACATACTATTATAAATCAATAATACTTCAATTAAAGAAAAACAGAAAGAAAGTAAAGTAGCAGTTGTCAGCAGCTGATGGGAGGGGAAAAGGAAAGTTATTGTTTAATGAGTGCCCTTTGGGCTGATGAAAAAGTTCTGGAGATGGATAATGGTGCTGGTTGAACATCACTGTGAACACGCCTAAAGCCACTAAGCTGTAATTAAAGCAGTTGAGGGGACTCCCTGGCAGTCTAGTGGTTGGGACTTGGCGCTTTCACTGCTGTGGCCCAGGTTCAATCCCTGGTCGGGGAACTAAGATCCCATAAGCCCCATGGAGTGGCCCACTCCATGTTAAAGTGGTAAGCTTTATGTTATGTATATTTTAACAGTCCTTTTTCCCCCTAATTTTAAGAGTATTTGCAGGACAAATCAAAATTGACAAAGGCCAATGTTAGAAGGTCTGTAGGTATGTGAGCTGCAAAATGGTTTGCATGGTCTGCAGTGTTTCATTTGTCCTAGCAATTGTTTCTTCACTAGAGTGCTGGGTCCAAAATAGCATTGTCCCTGTTGGTGACATTGCTGTGATCATCATCATCATAGAGGTTTCTCTCATAGCTCAGTTAGTAAAGAAGCTGCCTGCAATGCAGGAGACCCCGGTTTAATTCCTGGGTCAAGAAGACCCGCTGGAGAAGGGATAGGCTACCCACTCCAGTATTCTTGGGCTTCCCTGCAGCTCAGCTGGTAAAGAATCTGCCTGCAATACGGGAGACCTGGTTCAGTCCCTGAGTTGGGAAGATCCCCTGGAGAAGGGAAAGGCTACCCACTCCAGTATTCTGGCCTAGAGAAATCCATGGACTGTATAGTCCATGGGGTTGCAAAGAGTTAGACACGACTGAGTGACTTTCACTTCACTTCACTTCACCATCATCAAATCGGGAGAAACCATTTTCCTTTCCACCCTGTGAGAAGCTGTTATCTCTATCCACAAACCTGCCAGCACTGAGAAGAAGAAGAGTCCCAGCTCACTCTAAATGTTAGCAAACCGCACCCACTGCCAGGCAGGACTCACAGGCAAAGCCAGGGGAACTCACCCAGGCCCACTTACACACAGCCGGGCGGAGTCACAGGCAAAGCCAGGGGAACTCACCCAACCCCACTTACACACCACTGGGCGGAGGCACAGGCAAAGCCAGGGAAACTCACCCAGGCCCACTTACACACCACCGGGCGGAGTCACAGGCAAAGCCAGGGAGACTCACCTAGGCCCACGTACACACCGCCGGGCGGAGTCACAGGCAAAGCCAGGGAAACTCATCCAGTCCCACTTATAAGAGAGAGAAATTCAAAACAGTAGCAAATCAAATCCAGCATGTTAGTCAATGAACACACTAACAGAGCTTATCCTAGGAATTAGGAAGTCTATATGACCATCTCACGAGATTTTAAAAAGTTCAAAGCATCTTAACTTAGGAATTTCATCCTGAAGTGTTGGGGAATCACTGAAAGATTTGAAAGTTTGGAAAAAAGAAGCGGATGGATAGAAGCAGGACAGGGATGAGGACAGAGGAGTGTGAAACGATGGATCTGCAGTTTTACACGCTCATCTTTGCAAAGATAGGGAAGAGGAACTGGAGGCAGAGAGGGCTTTGGGCATAATGCGGGCAGAGGATGCAGGTTTCTGAGCTGAGCAGCAAAGCTGATGGTTGTACCACGAGGTCTGTGTGACCGCAGGAGGAGCTGAATCGCTTCTGAGACGCTGAGCTGCAGGGGCCTGATGGGGCATCAACACAGAAACACGCTGCAGGCACAGGTCTAAGTGAATGCAACGCAGGGTGCGCGGACAGGTCTGGGAACACCCACGTGAAGGAGAATTCCCCAGGAGAACAGGCAGCGTGCAGATGAAGACTGAGGCTGGTATCTTGATGACCCCCATGTCTGCAAGGACTGCAGGCAGAGCTGTTTACCAAGTAGACGAAAAAGAGTTGCTAGAAGAAAAGGAGGACTTGGAACTAAAGTTCCGTGGTTCAGTGGTTAAGACTACACGCTTCCACTGCAGGGGGCACGAGTCTGACCCCTGCTCAGGGAACTAGGATTCAACATGCCTTATGGTGCACCAAAAAGTAAACCCTTCAAAAGGAAGAAAAGAACAGAGTGAATTCACAAGGCAGTGAATTAGAGAGCTTCGCCAGTCAGGGCCTGATCAGTAAGAAGTCACGTGAGATGAAGATGGCTCTGGCAATCCCTGCGTCCATCCACAAGTTCACGGGAGGAGAGGTCAGACACGCGGAATAGTGATGGGGATGTCAGTCGAGTCAGAACGTAGGAACCTCCCAGTGGCAGGACTCAAGCAAAACTCAGTATGGCAGCCCGAAGACTCTGCTGGTGAGGTAAGACGGTGGTGGTTTCTTCCTAGAACGGCAGGCACACACACATTTACGGACTAAAGGAGGAGATGAAGAAATAAGGGAGTGCGTCTGTAACTGACAGCCTGCAGGGCGCACCACGGAAAGGACCGCAGAGGAGAGGCTGGAGGATGCTGGAGAGACGCGGGAACGTGGCAGCCGAAGCCCGGCGGTCCAAGGCCTGCCCAGGTGCAACACGGCAGACAGAAGCTCGGGGAATTAACCAGTGTTTAGAACCAGTTCTGACGGAAGCTTCTTTTGACTGGGCAGGTGTCACGCGCTGGGGTATGCTGACAGCAACCAACCTCCAGAAATGTTAACACAACTGAAACACTCTAAGTGTCCATTACAAAATTTAAGTGCCTTATCATAAACACTTGAAACATTTGTAACATAAACAGTTGAGGCTGCCTTGGGTTGTTCTGGGGAATGGGGGAAGGGAAGTTATGAACAGTAAAGGAGCAGGTAGGAAATCCCAGGGAAGGAAAATGAGATAAGGAGGCCCAGCACCAGCATGCAAGTACCCAGTGGGAATGAAGAAATGGAATAAAAACTTTACCTTTCGTTTCTGCTTTTGATTATGATTACGATCTATTAGCGACTAAAGAACTGGAGGAAACATCTTTCAACAAATCAAAGGCATCCTATTAGAAGCCAACAGCAGGACACCCGGCTGAAAACACCAGGGGCGTGCCGTGAGAGGCGGGGACGGGGTGGGGATGAGAGGTGCTGTGACCGGCCTGGCAGGACTGCGTGACACAACCCAAGGGAAGGGAGCAGACGGAGAGCGCGAGAACCAGGAGACGAGACAACATTATTGCTGCCACTTGCGAAAAAACTGTCCCCAGAAACATCCGAGAGGATCGACTGGAAATTAGAGCTGACAGGAGAGTAAGGGGCCAAATCCTCTAAAAATACAGAAAAATCTATGCCGTTTTCATTGTATCAATTGGGACCAGGAAGAAAGTTTAATGGAAAATATTAAATTCATGACTACAACAAAAACCTAAGGTAATTAGGACTGAATCATAGAACTTATGTGAAGAAAACTATAAAACATTTTACTAATGGGCATTAAGAAGGCACAGATAAAGAGAAATGTCATATTCCTAAAAGGGAAAGAAAAAATAAACACAAGTAAAAAAGAAACAACTGGGCAAAATATATCTGTAAAATATATGGTAATGGATTATACCATGATACTTTTTAAAACCCACAAATAAGTAAGAAAAAAGACAAAAATTTTAAATAGGCAAATGACATCCAATAGACTATTTCTATTTAAAAAAGAAAAAGCAACAAACATTAAAAGGTACTCATCTTCTTTTAACCAAAGTATTGCAAGTAAAAACAGCGCCACACCATTTATAACCTGTCAGATCACAATGCGCTTTAACACCGCTGTATTTACTTTATTTTTCGGCTGCGCTTCAGGGCTTTTGGGATATCAGTTTCCCAACCAGAGACTGAATCCAAGTCGTGGCAGTGAAAGCCCAGAATCCTAGCCGTTAGGCTATGAGGGAACTCCCCAAACACATTTGAAAGATTGAAACCTCAGAGGTCTGGGGAGGGCTCCTGGAAATAGACACGAACGAGCTGCTTGCAAGCTTGATAACTGCAAGTGATTCAGCATTCTGGCACAAAGTTTGATATCTGTCCATTTTTTAAAAACATTTTATTTTTTATTCGGCTTCATTGGGTCCTCCTTGCAGCACACATGACAACAGAACTGCACGTGTGGGCTCTTCACCGCAGTGTACGAACTCAATAGTTGCAGCACATGGAGCTAGCTGTTCCCCACATGTGGGATTCTAGTTCCCCGATCAGGACTCAAAGCCCCAACCCCTGAATGGCAGGGCACATTCTTAACCACCAGACCACCAGGGAGGTCCCATCTATCAAATTTTTAATCGATGTAAACGTTGGCCTAGCAAGTTCATCTCTAGGAATCAATTTCAAACACTTTAACCCAATATGCAAAATAGCAGGGTGTAGACACAATGGCCACTACAGCATTATTTTGTGAAGGGAAAACATTAAAAATAATCCTAAATATTCATCAAAGTAACTAGATAAATGAGTTATATATGGATGTGTTCTATTTTCATAATTAAAGCCAACAATGCATACATCAGCAAAGGCCAAACTGAAAATGAAATTAAGAAAACCGTTCCATTTAAATAGCACAAATTTAACCCAAAAAGGGAAAGATCTGTACACTCAAAATTACAAAATACCAGTGAAAGAAATTCAAGAAGACCTAAATAAATGGAAAGACATCTTTTGTTCATGGAATTGAAGACTTAATAATGTTAGGATGGCAATAGTCTCTAAATTGATCTACAAGTTCAAGTTATTTGCCATCAAAATCCCAGCTGCCTTTCTCTGCAGAAACTGACAAGCCATGCTATGAAACAGAGTTAGACCAAAGGAAAGCTGCAAAACATCGTGTGTAGGGATCTGTTTTTCTTTAAGAAATCTACACGCATTGTGTGCAGGTGTGTTTCTGCGAAAGAAGACAAGCCTTTCGCCTTGTGCTTCCTCCCACCACAAGCGCCTATAATTTCCTAGTGCAAGACATGATACAAAATTCTTCAGTATTTTAGATGTTAAACAATAAACAAATATAAATCTCTGAGAGGCTGCCGGCCAGTGAAGAACGGAAGACTGTTTTCTGGCCGAGCTTTGCCTGCAAAGTGGAGGGGCACCCACATGCGAGGACATCGCCCTGCCTCCGGTACTTCCACCACCAGCAGCGGAGAGCCGCCGCCAGAACAGGTGTTGAGAGAAGCCAAGCACTGGCAACCACTGCAGCCAGATGGCGGGTGTGCATGGACACATTACAACAGCCCCGCAACTTCTGCGTGGGTCTGAAACTTTTCATAAAACCAAGTTAAAGAAAACTTTCACAGGTGCCTGTATCTTTGATTTTCAAGATCCATCTCTCCTGAATCAGGAGTAAGATGCATGACTAAAGTCTCTGGGAAGAAGGCTCCCTGGCTGCAAACCCGCTCCAAAGGCCCTCCTCCCCACCCTGCTCCCCCGACCCCCAATACTGCAGTGACTTAAGAATATCCGGAGGGGCACTGATCTTGTACCACCAGCATCAAAGGGAAGCTCGGAGACAAAGCAATACAGTAAGACAAGCACTGGGAGTGCGAAGAGGACTGGCGAGTCCAGGCTTCCTAAATGAAGGATAATGCTGGTATTTAAGTGGGGCTTTCAAAAGCTGTAACTGTACGTTCACTGTTCTCTCCTGTGGAAAACCATGTGTCTCCCCCCGTGCCTGGCACACCCACTGCAAGGGTCAGAGCTGTTCCGGGCTGCCGCAGGCACAGGTAAGCTAAAATCAGAGGGGAAGTGGTTTTCATTAGCGAACCAGCGATTCCCGGTACAGGAGCTGGAGGTTTCATCCCTGTTAGGGCTTCACATGAGAGAAGGTGTTCTCATGTTCCGGGGTTTCTCTCTGGATGGGTCGTCTGTTCTCTGACTGTGGTCCTAAGGTGTTCCTAAGGGTTGCAACATACAACAGATTTCTTTACTACGGACTCTAATGAAACAGCCTGACAAGCTGGTGGCTGCCTCTGTCTCCTTAGACCAAAACCCAGAGCCAGACAGTCCAGGAACTGGGCTGACTGTAACCACCGCTCTCCTGCGTGGATGAACATCTGCGGGAAGAGAAGCTGCTCTGCCCAGGACTGGGGGAGCTGACTCTGAGGAAGTACTTATACTTAGCACAGCACTGGGAAACAGGCATATTCACTCATTTGGTTCTCCCCACTACATTCTTTTCTCATCCTTTTCCCTGTATTCTGCCTTTCAATGATTTATCTAGTCACCCAGACAAAAACAAACTCCAAAGCCACGGTCGGGCTAGAACACGACAAGCTTACTACAACACTTAGTTCTTTTTTCCCCGTGATGAAAACGCAACTGGGTGGAATACTGAACAGCTCTTCCAAACAGTCTCAGATGGATATGACTGAGAAGCATTTCCATCTGGGAGCTATTCCAAATCCTTCAATTATTTACTGTGGGATCAAACAGGAGTGCAGAAACACAACAGGCAAGGTTCACTTAAGCTCGGCTTTGTCCTCCGGGCCTTCACTACTGTTGGGCTTTTGTTTTGAAGCTCCAGCTCTCAGTGATGCAGCAGAGAGCAGGGAATCCTCCCGCCTTTGTCTGATTTTGCTCTTTCAGAATCTGTCAGGGGAGTCTCCAGGCCCTTCTGGGTCTCAGTTCCTTCCTCTGCTGTGAGAGAACTGTCAGATGACTCGCTGGGGGCGCCTACAGCATCTTGAGAGTCGGGTAAAAGCCAGGTGATGTTATTAGAGGGCAAGTGACAGTGTGAGGGGGCGGGAAGAACCAGCAGAAGCCTGCGCCTGTAGGCTGAGCCACCTCCCCTTCCAGCCCACAAGTTCATTCATGCTTTCAAGCACACAGAGCCGGCAGCCTTGCCAAAAAGTAAAAAAATACACACGCCTGCACATTCAATGAGTTCACTTATGAAAAATTAAGCCAACTTGTTCTAGTGTAGAAAGCTTAAAGGCAGGACAGAGAAATCAAAATACACTTGCTGCTCTCATTTCTTCTAACTTCCGGCCTTTAGGAAAACAGAAACGCACGGGGAACTGGGGTGGATTCTCAGCTCTGGAGAAGCCAGTCCCTTTTGCAGCCCTTCCAAGTCATATTTAATCCTGATTCCAAATCTCAAAAGTAGGCAGAACCACACTTGAGGGAAAATAAACTAGAAAGGGCGGGATGAAAATGAAAAGTTCACAATGGAATTATTTCAAATGAGGAATTTACTACCGGCTAGCCAGCAAGGAGGCAAAGCAAAAGAAACTGAAAAGCTACCATCTACCCATTCTTCTACAAAGGTTCCTTTAGGATTCACATTCTGTTCTAAGACTGTCAGTTCATCTCTCCAGCCCAGCACCAGGGCATCTTCTGTCATGACCCTAACGCGGTCTGACTTCTGCCATCGGGGCATCTCCCTAACTCAGAACCACCGCAGAGGAATGACTGAGGGTTTCAGGCAGAAGGGGCCTTGAACAGCACCCTGTGCTCTGCACCCCAATCTCAGCGACGGCCTCATGGCCATCCTCATACCCAAGCCTGGGGGCTCCGCAGGCCAGCCCTTTTACGGCCCAGGCCTTCCTCCCAGGGAGCGGGGTCCAGCAGCAGCAAGCCAAAGGCGGGAGTCCAAGCACAGCCGTGCACCGCCTTTCCGCTGACTCGTCTATCAAAACGCCAGCAGAGAAGCACAGAAGACTCTTCCCAAGGGGGGGCGTGGAGGAAACTCACGGGGCTGTCGGGAAGCGAAAATGCTGCCCGCAGACCATCCCAAGAGAAGACACGGGGGCTGCACCGCATGGTCTGTTCCAAGGGGACTCCACCGGGGATGCGTGCTCATCCGCCTGGACCCTGGGTAAGTTCTGGGCCCTGAGGGAAGCTATGAAGCTGCAGAGGGTCCGAACAGTGGGAGGAAGGGGAGAAAGCGGGTACCTGAGCGGGCGCTGAAGGAGGCAGCAGGCATGGTGGGGGGGGCACGGGAAGGGGTGCCCCAACCGGCCAGGATGGGCCCCTCTGCACATCAGGCTCAGTTCGCCGGGCATTCTGTGACAAGGCGATCACACACTCGTCTCTCACCACTAGGCTGGGAGGAAGGTAAGCAGATAACGTACCACCCACACTGGGGCACGGTGGGTGAGGATGGTCGTGCTGCTCCCAGTGATGCCGAGACAGTGGCACGGACAGGGTCTGGCTCAGGGAAAAGGACGGACGGGCTCCGAGGCAGGCGTCCTCCAGGCCGAAGCCAGGCCCTGGCCTGCCACACATGCCCCAAGCCAAGGGCCCCTCAGGAAATGCTGGCTGAGCAAGAGTGACCGACTGCCTGCTCCCTTCACTCTAGAGGTGAAGCGCACGTTATGAACTGTTTCTACCAGGCCGCTGTGCCTCAGGCCCCACGGGGCGCGGGCTCAGGCACGGGTGTGCACCTGGAGAAGGAGCAGGCACACTTTTTTTTAATTAAAAAACAAAAACCTCTCTAAATTACCTTTGAAATGAAGCTCCTCTACACCACAGCCAACTGATGTCCTGCCCTCAAACTGTGTCCCCTGAGCTACCCGTGGCCCCCTCGTCGCCTGTCCTGGCTGGGCAGGGCTGTCCCCAGGCCCGAGAGCCGGCACGGCAGCTGCTCCCACGCACGAGCCCAGCGCCTTCTCCCCACGGGGCCGCCCACCAGCTGGCCTCCTGCTGACGATCCCCAGCACAGCTCCCCAGTCTGATGTTTACAGCAGTCCTGAGGTCACGATACACAGAGAGGAAGACTCTAGACCTGTTCTAAGTCCTTTCCCTTCCTCCTGGGAAAGCTCGTCACAGGTCATCCACAGGCAAGGTACAAACAAGGGTCCTTGGGCCTGTTTCTCATCTGAGGAGGAAAGCAGGAGTGAAGATGTCCTTCCGGACTGCTCTTGGGAAGGCCAAGGCCAGAAACAAGCTTGCAGAAGAGTCGGCACGGGGCTCCAGCCTCGGCTTCTCCGATACGGACAGCTCTGAGTCCTATTAATGGATCTCCAGTACCCGTCTTAGATTTCACTGGTTTCATCCAAGTTACCAAGCAATTCTAATGAAACCAGCCCACAAACTACTCAGGTGCCAATTGTTCCAAGGTTCTCCCACAGTGAAGGCGGGGGAGGGGCAGGGACAAAAAGAGAAATGGGGAGGAAATGGAGGCTCCAGCCCCACCTCAAAGGGCCTTGCATTTCTTAGGCCCTATGATCAGACCACATTTTGGGACAGAATGTGAAGTGTCGCTCTTATCAATCCTGGAATTACTTGTGATGAATAACACAGCTCCAGCACGGTGTATGGAGTTCTGCTCTGCACTGCACTCGTGTCACTAATCTACGGACCGCAAACACGTAATGGAAGTGACTCGGGCCTCTCTTTTTCTGAAAGGCTCTGATTTCCAGGGGAGCTACGACAGAGAACTAAAACGGTATCATTCGCAGGCATAACACCTCAGATGTCTGCACGCAGGACATCCTCAGTTCAGGGAAATTCAAGCTTCCAACGAGTAGGCATTGTAGAGAAAATGAAACCCATTTATTACCTTAAGAACCTGTCACGTGCAAAGCACAAGCTCAAGTCTAAATTACTCTCAGATGCCACCATGACGTTTGGTGATAACATCTACATCCCAATGCCAAGGACTCAAATTATTACACAGCTCTCCGCCCGGCACCCCCGCCCCCGGCACCCCAGCAATCCAGTCCCAACCTCACTACCACTCATCTCACTGAGCTATTTCCTGGTGACCTGCAGCCGTTCCCAGGTCAGCTTGGACACCAGCATAATTTTTTAATGTTCCCGAGTGCAGCTCAGACAGGCCAGAAGCCTGCTCAAAGCCCTTCACTGCTTCCTCACAGCCTGTGAACCCAACTCTAGGCATGGGGCACGGGCGCTTTCCCACCCTCTGAGGTCCGGCCCCTCCCTGCCTGTCCTGCTAAGAGGCACTGTTCCAGCAAAGCGTCGGAGCTCTGAAGCCAGGAGCCACGTTTCTGACGCCAGTTACCCGTCACCCACTGAAGGGGGTCACGACAGAAACTGACCAGACGGTGTGAGGACAAAGCGAAATGGCTCGCCTGCGAGAGCTCAGCACCGGCCGGGGCCAGAGCGCTGCCCAGCAGACGCCAGCAGACGCCAGCCACACACATCCGTGCTAAGTGCCTGGCTCTGCGAGGAGCCCCGCCAAGGCCTCCTGCAGCCCCACGTGACTGGGGAGGGCCGCGTGTGACCTCACAGACCGAGCCCATCAAGGTGGAGTCTTCCCGGCCTGCTTCAGCCACACCTGCACTTCACTGCCCAAATCCTGTGCATCTGGGAAGACCCAGCTCCCTGGCCACCATAGGAGGGGGCTTCCACAGCCTGCTCCCACAGAAGGGAAGCCTCGGGCTGTCTGCAGGCACCCCTCCTAACGGGTCAGCCATACCATCAAACACAGGGTCCATGGATGCAAACCATATTGACTGCTATAATCACTTGTTCAGAAGCCAGAATATAATTTTCTCTCCTCAACAACTGGCAAATATGTTCTCCAAACAAATTTGTGAAATGGGCAAATAAATCTCTAACCCAATTATCCACGCCATGATTAAACCAAGGAACCCAAAGAGAAATCTGGGTTATAAAGAGGTACTTAGGGAGAAAAGAAACACCCACGTAACACCAAGGGCTCCACAGTCTGTCTTGGCGAAGACGCTGCAGCGTCTCTCCCTTTGTGTGATGACCTCTGTCTTCTCAGATGCGGTTGGGAGACTGGAAAAGTTTTGATAGACTGATGGTCTTCTAAGATTGCATGCTTTTATACCAGTGACACAAAAAAAGAGGAAAATTAGGCCTTCCTTTTCTCTCTATTCAGTGTTTCCTGAAAGCCAAGAGGGGGAAAGGCCCCGCACAGAAGGGTCCACGCGCTCTCCAGGGCGCGTCTCCACCAGGACAGGCTCTTCCGCTCGCAGCTGCACGGTGACAGGAGCGGGGGCTCCTGCGGCCCGGCCAGAAGGGTCAGGCGCTACCTCCGCCCGCTGGGGTCGGGAAGCCCGAGTCTCCCTCCCTCGCGGACCCTGGGGGACACTTTGACCACGACACCAGAGGAGGCCTTAAGAGCCTCGTGGCCCTCACACTGGGCCAGTCTACTCAGATTTTGCTAACGATTCTCAAAAAACTCAAAGTGCCTTTGATGTCAGGTAAGGAACACATTGTGCTCTAGGCAGGAGGAAGGAGAAATACAAAAAAGATTTCTTTAATGAGCACAGCAGTTTTAGCAAAGACGTCCAGTACTAAGCCAGTCACAGGCCCACATCCGAGAGAACAGGTGAGTCCGCCAGGAGAGATTTCTCCAAGATAACTGAGGACTCAACCCAAAAGTCTGAACTTCCTATTTAGCTCATGGAAGTCTCCCAAAATGTCTGCTACAGAGAATGTTCTGAATTGAGCTGTTTTTGATGTCTCGGGGTCACCGTTACAGACGGTCACTGTGCTGAGCTGAAGCGGAAGAGTTCCTTTCCAGGACCAGACGAGGCCCAGCATCACCACAAGAAGCCTTCTACCACTGCCAGGTCCTGCCTTCACTTGCTGCTGACACATGGGGGGACAGAAAACTGCCTCCAGAAGCGGCAGTGTGCGCGGTGGCGGAGTTTGGAGGGACGAGGTGACAGGTGCTAGTCCTCAGTGTCCTACGCTGGTGGCGTATATCCTGTAAGACAAGATTCTAAAATGTTGGTTCCCGGGCAGGGGGTGGAGTGGGGTAGAGAGGGATGGGTTGGGAGTTTGGGATTAGCAGGTGCAAACTGTTAATATTATATACAGGATGGACAAACAACAGGTCCTGGTGCATAACACAGGGGGTGAGAAAGTGAGAGTGTTAGTTGCTGAAGTCATGTCCAACTCTGCAACCCCATGGACTGTAGCCCACCAGGCTCCTCTGTCCATGGGGTTTTCCAGGTAAGAACACTGGAGTGGGCTGCCATGCCCTTCTCAAGGGGATTTTCCCGATCTAAGGATCAAACCTAGGTCTTCTGCATTGCAGATGGATTCTTTACCAACCCACACAGGGGAACAAATTCAATAACTTGTGATAAACCATAAGAGAAAAGAATATGAAAAACAATATGTATACACATATGTGTATGTGTGTGTATGCGTGTATACACAGAACTGAATCACTTTGCTGAACAGCAGAAATTAAGAAAACATTGTAAACCAATTATACTTCAATAAAATAAATTTTTAAAAAAACTTTAAAATGAAAGGTTGGTTCCAAGCCAATCTTGTTTTTAAACTGACGTGACCACACTGCACAGTGGTTTAGAATGCACACTTTGGACCTAGACTGTTCTGCTACCAGCTATGTAACTCTAGGTAAATTATTTCCTCTGAATGCCTCAGTTTCCTTCTCTGTAAAATGGAGGTAAGTGTGAATATTTCAAAGTTGCTGTTCTAGTTTCAACTTCAAGGGTGAAGGTGGGGGTGGAAGATATCTAAGTATCTAAATATCACTGACGATGAAGCCCGCGGCACAGGAGCGAGCCCTCAGCTCCCTCCCTCCCTCTCTCTGGAAGGAAATGGACAGTTGCTCCTCTCGCTCACAGAGTGAAAAGCGCCCGTCCTTTACACAACTGGAAGCCCCCACCATGGCAGGGGGAAAGCAACCTGGGACTCAGTGTCCCACTCAGGAGGGCAGTGTTTCTTAAAGCTGAAGGCCATCTTCCCTTGGCTGCAAGAGGTTTCCTTTCTCTAAAGCAAAACCACTCTGTGGCCACAGTTATTCACGCTGAGCATCTCAGGCAACGCGGTCGAGTCCCACATGCATGACCGCTCGCTTTCTAACAGCTGCAGACAGAATCTAATGATCTTAATGATCCACGGGGCTCCCTGCCTGCCAAGCCTCCTCCATCACAGGGCAGACACAGTTCTGAGCACAATTAGGAAGCCCAGCTTCCCGCTGCAAAAGGGGGTAGGGTGTGAATGAATCTGTATTTCTTTCACGTCAGAACTACACTTCGTATTTCTACATTTCCTTCCATGTGATCTTATGGGACACTCATGATTTTTCTAGTTGGAATTTTCTGGCAACACATCACAACATAAAATCAAGTTCTTAAATTACTAACAAAGGTTAGGATAGATGCCAAGGCAGTCATCCAACCAAAACTCATTTTGCAGATTTATTAGATAGGAGGGAAACAAGGACAGTTCCTCGCTGATTCCCAGGTGTCCCCTCCCACTGGCTACCCCACATTGCATCATCCTCCTGAGAAATGAGTACCACCCATGGGGTCTGAAGGTCCATTGAATTCTTCCTGCCTTTCAGGGACCATTTCTATAAATTTATGCCACAGCTAGTCCTTCTCGTAATATTATACTGCATTAGGATATGACTACAGGAGCAAATGTTGTCTTGGTGATTTTTAAAAATGACAAGGCAGACTAAACAAAAAGTACAGAGAAAAAGAAAAAAGCCATGGAAATACAGGCAAGCAGTGGCACATAATTAAATTTAACAGGTAATCACTACATGATATGCAGGGTCCTTCTGTGCAAGTGGTTCACAGATACAAAAACAAATAAAATGTGGCCCTCAACCGCAAAACGTCGACAATGCAGCTGAAACAAATATGCAGACAGCCACAGTTTAAGGTAAAACCTGGTCTGGCAAATATGAACTGGGGTCTAAGCACGATGGGAGCATCAACCATTGCACAAAGTCATCTCAACTATGAAAAATCGGCACAGGCTCTACAGATACCGTAGCATTTAAGCTGAGTTTTCAACCTTCAAACTAAAGGGGTTTGACAAGGCCAAGAAGAGGCCATCCCTACAGAGGAAGAGAGTAGGGGGCAGGGGAAAATACCAGTGGAGGTGGGGGGGACATACCCTGGAGGTATGGCCGAGGTGCGTGGGGAACACGTGGGAGAAAAGTTAGTGCTTTGAGAATCAGGAACGGGTGTCCAGGCTTTGCTCTGCAGGCAGCAGAGCTGCCAAGGCCTCCAACAGGGATGAACGGAACCACCCGTGTTTTAGGAAGCTTACTTGGCCTGGAGAAGAGACCTGTCAGAGAGTTACTGCAACGGGCCAGGGAAGGGAAAAGGGGTGTCTGAGTCTTATGTCAGAGGAGGCTGAAATGAAAAGAAAGCAAAAAGTCTGGAAGTTAAGTGCAGATGAAGTAACTGGTGACATTTACATTTTCCTTATGCTTTTCATTTTTATTTTTCATTGTAAGTATAGTTGATTTGGCCTTTCCCAGTGACTCAGTGGTAAGGAATCCGCCTGCAATGCAGGAGACGTGTCAGGAGCCGTGGGTTCAATCCCGGGGTCGGGAAGATCCCCTGGAAAAAGGAATGGCAGCCCACTCCAGTATTCTTGCCTGGAGAATCCCATGGACAGAGGAGCTGGGTGGGCTGCAGTCCATGAAGCTGCAAAAGAGTCAGACACGACTGAGCGACTAAACAACAAGAGCTGATTTACAGATTTACGTTAGTTTCAGGAGCACAGACCAGTAATTCCGTTACACATACACACGTGCATCTTTTCTCTTTCAGATTACTTTCCAATATATGTTATCACAAGAAAACGAGTATAGCTCCCTGGGCTATACATTAAAACACTGTTCATTATCTATTTTTTATATAGCAGTTATGTATGTGTTGATTCCAAACTCCTAATTTATCCTTCCCCTAGCCCCTTTCCTCTTTGATAACCACAAGCTCATTTTCTATGTCTGTGGATCTGAATGTTGTACAGCTTCAATGGCATGAATCTTTACTATCTCAATTTTTTAAGCAGGGGATCCTTTAAGATTAAAGGAAAAAAAAAACGTAAAGCAGACAGCTCTGTCCTATGAAACACAATTCACTTTGGCCACATCAGAGTGCAACCAAAAAAAGGGGCGCTTTGGAGCGAAATACTTAAAGTCGGCATCACTGACGCAATGGGCGTGGGTTTGGGTGGACTCCAGAGTCGGTGATGAACAGGGAGGCCTGGCGTGCTGCGGCTCATGGGGTCGCAGAGTCGGACACGACTGAGCGACTGAACTGAACTGAAATTAAAGGTAAAAGCATAGAAATGTTCAGGATCCCAAATCTCAGTGACCACAAAGTAAAAAAGGAGAAATAAGAGAAAAAGATCGAATCACTCCTCCAGGTCCAGCTTTACACACAGTCCGGGGAGGAGGGAGGACCCGCATCGTGGCCGGGTCGCCACCGCACAGAGAGAAGCAAGGCTCAGATAAAGCAGCCTGCCTGAGTCCACACCCACGTATTCAAACTCAGTGTAAACATGTGTTTGTCGCACCAAAGGAGCGTGAAAGGAGTAAGTGCAAGGTTAAAGGCTCCTAAACCGATACCATTCAAGTAGCAGCATCTCGGGGGCACCAAGATGACAATAAATCAAGGGTCACAACCTACAGGGCAGCTTCGTGTTATGAACTGCTGAGGAGACACATTAAGACCTCCCCCAACACCAGAGGGTGCAAGCTCCCTCCTGTGACTGCAAGATGAATGATGCTATGGGAAGCAGGACCGAGGCCAGGGCCAACCCATGAGCCCTGACAGTCAGATCTCTGTAATGTAAGGTGTGATTATGCAACCTAGCTTTCTCTTATATTCTTCTCATTTAACTACCGAGAAACCTCATCAAACACCATAAGCAGAAAAGGTTAGGTAGGGGATTGTTCATTTATTACACAACTTTACTGAACAACTATATTCCAAGGAACTTATAGGTAAAATTACTTAAAAAAAAAAAAAAAAGGAATTCTCCTGACAATCTAGTAGTTAGAACTCCACGCCTCCATTGCAGGGGACACGAGTTTGATCCCAGGTCAGGGAATTAAGATCCCCTGCATGATGTGGTACAACCAAAAACAAAAAAAACAAAAAAATAGACACAGAGAGAAGTTATGACATTAATCATTATGACACTAATCAAATCATCACAAGATAAATTAGCTATGATAAATGCTCTAAGGCAAAGCTTTGAAGTCATATAAAACAGCGTCTTCTAGTCTGAAGGCTGAGAAATAAGTTTGAAGAGATCTAAATTTATGGACCATAACATATGCAATAAAGAAATTCAGCTCTAAAAGAAAAAAAAATAGAGCCGTAAAATACAAGAGAATTAGTTCTAAGACACAAATAAAATTCAACTACTCTATGCAAGAGGGAAAGAGCTGAGAGAAAAGAGCGGTGCCAGCCCCACACAACGCCTCCACTCTCAGCCAATGACGGCCCAGGGTCTGACTCGGGCCTACAGCCCACCTGATCCATAAAATCTACGGTCCAGGCCCGGTCGATTCCATGACTTTCCCGTGTCCTTACTGAAGGACACAAGAGAAAAAGCCACAGGGAGACGGGACTCCGTCACCAGGGCCAGCCGCCGGGTGTCACTGGCAGCTCCTGGCAGCCGCAGCTGAGGGACTGGCGCCCTGATCAGGTCCCAGGAGCACCTCTCGGCTGGGCTTTGCTTTGCTTCGTGTTGGGGAGGGGGCTGGGGTCGGATGCAGAACCTCCAGGGGGAAAGCTCCGGGTTAGGAAACTTCCAAAACAAAACACAGTCTGTCCCTGCTCTCTGGAAGCTCACCTCTGGTGCGGAGCCACACACAAATAGGTGAGTTCCATGGAGGGAAACCAGATTAAACATGCCTCCGGGCCTTTAAGTATGACAAGATGTCAGACTTGCCCAAGATGTCAGGCTCATCTTGGGCAATTCCTGCCTAGACCTGGAATCAATCATTTCTCTAAGGCACCCTCAATTCCTTTTACTGGAAAACAGCCCTTTCAAGTCGGCTCTGTGCCCTTTTGACATGACTTTAAAGTTTCTGTGTGGCCAGAGATGGGACCAAGAAGATACTCAAATGTAATGGTTGAACACAATGGATATGTTTAAATTCATCAATTATACTGATACTAAAAAGACCCTCTTTGGACAACTTTGGAGGCTGGTAGGCACCAGCTCATGTTCTAAAAATTGATAAACTGAAGGAAAGAAGAAAGCAAACTACCTTTTCTATATGGACTGTGTTTCAGAGTAACCAACTAGTTGATGAGGCAAGGTTCTTTATAGAAGAACCACAGTGAATATTAACAACAGAATTAAAAGAAATGACACAATTGGAAAACTGTCCTATTGCCATCTAATGAAATAATCTAGGCAGCAATCATTAGTTGCTACTAGAAACCACTAAAAGTGACAAATCATAAAACAGAGGAATCCATGAGGACACCTGAACCCATGGATTGATCCTGGCATCACCAGAAGGAGGGTGACCAGCCAGTAAGGACCCACTAACATGACACAGATGGATGAACACACCAGTACCAACAGAGTTAAGTGAGAGAAACACTGAAGCTAATCAAGCCTCTAGAACAGGTCTCGCTTGCTTGCTTGCTTAGCCACACAGTCATGCCCAACACTTTGCAACTCTTTGG
This sequence comes from Hydropotes inermis, assembly GCA_020226075.1. Taxonomy (NCBI): domain Eukaryota; kingdom Metazoa; phylum Chordata; class Mammalia; order Artiodactyla; family Cervidae; genus Hydropotes; species Hydropotes inermis. The sequence goes on along the minus strand of CM035281.1, from coordinate 5,520,350 downwards.
ATTGTAGCCCGCCAGGCTCCTCTGTCCATGGCATTTCCCATGCAAGAATACTAGAATGGGCTGCCATCTCCTCATCCAGGGGATCTTCCTGACACATGCATCAAGCCTCCTGCACTGCAGGTGGCTTCTTTACCCGTTGAGCCGTTGGGGAAGCCCTAGAATCAGGTCTAATGATCAGCTTTCCAGAAACAGAAGAATATACCAGAATACAATGACAATGCAATCAGTTAAATCCAGAATAAGGTAGCTTCTACAGGACAACTGATCCAGTTTCTTCAACAAATAAACTCTATAGATAAAAGGTAGGTATGGGAGAAACATCAATTTTAACAAAAATTTAAATGTTAACATGTGACATCAGTTGGATACGAATTTAAAAAAACCAACTACAAAAAGGTAATTTTGAAACAGATGATAACTGAACCTACAGTAGCTATAAGATAATATTAAGGAATCAATAACTTTGTTGGGTGTGATAATGCCATTGTAGGTACTTTTTTTTATTCAGAATTATGTATTGAAATGGAGAAGGAATTTGCAACCCACTCCAGTATTCTTGCTTGGAAAATACCATGGACAGAGGAGCCTGGAAGGCTGCAGTCATCCATAGGGTTGCAAAGAGTCAGACATGACTGAAGGACTTAGCACGTAGCATGTACTGGAATATTCACCAGTAAAACACTAAGACTTGCGGAATGTGCTTTAAAACACTTTAAGGGAAGAGAAGTGGAGAAAGCGCGGATGAAACGAGAATTGTATACAACACTGATAGCTGTTGAAGCTGAATATATGGGATTCACTGTCTATTCTCATTACTGTCGTGCATACCGAGGGAAAACTCATCACCAAAGGTAGGGGAAGAAATACACCCCTTATACAGAAATACTCATCAGTGTTGTTTAAAATGGCGAAAATGTGCGAACAACGTAAATCTCAGACTCATCAGGTAACTCATCACACATGTAAAACATGAACAGCATGAGGCCACAGCAACAACCGTGGTCTGCCGCCCCCAAAGCCTACAGCCGTTCGCACCCCCAAAGCCTACAGCTGTTCGCACCATGGTCTGCCGCCCCCAAAGCCTACAGCTGTTCGCACCGAGTAAACCGAAGCAGCGAGCAGCAGGCGGCGCAGCACCCCGGCGGGATTCTCACGTGGTGCACACCAGAGAACGCCGGACGGAGGCTCAGTAAGGTGTGCCCATCTCGGGGGAATACAGTGGGCGTCACTGTTCTTTGAGAACTCCTGAAGGCATTCACTCATACAACTGCAGTTTTTTAAGGAAGTATGGGCAGTGAATATAGGAGTTTTTTGTGGTTTCCAAAATTTGAAATACGGGTGAAAATATGGTTATTATGGTGCTTAAATGGAATAAAATATTGAAAGCGATTATCACAAAATTTGGCAAATAACCAGACATTCAAAACTTGTTAGAGCTCTTATTTTTTCCCCACTTGACGACCACAATAAAGCAACTGTTGCTTTAAAAAAATATTTGAAAATACCCTCATTTCTTTAAATGCTGGAGAGGGTGTGAAGAAAAAGGAACCCTCTTACACTGTTAGTGGGAATGTAGACTAGTACAGCTGCTATGGAGAACATTGTGGAGATTCCTTAAAGAGCCAGAAACAGAACTGCCATACGACCCAGCAATCCCACTGCTGGGCATACACACCGAGGAAACCAGAACTGAGAGAGACACGTGTACCCCAATATTCATCGCAGCACGGTTTACAACAGCCAGGACATGGAAGCAACCTAGATGTCCATCGGCAGACAAATGGATAAGAAAGTTGTGGTACATATACACAATGGAATATTACTCAGCTATTAAAAAGAATGCATTTGAATCCGTTCTAATGAGGTGGATGAAACTGGAGCAATACACCAACACAGTATAAGAAAAACACAAATACAGTATATTAATGCATATATATGGAATTTAGAAAGATGGTAACAATGACCCTATATGTGAGACAGCAAAAGAGACGCAGATGTAAAGAACAGACTTTTGGACTCAGTGGGAGAAGGCGAGGGTGGGAGGATTTGAGCGAATAGCACTGAAACATGTATATTACCATATATGAAACAGATCGCCAGCCCAGGTTCGATGCATGAGACAGGGCGCTCAGGGCTGGTGCACTGGGATGACCCAGAGGGATGGGATGGGGAGGGAGGTGGGAGGGGGTTCAGGATGGGGAACACATGTGCACCCACGGCTGATTCATGTCAATGTAGGGCAAAAACCACTACAATATGGTAAAGTAATTAGCCTCCAATTAAAATAAATCAATTTTTTAAAAAAATACCCCCATTTTTAAAAATCCAAAACCCACCTACTTCCTTTCTCTTCCTTCACTTAATTATATATTGACACCTCATACATGTTTGTTTCATTTTAAAGTTTAAAACAGAAGGCAGTCTTCATTAATACATCCCCATAATGGTTCTCCAAAAACAGATCTTTGAAGTACGACATTATCCACACCTCCTTAGATTGTCTTTCCATTGTAACATTTTAGACAGGACTGATCATTTAAACACATGGGATTTTTTAAACTCTCATGTCAAATGTCTGTGAAAATTCAGCCATCTCTGGGAGAACTAGGCTTCTCTGTAATTTACTATTAATACTAAAAGGACTAAAAGGAGTTCATGGGACACATATGGGAATCCTTCACATATGGAATCCCTTCTCCTTCTCAGTGTTCCTTTTTTAAAAATTGAGACATCATTCGCATACCACAGAATTCATCCTTTTAACAAGTTCAGTCCGGTGTTTTCAGCACACGCACAAGGCTGCACGGCTGTCACCGCCGTCTAATTCCAGAATGTCTTCATCGCCCAAAAGAACCCCGCGACCTGTCAGCAACCACTCCGTGCCTCCCCCATCCCACCTCTCTCCTCAGACCCCGGCGATCGCTAGTGCACTTATAATCGTTATCAAGGCTGATTTGTTAGGGAAGGGGACAGGAAGAGGCAATACATTCTTTCAAGGCATAAGATCCCCATTCTGATAGCTTGAACTATATAAAGAATATGCTTCAGCTTCACGCGTATGCACTGGTGAAGATAAATCAGCACTTTCCTCTTGAATTAATCTTCCTTGTACCATAATGCAGGAGTCAAATCACACAGACAGCACTGGCTTCCTCTGACTGCACGACTGATCAGCTCTGAACATGTGGCCATGGCGTATTTCACACTCTTCCATCTCAAAATTCTGAGGCAACAACAGAGTAAAATCTAGCAATTACCACAAAAAGATAAACTAAATGTTAAAAAAAAAAAAAAAGAGTAAGTCATCAAGATAAGCTAAATTCATACCAATGTTTGCTCACTTAGTTGGCAAAACTTATCACAACATTTCTTGTGCTGAATGCATAACAGATTCTCTACAGCTTTTTTTTCTTCTCTTTTTAGAGTAATTAGATGAAAATTGATGGAGAAAAAGTAGGGCTGACGTAGCTGAATATGCTGAGTGGATTTGTGACCCGAACTGCAATACCGCTTGGGGATCAGTCATATTACCACGTAATATGAAATGTTACTTTATTGTTACCATAATTCCACAAGACAAAAATTAAGGAATCGCTGTGAGTTACCGGTGATCCTCCCTAATTTCAACCTGCAGCTGCGCAACAAATCCAGCTTCTGTTCGTTCCCTCCGGCGTCTCCCTATTACTTCCTGAACCAGTGTCTTCTCAAAAGCAGCTGAAGAAGAAAATGTTTTAAGTCTCTGTTTATAAAAGTAACATATGCCTCTACCGTGGAAAATTTAGAAATTATAGGTACATAGGAAGAAAACAACATCTATAATCTTATATAGATTAAAACCATTCAAACTTTCACACAGCTCTTTCCAGACCATTTTTCTGTACACATTTTGTGCACATTTGTGCACAGTTGAGATCTTGCTGTATCTAAGTTTTGCGCCTGCCTTTCTCACTTTACCTCATTCCATCAGCATTTCCCACTGAAAAGTCTTTACAAACAGTCCTTGAGTGCAGGAGACGATCTTCCTGACAAACAGATGTAAGTATTTACACACACACACACATCTCATATTCTCCTCATGCTATGTATTTGAAATTTTCCCAATCTGAAGCTACTATTTCTAATTTAAAATGATTTTTTATTTGCCATGCACACATTTCTTTCACAGACACACATCCCATGCACAGAGGCCACACATTTTCATTTTGGTTCCAAAGGACTTGGTTATTTCCAAGTCATTGTGATGCAGAGTCACTGCCAAAACCCACATTCCTGTCTGAGAAAAAAATATCACCCATATCATTAGGACTTTGGAATGAACAAACAATGGGCCATAAATTCTTTAAGACCACTTAGAAATGAAAGGCCATGCCCTCAATCAGTCAAAAAGCATTCTCTCCTATCCTAAGCTGGCAATCAGAGCTGTCCCCTGACCTCTAGTACCAAGAATGTGGGGAGGGAATATCCATTCTGTCTGACTGTGTCACTTTGGCAATGGCTATCTTATAGAGCCGACCTTGACTTTCACCTTTAGATGTCCTTCTCTGGCAGATCAGCATCTCACAAAGGTGACCGCAGAGCGGAGGGTACATGGAGGAAGGATGCTGCAACCCAAGCCAAACCTGCAGGCAGCAAGCCCTCCCAGACAGACTGTAGGTCAGGATGTAAAGATGCAAGACTCCCTGGCCCGACCCAGCCAAATAAATACCAGCAGGAACTTCCAATTCTTTATCTCAGTCCGAATGCATATTACTTTTTAAAATTAACATAAAACAAAACTTCCTTGCCGAAACCTCACAGAGAGTCCAAATCAAATATTAAAACAAAGCCAGCCAAAAAACATGAATTTGACCCTGGCAAGGGCCTTCATTTTTAAAAATAAGGTTGCTTATTTACTTTACCTTATCTGCTGCTCCACTATTATTAAAGCTATTTCCTTCTGACCTCAGAGGTACCATTAAATAGTACCTAAATAAACAACAAGGTCCTACTGTATAGCACGGGGAAACTATGTTCAATATCCTGTGATAAACCATAATGGAAAACAGCATAAAAAAGAATATATATGTACGTGTAACTGAATTACTTTGCTGTCCACCAGAAACTAATACAACATTGTAAATCAACTATATTGCAATAAAATAAAAATTTTTTAAATAAATAATACCTAGAATCATTTCTCTCCCTTCCAAAAGGCTCCTTTGTTCTTAGTAAGAAATAAATAAATGTGTTCTTCCTAATCCTGGTTCCAAGGCAATCAACATTACTCTTCTAGCTGCTGCAACAGAACGCGAGCCCGTCCGAAGTCCTCACCTGGAGCTTCCCTCACTCACTGTGGACAGCAGGCCGTTTCCCAGGCACTGTGATGAGACCCTGCGATGCCTCCGTCTCACCAGCAGCTGCTGAACTTACACCCGAACACGATGGATTCAGCCTCAGTCTTCTCGAGGCTGAAGGAGGGACCCAAAGGCCTTGCCGCCCTACAAACATGCAGTAAGGTCCAGTCCTATGCCCTGTGGCCTAGCGGAGATCACCTAACCCTGAGGGGTCTCAGGACTAACCGATTTCTAGGAAGCAGGCTAAGAACAAAGCATATGGAAACCTACTATTATTCCTGACACGGGGCAGGAGATCAAATATCTGGTGAGTCTCTTCATGATATTCAGACAGCTCCTTTTCCACAATCTCCCTCACTGTAGTTATTCATTTTGGCAAAATGCACAAATGCTTCTAACTCACTTTAACTCCATTCAAGCAGAACCACCTTCCTCTTTTCACAGCACAGGCACCAGGCTACTGTCTCCCCAGCCCCAGCCCTGGCCCACCCCCGCTCACAGGGTTCTCTTCTCTTCTTCGCTGTGATCAGCTCTGTGCTCATCTGAGAAAGGCAGGGAGAGGAGATCGCTCTGTAAAATGTACAGAAGCATCAAACTGCTCTGCTCTCCACCTGCAACTAACATGGAGCTGCAGGTCAATTATACTCAAGTAAACTAGTTAAATTTTAAATAACAAAATAAACATTACATCCTGGGGCTGTACTGCTTAGCATGACCGCTACAGTTAACAACAATGTATTCTCTACCTGAAAGTTGCTAAG
>CM035281.1:5415262-5514246 GCA_020226075.1 Hydropotes inermis | reverse complement strand
AGAGTATATTTGAAAAGTTATCATCACAAGAAAGAAATATATGTGAGGTGATGTTTGCTCCCTAAATTTCTCGTGGTGATCCTCTCACAACAAATCATGATGTTACCTACTGTAAGGTAATACAGTGTTATATGTCAATCACATCTCAGTGAAATGTGAGGGGGAGGGCGAGGGAGGGGGCACCCCACTCCCCACCTGAGTACAGATGCTAATGCACAGAGGGACAGGAGCCAGCAAACTTGCACCCGGTGCCCTGCAGAGACACTACCAAAGCTGCCTTAAACGCACTTTTTCCAAGATGAGGTTGCTTCGCTACCACAGGCTTCTTCCCCTGTGGCCTCTCTTTCGGCCACTGTTTGATGGTCCTGGGATCATTTAAGCCCATTTGTTGTTACTCAGTTGCTCAGCTGTGTCCAACTCTTTGCAACCCCATGGATTGCAGCAGGCCAGGCTTCCCTGTCCTTCACTATCAAGAGTTTGCTCAAATTCGTGTTCACTGAGTCGATAATGTCATAAGAGGGAACCAAAAGCAAGTGGTGCTAGTGCTGGACCAACCACAGAGAAACGAAAGGTTATCACAGTGGCTACCGTGAAATAATCGTCAAACTAGCAAGCTGTGCAGCTGCCAGCACTGCCTGTTTATGGACTCCTTCCCCCTCACCACAACCCTAAGATGGATCCTGTCCCCATCTCATAGATGAAAACTGAGGCCTAGAGAGGTTAACACTACACAGCATCACAGAGCCAGTGAGTGTGATAGTCAGGGAAGGAGTAGGCCCTCTAACCCCAGCAGTCTGGCCCCAGAATCCAAGCTCTTAACTTGACCAAGAGAAATTATGTATTTTACAGAACTGGAGTCGCCTTCAAACGAAAAAGGAGGAAAATAAAAGGGTATCAACTAGGAACTGATGAATGGAAGTCCCAGTATCACAAAGGGATCCCTAAACATCTCTGCATCTGGGGAGCATCTGACAGCACCTGATGAGGGACGACAGCCAGAGCAGTCAAGAGGCAGAACACAATTTCAAAAGACACGAAAGCGATCGTCAAAGTAAGACTCTAGATCAAGGCTGCATGGCGCCGAAACTCAACCAGACTTGAACAAAAATTTTTTTAATGAAATTATTAACAATGGGCCTCAAAAAATAAATCCTCTCCCACGACACTCAAGGTTTCTCTCCAGAGCATCTTCTAGACGGCTTCCTGTTCCTCCACCTTCAACCTGATCACTGCACTTCCTCTGTTACTAGTGAGAACAGTCCTAGGCAGAAACACATCTCTAATATAAATAAAGCTGATCTGTGGAAAGAACTAACAGTTTTGAGGGCCCAAATTTTTAAAAAAGAAAAAGGATTTTTAATTGTCAAGTGAAAGCCACTCAGTTGTGTCCAACTCTTTGCAAGGTGTTTTAATTGCCAAGGTGTTACCAAAAAGAGCTCCAAGACCAAAAATATTTAGTGAAGCAGTGATGTAAACATTCCTTTTTCCCTTAAATGCTCTCCTCCCCCTTAAAAACACTCCATTAATAGTTTGCTACACGCCATACCAGACTTCTCCTTGGAACTCCAGTACCAGAATTCCCCTGTTTTTGCAGCATCATGCCATTCTTTCTGTATTTGAAAATGTTAAGTCTAAATCATTTATGTACGGATGTACATGGAGAGTTAAGGCACAGATGTTAAAGCAACATATAACCCCCGTGTGCATCAGTGATGCATACACACAGTTTAGTTTCTTGAACTAAATAAGCATTAAGAAATAGTTCAATAAGCATTTTTTTAAAAAATCCCTGTACCTCAGCTGTCCACGGTGTGGGGGTGTGTCCCCACTGTGCCCACATCCCCCTGCTTTGGGGCTCGAGGAGTCTAAATCTCCTCATTCATTTTACGAAGCAACAGGGCCCCACACAGGGCCCGCTGGGAGCGGCCCCAGGGATGGGCTGGGAGCACGTCTGGCATTGGCCCCAAGCATGACTCCCTGGGAAGCAAATTGCCTTTCACCCAGCTGCTCTGAACACACTTCTCTCAAAGTAGCGTAACTGGGAGGGAAGGTTGATCTGGGCTAAAATCAGTAGTCCTGGGGGGCAAAAAGGTCTGGACTAAGAGAATAGGCCTGGAGCGGCAGGGGAGAAGAACAGGGGTCCAGCCCCGACACAAGGAAGCCACCCAGACTCGGGGAGGCAGCTTGGAGTCGGCCCCTTCCTGCCCCCGAGGCAATCTCCCGAACATCACCGCTCTGCTCTTAATTGTAAAATTACTCCATTTGGAGCTCTGACAGAAATGAAAGGCCCAAGCTGGCTCGCAGAAAAATGGAAGTGATGAATAAACATAAGAGGCTCAATTTCACTCATGTTAATTGCCATTTCCTTAGTTACAGCAAGACACGCAGGAATGGTTTTAACCGAACAGGCAAATGGTAAGCATGAGCACGTCTGAAACATTAAAAAGCAGCATGTGAATCTCTAAATCCAGCAAAATATATGTGATCCAGATTTCAGATGTTTAAACTACTGAAAGAGGGGCATTATACCCATAAAAACACTAGCCCTTTGGTGCCAGGATCACAAAAACTGGCATAACGGACACTAAGGCCAAGTTCCCGGTCTAAAGGGGCTGGGAACACGGAACGCTCTCCCCGGATGACAGAGCTGAAAGCCCACATGACATGGGGTCGGCGGAGGAGAGAGGTGAGGCGCACACGGAGGCGGCAGGTAGCAGGCCAGCCCGGAAGGGAGGGCCCGCCTCAGGCTGCTGACTCCTGAGCAGAGAAGCAGAGGCCTCATCAACAAGGAAAGAGCTGTGCTGTGAGCCCAGGGCTCCGATCCCAATTTCTGGGCCGTCCACGGGGGCCCTGCAGCCTCTCCAGGAAGAAGGCAAGAAGTTCCCATGAAGTTCATCATTCCCCACAGTGGTCATGCTCAGGCCACGTGTCCCCCAGCCAAGTCCTCTTTCTTTTAGGGGAACCCACCCCCAGACGTCTTCCAGCCCTTGACACAGAAGTTTTCTGAGCAAGGCCACCACTTCCTTGCAGCACCACACCTCCCTGGCCACAGTGAGCCGGCCGAAGGCTTGGGGAGGTGATGTACTACAAGCTGGGAGAATAGAGATTCTTGCCCCTGGTGATGGGGCTACAAGATGTGACGCGGAGCCATGGTGGCCGAGTGCAGTGCTGACCGGAGTGTCCCAGAAGCCAGGGGCCAGATAGAGCAAGACCCCTCACGCCCCACCCCATGCTGTCCCCACAGAACTCCATCTCTACAACCCTCCCGGCCAGCAGTCTGCCCCAGTAACGCCCTCTCTGGCTTGAACTGAGTTACTACTCAAAGTCTGCCTGACTTCCTCATCACCATCAGAAAGGTTAATATCAGTTCTTTTCTTTACAAAGCTGCGAAAAAAAAAATACTCCTTAGGTTGGGCTAGAATTATATGAAGAACTGAACAAAACCACGCACCTACCCTCACTGTCCAACAAAAACCAACTGACTATCCACTTAGCTTTCCTCAGCATCTCCCATCTAAGACCAGTGAGGATGAACTGACACTTAGGTTCTGGAAGATGCGAAAGCACTTGGAAAAAGGAAGGAGCATTAAGAAGAAATGTTACGACAGATTTTTCCTCACAACTCTCTTGTTTTGTGTTTAAAAAAAGAAAAGAAAGAAACGCTAATGGGAATAAATGACAACAACAGAGACCCCACTCCTGTAACCCACTTCAGGGTAGCCTTTGTAAAGGTGTCTGGATGCCCTCCTCCTGGCTAATGATGTCCCCTACCCTGCTAATGTCTTAAGACATTAGCCCAGACAGAACCTATTTGCATCAATCATTTAAGGGGGAAATGAGATTAACAAAAATAAAATTATTTAGTTTATATCCTTATAAGACTTGCTTTTATCTAAAAGGTCAGAAGCTGTAGAAAGGTTCTCCAACACTGCTCCCGGCAACAGAGACATCGTTTCACTTGCCCAGCGAAAAGGAAAAAACATTCAGGAAAGTGACACCCAGGACTGGTTCCAAGGCACTCACACAGCACCGGGGGGTGGGCAGCATGGCCCACTCTGACCCACCAATCCGACCCTTGAGAAGTTCCGGCACAGACACGCCCAAGAGGGCCAGAGCAAATGCACAGTCAACGATGCAGTGATGCTTGTAACAAAAAAAACAAGAACAACCTAGATGCTGACAACTATGGATAAAGAAATGGTAGCTAAAAACTCATGGAAGAAAATCATGCATTAAAGCCACATTAACTCAGCCTCGTCTACACCACCCACATCATCACCCAGAGTTGCTGGCCCTTCCATGCCCCCTCTAGTTGGCTCCCTGGCCTCCTAGGGTGCCAGAGGCCAGGCACTCGCTGCCTGGGGCTCCAGCCCCACCCCACTAGTGCAGAACATGCCACTTCTCTCAGAACGTCGCCTCCACTGAGGACACCCAGGACACGCTGCTCTGTGGGGTCACTGAGCTGTCTGCCTTCTCTCAGCCAAAAAAGGCCCAAAGCCCCTCTCTTCCACAAAGCCTTTAAGGATGATTAAACACAAATGTTGACCCACCACCAGGCCTGGTACCAAGCACTTCCTACCAGTCTATAACCCCAGCCATCTGGTCCACAACAGATCGCTGTCTCTGCCCCACCCCAAATCCCTGGTGAAAGTCAGCTGCAGCCAGATCATCACTCCAGGTCGACTCCCATCTCTATTCAAGCGCTTCATCGTTTCTCTGGATTCTCTGCTGTGGTCCTTCTCACAGACTCTTCCTCTACTTAACCTGTTAAGAAGATCAGCTCAGCGGTGTCAGTCTGCTCCTGAATACCTGTTCACTTTGGATGCCATCTGACAAGTTCCGCCTTAGCCCAAAGCTCTAACTAGTGAGGGCGTCCCTGGTGGCTCAGTGGTAGAAGAACCCACCTGCCAATGCAGGAGCCGTGGGTTCAATCCCGGGGTCGGGAAGATCCCTGGAGAAGGACGTGGCAACCTGCTCCAGGATTCTTGCCTGGGAAACCCAAGGACAGAGGGGCCTGGCAGGCTGCACACAGTCGAGGAGTGGAGGAGAGTCAGACACGCCCGACTGCGGGGCTCAACGCCTCACAGCGGCTGCTGCCCTGTGTCTGCAGGGCCTGCGCCTCCTTCACTGCTCTCTGCTGTTCATTTGCTTCCCATGCCCTTCTTTCTTTTCCTCAGACAAAGTGTCCTTTAATGTCCTGCTAAATCCAAGGAGACATTCGACTGTTGTTTGCCCTTCTATATTCCTTCCACCATTGTTTAAAATGTACAGATAGATAACCATCTCTCTGTTTCTTTTTTTTTTTTTCTTTCGTCTCTCTGTTTCTATTTTGCCTGCCAGGAAGCCCAGAGTCCAAACCAAATTTCACCACATTAATTTTATGTTCACAAAGGATTAGGCGGCCTTAAATTCTTTATGAACATAAATGTACCTACATAAGACCAATTTTAAACATTTTCTTCTTTCCTCACAGTATTTCCTTTTGGGGATAACTATCAAAGTATACACTTAATTCCTGCTATACAAATAGACAAAGGATATACATTTCAAAAGTAAACGAAGCCAACTGATAAATGGGAAAGAAATGATGGAATCAGAAAATCACCCTTTAGCATCCAAATAATTATCTTACGCAAGGATCATCAACAAATACTAAAGCTGGTAGGTGACAGCTTGATGACAGGATATTCACATAGTCTCAAAATATCTCCCCACAAGATACCTATTCATTGTAAGAGTTAAAAATAACAACTTTTGGAAGTAACCTGGCAAGCAGCTCTTTACCAACTAGAACAAGAATACCACATGCCTTCTGATATGACACAATGATCACTTCCATGGTTTTCCCACTGCAGAACACAGAACCAATCGAACCATGAGAAGCAGAAAACAAACTCAAATGGAAGGACTGTGCAAAATAGAGAGCCTAGTACCAAGTCAAGAAAGAAAAGGACAGACTGGCAATGAACTGCTCCAGGCCAAAGGAGACCGCACAGGTGAGGATGAAAACGCAGCCAGGGGGCTTAACTGTAGACCACAAAGGTTTTCTTCCTTTCGCTGTGAAGGACATCGGCAGGACAACAGGTGAAACGTGCACAAGATTCACAGACTGCGTCATGCGTGCGTGCTCAGGCGTGTCCCACTCTTTGCGACCCCATGGACTGCAGCCCGCCAGGCTCCTCTGTCCACGGGATTCTCCAGGCCAGAGCACTGGAGCAGGCTGCCATTTCCTCCTCCACGGATTAGTATTCTTACCAATCCTAACACAGTATCAGGACCTGTATTGAGGTCCTAGACCTGCACTAGGACTATATGAATGAACACCCTTGTCTTTAGGAAACATGAATATTTAGGAGCAAAGGAGCACGCCGTTCGCCACTTCCTGTCCAACAGCTCACATACAGAGCAGACAAAAGCACTGCCACCGGGGCACACACGGACACCGCACCGCAGTGTTTGGGCTCAGGGAAGGGTCTGGGGCGTAACCGACATACAGCACTATGTTAGTTTCAGGAGGACAGCGTGATGACTCAGTATCTGCAAACACTGTGAATGATCGCCACAGTTAGTCTGCTTTAACACCCATCACTACACACATTTATAGAATTTTTTTTTCTTGCGATGGGAACTTTTAAGATTTACTATCTTGTCAACCTTGAACTATGAAGGCAGCGTGACTAGCTGCACCACGCTGCACATTACACTACCAGGACTCAGTGATTTTAAAGCTGTATTTGTACCTTTTGACTCCCTTCACCTATTTTGCCCAATCCCCAACTATTGCCTCTGGCAGACATGTGTGAACTTGGTTTGTGTTTTGTTTTGTTTAGATTCCACATGTAAGTGAGATAATACAGGATGTATTCGTCTTTTTCTGTTTTAGTTCACTTAGCATTATATCCTCAAGGTCCATCCAGGTCACAAATAACATTATTTCATTCTTTTTTATGCCTGAATAATATTCCATCATATTGAGTTAGTCAAAAAGTTCACTTGGGTTTTTCTATAACATTTTACAGAAAAATCCGAACTTTTTGGCCAACCAGTTCATCAATCAACGGACACTTAGGCTGCTTCCATATTTTGGCTGTAGTAAACAAGGCTTTTTCCCAGTTTTGTGAAACTTCCCTGTAGGTTTGAGTATTTTCCAAAATAAAGAGTTTAAACAGTATACAAGGTCATGATTCCATTAGGACCAGTCAAAAAACTGTTTTAAACATACTGATCTTAAATAGTTTTGGTTTTTTTTTATTAAAGTACAAAATGAGCTCTTATCTGTCACTCAAGACCCAGTCTCCTAAAGTCATCACTGTTAGCTGTGGGGGACACCCTAACACTCTTCTGCTCTGATAAATATACTATAAATACGTTGCAGCATTATAAAGGAAGCAGCCTTGCTCCGATGCGGATGTGGGCTCTAAGGACACACTATCCAGATTAAAATAACTTTCCAGTTAGTTCTGTGACCCTGGGCAAGTTGCTTCTCTGCTCTTTAAGCAGTTCCCAGCTGTTGAATGGGAGCAATCCCAGGGCTTCTCAGGGGTACTTGCTTCATGATTAAACAAAGCAATGAACAAGTAGTACTTCACGGATCCTGATACACAATGAGTGCTTCATAAAAGTGAGCTATTCGTAAACATCAAAATCATGGATTCATCAGCCTCATTGTCGGGCCTGTGTTCTCCCCCTAGCCGTTTCTTCTTCCTTTTGCTCTGACATTCAATTTATGATTTCATTATATGTATCCGTATTTCAATCTGAGCTTTCTGAGACAAGGTGAACTATCAGTTAAAAATAAAAAGAACAGATGAAACCCTCTGATAACTGGGGTCCTCCACCAGCAGGCTGCCTTTGCCAGCAGGGTTTAAACTCACTCTTAGAATTCCAGGCCAGCTGCTGCTCTGCTCAGGGCCTCTGTTATCAACAGTGCATGGTTTAAGGAGTCATATCTTGTTACAAAGGATCCAAGGCCTCTGCTCCAAGGAACAGGCTGACCAGGACTAAGGAAGGCACACAAACTCAGTCCCACAGAAAGGTTCACTTTCTACAGATCTTGTTATCTTTGGGCCCAGTAACTCCATATCCATCATCATCTTCCTCTCACTGACCACATGCTCGCGCTAAGCGGCCCTGGCACCTTCGTGTACAGGCTCCCTGCACCCTCATAAGAATGCTGTGTGCCAGCTGTCACCAGACTCATTTCACAGATGAGTAGACTGACCTGCACAAAAGGCTAATCGGCAGAGCCAGGAGAAAATTCAGACTGTTCATCCTCCAATCCGAACTACTTCCAATGCACTTTGCTGCCCTTGCATATACATAAACACACACTCAGGAAGAAATGCCATTAATTACATACATCAAGGACACCATTTTTCCTTGACAAGTCACATAAATTCAAAATAATTCTTCCAAGCTTATTTTTATTTTTTTTGCTTTGCTTTGGTTTTTGTTGATTACCACTCCCTAAAGCTTTCCTACTTAGATGAGAGGCACCTGTCTTTAAACTATACCCAGAAAAATTCAACTTTTGCAACCGACAGGACAAGGCAACAGGGAAAACCTTGGAAGAAGGAACAGCCTCTGCGAAGCCTCATCACTGCGGCAGCCCCAGGCAAAGGGCAGAGGCAGAAGTCACTTCACCTGTATCCAGCCGTACTCTCTGCTCTCCTCTCAGGGACACGGGGGAAATTAAAACCTCCACGACAGTCGAGGCTCTGGAGACAGGCAACGGGCCCAGAGAAGCCTCCCTTATCCGTGAGCACCTTCCCCTCAGGCCAGAAAGGGCACCTGAACCAGGGCAGCGGTCATACTGCGCTCCATAAAGCAGCTAAGGGAGAGACGCAACTGTCTACAGTCTACACTGAGACAGTGCTGCTAGGCACGGAGGACAAGAAGGACGAGAAGGCTCTCTCCTTTCGATACTTCCTGGTGCCATTTAGCCCCATCTTTCCATCAAGGCCTCCCCAACTTTATAGATTCCTTACAGTCCTACCTTTAGACCACTAAGACCATTCAGTTCAGTTCAGTCGCTCAGTTGTGTCCAACTCTTTGTGACCCCATGAATCTCAGCACGCCAGGCCTCCCTGTCCTTCACCAACTCCCGCAGTCCACCCAAATTCATGTCCATCAAGTCGGTGATGCCATCCAGCCATCTCATCCTCTGTCGTCCCCTTCTCCTCCTGCCCCCAATCCCTCCCAGCATCAGGGTCTTTTCCAATGAGTCAACTCTTAGCATCAGGTGGACAAAGATTGGAGTTTCAGCTTCAGCATCAGTCCTTCCAATGAACACCCAGGACTGATCTCCTTTAGGATGGACAGGTTGGATCTCCTTGCAGTCCAAGGGACTCTCAAGAGTCTTCTCCAACACCACAGTTCAGAAGCATCCATTCTTCAGCACTCAGCTTTCTTCACAGTCCAACTCTCACATCCATACATCACCAGAGGAAAAACCAGCTCTGACTAGACGGACTTTTGTTGGCAAAGTAATGTCTTTGCTTTTAAACATGCTATCCAGATGGGTCATAACTTTCCTTCCAAGGAGTGAGCATCTTTTAATTTCATGGCTGCAATCACCATCCACAGTGATTTTGGAGCCCCCCAAAAATAAAGTCTGACACTGTTTCCACTGTTTTCCCATCTATTTCCCATGAAGTGATGGGACCAGATGCCATGATCTGAGTTTTCTGAATGTTGACGGACCACAGCCTTGTCTAACTCAATGAAACCATGAGCCACGCCATGTGGGGCCACCCAGGACAGCCAGGTCATGGTGGAGAGCTCTGACAGAATGTGGTCACTGGAGAAGGGAGTGGCAACCACTTCAGTAATCTTGGCTTGAGAACCCCATGAACCGTCAACTACGACCGTCAGGGCAGAGATTAAGGAAGCCCTCAGTTAAAAGAGATCCTACAAATTCCAAGCCAGCATGGCCTGGGCTGTGAGATGGCAGCGCACTGGGTGGCGTCTGCACGCATCAGATTCAGTCAGAGCGAGGCTGCCCAGCGCCAGCCAGCATGTCCTCCTTGAGGAGGGGACCGTGCCTGGCCTGCTTCTTCAGGGATACCCAGCCCTCAGGGCACTATATGCACGGGATCAGGGCTTCATTCACTTCAGTCACTGCACGAACACCTAGGCTCAGAGCCCAGAAACCTTGATCACTGGCTGTGTGATCTTAATCAAGTTACCTGATTCATCTGCGCATCAATGTCCTCCTCTGTTAAATGACTATTGTAAGATCCATCTCATCTGAAGTTAATAATGAACACATATTTAGCATAACTTCTGGCACTGGTGGCTCAGACGGTAAAGAATCTGCCTGCAATGCAAGAAACCCGGGTTCGATCCTAGGGAAAATCCTCTGGAGAAGGGAATGGCTACCCACTCCAGTATCCTTGCCTGGAGAATCCCATGGACAAAGGAACCTGGCCGGGATAGTCTATGGAGTTGGACACAACTGAGCATACACACACACACACACAGAGTCTAGAAAAGAAGTCTCATAAACAAAGACTCTGCCTCTTCCATGTCTCCCCCAGCCACTGTGACATCACAGAAGACTGATGCATGAGACAAGTGCTTGGACCTGGTGTACTGGGAAGACCCAGAGGGATGGGGCGGAGAGGGAGGTGGGAGGGGGGATCGGGATGGGGAATACATGTAACACCATGGCTGATTCTTGTCAATGTATGACAAAACCCACTACAATACTGTAAAGTAATTAGCCTCCATCTAATTAAAAAAAAAAAAAAAAGACTGATCAAGTCCTCGCAGTGACACCCTGGATTGGGGGTGGGGGTGTAGACCTGGGGTGTTCCAGGTGTAGGAGGACACTACTTAAATAACCAGCTACTCCCCAAGATGACCCAACAACGTCCAGAGCCGGGACCAAGCAGGACCCTGTAGGGGCTCCTGGGCACGATCAGCCTCCTCGACCTTCCCTGAGTTCCAAAGGGCAGATGGAGCAGCTGCTGACCCAGGAAGGGAAGGGATGCAGCCAAGCACCGGTGCAGCCCTGAGGCTGGGTCCTGGCTCCACCTCAGGGACACACAGCTTTGCCCTCTGCCAGGCAAAGCAACCAAGCTATTCTTCTCTACTTCACCCAAACCTGTCTCCGAGATTCAATCTGGTACCAGTCACAGAGGCTGACTTCAGCGAAGTCAGCTCACAGTACACAGTCAGTGACAAGTTAACAGAACAAATACTGAGCCTAAAATGAGGCTGCATGAAAGAGCCAAAAAGGCAAGCTTCCTAAAATATCATATAAGATGCTCCAAAAGCAAACTGAGTTCTATCAAAATGATGGCTTCCCCTATTCCCAAATTAGGTACAAATTATAAGGCTCACTCTTCTCCCAAATGAAACATGAACAGGTCTCACCAGTAAAGAAACGTATCTACACACCATAGGTGCTCAATGTTTCCGTTAGTGCTGGGGCTAGTAAACTACGGTCCAGGGGCCAGCCATCTCCATCTGTTTATGTAAATTAAGTCTTGCTGGAACACAGCTATAGCCACTCATGAACACATTATCTGGGCTGCTTTTGCATTTATAATGGTCCAAACTAGTTAAATATTTACAAGAAGACCACAGGGCCCACCAAGCCTAATATATTTACCATGTGATCTTTAAGAAAGTTTGCTGGCCTCTATTCTAATGCAAGAAACACTGGCTAGGAAATCAGAGTCCTACATTTAAACCCCAGTTCCATGATCACAAAGAGAAATTATCTTGTTAATTCTCAGTAATTCCCGCGACCTCATGTATAACATTAGGAGACCACCATCTACTTTGCAGGAATGTTATGAAGATTACATGAGATATAAATGCATATGGTACATAAGCAGGAATCAGTAGCTATTAAACCTTAATCAAAAACAGGTACAAACCTGTCTACCACATTAATACTCAGAGGTAAAGTGATCCAGGCTCCAGCGAACTGTTTTTTAAAATAAGACACTGTGTTGGCATTCATCTACATCCTCTTACTGGGAAAAGGAATAACAATACCTAAGTGCTATCCTTTTGGAAGGTCAAAAGTACTTCTCTTTTCCCCTTATCTCTTTAGTCCTGAATTTAAAAACAAACAAAAAAAAAACAAATGTCAAGAAGCCAAGCTTCAGAGAATTGTCTATTACAAAGTGAATCCTTTCAAATAAAACCTGAAGGGTACTTCAGGCTCTGACTGAGTAATCTCAATCCATGATTAAGGGGAATAAAACAAGTGTAGGTCCCTAAAAAATACACTTCCAGATTTCAGTAAAGCAACCAGGAATATCTGCCAGAGTGCCCCTGAACTCCCGAGTTCACGCAGGGAACTAGGCTGTGTTGAGCACCTGCGAGGTTTCAGGCTCTGGGCCTCAGTGTGAACAAGGCACACGATGACCACACTTAAGAGGCCTGACAGACCAGAGAGGCGCTCGGCACAGGCAAGGTCAGAACCACATGACGAGGCCCCGACGCCAACGCCATCAGCACGAAGCCAAACAAGCCATCAGAACGTGAGGCCCCGAGCGGAGAGCGAGCCCAACGCCCGCCCTGCACAGACAGGCAAGACGACCTGTCCGTGACCACAGGCAAGGCAGCAGCAAACCCTGTTTTCCTTTCCTTCCCGGGCTGTCTCTCCTGGAAATTACTTCACCAAGGTTCTCAAGTCTTAATCTCTCACTCCACTGTGACCCTACAATTCCTATTATGAAAAATCGACCCAGTCTTCAGACCTCTGGGTTCCTCTACAGTGTCACTACTTTTCTTCTGTCTTCCCATCAATTCTGTGTATCTTTATTACGGCTTCCCTGGTAGCTCAGCTGGTAAAGAATCCACCTACAATGCGGGAGACCTGGGTTCGATCCTGGGCCAGGAAGATCCCCTGGAGAAGGAAACTGGCAAACCCCTGCAGCGTCCCTGCCTGGAAAACGCCATGAACAGAGGAGTCTGGCGGGCTGCAGTCTTTGGGGTCACAAAGAGCTGGGCACGACTGAGTGACCAACACCTTCTTTCACTTTATGACGGCACACACAACACTGACTGCAACCGTTCACTTATATATCCTTACCCGCCCTCCCAGACTACGAGTTTAGTGAAGACAGCGCCCATCTCTTGGCACTGACTGAATGTCTGAAAGCTGATTATGCGGCTGCCATCTAACAACTGCATGCATGCATGCTAAGTCGCTTCAGTCGCGACCGACTCTGCGACCCCACGGAGAGCAGCCCACCAGGCTCCTCCGCTCACGGGATTCTCCAGGCAACACTACCGGAGTGGGCTGCCACTTTCTTCTCCATAATAACTGTATACTCACTCTCGTTTAGTGTATATAATAACGTTTCCACATTACGGATGAGGAAACTGAGGCCCAGGGAGGTTAGGAAAGCTCCTGCGGTTCGGCGAACCTGTGGGTTACTTATTTAACATCCATGTACCTCTGCCCCTTGCCTCACCTCCTTCTTCCTAGCAGGCGTCTGGTACCCAATCCCTCCACACAGCCACAGGTTTGACTCGGGAGGCTGAACCCCTTCATGAGACCAGGAGGTGAAGCGTGATGGCTGAAGGCCACTGTGGACACCTGTCCATTCCCAGTGATGCTGCAATGTAATGTAAAAATGTCTGCTGGGGAGCTTCACAGAAGGCTTCCTCCCAAGTGAAAGACACAGTCAGTCACTCTTCTTCCCTAGCCATTGCTTTAACTATGTGGACTTCTTACGTTTTAAAGACAATCACTCAATCTCCTTATGCAGACTTTAAGTCGACTAAACCAGCCTTCGGGCACTCTCCGCAGGGAGCATCCTAACTCGCACACAGCAAGGGTGACGTCGCAGACCTCAAGGGCGTCAGCAGTCTACCCCTGCAACACTCCCACCGCCCAGCACCAACGCAGAGCAGGTAAGAGGCACTTACTAAGTTCAGCTAAATGAGTAAACAGATGAATAAAACAGACAGAATTTCAGCTCAGCTTTCAAAGTCAGAGAGGTAAACTTTATGGCCAGTTGTAAGTGAAATATTAGGGACTGAGGTAAACACCCTTAATAAATCTAAAGCCTGATGACTGTTAGATAAGATTGATTCATGTAACTGGAAAACAGTCTACATTACAGCAAACAACAAAACCCTGTGAGCACCCGTTATGAGCCCGCATGTGTCAGAAGACTGGAACAGTGTAAAAAATCACAGAAGGTTCTGTGTCTGCAAGCCCCTTTGTCTGTAATGTCTACAGCACCTATTAGCAATCATGCAACAGCCCACTCTGTCTTCCATCCCGACCTAGACCCAAAGGGGCCAGCTTCTCAACACACTAAGGCTGGGGAGGGGGTGAGGGTGGAAGTGACACCTCCTCAGCACCTCAAGTCCAGCCCAGTTTTCCTTCTGGAAAACTCAGCCCCTGAATGGCAACAAGGTCCACCTTCCCAACTCATCTGCATCACAGGACCCCACCTGCCCCCTTCCACCCACCAGGGGCACCTGAGGAACCCAGACCTTTGGAACCTGAAGGGTAACCTCCAGGCCATTACCAACAGGTCTCGGGAGAGTCCTTGGCAAACCATACTATTGCTGGCCAGGTGCCTGGGCCAACTTCCAAATAGGAACCTGAAGGTAAGAAGCCCTCATCCTACTGCCGATCCCCACCCCCAGCCCCAAGAAAACCAATGAGGTCACTTGTTGTTTACAAAGAGCCACTCACTGCAAGACATGATAGTCACTTTAACTTCAAGGCTGCAAATACCTGCACCTTTTCCACATAAAAGCCTCCCTTTATCTGGTCACACGGCCTTCTCTCAGTACACTGGAGAGTAAGGGTGTTCTGATCTCCAACAAAATCAAAGAAAACTCTACTTGCTCTAGAATGAAATGTCCAAAAGCCACAACGTGACTGAGTGTCTTAATGGAAACCAAGGGATCAATCATGCTCTCAAAGGACTCTTCAAAGGACCCATTTTGATCCCCCTAGGTAGCCCAGCCACCTAGAAGAGCATCCTCTTGCACACAGCTTACCTTATAATTGCTAGAGTTCACCCAAGAGGTAGCGAGTCCATCCACAAGTTTGTCTAACATGGTCTGGTCATGCTCGAGGTCGGCAGACTTCTGTTTGTCTGAGAAATAGTCTATCAGCTCTTGGCCAACCTGCAGTCGTTTCCCCACATCCTTCTGCAGCACCTGTGCCAGGCAGGCCTCCATGCGAGGCTCCATGGCGGAATTCCAACCCAGAGCCACCGAAGCTAGAGGGTGGTGGGGGTGACGCCCTCCCCGTGAGCGGCCCCCGGAGGCGGCCTCTTTGTTTGCTGAAGGTCACTAAGAGCCTGTGTGTCAAAGATGCAATCCGGGGAATGGCAGCAATGCACCATGTGTGGCTGAAGAGCAGCTGGGAGGATATTAAAAGTCCAATTTAAATAACTAGTAGGGGAGAAAGGAGTGAGTGGCAGAGTGACGCTCTCCTCCTGGGTCTGAAACACTTCATACTTCAGCGGTCCATTCTGAAAAGCAAGAGAAGAGAAGGACACATCAGCACAGACACAGAACGCTCGCGTGCTGGGAAACATCTAGTCAAAGACAAGGCATCCGCGCTGCAGCACCGTTTATGAGCACACGCGCAGTGAGGCACGAACACTGGGCAGCCGTGTCAGAGTGACATAACTATTATCAGGAAGAACGTCGAAGCCCAGAGCAAAGAACCAGTGAGCGTCACAGTTGGTGGGGTGAGGTTTTCCACAATTTTCCAGCTTGTAAACGCACTGGATGATTTATGTGCACCTTAAATTCTGCTCCCCACCAAAAAGCAAACACCACTGTGTCTCAGTCCCCGCATGTGCTGTGGCCTGCCTCTCAGTTTCGCATAGTCCGAGTGCCGGAAGTGAGGCAGGCTCCACAGAAACACCACTGACCAAACTGGCTGGCCCAGGAACAACAGTCAAAGTCAAAGGCGACACCTACACGTGCTCAGCAGCTTTACCGAGGGCGAGCGGGCGGGGGTCCCCGCCTCCTCCTCCAGGAAAGCGACCCACGGGGGGAAGGGGAGAGGCTCACAATCTGCCCGCGCTCTGGGACACAGCGTCCTCGCAGGCAGAAGCACCAACTGGGCCTGGAGTTTTGCCACAGAATCAGGAGACCTCAAAACCACTCCTGGCATAGCACAAAACACGTGATGTAAGGAGGTACCAAAATCATTTTTACTAGACATGAACAGGCGGACCATTTAATTTGCAGCTCCTGGAACAATTGTACATATTTATTTTTTCAACGTCTTTTCTCAATTCCTAACCCAAGAAGATGCACAGAAATCCTATCTTCAAGATGCAGCAAAAACCCTGACTCTGTACTGAATAGAAACGTTCCTCACGCCAACAGTCAGTGTGAACTCTCAGCAGCTCACAGGTAAACCTGACCTTACAAACCAAGTAAGATTTAACCTCAGGGCAGGGTAACTGTTCCAGTCTCAGCACAAGGTTTCTCTCCCTTCCTGGCACCCATCCCACCTCCACCCCACCCCATCTCAGCAAAAAAAAGCACAGTGCTTTTCCGAGTCCTAGAATGAGAGATGAGTCAAGTTGTCCAATGAGGAAAACACTCCTGCAAAGTCTCTAGCCCCTGATTACCCATTTTCTGCTTTCCTTCCGATCAAAAAGCCCCGACGTCTCACGTGGCAGTCCTTCCTGAAGTGGAGGAGATGTCGCTTTCCAGTCACGTCCATGCCATGGAACTTGTCCTTCCTTCACAGGAAAGGTCTTCGGATATAGCAAAGCAGCCATTACCCTTCACTCCAATTTTCAGTCCAAACAAAATACCTCCACTTCCTTAGTCAGCCCCCCTAACAAAGGTATCAGCGATACATGAAAACTGGAGAAACCAACAGAACCTTTAGCTTCTGGGCCCAATATTCGCCAAGCAGCTAGTCAAGGTCCAGTGTGTGGTAGATTAAAAATGGCTGCAGAGGCTTTGCTGCCCCTCCTCCACCGAGATGGGAGTCTCATCCTCCCCCGTGACCCTGGGATGAGTCCTGAGACTTGCTCTGGCCAGTGGGAAATCAGAGACGGCAGAAACGAGCTGAGATCTGACCCTGGAGCTGCGTGACTGCCACGCCGTGAGGAAGCTGGTCTAGCCTCCTGAACAGGAGAAGCCGGTAGAGGAGAACCAACTCGCTCCAAACAGCAGCCAGCAGCAACCACCAGACATGGGAGGGAGTCCACTGGGGACCACTCAGCCTCACCGGCCACCATCTGACCGCAGATACACAAATACACCTAAAAGACAAAAACACCTGGTCAAACCACAGGATGATGAGACACTGTCCACGCATACTTATTAAGCCGTCCAATTCGTGGGACTCTGTCACACACCAGCAGATAACTGACCACTCCTTCTTCCTCTAAACATCTTTCATGCTCAGTGAAAAGAATTTCATATCCCTTACTCCTTCAAAGGGCCCAAAATCAACAGACACTAACCAGTAATGATGGTGTCAATACCAGTTTTGAGCATCAACATGAGGGATCAGGCTCTATGCCAAGATGATTTATACAGTTTATCTCCGATTCTCCAACCACTTCCAAAAAGCAGGCATTAACACAACCCTATTTTACAGGTGGGGAACCTGAGGCAAAGGTAAGTGATTTTCCAAGGTTGCATGGCCGTAAGTTTCCCTTTCCCACCTTCAAATCCTTGTTACTACAAGTCTGGCCTAGTTCTGTCCCAATTCAGGGAAAGAAGTCAGATTTCACAGTGAGCTGGGAAGCAACAGGCCAGACAGCAAATTCTCCACTCCCAGGAGAGGAAGGAACCCATGCATTTAAGGCTCTTTCCTGTTATTTTTTAAAATACATACTAGATAAAAACTTCCCCTTCAGCTGGAATTCCATATGATTTCTAACAAGTAAGTATATGCTTCTTGACAGTAATTATGCAGTAAAGGTTTAGCACGCTCTGAAGAAGGTCACAAACTCCTGTGTATGAAACCTGCAGAATGGCACTGGGAGCCCCAAAGCATTCAGCAAACTGGGTCCTCTTTGTTCTTATTAAAAAAAAAAAAAGCAATGGGTAATCCTCTCTTGCACAAAAGTGTAAGACCTCTCCCCTACACTCCTGTCCCCTGGCCACATTTCCCTACTTAAAAGCAAGAGGTGTTGCTAACTTCCCATGCCTTCCTTCACAGGTATTTTTAGCTACCAACAAATAAGTACATGTGTTCTCCCTCTGCAACCCCAGGAAGAGTTTCTTAAGTATTTACAGTTACTTCATAAGAAGCAGCGCAATTCTGCTACAGGCCAACAGGAAGAACTTAAATTAATACCAGCTTCAACAAGAATGAAACACACATCAGGACAGCCTGATGTCAGGGACGCTGTTAGACAGCCCCCAGTCTCGACTCTGCAATTCCAGGGGGGCAGTGGGGAGATCAGAGGCGTCACGTCCATTAAATAACATTCAGGATCAGAAAAGCTTGCAAAGGGCATGTTTTTAAAAAAAAATATAGCTCTCTCGATCCTCTTTCTTATAGCTACAACTCAGGTCACCAACCACAGAGGAGTGAAGACAATGGAGGGTGGGACAGGTAACAACATCAGCTGTGAGCTCTGAACTTCCCCGTCTACGACAGGCTTCTCCACGAGAGAAGTTAAAAAGGTAGGGCCCTTTCCACTAGTGACTTCGAGCAGTAACAGGTTAGTATTTGTTATACGTCTATGATCGGCTGGGCTCAGCAGGAGGTTCTTCCGCTAACCTTGCCTGGGATCACTCAGGTACCTGCTGCTGTCTGCCACTCTGACTGAGGTTAAGAGTCTACAATGGCATCACCTACATGTCTCAGGCAATGATGCAGGCTGTTGGCTGGACCTCTTGCCACACGTGATCTCTAACAG
This sequence comes from Hydropotes inermis, assembly GCA_020226075.1. Lineage (NCBI taxonomy): Eukaryota > Metazoa > Chordata > Mammalia > Artiodactyla > Cervidae > Hydropotes > Hydropotes inermis. The sequence continues at coordinate 5,495,401 of CM035281.1, read as the reverse complement.
CTCAGTAATACAGTCTGTAGTTCAGCACATGTGGTTGGAGCATTCCAGGATGGCAAAGAGAAGACTGCCAGGCCTCACAAGGCCCAGGAGGCGGAACCCACAAATCCCTCCTGCCACAGTCAACTGTCAAAGCAAGTCACAAGGCCAGCCCAAGATAAAGGTGTGAGGAAATGGATTCCACCAGCTAACAGGCCTCAGAATAGTGCAGCAGTGTGCTTCAATTTTACATGTACACACTCAGTGGACATTCGTACAATCAATACCTGAGTGAGGTAAATAGGCTTATCTTCTCTGTTTACCCATCGTCGTGATTGCTTTTATTTATTCAACAGTTTATGATACATCACATCTGACCACAGTAGAAACATCTGCTGCTAAGTCGCTTCAGTCATGTCCGACTCTGTGCAACCCCACAGACGACCGCCCACCAGGATCTACTTCTGCTTTACTGACCATGCCAAAGCCTTTGACCATGTGGATCACAACAAACTGTGGAAAATTCCTCAAGAAACAGGAATACCAGACCACCTGACCTGCCTCCTGAGACCTGTATGCAGGTCAGGAGGCAACAGTTAGAACTGGACATGGAACAACAGACTGGTTCCAAATCAGGAAAGGAGTACATCAAGGCTGTATATTATCACCCTGCTTATTTAACATATATGCAGAGTACATCATGAGAAACGCTGGGCTGGATAAAGCACAAGCTGGAATCAAGACTGCTGGGAGAAGTACCAACAACCTCAGATATGCAGATGACACCACCTTTATGGCAGAAAGCAAAGAAGAACTAAAGAGCCTCTTGATGAAAGTGAAAAAGGAGAGTGAAAAAGTTGGCTTAAAGCTCAACATTCAGAAAACGATCATGGCATCTGGTCCCATCACTTCATGGCAAACAGATGGGGAAGCAATGGAAACAGTGACAAATTGTGTTTTGGGGAGTCCCAAATCACTGCAGATGGTGACTGCAGCCATGAAATTAAAAGACACTTGCTCCTTGGAAGAAAAGTTATGATCAACCTAGACAGCATATTAAAAAGCAGAGCCATTACTTTGCCAACAAAAGTCTGTCCAGTCAAGGCTATGGTTTTTCCAGTGGTCATGTATGAATGTGAGAGTTGGACTATAAAGAAAGCTGAGCACCTAAGAGCTGATGCTTTTGAACTGCGGTGTTGGAGAAGACTCTTGAGAGTCCCTTGGACTGCAAGGAGATCCAACCAGTCCATCCTAAGGGAAATCAGTCCTGAATATTCACTGAAAGGACTGATGCTGAAAATGAAACTCTAATACTTTGGCCAGCTGATGTGAAGAGCTGACTCATTTGAAAAGACCCTGATGCTAGGAAACACTGAAGGCGGGAGAAGGGGATGACAGAGGATGAGATGGTTGGACGGCATCACCGACTCAATGGACATGAGTTTGAGTAAACTCTGGGAGTTGGTGATGGACAGGGAGGCGTGGCATGCTACAGTCCACAAGGTCGCAAAGAGTTAGACACGACTTAGTGACTGAAGTGAACTGAACCACACAAGATACAAAAGAAATAACTATAATCTATGGCTTGAAAATGCTTCCAACTTACTTGGAGAGAACAAGATATACACATTCATAAGAAGCTTGTCAGTGTAAGAATTCAACACACACAGGATCCATAGCAGGCTTCACAGACAGAATGCCACACTGCCACATAAGGGGTATGAGTAAGTACTATAATCACTTTGGGAATGGATAGATCAAGAAGGCCTGGAAGACCACGTCAAAACCACTTAGACAATGCTCAACTGGAGCTCTGTCTTGAAGCGTGGACAGGGTGTACACATCAGTTAAGGCACTTGATCAGGGAAGAAACACAAGCAAGTGAGGGCGGTGGGAACCTGTGTATGGCTGAAGGGAGAAGAGCGGTGACAGACCGTGAGACACCTGCACAGAATGGGCAGGCACTGTTCCCCACGTTGAAGACAAAGAAATGAAGCTTAAGGGACCTCACTGGTGGTCCAATGGCTACACATCTGCACTCCCAATGCAGGAGGGCCTGGGTTCAATCCCTGGTCGGGGAATGGGATCCCACATGCCGCAGCTAAGCCCAAGCTCTGCAACTACTGAGCCTACGTACTCTAGAGCCCATGTACCGCAACAGTGACCCAGCGCAGCCAGAACAAAAACTTCTTTTAAAAAAGAGAAGAGAAATGTACCTTAGAGGGGAATTCCCTGGTGGTCCAGTGGTTAGGACTCTGAGCTTTCACTGCCAGGGCCCAAGTTCAATCCCTGGTCAGGGAACTAAGGTCCTGTAAGCCACTGTGGCACCTGCAGCCAGCAACGACCACAAAAATACACCCAAAAAAACTTTGCCCAAGATTTAAAAGCTAGTAACTATCAGGCTGTAACTGAACTCCAGACCTGCCTGGCCCTGAAGTTAGCATAATTTCCATTATACTACAATACTAGACTACTGCCTCACTGAAAGTCCATAGCATGGGTACTTAAGAACTTAAAATATGAAAATGTTAGATAGTTATAGCATATGGAGCATGAGAAGTAGAGGACTAAGAAACAAGAAATCAAATTACAAAGCACTTGGGAAGCTGTAATAATATTCCAAATCACAGCATCAAGAACTACAATGTAATATTTCCAGTACCAGTGAATCAATAAACACATCAAAAGTCTCCCTGGAAGAATGAGAGAAAGCAGACAGCATACCTGACAAGCCAACTCCAAAAGCCAGAAATGAGCAGAATTTATTCACACTCATCAAAAGCAGTTGTTTCCATCAATAAGACAACTTTTTGCACTATAACAATCTACAATTACAACACGGTGTGGACTTATACAGACGTCCCAGGCAAGCCTCACTCCCCCGGGCCGACCTGCACCCCACTTGCCAGCAGCCACAAGGTCACTCAGTGAGCTGACATTCACTCTGGACCTGCCAGATGACATGCGTACTCGGCTGACTCCAAGAGGGCACAGTCATGGCCCTTGAAGAGGTCATTGCCTCGAAGGACAAAAAGCAAGAGATACAGATTATGGCGGCACGGAAAGACAGCCCTAAACCAGAGGCTTGAGAGTGCTGCGGTGGATCCAGCTGGGCGTTTCAGGACAGGACCTGCCCCGCACACCCAGCGGATGGGTAGCCGCTCCCCAGGCCCGGCCTCCACGCCTGGGCCCACACAGACGCCCCTCACCCAAAGCAACGGAGCCTCCAGCCTCCCCGCCTCCTGCCTCAGCTCCTCGCATTTCTGTAGTGGCTGCACCCTCCCAGGGCTGACGACTTCCCTCCTTCCAGCTTTCTGCTCTCTATGGCAGCACATTTTCCTGACTCTCAGTCCCTCACCAGGCCATCCTGGTGGCCATCCTTCCCACCACAGCTGCCCATCCCTCCAGCTCTTCTGTTCAAGGGCACTGCCTCAACCTCGTTAATCAGGTAAACTTCTCAATGTCGCTCCCCTTTGAGTCTGGATGAAATTCCACGTGGGTGTTAATAGCGTGGCACCACCCGCCACTGTCTCTCTCTGTAGTAGTTGCCTGGTAATCCCAAACCCTGGGTGAATCGAAGCTCTGAACCAGCTGCCTCCTCAGCCCTTCGGGCTGACCGTGTGGAAGAGAACATACACATATCCAACCAGTCTGGTCTTAAATTGATCCCATCTCAAAATTCAGAAAGGCCCTGACCACCAGCAGCACTCCCGCTCACATTCTCTGGGAAGCCTGTTCGCCTTTCTCCCTGCAAGCAGCCATCTGCCCTACCCGACCCTGCAGGTCTCTCCCGACAGCCTCACCTCCTGCTCCATTGGTAACGCAGGCAGGACCAGACAACTGAGATCTTCACCAGCCAATCAGGACAGTCACCAGCAGCTCCGCTGATAAAGGAACAAAACTCTTGCTTTGCCCTCTGGACCTTTTCAGTTGCCTGCTCTCCAGCACCTGCAAGCTCCCCTCCACCGGCTCCCTCCCGGCAGCCGAGGCTCTCTCTAAATCATCCATCTTTATTTAACAGGCCATCGTGAGCTCACAGGCCTTCCATCAGTGACACCAGGAAGAGTGAAGCCCCTTTAACCAGATGTCTATGCCAGCGAGCTGCACGGAGGCACTTCCTGTCCCCCCTCTTGGCCCTCTCCTCCGGTTTCCCCTTGTCAGGATCACCAGTGACTGCCCTGCTGGCAGATCCCAGTAATACTTTCCTCAACTTCACTAACTCCACCTCTCAGAGGCATCCCAAAGCTGACCACTCCTTCCTTCTGAAAAATTTCCCATTTCCATGAAAACAAATGAGTGTTGCCTGGCTGTGACTTCTCTGGCTGAACACCTACTCAAGTTTCTGTAATCATCTCTGTCCCTCTCCCAGAGCTCTCTGAGCAGCTCAGTCCAAAGCCTCTCCCCTTCTCACTTGGCTCACCCCAAAATAACGTGCATCCATTTCCATAAAACCTTTTAAAGCCTACAGAACTGATGACTCCCAAGTTTGAACGCCCGGATCACCAGGCACAGCACCGGCCTCTTTTCGGGTCCAAACTCTCTACCAGTTCAGAGCCTTACCTCTCTATGTGGCTGCGGCCTGCGGGGTGGGGTCTTTACTCGTAGCATGCCAGCTCTCAGCTGCAGCACTGGAGCTCCTGGCTGCGGCATGTGGGACCTTTCTCCCCGGAACAGGGGTCGACCCTGGTATCCCTGCGCTGGGAAACATGGCCCACCAGGGAAGTTCCAGGCCCTTCACCCTCGCCGTTCCACCCGCCTGAAACGCAGTCCTGATGCCTACACTGCCGTCAGCTCAGCTGCAACGTCACCTCCTCAGCAAGCCCTTTAAGACCACCCTAGGGGGTCCCTGACCACTACACCATGTCCTCTTCCTTCAAAGCACTCACAACAAGCTGCAGTTTATCACATGCCTATTTACCTATTTGCTGGCTGATTTTCCCACAGGACTGTCAAGCCTTATAAATGAGGATATTGTTTATTTGTTAACCTAATGCCTACAACTATGCCTGGTACAAACACAGCACTCAAGAAATAGTTGTTGAATGAATGAAGTCTGCTTGAGTTGACAATCAAAAGAAAATACTCACTGGCAGCCATTAACTGAATTCAGTTTCTTCTTGGGGAGTGGGAGGTGGGGAGCTTGGGAGAATGCAAAACATTTCAGATAAAAGGAATGTGTAAATATACATGGACAAAGCTGCGCACACATTCAAATGACAAGACTGTGGCCTATTCAAAGGAAAAGAAGCAATTTGCAAAGGCCAAAGCACTGGTTCCCAACCTGTAAACACTACTGACCCCACCTCTGAGGTGAGAGGTGGAGTGATTAAAATGCTGTCTGAGATTTTAATTTAGTGCAGACAGAAACCACGACTTACCCACAACCTAAGTATTCCTAGCCATATATTCAAATTTATGTACATGAAGTTATGAATCTTTAAATGCAAAGATAACATAAAAGTATTTCTAAATTCTTACTTTGAGCCTGATAATTTTTCTCAACTAACAGATAGCAGGAATCCCACTTCCACAGAGCCCCGGTAATGCCAGACACTGAAAAGAGTTCTTATCCTCAGAAAGTCTGGCGCTGAGCGGACGAGGCCCGGCAGTCAACTGGCACCAAAGGCCCACAGCGCGGTGGCCTCCAGGGAGCTCTGCACATGCCATTCTTGGAAATGCAGGCTCAGGAGACACTGGATGGGCACACATTTATTGGAAAGATCACTAAAATCGGGAATAACTCAAGTTATTACAAGAATACTCTGTGAGAGGGAAAAAGAAAAATCTTGTTGAACTCCCTCTCTCTCTCTCACTCACCCGAGTGAACAATAATTAACTACAGTGAAGTCATGACAGAAAAAAACTCTAATATATGATGTAAATGCCCAAAAGTGAATAAAAGGATGAAGTTCATGGTATTAAAAGGGAAGGTCATATGAACAGAAATAAATCATTAATGTTGGCTAATTTCTGGTACTAAGATCATAGATTTTTCTTTGTACTTTTCTGTATTTTCTGAATTTTTTCTATGAGGAATGTAGAAAATATATGCTACTTTTATAATTACAAAGAGAGAAGTACTATTCAAAAATGAGACATTACCATTTGATACTGAAGGAAAATCTCCGTTTCAGGATTACTGTGTCTGACTCTTCGTGACCCTATGGACTGGAGCCCGCCAGGCTCCTCCGTCTACGGGATCTTCCAGGCAACGATACTGGAGTGGGTTGTCATTTCCTTCTCCAGTTCAGTATTACAGAATATAATATATAACTGTCAATGAAGTGTAAAACAAGAAGTCTTAAAATCCCAAGAAGATGGAACTGGTGGATTAGTTACTTCCACAAATTATGTGGTTAAAAACTACATAGTGGAAGAGACAAAGAGTATAGAAATTAAAAAAAAAAAGCAGCTCCACGTTACCATATGTGCTGTGCTTAGTCGCTTAGCTGTGCCCAGCGCTTTGCGACCCCACGGACTGCAGCCCACCAGGCTCCTGCGACATGGGGAGTCTCCAGGCAAGAGTACTGGAGTGGGCTGCCACGCCCTCCTCATGTTACTGTATATGTGCTGTTAAAAAATACAGGAAAATAAACACTCTACAAGAATGATTACTACCTGCCTTCACTAGTATTTTAAGGAGGTAATTTTTTACAAATTTTTCAGATAGTTTAAATGTTTTTTTCTGTGAACTATAGAAGGAGCACATAGTTTTACTTTTTGTTTCCCCTCTGGTTGATAACGAGAAGAATGACTTCTATTCTACCCCTCAACACTTCCTCAAAGGTGAAACAAGATGGACATACACTGAGAATTGCTGAAGCTTGTTGACAGGTTCACGAGAATATGGTACATCATTCTCTCGAGAATATGGTACACCATTCTCTCCACTTTTGAACATGTTTAAAAGTATCTGAAATTTTTAAAAATCCAAAATAATTTCTTCAAAAGAACTGTAAAGCTGAAGTCCATGTGGGAAAAAAATACCTGCATAAAAGTAATAATTAAACAAGCATAGGATATGAAACCGCATTTTTCACATATATATGTAATTATACACGCAGCTTACGCAGCGCACAGCATGACATTTATATAGACGTAGCATGATACAGCCCACATGTGAGACAATCACGGGAAGAGAGTGCGTGAAGAGCGACGCGCAACCTCGGAGTAACGGATTTCTGTGAGCTTATCTCCCACTTTTCAGAAACTTCCTCGACTTTTCATATTTTCTATAAAGAAACAGACAAACATTTTAAGAGTGTTAAACAGAAAAGCAGTTATTTTATAACTTCCACCTTATTCATTCAACAACTATGAGACCGAGAGTAATTAATTGATGAGAAAGATACCTCCCCCACTGACTGCTGACTTCTCCCACAAGACAGATGTCAACCACAGCATACAAACCGTTAGACTATAGAGACAGTTTCCCTGGGTAGGAGAGAACAGTAATACAGATTACAGATTCCCAAGGAAGGGTCTCACCTGAAAACAAGAGACCTCAGCAGAGAACCGCTTGTTAGAGACAAGACAAGCCTTATTACAGTGATAAATACACTGGCTCCTCCAGAAAGAGGGAATTTGTATTTCCACTCAGTCAAGAAGCACTTACTTTTTCTTTTTGTCCACAACATGTCTAAGATCCCAGGTTCCTGACCATGGATCAAACCTGCGCCCCATGCATTAGAAGCACATAGTCTTAACCACTGGACCACCAAGGAAGTTCCACAACATTCACTTCTATTGTATTTTTCAAAGAACTTCTCATAGTTTCATAGTAATGACCAGCTTCATTTCCCGTTTGTTTACTATACTAATGAAAACCAGATCACTAAACCTGAATGACTCCTTACAATGACTTTGAGTAAAAATGACTCCTTTACATGATTTTTGAACTATAAATCATGAATCATTAAATTCTTCCCTTTAAAGTGTATGTAATTCAGCTGTTGTAAATAAATTCACAAAGTTGTGCAACCATCACCATTACTTAATCCGAGAACACTATCACTGCAAAATAAAACATCTATCATCCTTTAGCAGTCATCCTCCAACCTGCTCTCCCAAATCCATGAAAACAGAAAATCCACTTTCTGATCGAATGGATCTGCCTACTCTGGACACTTCATATAAATGGAGTCATAAAATATGTGTCTTCCATGTCTGACTTCTTTCACTTAGCATAGTATCTTGAAGGTTTATCCATCTCATTGCATGTATCAGTATTTCATTCCCTTTTGTGGCTGAATAATATTCAATCGAATAGCTGTACCAGAATTTGCTCATATAGTTATCTGCCGACATTAGGACTGCGTCTATTTTTTGGCTATTTGCGAATCATGGTATGAACACTCCTGAACGAGAATTATGAGGACAACTTTTCAATTTTGATATACAAATAGCAGCGTTAACTAGGCTACAGGATACGATAAGCACATTTAGAGTTCTGAGGAACTGCCAAACTGTCTTCCAAAGTGGCTACATCATTTTACACTGCCAGAGAAGTATATGAGGGTTCCAATTTCTCCACGTTTTCAGTAACACTTCTTGTCCATCTTTTTTATCAAAGCCACCCTAGAGGGTATGAAGTGGTAGCTCACTGTGGGTTGGATGGGCATTTCCCTAAAAACAAAGAATCTGGGGCTTCTTTCAACGGTTTGCTGGACATTTCAGCATCTTCTTTGGAGAAATGTCTAATCAAATTCTGCTTGTTTAATTGGGTTGTCTTTATTCTTGACTGTAAAATTTTTTATATACTAAGGATAAAAGTTTATCAGATAGATGATTCCCGATTATTTTCTCTCATTCTATGGGGTGTGCTTTCACGTTCTTGATGGTATCATTTGAAGCAAAGTTCTAAATTTCTGTAAAGTCCATCTCACCTATTTTTTTCTTCTTTTGTTGTTTGTGCTTTAGATGTCACACCTAAGAAATCATCACCTACTCTACTACAATAAAAAGAAAAAAACAGAATCTACTGTGTAATCTAAGATCATGAAGACTTGTATCTACTCTTTCTTCTAGGAATTTTAGTTTCAAGTGTTACATTCTGATCTTTGATTGAGTTCATTTATACATACATGAGTGGACAAATGGTCCAAATTCATTCTTCTGCATGTGGGTATCAACTTGTCCCAGCACCATTTGCTGAAAAAACTATTCTTTATTGAATTGTCTTTGCACTCTTGTAGAAAATTAATTGACTATAAATATTAAGTATTTATTTCTGGACTTACATTCTATTCCACTGATCTGTATGTTGACCCTACCCTTTATTTCAGCAGAAGACTGGTTTGCTTACTATAGCTTTGTAGTAGGCTCCAACTTTGTTCTTCCTTTTCAAAATTGTTTTGACTATTCAGGGTCCCTTGTATTACCATATCAATAGGAAGATGAGCTTGCCAACTTCTCCAAATAGGCAGCTGGGATTTTAATAGGGAGTGGGTCAAATCAATTTGGGGAATGGTGTCATATTAGGTCATTTGATCCATAAATATAGGATGTCTTTCCATTTATTTAGATCTTTAATTTCTTTCAATGTTGTGTCTCTTTCAGAATATATGTTTTATACTTTTTTGTTAAGTTTATTCTTTTTCATTCTTTTTGATGGTTTTGTGAATTGAACTGTCTTCTTAGATTGATTTTTGCATTATTCACTGAAAGTGTATAGAAATACAACTGATTTTTATATACTGATTTTGTACCCTACAACCTAACTGAATTTATTAGTTTCAATTGCCTTATAGTGGATTCCTCACAAGATCATGTAATCTGTAAACGTATTTTTTTACTTCTTTTCCAACCTGGATGCCTTTTATTTCCTTGTCTAACTGCCCCAGTTAGAAGCTTCCGTACAACGTTGAATAGATATGGCATAAAATGACATCCTTTTCTTGTTCCTGATCTTGGAAAAAATTTAATTTTTATTACAAAGTATGGCATCTACTGAGGGTTTTCATGGGTATTCATCAGCAGCTTTTATCACAACAAGAAGCTCCCTTCTATTTCTAGTTTGCTAAGTGTTTTTATCGAGTAAAGGGATAAGATTCTGTCAAATGCTTTTCCTGTACCTATTGTGATGATGTTCAAAATCCTCCAAGCTAGGCTTCAACAGTATGTTCCTGGAGAACTTCCAGATGCACAAGCTGGATTCAGAAAAGGCAGAGGAAACAGAGAGCAAACTGTCAACATCCCCTGGATCACAGAAAAAGCAAGGAAATTCCAGAAAAACATCTACTTCTGCCTCATTGACTACATGAAAGCCTTTGACTGTGTCGGTCACGACAAACTATGGAAAACTCTTAAAAGAGATGGGAATACCAGACCCCCTTACCTGCCTCCTGAGAAACCTGTATGCAGGTCAAGAAGCAACAGTTAGAATCAGACATGCAACAACGGACTGGTTCAAAATTGGGAAATGAGTACATCAAGGCTGTATATTGTCACCTCTTGATGAAAGTGAAAGAGGAGAGTGAAAAAGCTGGCTTAAAATTCAACATTCAAAAAAGTTAGATCATGGGATCTGGTTCCATCACTTCATGGCAAATAGATGGGGAAACAATGGAAACAGCGACAGACTTTTATTTTCTTGGGCTTCAAAATCACTGTGGACAATGACTGCAGCCATGAAATTAAGACACTTGCCCCTTGGGAAAAAAGCTATGACAAAACTAGACAGTGTATTAAAAAGCAGAGACGTCACTTTGCTGACAAAGGTACATACCGTCAAAGCTATGGTTTTTCTAGTAGTCATATACAGATATGAGAGTTGGACCAGCATCAAAGAATTGATGCTTCGGAACTCTGGTGCTGGAAAAGACTCTTGAGAGTCCCTTGGACAGAAAGGAGAATAAACCAGTCCATTCTAAAGGAAATCAACCCTGAATATTCATTGGAAAGACTGATACTGAAACTGAAGCTCCAATACTTTGGTCACCTGATGTGAAGACCTGACTCATTGGAAAAGACCCTGATGCTGGGAAAGACTGAAGGCATCAATTGAAGACTGATGGCATCACCAACTCAATGGACATGAGTTTGGGCAAACTCTGAGAGACGGTGAAGGACGGGTAATCCTGGTGTGCTGCAGTCCATTGGGTTGCAAGGAGTCCGACATAACTTAGCGACTGAGCAACAACTGTGATGATGATGTGATTTCTGTCCTTTACTATTATGGTTACATTGATTTCCATATGGTAAACCAACCCTGCATTCCTGGGATAAATTCTAGTTGGCCATATAGTGTATAATCCTTCTGATATGATGCTGGATTCAGTTTGCCTGAATTTTGTTGAGAATTTTTTTTCCTTTTCATCTATAGTCATAAAGATACTGGTCTATAATTTTCTTTTCCCATCATGTCTTTGTATAATCTTGTTAACAAAGTAATAATATCCTCAAAAGATAAACTAGAGACATTCTATTTACTTCTTTATTTTGAAAGAGTTTGCGGAGAATTTGCATTTGGTAGATTTAACAGAATCACCAAATATAAAGTCATCTGAGCTGGAGCTCTTTGTGAGATGTTTCCTGATTTTTAACTAAATATCTTTACTGCTATTGGACTATTCAGATTTTTTTTTGAGTCAATACCCAGGAATGCACACATTCTGTGCTGTCTAACCTGCTGGCGCCTCACTGTTCTAGTGCTCTCTCACATTCCTTTTTATTTCCGTAAGGTTGGTGGTGATGTCCTCTCTTTCATTCCTGATTCTATTAATTTGAATCTTGTCTTTGTTTCTCTTGGCCAGACTAGCTCAAGGTTTCTCAATTTTGCAGATCTCTTCAATTCTTGGTCTGTTGATTTTTGCTTTTTTCTCCATTTCACTTATTTCTAATTTATTATTCATTTTTTCTTCCTCTGCTTGCTTTTAGTTTGTTCTCTTACTAGTTTCTTAAGATGGAAGTTCAGATTACTGATTGAAGATACTTCTTCTTTGTTTAATATAGCTGCTTATAGCTATAAATTTCCCTCTAAGCACTGCTTTCACTGCATCCCCAAAGTTGTGGTATGCTGCTTAATTTTGTGCACGGAGCATAGTCAGTACTAAATCAACATTCATCCTTGAACAGTGAATTACTGCAGGGCTTTTTTTAACTGTGGTAAACCACACACAAAATTTACCATTTTAGTTACTTTCAAGTGTATAGTGCAGCAGCAGTGCATTGACATTATTGAGCAGCCAGTACTACCATTTTACCTTGTACTTTTGTTCTCAGTCATTTCAGACTATTTCCTAATCTTCCTTCTGATTTCCTCTTTTATCCACTGGTGATTGAGGAATGTGCTGTTTAATTTCCACATATTTGTGAATTTCCCCATTTCCCTCTGTTAGTGATACCTATTTTCATTCCATTGTAGCTCAGAGAACATACTTTAAATGACATCCATCCTTTTAAAGGTACTGAATCTTGTTTCATGGCACAACATAGCATCTATTCGGGAGAAGGCTTCACATGCACTTGAGAACAGTGTGCACTCACTTTTGTTTAACGAGGTGGTCTATAGATGTCTGTCCCTTAATGATTCAAAACAGTTCACCTGCAACTAGATCACCTTTAAAACAACAGTTGCCAGTTGTCTAAATCATAAACTTTTTGGGGAATCTCCTGGCGGCGGGCGCTTAGCCCTTGCACTCCCACCCTGTGGCCTGGGTTCAGTCGCTGGTTGGGGAGCTAAGATGCTGCATGCTGCATGCCGCAGCCAAAAAATAGATGAAATGAATCTTAAATGTTCATATAATCCCCCGTTTTTATACTGACTGCTTATTCCATACATATATTTGTGCATATGTATATATATATATATGGACTTCCCTAGTGGCTCAGAGGGTAAAGCGTCTGCTTACAGTACAGGAGACCTGGGTTCGATCCCTGGGTTGGGAAGATCCCCTGGAGAAGGGAATGGCGACCCACTCCAGTACTCTTGCTTGGAAATCCCATGGACGGAGGAGCCTGGTGGGCTACAGTCCAGAGTCGAAAAGAGTCGGACACGACTGAGCGATTTCACTTCACTTCATATATATACAGATGAGGTCTTCTCTTTAAAAACAGAAATCTCAGTTTTAAGCACCATATTAACAGTTGGTTTCTAAGAGTGAAACCTACCGAAAAGGTTAGCAGAAAAGAGCATATATACTCACACAAGAGATTTCCTAACAGGTTCTGAAACACTAAATCCCCAGGCTTAGGTGAAGAAGAGGAGAGCAGAGCATCTGACACGTCATTTGATAGCATGACAGCTGACATGGCCATCCCAAATTTCCCAAGGGGGCTGGGTTACACCCACAAGAGAAAAAGAAAACCCGATTAAGTACTGGTTATTCTATGTAAAGACAGAAGGTGTAAGAGGGCTTGAGGTATAAAAAGCATGGGGAGTTTTTTTCTGCTAATGAATAAAGAAGTCAAGCTACAGAGAAATAACACAGCAATAGTTTAACATTTGGGTTTCATTTCAGCAATTCAAAATAAGCACAGGTACTTCACATTTGAAATAGCACTTTCCAATCCAGTAAGTGATTATACAAATGCTACCTTCTTTATTCCCCTACAAAACTTGTTTAAGACTGTTACTGTCACGCCTACTTACAGATTCAGAAGCAAGGAAACTTCCCGGGTCACACAGTATGAAACAGAATCAATATTTGAACCTGAGCTTTTAACTCCAAATCCAGGGCTATTTCCACCAGGTCACAGCTACTGCTTTCTCATCAAGAATACACACAACTCTCTATGTACTTTAGACCTGTGTACACATAACTTGGGCTTCCCAGGTGGCTTAGTGGATAAAGAATCCACCTACAATTCAGGAGATGCAGGTTCGACCCCTGGGTCAGGAAGACCCCCTGGAGGAGGCAGAGCAATCTAGTCCACTGTTCTTGCCTGGAGAATTCCATGAGACAGAGGAGACTGGCGGGCTACAGTCCATGGGGACGCTAGAGTTAGACACAAGTGAAGTGACTGAACACGCACGCACACATAACTTAGGAAAAAGACCTACAGAGGAAGCATAAGACACCACACTTAATGATCCCAAAGAGCGAGCAGAATAGCCTGAACAGAGAGCAGCGACTCATCCTGGCACAACGACACCTACTAAGCAGGGGTTCCCGAAACAAACAGCAAAGAGCAGGAGCCACGCGCACCCCCAGAAATTACCTATTCACCAGCGAGCCTTCGCTCGGAGAGCTCAGGGCTTCCCAGCGGGGCCTGCGGCAAGCTAAAGGTGTGGTCAGGGTGGGAAAGAAAAAGGGTGACTGGTGACCACCGAGGGAAACTAGCTGAAGGGTGAACAGAAACACTGTTCCTATTTTTTGCCACTTCCTGTGACTATACAATTATTCTAAAATGAAAAGAGGAAAGAGTGGAAGAATGCACACAAGGTGGACAGGCTTCGGGTCGCATTTCCTTAAGTTCACCGAGCCCCTGCCACGCCGGCCGATCTGCCGGTGCAGCCGTGGTGAGCTCCAGCCCCACCAGGCAGGGAGAGACACGTGAGCAATCGATGCCCACGCAGTGGGCCGCGGTGCTTCCTGCAGCATCAGCTGTTTCTCTGAGGATTCCTCAGAAGACAAAGAAAAAAGAAAGCCCACAACAGTGAAACAGCGTAAGGGCGCCCCAGGGAAGGCCCTTCCAGGTGCACTGCCGCGAAGACACAGGCTCTACTGCTCTCACTCCCAAATCATCTTCTGTGCTTCTTACTCCTTGCTCCAGAAAGATTCAGACTGAAGACACAGCATCTGATGAGCTGAGAAGACTTACAGTCACAGAGCTCCCAATGATAAGGAATTCTGTGCATGCTGAAGATAAAAAATTGAAATAAGGCTTTACAAATTCACGTAATCACTGAATCTTATTAGGGTTAGCGTCATATCTTTCCAGTGCATGTAAGTAACCGGGCAGAGAAAAATAATCGGCAACATCAGCTAAGCCAAGACAAGGACACTGAAAACACAACCTCACATGTGGCTTCCAACCAACCCACCACTCACCTGGATTTCAAGCATGCAGACTTTACATCTGTACTTTACTGAGCATACACATAACAGGCAGGGAAATTTTGCTGTATTTCTCAGATCAACTATAACAGAACACTGCTATTACTACAATAATATTTTTATATTCACATTTTCTGAATTTAGGGAAAAAATTTCCAAAAGGACAAAAAGAGGTCTGTGCCTTGCCTATGTTACTATGTACTGAACTGTACATACAGATGCTCACTTTTCAAACTGAGCTGTGACTGCCTCAATATTTTTCCAACACACTTATTCCTACTCATCGCCAACATGGTTTTCTTTAAAATACAAAAAAAAACCTAACTCTAGTCCCACACTTAAACAAATCACTTAAGGGCTTCCCTGGTGGTCCAATGGTAAAGAATCTGCCTGACAGTGCAGGAGACATGGGTTCAATCCCTGATCTGGGAAGATCCCACACACCTCGGAACAACTAGGCCTGAGCACAGCCACTGCACCTGTGCTTAGAGCCCAGGAACCGCAACTCCTGAAGTCCACGCAACCTGAGCTGGTGCTCTGCAAAGGAAGCCACCGTGATGAGAAGCCACCGCACCGCCACGAGAGAGCAGCCCTTGCTCTCTGCACCTGGAGAGCAGCCCCATTCTCCATAGCTGCAGGAAGTCCGCACAGCAATGAAGACCCAGCACAGTCCAAAAAAAAAAAAAAAAAAAGTAAATAAGTAATTTTTTAAACATCACTTAAGAATGTAATTTAATATAATCAAATACACATTTTAACACACTGTTGATGAGAATAAAATTCATAACTATCTAGGACAATTTGGAAACATCTATCAATAAGCTTTCAATATACATCTTAAATCAAAAGGTCCAAAGCTAAGAATTCATCTAAAGAAATCATTTGTTAAGTACATTAAAATGTATAAAGCTGTTTACTGCAGCTGTTCGTGAAAAAACCTTTTTGATGAAAATAAATGTTACACAGTAGGAAATTCTAAAAGACATTACAGGACATCTAAACAACAGCATACCATGAAGACACTGAAAACCAAAGTGAAAACACACACTTCTTCGCCTGGAAAAATATTTACAATCAATTCAGTGGGGGGAAAAAAACCAAACTAGAAAACTACACATTTATGATTTTTTTGTTTATTTGTTACATAAAAAGTAGTCACTTACATTCTTGGTGCACATAAAAAGTATGAAAAGAAACACACCAAAGCATTAACACTCTATTTTTGTACAATGAAAATGTACTATTTATGTAATTTTTTAAAATATATGTTAAATCCAGAAATAAACATACACACCTACAGTCAACTGACCTTCGACAAAGGAGGTGGAATACACAATGCAGAAAAGACGGTCTTTTTAGCAAGTGGTTGTTAGGAAAGTTGGACAGCTGCATGCAAATCAATGAAGTTAGAACACATGCTCAGACCATACAAAAAATAAACTCAAAATGGCTTAAAGACCTAAATACAAGACATGACATCATAAAACTTCTAGAAGAGAACATGGCAGAACTCTCTGACCTAAGTCATAGCAAGGTTTCCTTAGGTCAGTCTCCCAAAAAGAAACAAAAAATAAACAAACAGGATCTAATCAAACTTACAAGCCTTTGCATAGCAAAGGAAATCATAAAATGAAAAGACAATGTTCAGAATGAGAGGAAAAATTTGCAAATACTACTACCAAAAAGGGATTAATACTCAAAATATATAAACAGTTCTTAAAACTCAATAACAAAAAACCAAACAACCTAAACAAAAAATAGGCACAAGGCTTAAATAGACATTTCTCCAAAGAAGACATACAAATGGCCAATAAGCACATGAAAAGCTGCTCAAGACTGCGAACTATTAGAAAAATGCTAATCAAAACTACAATGAGCTATCACCTCACACTGGTCAGGATGACCAACAAAGTCTGTAAATAATAAATGCTGGAGAAGGTTTGGAGAAGAGGGAACCCTCCTACACTGCTGGTGGGAATGTAAATTAGTACCGTCACTATGGAGAACAGTATGGAGTTCCCTTAAAAAAACTAAAACTAGAGTTACCATACAATCCAGGAATCCCACTCCTTGTCATACATCTGGAGAAAATTCTAATTTGAAAAGATACGTTCACCCCAATGTTCACAGCAGCGCTATTCACAATAACCAAGGCATAGAAACAAACTCTATGTCCACGGACAGGTGAATGAAGATGTGGTACACGTATGCCATGGAACACTACTCAGTCAGCAAAAGAATCAAATAATGCCATTTGCAGCAACATGACATTTTCATACTAACTGAAGTCTGACAGAGAAAGACAAGTATCAGGACATCACTTGATGTGGAATCTAAAACATGATACAAATGAACTTATTCACAAAACAGAAACAAGCTCACAGACATGGAAAACAAACTTATGTTTACCAAAAGGGAAGGGGGGGGATAAATTAGGAGCTTGGGATTAGCAGATACACTACGATACACAAAACACACGGCCAAGAAGGTCCTTCTATACAGTGTGAGGAACTATAATCCATATGCTGTAATAAATCATAACGAAGAGCATCAGAAGACATGGGTAATGGTACCACTCTGCTGTACACCGGAAACGAATACACTGTAAATCAACACAGATCAATTAAAAAACTTTTAAAGAAAAGAAAATGCTAAAGTTTAACAGTGGTCCTGGGGAATTTCCTGGTGGTCTAACGGTTAAGAATTCCTCTTGCAACGTAGGGGATGCGGGTTCAACCCCTGGTCAGGGAACTAAAAACCCCACGTGCTGCGGAGCAGCTGAGCCTGCACACCACAACTTCTGAGCCCGTGAGCTCTGGAGCCCGGAATCCGCAACAAGAGAAGCTCGCCTGCCGTAAGAAGACAAGAGCCTGCACACCACAGCAAGACCCAGCACAAAAGAATGTTTAACTAAATAAATAAATAACAGTGGTCATAGCAGAACATTGCTGCCAGCCCGCACAAGCATAGGTTATCTGGAAGACCATTTACGAAGCTAGAAACTGCAGCTGCCTCTGGGAATGGGATGCGGAAGAATGATAAAAAGGGTGGAGGAAGGCTTACATTTCACTCTCTATCCCGGTGCATCTTTTAAACTTTTTTTTACCATGTACATATAGTATACAGTCAAAGGAAATACACATTTTAAAACATTAAGAAGTATGCTAATGTTCTTTCCAGTACAAGCATAACTGCCCGATAAATACCAGAAAGCTATTGGTGACGTCATAAGGAACTGGAAACCTGAAACCACAGGCATCATCAGTCACTACAGAGAGCTGAAAACATTTTAAAAGCTAGCCATTCAGCGAGCTGTGCGTGTCCATCTCTGCACTCATCTCTACATGATGGCACTGGTAACACCTATAGGGAAGCAAGGACTTCCCAGGTGGCGCTAGTGGTGAACCTGCCTGCCAGTGCAGGAGACCTGAGACACGGGTTTGATCGCTGGAGGAGGGCACTGCAACCCACTTCAGTATTCCTGCCTGGAGACCCCCATGGACAGAGTCTGGCGGGCACAGTCCATAGGGTCACAAAGAGTGGGAAACGACTGAAGTGACTCAGCGTGCATGCATAGGGAAGCAAGTGTATTTCCTAAGCTCTTTCAGTCTTGGAATGCTTGCAAAATAAAAAACTGGCAACAACCACAAAAAAAAAACTGGCAAAAAAAAAAAAACTCCCACGAGTAATAAGAAAAAAGCGCTCAATTCATTTTTGATCACTGAACGATAGCCATGTTTTAATTCAAAAATAACAAGACAGCATCATACATGTCTACAAAATTACTCTTAGGTCATATGCTTCTATATATTTACAGTTTTAAGTGTATTAACTACAGGATTCTCTTACTGCCATCCAGGTTTTGTTAAAATCTCTAAGATGGATAATTCAGCAATATCTCTCACAATATTAATGATACAATTTTCAACCCAAAATGTCAATTTATAAGAATTTATTCATATACATGCAAAATAATTATAGGATTATTCTTCACAACATAGTTTTATAAATGCAAAAGACTAGAAAAAACTAAACATTCCTTAATAGAGGGCTGAGTAAATTATGGTATGCTATACAACGGCATACTATTCAACCATACTCTTCATTTTCAAAAAAAATAATTTAGAAGCCTTTAATGTACTGACATAGACTAATTTGCAAGATATATTAATGTAAAAAAATAAAAGCAAAATTCAATAGTCAACATCTGTACAAAAAAGGAGAGTGGAGAGAAGGCGTATATATACACTACTTCATACACATAATTAATAACACTGGGGTCTCCAGGGGAGGATGGATGGCAGACAGGAGAAGAGGAAACCTCAATTTTAAATTATGTGTATGTATTAGCTGTTCAAAGAAATAAATATTTTATCATTTTAAAAATTTAATGCATTTAACTGGAAGTTCTCTCTTCTTTCTAGGTAATTTATTATTTTTTTTAATTTTTATTTATTTTTTTTTATTAGTTGGAGGCTAATTACTTTACAATATTGTAGTGGTTTTTGTCATACATTGACATGAATCAGCCATGGATATACATGTATTCCCCCTTTCTAGGTAATTTAAACAAATGAATGGAACTTTCATATACAAGATTTAAACTTGCTCATAAGGCCCACAAGAATACCTCCAAGGTATGCTTTAAAAAAAATTTTACAACCAATAATTCATGTAATAAGCTTACGACTACAGTAAAAATTATGTAATTTTAATAATGCCATAACTATCCAGAAGCCATCTCAATAGCAACCAACTTTTCAAAAGCACAATGTCTAATCCCCACCCCCCCAATATTCCAAAACTGAATAATCAGTTGGTGATTCAAGCAAAGACCTGAAAATAGAAGAGTCTGGATTTTATGAAGACTCAGGGAGGGCTCTCTATCAGGGATTACTCTCGGGCTTCTCTCAGCAAGGCTGCTTCCCTGGCCACTTCACATGAGACCACGGGGTTAGCATGGCCCCCTGTCCATTGTCACAAGCTCGGTCTCGGGCCAATACAGCTCTCTCATAAACGGAAGGCGACAGACAGGCCCCAGAGCGCCCAATCGGGCGCGTGGACCTGTTCAGGGCCTCAGATTCTTCAGATGAAAACAGGAAGGGACACATCCTTCCCCAACTCCCAGACGAGCAGCCCTTCCTTCTTCGGCCCCCCATATGGACTCCACACACCAACAGGGCACTCTAAGCATCTCTTCAGCTGCCTCCCTTCCTTGGAGTGGAGCTCGCTGGGGACAGGGCTGTCCGCCCCACTTTCTGTCCTCAGGACAAACAGTGGAGTTTACTGAGGATTATGATCAGGGTACACAGTCCATTCTCTACTGATTACCCAGCTACACCCTAGAGTAACTCTCTTATTTTAACAGTAGTAGTTCTCATTAAGGGCTCTCTGTGTTTTAGGCCCATTCTCATGAACATCTATGTACACACTTTCTACATCCCCTTGGGTCGCCCATGTCACCCCAAAACAGATCTAGGGAGCAAATGATCGCAAGATGTGTCTCATCTTCCAGGGCTTACTCACTCTTCCACGATTCCACACAATAATCACCATACAATTCAGCTAAATACTGTTAAAACTGTCTAAACAAATGCTTCTTTGGCAATTTCAGAAACTGACTCCAAATTCTGAAATAAATGAGAGGATAAAAAGATTTTCCCATCATGTTCACTTTATAAACGCAGTCACAGGCCACTGGCATTCACCACCAATAGGTGAATTCAATCAGCAACAGGCTAAAATACCGCCCTCGTCAGCCAACATCAACTCCACCGCAAACAGCGGGGCAGGAGTACATTCCTTTTTATAAAGGGCCACCCTTCTCTGAATGGGGTCCCATGTCCGGAGAGGGATCTATTAAATAACAAAAATACTTCATAAATCAGTCTTTTTAGACAACGATTTAAGATTAAGGTGCACACTAGGCCCAAAGTCTCCATAAATAAGGCCAGAGGCAGCAAAGCAAAACAGTCAGCATCTCTCCTTCCTACTCTCCCTGGCATAAGCCATTATTTCTACTAAGGGAGGTCAAGCTCTTGCTGAACCCCTCTGTTGGTTGACAATTAGCTTGAAAGCATCTCAAGTACTGGGTTTGCTCTGGCCTCTCTGATGTTGTTATATCGTTCAGAACTAGAAAATACAAGAATAAAATAATTCCTTTCTTTGTTTTCACTGTTAATAATAAGGACCTGCTAAAATAAGCACTGGATGAATAACCAGAATCTCACGATAAAAGTGTTTCTATAACAAGATGCTAAGAAATACCTACTTACGAGTCAAAACCTACCAGAAAACAGAACACCGAAGGCCAGCCTTTGAAATGAGCTTCCCCATCCTGGGCATCTGGATCACAGACTATAGAATGGACTCCCAAGAGAGGTCTGATCACTTAGGACAAGTGACATTAGATCTTTCAGAACAGCAAAGAGTGTGAGGGAGGGAAATCTGATAATACAGACTCAGAGAGAAAGATCAGATACTTTCCCACTAATTAACTTTTGGGATTTCTAGGCAAAAGAAGAATTTTCTAATGATACTTAATTTTCCTGTTAGAAAGTGATATACACTCATTGCACAAATTCAAAATAATTTTTGAAATTAAGAGCATTTGTCAAAAATGAAAAAGCAAGATCTAAATATACAAAAATCACATCTAAAGTGAGTAAAATTCCCAATTTAAAACTCATCATAATCAGAAATAACAAGTTAAAAATGTTTCAATCATCCATGAAATAAACCCCACATTTTGCAGCCTAAGGTTTATCCATGTATCAAATGTTACATACATTTGAAAATTCCTATGGCATTTGAAAGGTATCGATCCCCACATTTGGGAAGATGACTTAAAAGGACCTGAATTTTAAATCTTAAAGAACTTTATAATATACTGATCACTAATCTTTTAAGAATAATTTTCTGGAAATTCCATGGCAGGTCAGTGATTAAGACTTGGCACTTCACTGCCTAGGGCCTGGGTTTAATCCCTGTTCAGGGAACTAAGATCCCTCAGGTACAGCCAGAAAAACAAAACAAAAACAAACAAACAAACAAACTCCAAAGTTGCAAAGTACAGCAAAGAAAAGATTAATTTTCTGCAATTACCTAAATATATTCGCAAAGATCTAAGTTTAGCTTCACAATTCAGCCAATAAAACTTCCCTTACACAGTACTGGATTGGGCATCAGAGTGAATAGGGGAGAAAAGAAGGTTGGAAATTGAAAAACAAAGAAATATACAGTCTACTCTGAAGGTCCTTATACTCTACATAGGAAAACGAGACTAGACAAAATCTAAAGAAAGGGAACCCACATTTACTAAGGATATGTTAGGTGCCAGGCAGCAAAACTATAATATACAACATCCACGAATCCTGTCACAAGGGAAGAAAGCACGGAGGGGCGGGAGGGTGCTGAAATTGAGGTGTGAGGTCAAAGACCCAAAGCTTGACATAAATGCAAGTGATAACAGAGAATGAGTAGTTTTCACTGCGCTGTGCTATCTCCGTTTCAGTCTGACTGTCTTGACTCTTTGCGACCCCATGGGCTGAAGCCCACCAGGCTCCTCTGTCCATGGCATTCTCTAGCCAAGAATACTGGAGTGGGTTGCCACTTTCCCTGCCAGGGAATGTTCCCGACCCCTGGGTCAAACCTGTATCTTTTGTGTCTCCTGCATAAAGCGTCTGCCTCCAATGCGGGAGACCTGGGTTCGATCCCTGGGTCGGGAAGATCCCCTGGAGAAGGAAATGGCAGCCCACTCCAGTATTCTTGCCTGGAGAATCCCATGGACAGAGGAGCCTGGTGGGCTACAATCCACGGGTAGCAAAGAGTCGGACAGGACTGAGCGACTTCACTTCACTCTTTACCACTAGCGCCCCCTGGGAAGACTGGTGCTGGGACAACTGGACAGCCACATAGAAAACAAAGTTAGACCTGAACCTCACACTGTTTACACAAACTAACTCAAAATGGGTCACGAAGATGAATGAAGAGCTGGATCTATAAAACTCTAAGGAGAAGACATAAGAATAAATCTCCATAACCTTAGATTTGGCAATAGATCCTTAGATATGACACGAAAAGCATGAAAAAACTGATTTATTGGATTTCATCAAAATTACTAAGGACATTATCAAGAAAGTGAAAAGACAACCTACAGAATGAGTGGGAGAAAACATCTGCAAATCATGTATCTGTTAAGAGCTTAGCGTTCAGGATATTTCAGACCTCCTGAACCTCTGAGCCAAGCAGACACGCATGTGCTCAGCGGCTGCGGTCAAGTCCGACTCTGCGACCCGAGGGGCTGCAACCCGCCAGGCTCTTCTGTCCAAGGCGTCCCCACCGTCCAGTTTAAAAACGAGCAAAGGCCCGGACCACAACTGTGGGAGCCTGTGAGCCTTAGAGCCCCACGCTCTGCAATGAGGAGCTGCTGCAATGAGAAGCCCGCACACCACAACGAGAGAGGACCCCCCACCACAGCTGAGAAAGCCCGCGTGCAGCCATGAAGAGCCAGCACAGCCAACGATAAATAAGTCAGTAAATAAAAATGGACAGAGAAGAGCGAGGTCTTACTGTATAGCACAGGGAACTATATTCAACATCTTGTAGTAAGCTATAATGGACAAAATATGAAAATATATACACACATGTATAACTGAAACACTGTTGTATACCAGACACACATTATAAATTAACTATGCTTCAATTTTTTTTAATGGGCAAAGGATTTACATGCATATCTCTCCAAAGAAGATATGCAAACCGTCAACAAGAGCAAGAAAAGATGCTCAGCACCTCAGTCAGTAGGGCAATAAAAATCAAAACCACAATGAGTACCACTTCACACCTACTAAGATGCCTACAATTTTTAAAAAACAAACGGAGATAACAAGTGCTGACAAGGACAAGGAGAAACTGAAACCCTCGCACAGAACTGCTGGAATGTGAAAAGGTGCAGCCACTGTGGGAAATCAGGCAGTTCCTCAAAAAGCCAAACATAGAATTATCACACGATCCAGTAACTCTAGGTATACACTCAGAAGAATTAGAAGCAGAGATTCAAGCAAATCTGTGAACCAACATACATTACAGCATTAGTCACTATAGTCTGAAAGCGGAAACATCCCAACTTCCAACAGCAGGTGAAGGGATAAATGAACT
Source organism: Hydropotes inermis (assembly GCA_020226075.1). NCBI lineage: Eukaryota > Metazoa > Chordata > Mammalia > Artiodactyla > Cervidae > Hydropotes > Hydropotes inermis. The sequence goes on along the minus strand of CM035281.1, from coordinate 5,471,267 downwards.
GGAGTGTTCATACAACGGAATATTATTTAGCGATTAAGAAGGAATAACATTCCGACACAGGTCACAATATAAATGAACCTTGAAAACATTATGTTCAGTGAAATAAACTAGTCACAAAAGGACATACAGTTATTCCACTTTAATGAAACAGCCAGAATAGGCAAATTCATCGAGACCAGGGCCTGAGGAAGTGGGAAGAGTGAGGATTTACTGCTTACAGAGTTTCTGTCTGGGGCGACGGAAAAGATTTGGAAGCAGACTGTGATGACTGCTGCCCAAAGTGAATGTTATTAATGCCACTCATCTGTATACTTTAAAACAGTTATAATAGCATATTTTACCAAAGTAAAAAGAAAAAAAAGAGTTTAAGTCTTAAGGAGTCTGGCTTGTCCAAGGGTGGATCTCAAATCAAGAACTCACGTCCAAAAGGGACTGTAGGCTCCCAGATCCAACCAACCCTCATGGAAACCCTCATGAGAAGACAGCATCCCTACATCCTTCCTGACCAGAAAACAGGCCTCTCCAGATGCTGCCAGATGCCAGCAGCAGATTTTCCCCCAAGCATCCCACTGACATTTCCTGCAGGAAGAATAACCTGTGCTGGAAAAGACAGAGGTAAGTGGAAAGGAAACCGAAGAATCCAAGAGCCAAACTGCTACTCTGCAGCTGCATGAGCGTGGACAAATCACTCAAGTGCTCTAACTAAGGCTCCACTTCCTCTCATTATAAAATGAAGATAGCATCTACCTCTAATGCTGCCATTAAGACTTGCCAAAAGAGCACCTATGGCACCCAGCCTAGCGCCTGGCTCATGATGGGTGTTCAGTGCATGATGGCTCTTTCCACTGGGACAAGAGGTCTGTCTGCCACCCCTGAGCCAACCAAAGGCTTGGCAGGACATGGCTTGGGTCTGGAGAATTCTATGATTGTCAGAACTCAAGTAAAACACAGACTTCAGAGAAGGAGCTGTTTCTATGCAGCTCAGCGACTCTTGGAAAGACTGGCTTATTGTTTGCAGAATGAACCCAGCTCCTCTACATTAGGAAGGGAGCTGCTAGACAATTCACTCTCTCTAGACAACAGCCCTCTGTTCACAACGAAGCCCTCGCTCGGCCCACAGGAGAGACGTGCTCTGTGGAGGAACTGAGCAGAAAGCCAGTTAGAAGGTCGTCCTGAGGCAGCTCTCGGCTCTGGTGGCCTCGGCACCACCGGAGGAATCTGTTAAAGACAGAGGTCTCACCCCCACTACCAGACATTCTGGTCACTAAGTATTTCAGGAAAGGCCCTTGAGCACAAGTGTTAAAAGAAACACTTGAAGGGAAGGTACAGAGATGTCCTAAGACTACATTCTGATGTTGACAAACAGACCAGTCTGCCCCACAAAGCAAGAGCTGTGTTTTCCGCCATGCCCATCACAAGACACACTAGCTTTGGCAACATAGGACCTGGGAACCGTGGAAGTGAGAGAGATCACCTGCAGGTAATATCCAATCCAACCTGTGCTATACTTCTCACAGGGAAAAAAAAGTAAACTTTTTGTCAAGCACTCTTAAATTGCTGGGGACATTTTTAACTGATACAAGCTTTTGGTCAGCATTAAGGCAATATGTATCAAAAGTCACACAATATTCTTACTTCTTAGAACTGATCCAAAGGAAACAACACAAAAAAAGCAGGCTACATGGCAAAAACAGCCACTGTTGTAATATACAGTATTATATATCTTGATGTATAATATATAAATATTTATATATTTATAAATATATAAATATATATTTATAAATATATAAATATTTATAATAATATACATATTTTATTTATATATATTTATTATATATATATATACCTATATATCAAGAATCCTGGTTTACCAGGAATTTCCTGGCAGTCCAGTGGTGGGGAGTCCACTCTCACTGGCAAGGGCCCAGGTTCAGCCTCTGGTCAGGGAACTGAGACCCCACAAGTTGCAAGGCACAGTCAAAAAAATAAGGATCCCAGTTTACCAAAATCTACCATTATCAAATCAAATATGGCAAAGCTATTAAAAATCAAAATGATGCACACTATGTCATTACATGGAAACTATTCATAAAACACAGAAGACCTAAAATGACTTAGTAAAAAAACAGGGACACTATGAAAAAACCTGGAGGTGGGGAGGGGGGCAGGGGGACAAATGGGTGAAAGGATCAACAGGTACAAACTTCTAGTTATAAAACAAATGTATGGCATGATGACCATGGTTTAACAACACTGTACTGTACATCTGAAAGTTTCTAACAGATTAAATTTTAAAAGTTTTCATCCAAGGAAAAAAAATTCTGTAAGGTGATGGATCTTGACTTATTGCGATCATTTCACAATACACAAAAATACTGAATCACTGTGCTATACACTTGGAAACCAACATAATGTTGCGTGTCAATTTTACTTCAATACATACAATAAACGTGTTTGGATTACAAAAAAAAAGGGGGGAAGAAAAAGTCCTGTGTTTCGATGACTTGAAATAGGTTTTCTCGTCTGGTCTCTCAACTTTCTGTATTATTGCTATATTGTAACAGGATTACAAGTAAGTTTAACTCATGCTGCTTGGAAAGTTAACTGGACAGCCATTCTAGAGGCAGAAGGCAGATTCACTGGCCTCAGCCATGCTGAATGAAGACAGAGGCACCCAAGCACACCATGGTAGGAAGATGAGCACAGGCCAGCTCTAAAGTTTCCTTCACGAAAAGATAAACCTTAACATATTCATTAACTACTAAACCTTAAATTTACATTTTTTAAAAAGCCAGTATAAACACGCTGAAGGAGAGAGGAAGCCTGCTCTGGCGGACTTCACGTAGCAAGAACGACCAGGCCACTTCAGAGCCACAACTTCAATATGAGGCGCACGGCGGTCATGTCGCTAAGAGACAACTCACACAGAACACCGGGCTGAGAAGCAGAGGGCCCAGGTCTCACCTGTCCCGCCACGCGCTGGGGTTCAACTCCCAGGCCTTGGGTTCTCATCTGAAAACTGACAGGATAACTGTGGCATTTCCACTGCCTACCTCACAGGATTTTTGAAGGGAACAAAGAAGATTATAAATGTAAAAGTGTTTTGAAAATCCAGGGTTTGTTCCCTCAAATCTGGCTGTTAGTATTAAGATGTTCCTACAAACAAGGGTAACCATCTTTAGGAGACATACTCCAAACTGATAATGAGCCGATGTGTCGCCTCCCACGGGGCTCAGCGGGATCTGGGGCCAGACCTTCCCTTTTATCCCCATGTTCAAATCTTCTAGGAGAGTCTATGACTGTTACCTGGTAATTTTTTTAATTTGTAAAAGCAAATGCAATCACTGACAAAATTAACATAGAACGCAGGACTTTCAAGCTGGATTTTTTGGATTTACCTGAGGATTGTTAAAAAAAACTGCGGCTGTCCAGGCCCGACGAAGACTTAACTGACCAAAATCTCTGAGTGGCTAGCGATAAATAAGACCAGGCCATTTGTATTTTAAGACCCTCTCCAAGTGATTCTGGCAACGTGATTACTGCTTTTTTTTTTTTTTTTTTTGGCCACATCTTGGGGCATGCAGGATGCTACTTCCCTAACCAGGGATCAAACCCATTATCCCCGCACTGGGAGCTCAGAGTCTTAACCACTGGACTCCAGGAAGTCCCAGTCACTGCTATTATTATTACATTAACTCTTACCATGAATACATGACAGAAAGTCCATATACTTACTTAGTATACGCCAGCCACTATGCTTAGCATCTTACATATATTATCTTACTTCATCCTCACACAGCCCTATAAGAAGATGCTGCTATTAACACTGCCTGCCCTTCACCCCCCTTTTGTAGATAAAATTATTAAAACACAAAGAGATGATCTACCTGGCCCATGGCCCAAAGCCATAGGACTAGGAAGGGGCAGAACCAGAAAGCTCACACGTCTGAAAACCCTTGACACAGTTTCCCAGCCTAAGACAGTAACTGTATATTCTGGTCAGGTCATATCAGATTCTGCTTTATTTCATATATTGCATTTAAAGGACCATAACAAACAGGAGTTGTCTAAAGAGAGCACGGTGGTATCTGGTTTAGGCGGTATCAGCTTAAACCAGGCAGGGACAAAGGGCCTAGGGCCGTTTTCATACTTCAGCATCACAGGGAGGAATTTGTAACATTTTATCTGTCTCCTCCATTACACTGAGTGAGCCCTTGAAGTGTGAGACCCATGTATGTCTTTTCAGCTATATCCTTGTGGTTCCTGAAAGTGAAAGTCACTCAGTTGTGTCCAACTCTTTGTGACCCATGGACTATACAGTCCATGGAATTCTCCAGGCCAGAATGCTGGAGTGGGTAGCTGTTCCCTTCTCCTCAGGATCTTCCCAACCCAGGGATCGAACCCAGGTCTCCCACATGGCAGGCGGATTCTTTACCAGCTGAGCCACCATGGAACTAAAGAACGGGTTTAATCAATTAATAATAAATCTTGAAAAGGCCTGATGACTGTCCTGGGAAATGAAAGACTATTTCAAAGAAAAGAAACAGATTTGATTCATGTTGCTTCAGAGAGTACGAAGATCAACAGGCAAAGGGGAGGGGCAGAGTGAAGACAGTCTAGAATATCTTTCCAGCAATCAACACCTGTCCAGAGACAGAAAAGCAGGTTGTGGTTTGAGGCTCAAGACCAGAATACAGCAGACAAAAGGCAGGATGTTGGGACTATGGGGCCTCTAAGAGCTCTTCCAAGGCTCCAATCCTTTTATTCTAAGTTAAGATACACTGGTTTATTCCTTCACACTTTCTACAGAGACTGGTCACACAAGGCCAGTAGTCCGGGCACAAAGGCTACTACAAAGTCTTCTACAAACTCCCAAGACCCTCAAGGACCAAGAGAAGAATAAATCACCAGAGGACTCTTCCCAGGAGGAAGGTAATGGATACAACAGGAATCAACAAGGAGCGAGGAGACTTCCAGGCAAGAAACAGGAGAAAAGTCAACAAAAGTATTACGGAAGAAATGCTGCCATTTGAACACATCTGAGCTACATCTTCAGGGATGCCTGCGAGAAAGTGGACCCCTAAAGATGCTGGTGGGAAGGTGGATTCTGTGGAGGTGCCATAAGAAACTCAGGAGCAGGCGCATTCAGCCTGGCAATACTGGTCTGAGCCCAAGGGAGGTGGAGAAAGCCCTGCAGTGTGAAGACGTAGCTAACACTCAAGAAATTGTGGTGCTAAAAAGAAAAGGCCTTTGGAGGTCAGTTAACCAAACACACACTCTTTATGGATGCTGACCTGGTTGCATTCAGTAAACAAAGGTTAGTTTACTTTCTTAAATTACATTTTACAAACCAAAGACTGAATCATCAGTGATTCTGTTTTCAAATGTTATTTTCTGCTACTGTCTATTCTTTTCACTATGTAACAACCACACCTGCAATCATCAAAGTTGTTATCAAAACTCAGCTCTGAGCTTAATATGTTATCATTCCTTAAATGATTATAAGATTTACCAATAGTACTATAAAATAAAAAGCATTATCCATCAATCTAAAAAGCTACAACTTTATAAGTAGAAGACTGTTAAGAATAAATGGAGTCTGAAAAAACTAATTTATGTCTCAGGTACAAAAAAAACTATCTCACCCAACTTATAAACTGTGAGATTGAGCTATCTAAAAAAAGGGGAGGAGAAAATTAACAAAGGATTAAAGGGAAAAAAATCTAAATCCCAAACCAGTGAACAAAACATAACACATGTGAACAATAAACTTAATGGTCTCCTGGCCATTCATGTCTCAACATCCCTGTCAAGCTATTTTAAGGATCTGAAATCTTGCTCTATAAAAAGCAAGTTCCCATCATCTGAACTACACTTAAGAGATCCTATGGCAGTAGTTACTCAAGCATAAAAAACCAAGCTTCATACTTTTGCTTCCTGTTAGTGCAAAAAAATGTCTACCTCTTTCAGGTAAAGTTGAGCCTGTGGTCAAAATCTTGGCACTCCAGGAGACTGATGTTTTCAGTTCTAACACTAATTTAAAGTGCAAAGGCTTTTTCCCTATTCATTACCACTTAGATTGTAAAATGGAGATAAAATATTTGACAACTCTACCACCAACAGTCTCTTCAAAGGAATTCTGACTTTGGTTAACCTTAGCTGGGAGAATACAAAACTACAGCTGAAAACTCAACAAAAATTAAAACTTTAAAATCCTAAAACGTCCACATGTTAGCTGATAAGCTATGAATTTCAGAAACTGAGTGTTGAGTAACAATTGCTAAAAAAGGTGCAATTACACAATCTTACAAAGATGGATAAGCAAACAGCTCACCAAAATTTAAATCTTTTTTAGCAAATGGAAAAGATAAGTAACTCTGGGACACTGTGATGTTATTTTTCTTATCTGTATGGCCTCTGCATCAATGTTACTACTCTCCACTCCCTTGACAAGCAAAAGGAGCCCACTGTCCAGGATTTCTCTGACCTAGAGGACAGTAAATGTCACAATAACAGTAATAAAAGCAACAATTTCTAAAGCCATCATTTATACCAGATTCTGGCACCGGAACAGGGTGTAAGGCACATGGCAGCAGGAAACTGTTTCTCACTTCTGACTCTTCTGCATCACTGCCTCCCAAAGGACTAGAGAATCTAGAGCTCTGGAAGTCATATCTACAAAGGAAAGTATCATGTTTAAAGAGCTCACAGGTTCGACAAATGGTCAACATTAATGAACAAACCTCACGACACAGAAACTCACCCAGATGCAACAAACATGTTTCAAGGCTCTACCTAATTTTTGTTTTTAATTCTAGGAATAAACACAAGTTGTGGTTGTTGTTGTTTTTAAATCATGTAATAAGTGAGACTCTGGAAAACCCCAGACTCATCCGAGCGGCTTGGAGAAACGAGAAAGCAAAATGTGATGAGTTCCATTGTACCCAACCAGGCAATCGTGCAAGACCACACACTCCTCTCCGTCAGAGCGTCCCTCCCAATACCGAAGAACAACAAAGGCAAGTTAAGGAGGCTGCACAAGGCTTAACTCAGCACTGGTCCGCTTTCCCAGCCTCCGAAGCAGCGAGCCGCGGGCCCGCGGACGTCCGGCACCCTGCGCATCCCGCCCGGCCCGCGCTCGGCTTTGTCTGGCCCGGCTGGACCCCTTCCCTCCCGATCGTCCTCCACACCCGCCGCTCGCCCAGGAGTAGTTGTGGGGGGTTTCTCCCTCTCGCCCCCTCCCCTCGCAAGCCCCGGCTCTTTTCAAACGCGGCTTCTCCTACCAGGCCCGAGACGAGGGTCGGGAAGGGGGCCCGGGGTGGGGTCCGGGAGAGAAGAGCGAGGGGCACACAAAGCCAGGCTGACCCAGAGCCACCGCCAAGCCTCTGCAAGGCAGCGTGGGATCGGCGGTCTGCGGGCGGGATGAGCGGCGCTCGGCCCCCGTCCCCCGCCCAGCTCCCACCCAGGGGCCGCCCCCTCCCCCAAGGAGCAGCGAGAGCGGTGACAGCGCGGGACCCGGCCCGCACCAGCCTCGGCGCCCCCACCGCGAGGGGGCCGGGCGCGGGAGGCCTGGGTCTACACGCCCGCCCCACCGAGCACGCACGGCCGTGTTACCCGCTCCCGTCGCCGCTGCGGGCCGCACGGCCGCCGCCTTCTCCTCCACCCCAATGAGCTGAAGCGCTCGGTGCGGGGATTAAAAAAAAAAACTAGGAGCCCAGGGCGCCTGCGTAATGAGGTCTCCCTGCTTTGCCGCGCCGCCGCGACCCGGCTGCACCATCGAGTGCGCAGCCCGAGGGCAGAGCGGCGCCCGCCCCTCTACGGCAACGCCCGGCGCCGGCGCCGCCCCGCTGCGGCGGGGCTCGGGACCGCCAGTGTCTGCAGCTCTTGCCTCCTTGGAGAACGTCACTTGGCCCTGATGGGGACCCGTAGGGAAAGGGCGGCCAGGCCGGAGCTGGACCCCGGCGAGTGGCGGCAAGACTCAGGCTAGGCAGAGAGGGTGGCGTCTAAGCGGCCGTGCCGTAGGGCACCGGGACGCGGGGAGCGTGAGCTCAGGAGGAACCAGAAAGCCTGGGGACAGGCGTCCGGCCGGAATTTCCTCCGGTGGGGGCGAGGAGGTCTCCTAACCTGACGGAACCGGCCTTGCACTTCTGGGTCACGCGCGTCGGCGCACGCGCTGCGCGTCCAGGGCGAAGGAAGCTGTGCCTGGCGACGCTCCGTACCGAGGCTCCCCCTCCTCTCCGGGTAGGCGCCGGCGCTGGAGCCGGAAGCGCAGCTTTTTAACGGCTCTCTGCCCTCTTTGAAGGCGAGCCAGCCCCGTGGAAGCCTCGGAGGCCCTGGAGACTTTCTTCCTTGAGCGCCTGCTCAAAGCAGGCGCCTTCCATCCCCTCTCTCGCCTTTCTCTTGGAAGAAGGGTGGGAGCGTGTCTCGGAGGTGCACGTCGCAGGGCTCCCCTTTAAGGGTGTCGAAGGGCCCACCGCTTTGCTGCGGCGGGCGCTACCCTCGCTTGTAATTTGACATTGAAAGCTTTCGTGAGATCGCACACTGCTCCGGGGAAGCCACTCAGAGTGCGAGTTGGCTTCCCTCCGTCTCGATCCTCGTCTGCGGAGCTCCCGCTAGTGGGGGTGTGACACCCGTGAGACCCTACCTGTGAAGGGCCAGGACTTAGAGATGTGCTTGGAGAGACTCAGTTAAGAGAAGCCTTGTGTAGACTCCTCTGTGCAGGGCAGGAAAGGGAGCGGACTGTGGGCTGAAGGAGGAGCGAGGGCAAGTAGGAGGTGACTCCTGTTTAGATCGAGAAAGGAGGACATCTTTTGGAGAAAGCACAAGCGACCTTTTGAAAACCGCTGGGTGGTGATAAAAGAGCTTTCCAGAGACGATAGCATGGGGCAAGGACCCAGGAGGCAGTGGACGTTTTACTGAGTGCAGTGAAGAAAGCAGCCTGACTGGGTTGGGAGGAAAAAAACAGACAAGTGGAAAGTAATGTTGGTAACTAGGATGGGGAATGTTCAGTATTTTTAATATTTCTGGCCCCACCACGTGGCCTGTGGGATTTTAGTTCCTTGACCAGGGTAGAACCTGTGCCCCCTGCATTGAAGCTCATACTTTTAACCACTGGACCACCAGGGAGGTCCCAGGAATGTCTGATGTTTTATTTGATAAAATATGACATAAATTTACCGTTCATTTTAAGTGTATAGTTATGTACATTTACACTGCTGTGCTACCATCTTCTGAATTCAACTGTAGGAAGCTAGAATTCTTTACCCTTTAAACAGCCCTGGCCCTACCCTGCCCCAGCCTCTGGCAACCACTCTTTTACTCTCTCTATAAATTTGACTGTTCAGGCTCCTCATGTAATTGGAATCATGTTCCTTTTGTGACTGACTTATTACACTATTTCACTGAGCCTGAACCTGCTTTCATGTTGAAGCAGGTGTCAGAATTTCCGTCTCCCTCCCCCCCCTTTTATGCCACATTATTCATTGTAATAATCTATAAATTCTTTGGGGTTCTTTTTTGACCACACGGCATTCAGGATCTTAACCAACCAGGAATGGCACCTCCTAACAGTGGAAGCACTGAGTCTTAACCACTGGACTGCCAGAGACATCCTAGAATTTCCTTGATTTTTAAAATTAAATACTATTCCATTGTATGTATGAGATATATATATATTCCCAAAATGAACCCTTGGGTTACTTATACCTTTTGGCTACTTTGAATAATGCTGCTGTGAACAAAAGTGTACAAATATCTCTTTGAACTTTGCTTTCCGTAGGATGGGGAATATTTTGAAACCAGGTAGAGAGATGTACATTGTTTTAGGTCCTCAACTAGGGGTAGCAACATTGTGGAAGAACTGTTTTAGAAAGTGACCCTGAGTGTAGCAGCTCAATACAGTCTCCATTTATAGGAAGCATTTCGGAAGCTTTAATATATGCTAGGCAGTGTACTACCGCTTTATGTAAATTATTGATATGTCATTGAACCCACAAAATAAACAGCCAGTTATTAACATCATTTTACAAGTGAGGAAACCAAGGTTCTGGGATACAGATGGGCTGAAGGGGAAGCTCACCAACCATACATACACACAAGTGATCAGAAAACAAACTTCTACAGGAGCTGGGCACCCATGGGCAGTGACTATTCACTTCTTTGGGCAAGAATGCTGAAAAACAATAATTTACATGTGAGAGGGAGGTTCCACAGGAGAAAGAATAGGCTAACAGCAAGAGCTTCCACTCTCAAATTACTGATATGTAAAAGAGCTTAACACAGCAAACCTGCATCGTCCAAGTTTCCTAAAAGAACACTCGAGTTTTAGTCCAGGCCTACACATTGCTCTTAAAAAGTATAAAATGCCAGGTAAGTATATCTTTGTCTATAGTAGAGAAAATAATGAGACACACCATTTCCAACTCAACACTTCATCTTTAACTTTTGCTTCCTCAAAAATCCCGTGAGGTCATTTGAAGCAATGAGCTCCATTTAGCAGATGAGTAAATAGAGGACCAGAAAGAAAAAATGATTTGCCCAGCGCCTAATGGCTGATTGGTACCAAGGCTGCGACTGAAACCTGAAGCTGTAGAATTCCCACTCTGCTCTGGGGGCTCTTACAACAGTCTGAGTGGCCAGTCTGTTCAGTTAGTTTCACCTTCCTCAGGGACACGGCCAAACTCCCAAGGAGCTAGTGTCAGCTAAACAAGGAGTCAGAGAAGGTAAGTGCGTTATAAACAGCATTAACACATCAAAAATACTCTGTGCTGATGGTGTGCCAACCACTGAGCAAAGCAGGAAAAGATCTTTGTTTTTGGGGAAGAGGAGATAGAAAGCAGAGTAGCAATAAATATATACTGAGCCAGGTAGAACAAATATGGAAAAACTGAAGCAGGAAATAAGGGAGTGCTGAGAACAGGGAAAGGAATTTCTGTTTAAATAGCACAAGGGGGAGGGGCACTGGGAAGTACACGGCGAATGTGTGAAGGGGCCGAGAGAGCAAGCGGTGTCCTTTCCCTGGAGAAGGGCGTTCCAGGTAGAGGCCAGTGCCGCAGCCCTTCTGAGACAGACACCTCCTATGTTCTAAGAACTGAAAGGCCAGAGTGGCGGAAGCAGTGTGTGTGAGGGTACTTTCCCTCAGAGGTAAGAGGTAAGAGAATGCCAAATTGTGACATTCAGGGGCTTCAGTCCAAATTGTGGATTTCAAGGGCAATATAAAGATTTTGGCTTTAAGTAAGATGGGGAGCCGCTGGTAGGTTTTAAGCAGAGGAGAAACATGATTTGACTTCTATTTTTTATTCATTTTATTGAAGTACAGTTGATTTACAATTGTGTTCATTTCTGCTGTGTAGCAAAGTAAGTCAATTATACATGTATATACATTCTTTTTCATATTTACCATTATGATTTATCACAGAATATTGAATTAGTTCCCTGTGCTATACAACAGGACCTTGTTTATCGATTTCTGTTTTTATAGACTCACTTTAGCTTCTATTTTGAGAATAGATTGTAGGGGAGCAAGAGGGGGACAACTTAGGAGACTAGTAAAATACTACAAGTGGGAGGCAAGGTGACGTGGGAAAAGTCGAAGTAGTGGAAGGGTGAGGGATCTGTGTGCACTCAGGCACATCGATTTGATGGCTCAGTTCCTGTAGGGAGTGAAAATAAGAGTCCAGTGTGACTCCCAAGATTTTTGGCCTGAGCAGTTTGAAGTTGCCATTTATTGAAATGGGGAAACAGAGGAACTAGTTGGGAATGAGAAGAGACAAGAAATTCAACTTTGGAGATGCATCTCAAATTAACACACACAAATACCAAGAAGAAAGTAGGCATATGAATCCGGAATTCCGGAAAAAAAAAAGGTGCAGGCTGGGCATGTCGTGGGAGATGTCAGCATTTAGAGAACGTTAGAGCCATGAGATCATCTAGATAAGTATAAATTTGAAAAATTTATCTAAGAACTGAACCATGGGGCTCTGTAGCATTTAGGGATCAAGATGGTCATGAAACTAGGAAAGGAAATAGAAAGCAGCAACTGAAATAAGAGAAAGAGCAACCTAGTCAGTTAAGTCACCGTTGGAGAGGGGATTGGTGCCAGGATCCTTCTGGATGCTCAAGTCTCTTGTTTTAGTAACAACATAGTATTTACATATAACCTACCTACATATGCTCCCTTTAAACCATCTCTGGATGACTTATATTACCTAATGCAATGTAAATGCTATGTAAATAGCTGCCAGAACATGGCAAAATCAGGTTTTGGTTTCTGGAACATTCTATATTTTTTTTTTTAATATTTCTGATCCCTGGTTGGTTGAATCTGTAGATGCAAAACTTGAGAATACAAAAGGATATCTGTACTCAGGGGCTGTAATTGACTGTTGGCTACAGCTCCGCGGTGCTGAGGATGAAAGCCTGCTTGGAACTGGTTCAGAAGACAATGGTAGGGATAGAAATGGGGATGGGGGTCAATAGGTAATTTGGAGAAGGAGTTTAAGGTAGGGGGCAGAAAAGCGGGGTGATACTTAAAGTGATAGGTAGGCTCAAAAGAGTTGTTTCTAATTATTTACACCCACAAATATTTTAGTATTGTAAAAAGACAATTTTTTAATAAACGTAACCTCAATGCCATTATCACACTTGAAGAATTAACAGTATGGTACATCCCTCGGTGTCCATGGGAGATTGGTTCCAGAACCCGCAGCAGATAATAAAATCCGTAGATGCGTAAGTCTCACAGTCAGCCTTCCAAATCCAGGGTTCCATATCCTACACTGCTGGTGGGAATGTAAGTTGGTGCACTATGGAAAACAGTATTGAGATCCCTCAAAAAACTTAAAACAATGCTACCACATGATCCAACAATCCCACCCCTGAGAATATACCTGAAGAAAACTAATTCAAAGAGATACATGCACCCCTATGTCTGTAGAAGCGCTGTCCACAGTAGCCAAGACATGGGAACAATTTAAACATCCATAGACAGATAAATAGATAAAGATGTAGTGTGTATATGCATACAATGGAATACTATTCAGCCATAAAACAGAATGAAATTATGCCATTTGTAGCAATGTGGATGCAACTAGAGATTATTATCCTAAGTGAAGTCAGAAAGATAAAGACAAATACCATATGATATCACTTATATGTATAATCTAAAATATGGCATGGGGCATCACTGGTGGCTAGATAATGAAGAATCTGCTTGCTAATGCAGGAGACATCCGTTCCGTCTCTGGTCTGGGGAGATGCTATATGCCTTGGAGCAACTCGACCTGAGCACAACTATTAAGCCTGTGCTCCAGAGCCTGGGAACTGCAGCTGTTGAGCCCACACACTGTCACACTGAAGCTGAGTCTCCCTAGAGCCCATGATCCACAACACACGGAGCCGCCACAGTGAGAAGCCCATGCACCACAACTAGGGAAGAGCCCCCTCTCACCACAACTGCAGAAAGCCCCACGCAGCAACCAAGACTCAGCGTGGCCAAAAAATAGAGGTGGCACAAATGAACTGAAACGGATGCATAGCTGTAGGGAACAGACTGTGGTTGCCAAGGGGCTGGGGGAGAGGGGTGGCCTGGGAGTTTGAGGTTGGTAGATGCAAACTACTACATTTAGAATGGATTAACAGGGTCCTAACGTATAGCACAGGGAACTGTACTCAGTATGCTGTGATAAACCATAATGGAAAAGAATATAAGAAAAGAATGTCTGCATGTGTATAGCTGAGTCGCTGCTGTGTAACAGAGGCTGGCACAGAACTGTAAACCAGCTATACTTCGTAAGTCAATAAATCAATAAAATCATAAATCAATAAAAAGAAACAATTGGCCATAAATATGCAGGTTTACTTCTGAACTGCAAATTCTGCTCCATTGATATGTGTTCTTATGCCAGTACTATACCATTTTGATTACTGCAGGTTTGTATTAAGTTCTTAAAATCAAGCAATGTAAGTCCTTCAACTTTATTTTTCTTTATGGATTGTTTTAGTATTTGGAGTTTCTTGAATTTCCATATAAATTTTGCTATCAGCCTGTCCATTTCTGCAAAAAAGGCAGTTGTAGTTTTGATAATAATTGCTTTGGCTCTGTAGAGCAGTTTGGAGAGTTTTGCAACTTGATATTAAGTCTTCTGATTCATAAATGAGGAACATCTTTCCATTTATCTAAATTATCTTCATTTTAACAATGTGTAGTTTTTATAGTATAACTTCTGCAATTCATTTGCAGAATGTGTATTCCTATGTATTTTCTTTTTTGGTACTACTATGAATGGAATTGTTTTCTTTCTTTTCTTTTTTGTATATAATTTTGTTTTTTATTTATTTGGCTGTTCTGGATCTTCATTGCTTTAGTGGCGGGGGTGGGGGGCAGGCATGGAACTTCTCTCCAGTTGCGGTGCAGGGGCTTCTCACTGTAGTGGCTTCTCTTTCCATGGGGCGCACAGGCTCTAGGGCGCGCGGACTTCAGTGGCCATGGCGCATGGGCTCTGGAGTTGTGGCTTCCCAGGCTCTAGAGCACAGGTCAGGAGTTGTGGTGCATAGGCCTAGTTGCTCCTCGGCATGTGGGATCTTCCCAGCCCAGGAGCTGAACTCATGTCTCCTCTGGGGCTGCTTTCTTGTACATATGGTGGGGCCGTGGGAGTGACTTTCCCCAAATGGGATGTAGACAGCAGAGGTAAGCACTGGTCCACCCCATCAGTAGCCGTGACGTCAGAAGTGGCGGCAACGTCGAGAAGGGAGGCTGAGTCTGGGGTTGTGGCTCGGCTCTGGGCCGCTGCCCATGTAGCTGTTTTCTGAAATTGTTTTCTTAATTCCATCTTCAGAATGTTCATTGTGAGTGAACATAGAAATATAATTAATTTGTGCATATTAATAATGTATCCTGCAAGCTTGCTCAACTCATTTATTAGATTCTAGTGGCATCCTTGGCATTTTCTGTACACAAAGTCATGTCATCTGCAAATTGATTTCTTTTTTTTTTTTTGGCCGTGCTACACAGCATCCAGGATCTCAGTTCCCTGGCCAGGGATTGAACCTGGGCCACAGCAGTGAAAGCCCAGAATTCTAACCACTAGGCCACCAGGGAACTCCTAAGGAAATCGATATTCTTTTTCATTCTTCCTCTCCAATCTGGATCCCTTTTATTTCATTTTCTTGTCTAATTTTCCCAACTAGAACCTCTGGTACAATGTTGAATAGAAATGTTGAGAATGGAATCCTTGTCTTGTTCATGATCTTAGGGAGAGAACATTCAGTCTTTCACTATTATATGACGATAGCTGTGGGTTTTTGATGTATGGCCATTATCAGATTGAGGATGATCTCTTCTTAGTTTGTCTAGAATTTTATTAATTTTGTGTATTACATTGATTTTTAAATGTCAGACCAAGCTTGGATAAATCCCACTTGGTCATGTATATAATCCTTTTAATATGTTGCTTAATTTTTTATCTGCTAGTATGTTGTTGAAGACTTTTGCGTCTATATTCTTAAGACATATTGGTCTCTAATTTTCTCGTGATGCCTTTGCTTTTGGTGTCAGAATAATAATGGCCATACAGAATGAGTTGAGTTGATTTGAAAAATATTCCCTCCTCTCTTTTTGGGGAAGAGTTTTTAAAATATTGCTATTTATTCTTTCTTAAATGTTTCAGTCATGTGCGGTGCTGTGCTTAGTCGCTCAGTCGTGTCCGACTCTTATGACTGCATAGACTGTAGCCCACCAGGCTCCTCTGTCCGTGGGATTCTCCAGGCAAGAATACTGGAGTGGGTTTCCAGTTCCTTCTCCAAATGTTTCAATTATTCAGTCATTCAAAGGAATAAAATAATTCCATCTGCAGCAACATGGACAGACCTAGAGATTATTATGCTACGTGAAGTCAGTCAGGCAGAAAAAGATAAATATCATATGATATCGCTTATATGTGGGATCTAACAAAAGAATGATACAAAAATAAATGAAATCAATTTAAATAACAACAACAACAACAACAACAAAAAGTTTCGGACTTCCCTCATGGTTCAATGGTTAAGAATCAGCCTGTAAATGCAGGGAACACAGGTTCGATCCCTCATCCAGCAAGATTCCACATGACATCTGGCAATAAGCTCATGCACCACAGCTACTGAAGCCCAGGCGTCCTAGAGCCTGTGCTCCGCAACAAGAGAAGCCACTGCAGTGAGAAGCCTCTGCCCTCAGTGAAGAGTGGCCCTGGCTCACCGCGGTCAGAGACAGCTGGCAGGAAGCAAGGAAGATCCAGCACAGCCAAAAATAAAAAAGCTTCATAAAATCCTCTAGTGAAACTGTCTGGACTTTACCTTTTCTGCATTGGCAGGTGGATTCTTTACCACCGAAGCACTCTAGCTTTGCTTTGTGGGTAGTTTTGTTGGTTTATTACTAATTCAATCTCTTGTTATCAGCCTATTCAGATTTTCTATTTCCTCTTAAGTCAGTTTCAATAGTTTGTGCCCTTCTAGGAATGTATCCATTTCATCTAAGTTATAAAATGTGTTGGCATTCAGTTGTTCATAGAGTTCTCTTATGATCTTTTTTATTCTGTAAGGTCGGTATTAATGTACCTGTGTCTCTTTTTTTTAAGCAGTTTGTTCAAATCAGGATCCAAACAATGCCAATACATGTCATTTGACTTACTTGTCTCTTAGATCTTTTTTAATGTGTATATTTCCACCCTCAAATCTCATTTTTCCTTGGTACTTATTTATTGAAGAAGCCAAGTTATTTGTCCTGTAGGTTTCCCACATTCTAGATTTTTCTGATTATATTCCTGGCAGTCTCTAAGGTGTTCTTCTACCTCCTAGACACTTGTTAGTTATGTATGCTTTATTCTGACTCAGATTTGAATTTTCTGGCAGAACTTCTTCACATATCCATCAGCAGTCACATCACCGCCTACAGTCTCTTCATGAAGTTGACAGTCATTGCTGAGCACTGCCTAGATTCTTGATCACAACTGGAACTAGTCCAGTTGAAGGTGACTAAGGAAGGCAAAGCAACTGGGCGACTATTGATCCAGAGTATGTGAAAACTTTTTTGAAGTTCTCTTTTGGTGATCATGACATCCTACATTATTTTTAAAACCTTGGAGTCAGGAGATGATATCTACTCCCAATTCTGCCACAGACTGGCTGAGCATCCTTAGCAAATCATCTTCCCTTTTGGGCCTCAGTTTTCCTATCCACATAATGGGGACATAAGCTATGGAGGACTGCTTTTAGTGAACTTAACTTCTACCAAAAATCATTTGGCTGGGTTAAAAAGGATATACTTACAATATGGTATCCTTCCCCTCACAGGTTCATTTCAAAGACAGAGTTTACTGATCATTAAATCCTGTCCTATATATAATAAAATCAGTTAAAAAAAGCCTTGTGAGAGCAGGGAGATCATGCCAAAAGCCTTGGTTCCTGGATTCTAGTTCTGGTTGTGCTTGCTCTCAGATGGTCATATTCTCTTTCTAGATCCTATGCACAGAATAAAAGATTGATCTCTAATACAAGGTGATCTCTAAAGCCCCACAACAGGAGCTCCCCTGGTGGTTCAGTGGCTAAGACTCCAAGCTCCCAATGCAGTGGGCCCGGATTCAGTGCCTGGCCGGGGAACTAAATCCCACATGCTGCAACTAAAGATCCTGCACTCTGTAACTAAGACCATATGCAGCCAAATAAAAAAAAATTTTAAAGCCCTAAGGAGCTTTATAATTTTAAGTATTTTCTTGAGTTTTTCACAGTTTTAAGGATGACATTTTAATTTACATCTTCAACTCTACCTTTTTTCCCCTCCTTTTTAAAAATTGAGGTATGAGTTGATTTTCAACACCATTTCAGTTTCAGATGTACAGCATAGTGATTCAGGTATATATGTATATGTATATATTGTCAAATTCTTTTCCCTTTTAGGTTATTACAGAATATCGAGTATAGTTCCCTGTGCTATACAGCAGGTCCTTGTTATTTATTTTATGTATGTGTCTCGCTTCACTCATGTCGCTTCACTTGTGTCCTACTCTTTGCAAGCTTATGGACTCTGTGTAGTCCACTAGGGTCCTCTATCCATGGGGTTCTCCAGGCACGAATACTGGAGTGGGTTGCCATTTCCTCCTCCAGGGGATTTCCTCACCCGGGGATTGAACCCCCGTCTCTCATGCCTCCTGCATTGGCAAGCAGGTTCTTTATCACAACTGCCACCTGGGAAGCCCTGTTTTATACTGTGTATGTGTTGATCCCAGCCTCTTAATTTACCCAGCCCCCACTCCCCTTTCCCTTTTGGTAACCCTGAGTTTGTTTTCTGTGCCTCTGAGTCTCTTTCTGTTTTGTATGTTCGTTCATTTGTATCTGTTTTTTAGATTCCACATATAAGCAATGTCATATAGTTTGCCTTTGCCTGGCTTAATTCATTCAGTGTGACAATCTCTCCATCCATTCATGTTGCTGCAAATGGCATTATTGCATTCTTTTTTATCAGCTCTACCTGTTTTTATCTGCTTTCTGTTTATGTTTTACTTAATAACTGGTTGATGGGTGCCTAGGCATCAGCTCACGTAAGCAGTTCAGCTTGGGCCTAGAAAATGTTCTGGAAGCAAACACATCAAAATATCACTAACTGATTATGTCTGGGTGGTAAAATTATTTATCATTTTTTAAAAAACAAATGTTGGTATTCTTCATTTTATTCTATTAACATATATTTTTGTAATTTTTTATGTTATTCCTAAAGGATTTGATAGCATATGTCTGATAGCCTGTGCTAACAAACAGAAATCACTGAACGCCAAGTGGAAAGATTTCTTTCTTTTCCTATGACTCAGTCAGTATCTTCCAGCCTAGGTTAACCTAAATACTTTGGTAATAGGTAGTTACTTCTAATTAGGTAGCTTTTCTTAATCTTCTTCAGTAATCTCAGTGAAAAAGAAAACACTGTGTGCCTTCAGAAATTAAAATTCAGCAAGAACAGCAGCAATATACACTTTGCACGTTGGTGTCATAGCCCCTTGAAGTCTGGATTTGTGTATTGGGGGAACAGTATCTCTTTGCCACAGAAGCGCTGTGTGTTACAGAAATGTGTAGGGAAAGGCGGGGTGTGTCTTTTGTATGTGATGAAAACAGGAGATTGGAAACTAGGTTGCTTAATCACGTTGGTAGCCACTCCCTGGAGAGCAATCACACTTGTTACTTGACTTTCCGGTAAGCATCACCTGCCTAAGGAGACGATACAGGCCTACCTCTCCTGGGTCTCCTCACCTGTCAAGGTGCTCTGCTGCTGGCGTGCCCCTCTTAAAAGCCCACAGTAGCAGTTACTGGAGAACGCGTAGAGTAGGGGGTGCCCTCAGAGCTGTCCACACAGACAAGCCACTCAGTCCCAAGCACCAAGGTCACGTCACTTTTAATGGAGAGGACAGTTCTAGTTTCCAATGTTTTCACAACTAGTGCGATTGATACTACAAAAACCCACTTCTCAGTAACAGAGGCTGTATAGAAGTCAGTGTTCTTACCCTGAGAAGCTTGACAAATCCAGGTGGTTCGATGGGCAACTCTGATACAAAACAGATGCTTAAATAATCCTCTGAAGCTTCCCTATCATCCAGTGTGTCAAAATCTGGACCTGCTCAGGCTTTCTGAAGGTCATTCCTCATATCTTCATAGGGACATATGGCAAATTCCAAAACATAACCAGACATAGAATTTTAGTTTTAGGATTTCTTTTTGGACTTCCATCTGTGGGGTCTCTCGAGCAACATAGGATCGTGACAACTTACAGATGAACTCGTGCCACTGCCTGATCTACCCATCCAAATGCGGAGAGTTGTTTGGAGCACTCACTGTCAAGTGCAGGGGCAATCTGCAGGGGCAATATGCATGTGTGCATCCTCAGTTGCTTCAGTCATATCTGATTCTTGGCCACCCAATGGACTGTAGCCTGCTAGGCTCCTCTGTCCATGGGATTCTTCAGGCAAGAATACTGTGGTGGGTTGTCGTGCCCTCCTCCAGGAGATCTTCCTGACCCAAGGATTGAACCTATGTCTCTTGCATCTCCTGCATTGCAGGCAGATTATCGGTGAGCCACAGGGGAAGTCCACTTGCATTTATACATCATCCAGTAGCCTCTCTTTAGATAGAACCTGATGTGCCCCTGGGTAAGCATAGCTGGAAAGACACAGTTTTTATACTCAAGGAAGTCAGTTTGATATGGAAAACAACAATCGCTAGTCTATACAGTTACTATAATGATGGAACAGAAAGCAGGGTACTTCGCAGGTGTGGGTGGGTCAACAAAAGCTGAGGAGGAGTAAAAGAGAATGTTCCTGAGCCTAAACCAAGTAAGCAAAACATTGGAAACTTACAATTATGACATCATCAGTTTCTCAGAACTAAAATGATGATTTAGACAGGTTCCTTTTTTGGATAGGGTTTATTTATTTTCATACTTTTAAGCAACTCTAAATATTTCCATTTTAACAAGTCATTTGGAGTTTTACATAATATTTTTAAAATTGGGCACATCTTGCTAGATGGACCATCTCCACACACACACACACACTTCACAGTCAGATAGCAAAGTGAGAAAAGACCACATTAGATAGATCAGAAGGTATAAATGAAACTGCTCTACCATATTCACTTTGGTAAAAATAACAGACCCTTATCTTATTTGTTCACATATATGAAGGATAAAATAATTCCAACTATCTGTTGTAAGTTTCAGGTGGCATTCATGGGGAACTTTGACTGTGTTCCTTCTATTCTTGTTTTTGCCACCTTAATTATACCATGCAGTACTTGGAAGAAAGTTGGAATGTGCCACTCTGCCAACTCACAGTTTAAAAAGTTAAACAATGCCTTAAGAAATCAGCAACTTTTAAAATTATTTGTAAGGTTTGTATTGGTATTCCCTACTTAGTCTCACTTATTTAGAGTTTCCTATACTTGGATGAAATTCTCTTGCCTTCAGAGACCTGCACTAACTCAGGTCCTTTCTCTTCTTTTCAAATAATCTACTTATATTCATGTCATATTTTTGTTTTCCTTATTACTTCATCTAATTTTTTTTTTTTTGGCCATGCCCCACAGCTTGCAGGATCTTAATCCCCTGACCAAGGACTGAACCCAGCCCCTAGCTGTGAAAGTGTTGTGTCCTAACCACTGGATCACTGGGGATTTAGCTTGCTTCATCTAATTTTTAAATAAATGATAGCATACATAATACTAGTCTGTTCACTGTCACTAACTGCCACTAATCCTCAAATGTATTTTTATTTTTCAAATTCTCTGAATTTGCCTTTGTTTGGCAAGATGTAGCTACCTACCATCCCTAGCATCTCCTCCTCTGTGAGTTTGGCTGCACTGCCTTTCTCTACAACATGCACCACACTGCACGCTCACTTTGAGTCATCTGGGATTAGGCATCCTCCCTGCTCTTCACTAGGTGACAGGTAAACTCCTCTTGCCCATCTCATTTCTTTTGAATTCAAACACCACGTGAATTCAACTGATCTCAGTTGCTTTCAACCTGTAATTCTTGATGGCAGCAGGTTGCTGCCAACTCTTAAAACTAACAGGTCTGACTAGAAGCTGACAGTTCCATGAACATAATATTTTACATTTATAACAGTCAAAGACAGGATGATACCTTTCTTAACAATGGTTCCTCTTGGTCTGTTGATAACACAGTATCTCAGTTTAAACATAAAGTGTGTGTACTGTACCTCAGAATATAAATTAGATGCCTCTTAGTGCCAAACAGGAAAGAAGCAGAAAATTTTTACTGCATAGAGACTACCAACCACATGAGGGGATTTACCAGAAAATTGCTGGTGTATGTTACAGAAACAATGCTACTCCAAACCTAGGTGAATAGCCAAGACGTTTGTCTTGTGGCAGGCAGAGTAACTTTTTTCCTCTTTGTACTTTCATCTTGGATATATGAAAAATACAGCATTCCCTAAATGTTGTCCAGAGATTGGGGGGCACCAGTATTTATCCAACCAGCCTGGTGGAAATGACAGAAGAAGGAAATTTCAGAGCCAAGGCAGTTTTTGACAGAGCCTCAGATTCTGCCTTAGACTCATGGAAAGTTGGTACTCAAGAAGGTACCTTAGGGATAATTTAATCCACCACCCCTCTTTGACTGTGAGAAAACTGAAGCCAAAGCAGTGAAGAGATTCACCTTAGGTCTTGCACAGATGGGTAGACAGAGATTCAGAACCAGGACTGGATGATCCTGACTCTGTTTCAGTCATGTTAAAGCTGGCCAGCACGTACATTTGACAACACATACTCTGAACTGATGTTCATAAAGGTATCCTATATCCAGCTCATTAATGCCCATTTCTCTGAGGGTTAGGCAAACAAGTTGGAAAATTTTGAATGGAAGACAGTGGCTGTAAAAGTGGGGAGAAATTCCAGTATAGACTTGCTCACTGGAAGCAAGTCCTTGGCTTCCCCAAGACAAAGGACAGTATTAGTCACGAGGTTAAAGTTAAAAACTGGTGGTGCCTCCTGGCTGAGGGCAGACAGCCTTTTGGGAAAGCTGTAGGCTGAAATGAATATCCACGGGAAGGACTGATGCTAAAGCTGAAGCTCCAGTATTTTGGTCACCTGATGCAAATAGATGACTCGTTGGAAAAGTCCCTGATGATGGGAAAGATTGAGGGCAGAAAGAAAAGAGAGTGTCAGAGGATGAGATGGCTGCACGGCATCACCGATGCAATGAACATGAACTTGGGCAAATTGCGGGAGATGGTGAGAGACAGGGAAGCCTGCCACGCTTCAGTCCATGGGGTCTCAAAGAGTTGGAGACAGCTGGGTGATTGAATAACAACAGCGGCAGGCTGAAATGAGAATGGAATAAAGGAGCTGGTGCAAAATTTAATTTGGGGCTGCCTCACAATATTAAGAGTTACTGTATTTTGGTCTGCTGGCTTGGTGTGAAGCATTTCAGGCAGACAAAAAAGAAGAGAAACGATGATGAACTCTGTGTAGCCCCACCTGACCCCACTTCCTTCTACAGAATTTGGTGCCTATATTTCCAAACCTGTTCTTGTGTTTATGCATACATTTATTAATGTATCTGTAAGTGATAGTATTTTAAAAATTGTTCATATTTTAAGTTTTATATAAATGCTATCATATTGTATAAATCTTTCTGCAACTTAGTCTAACTTTTTTTTTCCCACTCTGTAGTGTATTTCTGAGATTTTTTTTTTTCCTGCGGATACAGAGGATGGGTTCAGGTCATTTATTTCTCTATTTTTTAAAAAGTCAACATTCGCATCCCTTTTTAAAAACTGTATTTGTTTGGCTGCATTGGGTTTTCCTGTGTCATGCCAGATCTTTCCTTGCAGTACATAGATCCTCTGATTATGGTGTGCGGGCTCAGCAGTTGTGGCGTACAGGCTTAGTTGTTCTGCAGAATATGGGATCCTAGTTCCCCAACCAGGGATTGAACCTCCATCCCCTGCATTGCAAGGCAGATTCTCAAACATTGGACCACCAGGAAAGTCCCCAGCGTTCCTTTATTTTTTAATTTATTTTTCACCATGCTGCATGGCATGTGGAATCTAAGTGTTCCCACTAGGGATGAACCTGGGCCCTCAGCAGTGAGATCACAGAGTTCCTAACTACTAGACCATCAGGCAATTCCCCTAGATCATCTATTTAACTACTCTGTGGTTTTCCATTGTATGAATGTTTTCCCATTGATCTAATCTTTTATTAACAAACAACGAGTGACTTTGGAGGCTTCCCTGGTAGCTCAGCTGGTAAAGAATCATCTGGCAATGCAAGAGACCCTGGTTCGATTTCCTGGGTCAGGAAGATTCCCTGGAGAAGGGATAGGTTCAGTTCAGTCACTCTGTCATGTCTGACTCTTTGCAACCCCATGGACTACAGCACACCAGGCTTCCCTGTCCATCACCAACTCCTGGAGCTTGCTCAAACTCATGTTCATCAAGTTGGTGATGCCATCCAAACATTTCATCCTCTGTTGTCCCCGTCTCCTCCTGCCTTCAGTCTTTCCCAGTATCAGGGTCTTTTCTAATGAGTCAGTTCTTCGCATCAGGTGGCCAAAGTATTGGAGTTTCAGCTTCAGCATCAGTCCTTCCAGTGAATATTCACGACTGGTTTCCTTTAGGATTGACTGATTGGATCTCTTTGCAATCCAAGGGACTCTCAAGAGTCTTCTCCAACACCATAGTTCAAAAGCATAAATTTTTCGGCACTCAGTTTTCTTTATAGTCCAACTCTCACATCCATACATGACCACTGGAAAAACCATAGCTTTGACTAGATGGGCCTTTGTGGGCAAAGTAATGTCTCTGCTTTTTAATATGCTGTCTAGGTTGGTCATAACTTTCCTTCCAAGGAGTAAGTGTCTTTTAATTCCATGGCTGCAGTCACCATCTGCAGTGATTTTAGAGCCCAAAACAATAAAGTCTGTCACTGTTACCACTGTTTCCCCATCTATTTTCCATGAAGTGATGGGACAAGATGCCATGATCTTGGTTTTTTGAATGTTGAGTTTTAAGCCAACTTTTTCACTCTCCTCTTTCAGTTTCATCAAGAGGCTCTTTAGTTCCTCTTCAATTTCTGCCATAATGGTGGTGTCATCTGCATATCTGAGGTTATTGATATATCTCCTGGTAATCTTGATTCCAGCTTGTGCTTCATCCAGCCCAGCGTTTCTCATGATATACTCTGCATATAAGTAAATAAACAGGGTGACAATATACAGCCTTGATGTACTCCTTTCCCAATTTGGAACCAGTCCACTGTTCCATGACCGGTTCTAGCTGTTGCTTCTTGACCTATCCACTCCAGTATTCCTAGGCTTCCCTTGTGGCTCAGATGGTAAAGAATGTGGTAAAGAATGCCTGCAATGTGGGAGACCTGGTTTGGATCCCTGAGTTGGGGAGATCCCCTGGAGGAGAGGTTGGCAACCCAGTCCAGTATTCTTGCCTGTAGCATCCCCATGGACAGAGGAGCCTGGTGGGCTATAGTCCACGGGGTCACAAAGTGTCAGAAATGACTGAGCACCTAAGCACAAGTGAGTTTTGAAGGGTTTCATTTTATTTGTGGTTGTTGTTTAACCTCACTACTAGAAACATCTTTATAAAACTCCCTTCTGATCCCTGAGTGCAAGTTTCCTAGTGACGTTTACAAAGCATTAGTATGTGCACATCCTCAGCTTGACAAGAAAAGCTCAAAAATAACCAGCAGAATATCAGCATGTCCAACACCAGCACTGTAAATTTTCACTAATCGCTATTTTTTTTTACTGATCTGAAGAATGTAAATGATATTTCTTCATGGTGTTAATTTGCATTTCCCTGGTTCCTTATACAGTTGAGTATCTTTTTATGTGGCCACTGGAGATCTGGATTTCCTTTTCTGCCTGGACTACTTTTTCAGATGTGCTACTTGTCTTTTTATTATTGATGTTTAGAAATTTTTTGTAGGTATCAGTCCTTCATTAATCATAACCAGCCAGTATCTTCTCCCTGTCTGGAACTTGATTGATTTTTTTCTCATTTTTGTAACAGTGTTTTTCCTGATCAGATTACTTAATCTTTTCCTTTGTTAAATGCTTATTGTTTCTTTTTTAATTTATTTTGTTTTGTGAGGGGTTTTTTGGCCACACCATGCGGCACGTGGGATCTTAGCTCCCCGACCAAAGATCGAACCCACGCCCTCTGCAGTGAAGCACATTCTTAAACACGGGGCCACGGGGAAATTTTGTTTCTGTTTGTTTAAAAAAAAAAAACTTTCCTTGATTTAGTGTCATATTCTCCAGTATTTCCCTCTAGCTTTTGTAAGCTTTGTTTTTTACAAGCTTTGTACCTAGAATTTACTTCTGTGGGCAGTGAGAACCGAACCTAATTTTTTTTCCAAATAGACAATCAATTGCTTGTAACCTTTTCTTGAAAGTGCCACCATTTTCCCGAAGGAGGGCCATGTCACTTTTGACACATATTCTAGTTTCTCTCCTGGTTCTATGCGGTGATTCCTCCTTCCCTGTGCCTCATTGCACCACAACTGGTATTTGTTATAGTTAAGTTATAAGATCTGGAAAGTCAGCCTCTATCTGTCACCTTAAGAGAGTGGGAGCTAAATGTATTTGAGGTATCACTCTTGAATCCTACCCAAATGGGTGCACAGTGAACAGAAGAGAACCCAGAAAGAAGGTATGAGGGATGCCCTTAGGAGCTGGGTCGGAGCGAGGTTGGAACCCTTAAACTGGATATCAGTATCCCACACCAAGGAGTGTGCTCTGCGGAGACCTGCAGCTTCTTCAAGGAACTCTCGCGTGTCCCACAAGAGGCCCAGGCCTTGGACGCCTGCCTGTGAAACCTCTGTCATCAGCAGCGCCACTAAGCAAAGCAGTGTAGATCAGGACAGGATTCCAACTGATCCCAGGGAAGCAGAAAGACGTTTACTGTGGAAATGAAGAAAACAATTCCACTTTTTCTTTTTTCTGCCAGCTTCAGGAGTTGCAGAATCTCAGTTCCCTGACATATTTAACTTATATGCAGAGTACATCATGAGAAATACTGGGCTGGATGAAGCACAAGCTGGAATCAAGATTGCTGGGAGAAATATCAATAACCTCAGATATGCAGATGACACCACCATTATGGCAGAAATTGAAGAGGAACTAAAGAGCCTCTTGATGAAAGTGAAAGAAGAGAGTGAAAAAGTTGGCTTAAAACTCAACACTCAGAAAACTAAGGTCATGGCATCTGGTCCCATCACTTCATGGCAAATAGATGGGGAAACAGTGAAAACAGTGACAGACTTTATTATTTTGGGCTCCAAAATCACTGCAGAAGGTGACTGCAGCCATGAAATTAAAAGATGCTTGCTCCTTGGAAGAAAAGCTATCACCAACCTAGACAGCATATTAAAAAGCAGAGACATTACTTTGCCAACAAAGGTCCATCTAGTCAAAGCTATGGTTTTGCTAGCAGTTATGTATGGATGTGAGAGTTAGACTATAAAGGAAGCTGAGCACCAAAGAATTGATGCTTTTGAACTGTGGTATTGGAGAAGACTCTTGAGATTCCCTTGGTCTGTAAGGGGATCCAACCAGTCCATTCTAAAGAAAATCAGTCCTGAATATTCGTTGGAAGGACTGATGCTAAAGCTGAAATTCCAATCAATAATTTGGCCACCTGATGCAAAGAACTACTCATTTGAAAATACCTTGATTCTGGGAAAGATTGAAGTCAGGAGAAGGGAATGACAGAGGATGAAATGGTTGGATGGCATCACCAACTCAATGGACATGAGTTTGAATAAATTTCAGGAGTTGGCGATGGACAGGGAGGCCTGGTGTGCTACAGTCCATGGGGTCACAAAGAATCAGACACGACTGAGCGACTGAACTGAACTGATCTGAGTTGCCTGACTAGGGATCAAACCCATACCCCCTGCAGGGAAACTCCAAGTCCCAACCACTGGACCACTAGGGAAGTCCCAACACTTCACTTCTAATAGCATTAAGGCGAAGAATGAAATAGATTTAACAAAAGAAGTAGAAAATCTGTACAATAAACATTGTTTAAAGAAATTAAGGGAGACTTAGGTAGATGGAGAGACATCATGTATTCATGAACCAAAAGTCTTCCTATTGTTAAAAGATTCTCCAAACTGATCCACAGATTCAATGCCTCATGAGTGAAGGCCTCAGCCAAGGCTTGCCTTGCCCGGCAGGACAGCTCCCAGATGGCAGACTGGGTCAGAGAGACAGGAAGAGCTGGAAGGTATTGGGCAGGCAGCCAGGGACAGGCAGTGGGCACATACAGGAGGGTGAGTTGGGAGGTCACTGCGGGGGGAGCATCAGGAGGCTGGTGGGAGGAGACACGCTCTCACTGCCCCCGCCTCTGGAATGTGTGGGTTTTACAACTTGGTATTAATTTCCTTTCCAAAAGCCCTATTAAAAATAGACCAAGGAATGGATTTTTTTCAGTTTGGTATATCCGTACCATGAAATATCATTCAGCCTTAAAAGGGGAGGGAAATCCTTAACACTGGCTACAACATGGATGAGCCTTGAGGATGTTATGCTCTGTGAAATCGACCAGTCCTAGAATGCTTCCACGTATATGAGACACCTAGAATAGTCAGCATTCATAGAGACAGAAAGCAGAGGGTGGGAGCCAGGGGCTGGGAGGAGGGAGTGGAGGCTGGTGTTTAATGGGGAGACGGGGACGTTCTGGAGACGGATGGTGGCAGCCCAGCAATGTGAATGTGTTACACTCAACGTTACTACACATCGACAACTGTTAAAACGGCAACTTTCATGCTACATATCATGTCTCACAGGAGGAAAATACAGACTAATAAAAAAATGGACCAGAAAACTGCTCTGTCATTCAGTCTGAGTGACTAAGAGAGCGATGATGCTATTGACTGATAGAGGAAGGGGGGCGCGGGAAGCAGGTTTTTGGGGATGAGGGAGTCCGCCGTGAGCATCCCTCTGTGTGCGTGTGTGTGAGCGGGACTCCGCACCCAGTAGTGCCCACCCTTCCCAGGTGGGTGATCTCTTAGTCTCTTAGGGACATAACAGGCGTGGGACCAGGAGGTAACCCAAGGCTTGCCCCTCGCCCTGTGCCATGCAGGGGTTAGGGTACCAGTGAGCCACCTCCGAGGGTATGACCAGCAGGCAGGAGGTGGCATGCAGCTTGGGGAAACCATGGGCATGGCCAAGCCCCCAGGAGGGTGGGGAAGAGCAAGAAGAAGAGGACAGGGGCAGCTCTGGAGGAAAACCTAGCTAACGACACTCCCTCTGCACAGCATCCCCCGGGTGCCCAGGGTGAGACCCGGGCCTCGCTTAGCCCCTACCCAACAGCTGCCGCTGGGGCCTCCACCAGCCGCAGGAGAGGAACCAGCTCAGAGTGACCTTTTTCTAAATCGGGCTGGCTCCAGGGATCCCTGTCAACACTCGGGCCTGCACTTGGCAGGGAGCAGCTAGCCTGGAGGAGAGGTGCACATTGCAGCGCCCTGCAGAGACAGGGCGTCTCAGTGGAAGCAGGCTGAGCCAGCTAAGGACGACAGGCAGTGGGCAAGGCCTCCTGGCCGGCTGGGCTGTTCGGATGGGCTGTGGAGGGGGCGCTGTGCAATTCCCAAGTCATGTAAAAAACTACATGGGTTTCGAGGAGACGACCACTTCTCAGCTCTAAATGATAGAAGCATCCAGAAGGAAGGAACCAGAGGCCTCTGCCAATTGATCTGGAGACTGGGAAAAAGTCCCACAGTTATTAATAAACGCTGTGTTCTGGGAACTGATTTCATGCACCAGACAAAGGGATTAAAAAGTTGCTGTTGAAGGCAAAGTGGTTTCAGCCAAAGCTCCACTTTCTCTTCTCCCAATAAATGAGCATTTTTCTCCCCGGGAGCGCTGAGAGCTGATTGGACTCTTGGTAAATCTGGTGAGCGGGGAGCCGTGCCATTGATTGGCACCGGTATACTTCTGTGACCTCTTAATCCTCCTAGAGTCTCCCTGGGGGCAGCCAGCACCTCGGCCTGTTCCGAGGGTGGGGGTCGAATCGGTGCTTGGGTGGCTTCTGGGAACCAGAGCTGAGGATGTAGCCTCTCAGGGCCCGGGACCCTGGATTCCAGCACATGAACACCGTGTTGATTCATCTTGGAAAGTGATGGCGTGAACGTCACCTCGTCCAAGGGATGGTGCAGCGATGCTGGTTTCGGGCTGTCCTCGGGCGTGTCTAGGCCCAGGTTCATCCCAGCAAGAGCTTACAAAGAAACAGATAAGAGACCCAAGGGAGCAATCTTAGAAACAGTGGTCAGCTCCCTTCACTCACTCACTAACCCGTGAGCAGCTTGCAGGGTAGGCTCTCTGTTGCCCAACCAGGGATTGAACCGAGGGCCCCGGCAGCGAGTGTGCCAAGGCCTAACCACCGGATCGCCAGGGAGCTTCCCCAACCTGTGAGCAACTCTCAGACAAGACGCAGTGCCCATCCGTTCAGCCACTTTGAAAACGAATATCGAATGAATCGAGTGTGGTCGGGATTATTTCCAAAGATAACTAACCGCTGCTTACAGCTCCCCTCCTGCGAGGACTGACCTCCACGTCCCGGCTGAGGATGCAGGAGCGACGCGGGCCTCGGCCTCGCCTCCCACCGCCGGCCCGGCCCGGAGTGGGGTCAGCAGCCGGCCTGTGCACGGTCGCTTCCTTCTGGCCCTGCCACTCGCTCCCCTTCCGAGGCCGCTCGGGCTCACGTTTGCCCGGTTACACCCGAAGTTTCCTCCCTTCACAGTTCTTTTCCCCCCAGCCCCTGTGCGGGTTTTCTATTCTCTCAGAGCCTCCCACCTCTGCTTCTGCGAAAAGCCACCTGGGGGCCTCTTATCCCTTCCAACTCATTTCCTTCCTGCCAGCAGAGTGACTTTATAAAACAATCTGAAATGGGTAAAAAAAAAAAAAAAACCCTGATGTCAGAGGAAGACAATTATCATATGAATCACGTCTGTGAAAAATAAAAAAAATGATACAGGAAATTTCCTGGCAGTCCAATGGTTAGGACTCGGCGCTTTCACTACTGAGGGCCCGGATTCAATCCCTGGTCAGGGAACAAAGATCCTGCAAACCATGTGGTGCAGCCAACAAAGAAATAAAATATGACAGAAATGAACTTACTTACAAAATAGAAGCATACAGATATAGAGAACAAAGTTACAGTTACCCAAGGGAGGGTGGGGAGGGATAAAGTTGGAATTAGGGATTAAGGTATACACATTGTTCAGTCAGTCCTGTTTGACTCTTTGCAGATGTAACATACCCAGTAATGTAACATATATAAATTACTGCACATAAAATTGGAGAAGGAAATGGCAACACACTCCAGTATTCTTGCCTAGAGAACCCCGTGGACAGAGGAGCCTGGTGGGCTGCTTTCCATAGGGTGGCACAGAGCCGGACACGACTGAAGTGACTTCACAGCAGCAGCACATGAAATAGATAGACAAGGTCGTGCTGCAGAACACAGGGAACTATATTCAACATCTTGTAATAACCTACAACGGAAAAGAATCTGATCACAAGCTCCCATCCCATCCCCTCGGCCTCGGCAGTCAAGTCGGTTGTCCCTGTCTGTCTCCACGTGTTTTGACTTGGGTCCATGGGAGTTACCTCCCCAGCTTCAGCCTTTGGATAAGGCCACAAGAACACATCCTGAGCTCTGACCCGCCTGCCTAGGCTCTCTGAGAAAATGAAGGGCGGCAATCAAAACTACAATAAGATCTGTCTAAACACCTACTGGAATGGCTAACCTTAATAAGATTCTACCAAGATTTCCCTGGTGGTCCAGTGACTAGGACTCCATGTTCTTACTGCCAGAGGTCTAGGTTCAACCTGTGGGCAGGGGGGTAGAATAAAAGTAAAAAAAAAAAAGAAGACTCTACCAAGGGTTGGCAAGGATGTGGAGCAACTGGGAATCTCATACAGCGCTGCTGGAAACATAAACTTGCTTTGGAAATAGTTTGGTGGGTTTCTACAAACTTGTAATGCCTTATCTCCTAATCAGAGATTCCACTCCTGGGTATTTACCCGAGAGAAGCAAAAACATGTTTTCAAAGTCTTGTACACATATGTTTAGAGCAGCTTCACTAATGACAGTTGAAGACTGGAAAGAGTCCACAGGTCCCTGAGCTGGTGAAGGGATGGACTGCTTCATTCAGGAATCACCCGGAGAGAAGAAGACAAAATACTGGTCCACAGATGATCAGAGAGCGTTCTGTCCTGTGAAAGAAACAGACAGAAATGAGTGCCTGCCTACGATTCCATTCCTACACTCAGGCACCCTGGGGTCAGAAATGAGACCAGTGGTTGCTGGGAGGCGGGGGTGCGGGAGGCAGTTGGCAGCAAAGGGGCATGAGGGGCTTTGGGGTGAAGGAAGTGGTCTGTATCTTGAACACTGCTGTTCTCACTAGTGTGTGCATTTGTGCAAACCCCTCCAACTCTATACTTAACATGCAAAAAATAAAATAAATAGAATTTCACCATAGTAAAGCTGATTTTTTTTTAAATGGTGAAGAGACAGTAAGTAGAATACCAAGAAAGGAAAACTCAATTTACAGTTTTGATCCTTACTTAAATTTAAAATTTTCACAAGGATGGAACTAGAGATTATCATACTTGGTGAAGTAAGCCAGAAAGGGAAAGATAAGTATCACATGATATTACTTACAGGTGGAATCTAAAATATGACAGAAATGAACTTATCTATAAAACAGAGATAACTCATGGACACAGAAAACAAATTTATGGTCACCAAAGGGGAAAAGAGAGGAGGGATAAATTAGGAGTTTGGGATGAATGTAGACACACTAATATATATAAAATAGATAACCAACAAGGATCTACTGTATAGCACAGGTAATTCTATTCAATATATTATAATAACCTATAATGGGAAGGATTCTGAAAAAGAATATATACATGTATATATAACTGAGTCGCTCTGCCATGCACCTAAAACTAACACAATAGAAAAAATCAACTATATTTCAATAAAATAGTCTTTAAAAAATAAATGAATAAATTAACTTTTGCTATTCCTTTATTTATAGATTGGAGGTGGCAAAAAGCATACAGAACATAGGATTTTGGGTCCAATGGACCCAGGGGATGTGCTCTCTTCTGCGAACAAACTCTGAGGTCTGAGCCATTTGCTTAGCCTGAGTTTGAGTTGGCTTGTCTGTGTGGTATTTTTGCATTAAAAAATAAAGTCTATCTTTACAGATATATGTTTTAGGGATCTATATACAAGATGAGTGGGGCTTACTGGGTAGAGTAAAGAATCTGCCTGCCAGGGCAGGAGATATAAGAGTCACAGATTTGATCCCTGGGTTGGGAAGATTTCCTCGCATAGGAAACAGCAATCCACTCCACTACCCTTGCCTGGAAAATCCCATGGACAGAGGAGCCTGGCGGGCTATAGTCCATAGGGTCACAAAGAGTCGGACACCACTGAGACGCTCAGCATACACACACATATGAGAAGAGTATGTTCAAAGCATCTCCCAGGACCTGGTATGTGTTCCAAATAATGTCAATCTTTCCAGCATAAGTACCATCAGTAAGGTGACATTAAAGTCTGTTTTGTTTCTGAGGGACACGTGAGAAGCTACCAAGCTTCCATCTACCACTGAGCAGCAAAGCAAATTTATTTTTTCTGAAAACACAGTTTTTGGAAGGAAAGATGAATAACTTTGCCACTGGGCCCATGTTGTCTGCTTAAAGGACGTGCCTGTTGGATATGTGAGGTCCTCACAACATCGGTTTCTAGACACAAGGAACCTCTGGGAGGATCACTGAGCAGCGACCGCCACGCTCTGCACAAGTGACTTTCAGGGCCTCCCACCCCAGGCGGTCAAAACCAAAGGTCAGCATCCTGCTGGTGAGCGAGTGAGGAATTCTTCACTGACACATACCTGCTGGGTGATTTGTTGGCTGCTTTTTCCATCCAACAGGCAGCTGTGGGTAATGTTTAGCCAGAAAAAGAAGGGCTAAATTATTCAAGACATGTTTACAATGCAAACAGGGGAAGGGGGAGACTCCCCCATTGGCCACACTAGGGGTGGCAAGAGTCTGTGTGGGCTTCTTTGCATTTTACTAGCAAAACAGGTGTCAGGGAGGGACCCCCACCCCAATTCTTGCAGGCTCCTAGAGCCCCTTGCCCTCAGCTTGCTGAGACTTTTAGAAGCCCCATTTAAAGGCAGCAACACCTGCTTGCAGGAGGACCACAGGAGGAGCGGGCGGAGGGGAGGAATGTTCTTAATCCCTGTGGCCCCCAAGCCTGTCAACGTCAGCTCAGCAAGACCTGGAATGGCTGGGGACCCCTGCCTCTTTTCCAGCATGGTTCTCAGGCTCCCCTCTGAGAGTATATTTTCCAATGCTGTTTTTTCTGATAAGACTTGACTCTTTAAAGCCTGTAGTTGTTTCAAAACTGCCAGTTTTTAAAAATCTGGGACTTCCCTGGCAGTCCAGTTGAGGCAGGAGGCAGATGGGCCCCCTCCTAGGGTAAAGCAATTGGAGATTCATTCTCTATTGGCCAAAACGCCAAGATGAGAAGAGCAGGGGAATTAAGGGACAAGGCTGGACCCTGCACAGACCACATATTTCTTGTTCCCAAAGTCAGGGGACCTCCTTATCCACATGCATAGGAAAGGCTCCTTAGAGGCCAAAGGGGAGTCATGTCAAAGGAGGTTCTACCCATAGGCCTTTGCGATAGAATCCGTCTTGGCTAAGAGATGTGTGTGAACACATGGGAGGATCCTGAAATACACCAAATACGGATTGTGAACCAGACAAGTCATAGTGATTGGCCAAAGGAAACTCGGAAGAAATGAGGATGTGACTGACTCATCAACTCAGGGCCTCTCCCTCTGAGTCTGCCCGTGTTTCCATCCACACACACTGTACTCTCTTTCTTCCTAATAAACACTTTACTGGCTTCATTGCTTTTCATCTTTGTGGAAATTCTTTTCTGCAAAGCCGAAAGTCCAGAACCTTGTCACTGACCACAGTCTAGTAGCTGGGGTCTGGTGCTTCTGCCACCATGACCCAGCCTCAGGCTCTGGTTGGGAA
Organism: Hydropotes inermis; assembly: GCA_020226075.1. Taxonomy (NCBI): domain Eukaryota; kingdom Metazoa; phylum Chordata; class Mammalia; order Artiodactyla; family Cervidae; genus Hydropotes; species Hydropotes inermis. The sequence continues at coordinate 5,436,640 of CM035281.1, read as the reverse complement.
CCCAAGCCCGCTCCAAGCCAGGGCAGACCGAGGCCCCCTGAGATCACAGGGTTAAGACTGCGTGCCTCTATGCTGTGGGTGTGGGTTCTATCCCTGGTCAGGGAACTAAGATCCCAAGTGCCAGGTGGTGCGGCCAAAAAATAGACATTTCGTCAGCACATCTTTGGTTATCTCTCACAGAAGCTTAATTCAAACCGCTTTCAGGGGGCAGAAGAGGGAATTACTGGCCCACCTACCTGGAAAGTTGGGCTCGGCTGGAGCAAGGGGTTCCGTGTCAGGCCCCATTCGGCTTCCTTTGGAACTGGTTTTATTCTCAGGCTGGAGTTCCCTGCAGTGTTAAGATGCCCACTGCAACCCAAGGCTTGTGTGCTGGGAGTCCAGAAGCCCATTCCCCACTGTTCTAGCAGGAGTCCTCCTGCTAGAGTCCTGCAGGAGTCCTTCTAGGGAAGCCACTCAAAGGCCTGTGACCTGCCTGCCCGTGTGGCCTGGGCAGGGTTACTCCACTCAAACCACAGGGATCGGTCATGGAGAGAGGTGGTCAGTTCAAGACCACTCGGCGGGGGTTGGGGCACAGAAACCATGCAGGCTGCCCTCACATTCTTTTTCTGCTGAGCAAATACCCAGCATGCCGGCTGTCGGTGCGCTGAGTCTTAGGTCTCCCCGGAGCTAGAGTGGCATCAGATCGTTGTCTCCTTTGCTTTCCTCCTTCCCGTTAAGCTGATTGGGCATTTCTCCCACTTACATTGTCTTTAGTCACTCACCTTTGGCCTACTCACTCGCTGGGCACTTCCTGGGCACCTGTTCTGTGCTGCTGATGGCTGGCTGTGGAAAGAGGGGTTGGCTGGAGGAGCGTAAAGACCCAGTCCCAGGGAGACAGGCAGATAAGTAGTCACCACAGTGGGGAGTGTCCCTCGGCTCCTCACGGCTCCCGCTCACCTCCAACCAGCAGTCTGGGCGCCACACTGACCTGTGAGGTGGAGCCCTCAGCAGTGGGGGCAGGGGGTAGTCATGGGGGGTGTGTTTACTCCGCATCCTCAGGCCAGCCAGGTCTCAGATCCTTCCCATCTCCAGGCAGACTGAGGCCGAGGAGAACGTCCTTTCCAGCGAGTATGCATCCACGGTGGAATGCCAGTGAAGATCTCTAGAAGTGAGGGCCAAAGAGACCTCAGAGACTGGCCACCTTGGTGCCTAACTTCTTGCCCTGATCCAAAAGCTAGGCTCAGGGGGGTGAAGGGGCTGGGCTGAGGCAGCTGGCGAGCTCCTGCAAGTGGCCTGCTCCATCAGCACCCAGGCCCAGGCTTTACCCAAAGTGTCTCAATTTCATTACCTGGGAGGAAAAAAAAAATTAATCCAGTGTGAGAAGAACTAAAAGGCAATCAGAGTGCCATTTCCAAGAAAGGAAGGTGGGTTGCCGAGAAAAATTTCCATTGGGCCATTAAAAGAAATAAGAACATAATAAGTAGCTAATATCAATTGGAAACAAAATGGTGTGTTGGAAGCTAAGAGAAGGAGATGATGAGAGAGCGTGGTGCACACAGACGGGTGCCTACAGCTGTGTGCGCGTCTGGCACGGGGTCTGCATGCAGCTAGGATCGCAGGTCACGGAAGTGGAGACACCTGCGTGTTGTCAGACACCCCGTTACCTCACGTAGCATTCAGAAATAAAGCACTCTTCCCACTAAATTCTGACACGTGAGTGATCATGTCTGTAGTCAAATTCAGGGCATGGAGCTGAGGGAGAGTAAAAATCACGAGGACCAAGCACTAAGATCAAGGATGCCTGATCAGGGCAGGCTAAAGACTCACATAGGAGGAACTTACGTTATATACGTTTGGATGCCATGTATCCCAGAAGTTGGACAGAGGCTCCCTAATCATCAACAACAAGTCTATGGTCTTCTCAAATTCATAATTATAGTTAGTAATTCAACACTCTTTTTCTGATAATTGATAACTGGACAGAAAATTAGTAAACATAAAAGCTTGAGCAATACTATCAACTAATTTGACCTAGTTGGAGATTATGGAACAATTCTCTTGACAGCAGAATGTGTCTTTTTGTCGAATGCACACAGAATATCTATCCATATATATATCATATTATGAGTCATAAAACAGGCCTAAATAAATTTAAAGTGATTCAAGTCATACAAAGTATGTTATCTTTAGGCAATGGAATTAATTAAAAAATCAGTAACAAAAAAATGTGGAAAATTCTCAAATATTTGGAAACTTAATAACATACTCTTAGACAATCCAGGTCAAAGAATAAAGCAGAAGGGAAGATAAAAAATAGTTTGAATTGAATGAAAATGAAAAACACCATATAAACTTCATAAAACAATGTATAAGTAACATATAATAAAACAACATACAAATTCCAATGCTATTAAAGCACTGCTTATATGAAAAAAAAACAAACCAGAAAACAAACTATGGTCTTCTGTGAGCCTGGGTCCTGATTGCCTGGTTCCCTCCTATGGGATCCTCTGTCTTAGCCTTGTCCCTAAATGTCTCAAGTATGTAATTCTTGATTAGAGGAATGATGCTTTTCAGACCAAGCTGCAGCACCAAAGTATTTGGAGGAAAATAAATAGAACACCTTTATGTAGGTGTCAAATCTTTCTAGCACAAGATGGATAAGAAAACTGATTTGTAGGTGTCAAATCTTTCTAGCAGAAGATGGATGAGAAAACTGATTTGTAACTTCCACAAGTTTCAGGGCATCTCTGGAAAGAACATGTAATGAGGAGAGAGACACTGAAACTAGACTAAAGCAGGTTTGTGTCCTGATTCCAATCTAAAAGCCTGAGTCTTTAAGCAGAAGTTAACGTCTGAAGGAGTACTGGTGTTCGAGATTGGCTGGGAGAGGATTCTGTCTTCCTGCCCTTGTTCTACAAGACGTGGGGAGAGGGCGGGGACTGTGTTGAAAGAAGGATTTGACTCTTCATTATTTGATTGTTTAATTCACAACAGAGTAACCTGCATAAACCAAGTGTCAGTCACTCAGTTGTGTCCAACTCCGGGACCCACGGACTGTAGCCCGCCAGGCTCCTCTGTCCATGGCATTCTCCAGGCAAGAACACTGGGGTGGGTTGCCATTTCTCCTCCAGGGGAATCTTCTCCACCCAGGGATCAAACTCAAGTCTCCTGTGTTTCCCGCACTACAGGCGTATTCTTTACTGCTTGAGTCATCTGGGAAGACTGCATGAACCGAACGGGTAGTCATCAAACTTCAGGGCTGGAAATGAGCTTAGATGTCCCTTTGCAAGTCACTGCCACACTAGTGAATCAGCTGGCCATCCTAGGCTTCACCGTCCTTGACCTGCCCAGTGGCACCGTCTTCACTCGACCTCCGGGCCCCCTGCGACCTGGTGGTCCTCCCTCTTACTTCAACTCTCCCGCTCTGATTGGCTCCTGCCCTCACCCTGACCTCCATGTACGAGATTGCCCCAGCTCCCTCACCACCTGCTCTTGGGCACTAGGTCTTACGACTGTAACCTGAATCTGTCTTCAGCTCAGAGGTCTCCGCTGAGTATCAGGCTGTATGTCCAGTTGCACCTGTCATCTCTGTAAGTGGCTTTTGGCAGGAAAGAGGTTTCTGCAGCAGGCCACTCTGTCTTGTTATTAATCTTAAACCAGGAACCCCCATGATCTACTCAGTTCTGGCCCTAGCACAACTTTCAGATCTTTTAATCACACAATACCTTGCCTAACATATTGGTTCTTCCCGTAGATCAAAGAAGAGAAATGAACAAGTAACTAACAGATGACCAGATCCCTTCCCCAGCTTCCCCTTCAGTAATCTCAGGAATAAACTGTGTAAACCGCATCAGGAGCGGTCTTCGCAGCAGCCTGTACGCAGCAAAGAGTGGCAGCCACTCTGACCTCTCATCTCAGTGAGTCACTGAGATTACTTCCCTCTTTCCCTTTAAAATTCGTGGCCGGACTTCCCTGGTGGCTCAGTGGTAAAGAATCTGCCTGCCCATGCAGGAGACACGGGCTCGATCCTCCAGGACGATCGCATGTGCCTTGGAGCAACTTAGCCCAGGCGCCACAACGATTGAGCCTGGGAGCTGCAGCTACTGAAGCCCCGGGCGCTCTAAGGCCTGTGCCCTGCCGCAGGAGAAGCCACTGCAGTGAGAAACCCGGAACCACACCGAGAGAGCAGCCCCTGCTCACTGCAGTGAGAAAAAGTCTTGCAACAAAAATCCAGCACAGCCAAAAATGCATAAACAAAATTATTAAAAACATAACTTTCACGGCCGAGCAAAATCTTCAGAGGTGATATATGGGGTACACTGAGCCTACCATCTCTAGATTGCCCGCATTCTGATTAAAGGCAACTTCCCTTTCTACTTAGATTTGTCTCTCTCTTAAACATTTCTTTATTCTTTTTATGGCTACACAGCTTCGGGATCTTAGTTTTCTGACCAGAGGTTGAACCCATGCCCTTGGCAGCAAAAGGACAGAGTCCTAACCACTGACCCCCAGGGAATTCTCTCAGCCGTCGGTTTTTGAGCAGCAGAGCCGGACTTGCGTTCGGCAACATCTCCAGGCAGTCTGATGGGCACCTCTGACTTCCGCCTAGCATGCAGCTGCTGGTCCCTGACCTTCCTTGGAGCGCCTTCTCACAGCTTTCCTCATCTCAATCAGCGCAGCTCTGTTCTTCCAGATGCTGTGGCCAAAACAGTTGGCGTCGAACTTGACTGCTTTTTGTCCGTCTCACACCATGTCAACATCAGCAGATCTCTCTGTTCACCTTCACAGCATCTCCAAAAGTCGAGCACCCCTCGCCTCCTTCACTGTATCACCCTGGTCCAGCCCTCTGTGGATGCCCGCTGGATGAAGGCATGGGCATCAGCTTCCTCTTGGGTGGTTTTCCAGTCTGTTCTCAGTATAGCAGGGATCCTTCGAAAATGTAAACCCACCAGGAATTCCCTGGAAGTCCAGGGGTTGGGAGTCAGCACTTCTACTGCCTTGGCCGGTGTCCAATCCCTGGCCGGGGAGCTAAGACCCTGCAAGCTGTGCTCACAGCCACCCCGCCCCCCAGACGAGAATTCACCAGTGCCTTCGTCTTACACAGGGTCAAGGCTAACAGTTAGCAGTGGCCTCTGAGGACCTGCCCCATCGGGCATCACTTTCCTCCCGCCTCGTCCTCCCACCGCCCTCTTTGCCGACTCTGTGCCAGCTACACTGGTCTCTTTTTAAAATTTAATTAATTTATTTAGGGCTATGCTGGGTCTTCATGCTTTGTGCAGGCTTTCACGGTTGTGACATGGGGGCTATCTGACTGCGTTAATGAACCAAATACGATGTATCAGCACCCTTCCAATCACTGGGGTATAACCATCACTACAACAAAGTCCCCACCCTTAGGAATACTGGTACTTGGGATGGGCTGTTGAAGCTGAAAACTCCAGTACTTTGGCCACCGGATGCCAAGAGCCGACTCACTGGAAAAGACCCTGATGCTGGGAAAGATTGAGGGCAGGAGGAGAAGGGGACGACAGAGGATGAGATGGTTGGATGGCATCACCAACTTGATGGACATGAGTTTGAGCAAGCTCTGGGAGATGGTGAAGGACAGGGAAGCCTGGAGTGCCGCACTCCACGGGGTTGCAAAGAAATGACTTAGCAACTAAACAATGAACAGACCATGAAGAGGAAACAAACAAGGCTTCTTTTTCCCAGAAACTGGGCGGCTTCCTGGGGAGGCAGCACCCCAAGAGGACGAGGGGGGAGCACTCCTCCAACTGAGGGACACGGCTGGTGGGGTGGAGGAGCCCAGTGAGCAGTTGAACAGGATGGGACAGACTGATATTTCACTTGGTTGGAATAATTCAAACTTTTGTACCTTTTGCATGTAGTACCTATTCAGGCAATAACTTAAACTGAAAAAAAGGAAAGTCACCGGAAAAGCTTAAATAATGAGCTAGCCGAGTAACATGCCTTTATATGGCTGATTCTGCATTAACATTAAATCAGATAACTGGCTATGTACAAATATGCAAGGTAGGAAACACTTCTACAATTTGCATTCACTAAACAACTTGCTTGCATTTTCCATTGTACCAGACATGCACTGGCAGTCTTTTTTTTTTTTAAGCTAATTAGAAAAAAGCCACGGTATTTATCATTCAGCTGGGTGTTAGAGCAGAAATAGAAGAAAAATTGACACCTTCCTTCAGAAGAAAAAAATCATCAGTGATGATCCTGTATCCCTGCCAAAAACCATCTCAATAGTTTCTCCCTTGGACGGACAGCTCAGATGGTTCCCTTGGTTTCTCGTGCAAAAGCTGTGCCTCTTCCCTGGAGCCAAGGCCACAGCTATTCCCTCCGGTGCTCGTCAGAGGAGAACCTGTGAATGGACCAGCCAGAGGCCAGCGGCGTCGCTCAGGGCGCATTTGCTGCGGAAACGGTGTTTGGCAAGTATCGAATGTCTGAACCTCTTTTCCTGGGCATCATAGGGTTGACAGCACTTATAACAGGGGAACTTCTAAACTTGGCCAATTAGGAGCACAAAAATGTAACTTCCATAACACAGAACACATTTCCTTCTTTCTGTCAGCACACACAGAAGCAGAGCAGGCCACCCAGATACTTGGTAAGCAATTTATTTCTAAAGCAGATTGCTTCCTGAGTTGGGAGAAATTTGTAGATAAGTACGTGAAATATTCTCCGGATCAATGGAGCGGTAACTGAAGCCCTGACTTCCCAAACAGTTATGTTTCTTTTCTGTTTTTGTTCCTAAGAGGAAAATGGCCAGAAATATAACACCTAGATAGAACTTGAAAATAATGCCAAATGTTGAGATTTACTAACTGAAATAGAACAGTGTCCCAGGGAGTTTCCTGGTGGTTCAGGGGCTAAGACTCTGAGCTGTGAATGCCAAGGGCCTGTGAGACGGGGTTTGATCCCTGTTTGAAAAACTAAGACCGTGGAAACTGCATGGTGCGAAAAAAGCCCAAATCCGTTTATTTTGCGCTTTTAATTTGGGCCTCACGAATAAAAAACCTAAATGAGCACAGAGTGTGGACAATAGGAAGTACTCTGAATAGAAGGGGCTAAAGATTGTGTTTACAGTGGTGACGACAGTAGGCCAAGTTCTCTTATGTGAACTTTTCTTTTTAAATACAGCCACCAAATCCTAATACACACTGGGGAACACCAAATCACAAGGCCATTTTCCCATAATTATTGTTCAACGACCCTAAGCTATGCTTATTCATAACTACATGCAACTTCACAAGCTAGAAACTATCACGGTTCGTTTCATCAGTATGTTGTATTACTGGTTATCTGACATCCTTTCGCAAGTATGTTTGTAACAATAACCAATTACCCAAAGAATGTTACTAAGCACCCAGCTGCTTAAAAGTCACTTCACCGTGGCAGTCACTGTCTTTAGTTGTCCAGAAATTGGTGCTGTGTGTGTGCCTGTGTACAAAGATGCTTCTCAGAGAGGTCATTTTTTAAAAATTGAAATGTATTTGATTTACATTGTTGTGTTAATTCCATCCATACAACAGTGACTCAGTTATACATTATATATACATACATATATACATACATATATATATATATATATATATATATACACTTTTTTTTAACATTAATTTCCATTAAGGTTTATCAGGATATTGAATATAGTTCCGAGTACTATTCAGTAGGACCTTGTTGTTAACCCATTCTACACATAATAGTTTTTCTCAGGGAAGTCTTGTTTAAAAAAATAACTAGGGTATAAACCCCTTTATAGTTTTGCATTTTGCCAGCTCCTTGAATGAACGGACTGTGGATTTAAAGCACCGGGGATCTGCTGCCATCTAGTGTTAGGTTGCTGACAAACCTGAGCTCCTAAGAATGGAACTTTTCGCCTCCTCCCGCGCCTGCCCCAGTGCCCCACTTCTGCCTCCATTCCAGAGTCACCAGCTCATGTCAGCACAAGGCTTTTGCGTCTTTCCTTTTTTCCACTGTCACTAACAATCTAGCTTTCATGCCCATCTTGTTGGAAGGACGTCAAAAGGAGTCAGCTGAATTGGCTCACCGTATGCTATTTCTGGGCAAGTTCTTTAAGCTCTCTGGGCTTCAGTCTCCTCATCATTCAGACAGGAACAGAAGTGTCAGACTTCATAGGCTGTCCTGATTAAACGAGCTAATACACATGCAAGGATTTAATAAATGTTCATTATCATTACACATCTATCATGCCTGAGTCCTTAATGGAAATACAAGTATTGAAAATAGGCTGGGGAATTCCCTGGAGGCCCAGTGCTTAGGACTCAGCATTTTCACTGCAGTAGCCGAGTCCAACCCCTGGTCAGGGAACTAAGATGCCACAGAGCTGGAAAAAAGGAAACGGCTTGTGTTACTTTCCATTTTATGATCAGAAGGCAAAAATTGGGTTCCATAGACAATTCAGGCTGCTTGTTTTTGAGAGGTCTGTTCTGGATAAAAAGTCCTTTGCAAATATTTATACCAAGGCTATAGCGTCTTTTTTAAAAAATGCAAGTACGGTCGATTTACAAAGTTGTCAGTCTCAGGTGTACAGCCGAGTGATTCAGTTCACATGTGTATTTATATTTTCCGTTACGGGTTATTACAAGATATTGAGTAGAGCTTCCTGTGCTATACAAAAGGTTCTTGTTGGTTATGTTTCATATACAGTGGTGTATATGTTAATCCTAAACTTCTAAATTATCTATCCCCACCCTTAACTGTGTTTTTTTTGCTGTGTGGGCAGCTTGCAGGATCCCTACCAGGGAACTTCCTGAAACTCATGTCTTGATTTTTTTCAACTATTTAAAAATGTAAAACAAAACCCAGAAGCAGGTTGGATGGGACCGCAGGATAACTGGTCGCTTTGAGGGCCACAGGATGACCGTGATGTAGTTAGGTTTGGGCCCTGTAGTTTTCCCTGCTTGTAGGAAGTGCACATTCCTTGCATGTACACTCATCACACCTGTGGGCTAAGGAGAGCAGTAGCGGGCATCGCAGCCGCTGCACGGGCCCCGATGCCCTGCGTGCCCGCCTGTCCGTCTTTGAACAGCCTCTGCCGCACTGCAGGGAGAGACTCATGATCCACCAGCCACCGTTACAACTTCCAGATTCTTCATTTTCTTCCTACAAAATCTGAGGATCAACCCCACACTACTTTGACAAATGCTCCTAATATAGTTCCCAGGAAAATGTTAACTTCAACTCTATTTCTTTGCCATGATATATGCTAAAAATCACTCTTCCCATCCAGCTCCTGGGTACATCAAAAAACTCACATCAAGTGATGATGATCGGTACCGTGCTGGAAGAGGCGTCTGGGCAGTAGGTCAGGAAACAGGGAAATAAAAATCTGTCAGGCTGCATTGATAAGCTTATCTGGTGCTTTCCCAGAAATGGAAACTAGATGGACTTCTAGATCCACAAACTCAGACATGGTTCAAAGAGGTAGGCAGTTCTGTTACTCATTCAATTTAAACACAATGAACATAGTCTGTATAGGGACTAATCTAGAGCTAAGGTGTTCTTTGTGTGTTTATTTTCTGGGTGAGCTGTGGCTTTGTTGGTACTTGTGGGCTTTCTCTAGTTGCAGTGCACAGGGGCTGGTAAGTTGCAGGGCACAGGCTTCTCACTGCAGTGGCTTCTCGTTGTGGACAATGGGCTCTAGGTGCACAGGTTTAGTTGCTCTGTGGCATGTAGAATCTTGGGGGCCAGGGATTGAACCTGTGTCCCTTGCACTGACGGGCAAATTCTTAACCACTGGACCACTAGGAAATTCCCTATGCTGATTCAACTAGGTCAGTATAATCATAATATTTAACAAATATTGTACGAAAAAATGGTGGTAATGAACCCTTTTAATGAAACTGAATTAGCTGATCCCTTGTGGCTCAGCTGGTAATGAATCCACCTGCAATGCAGGAGAACTGGGTTCAATCCCTGGGTTGGGAAGATCTCCTGGAGAAGGGAAAAGCCACCTGCTCCAGTATTCTGGCCTGGAGAATTCCATGGACTGTATTGTATTAGTCCCCGGGGTCGCAGAGAGTCGGACATGACTCAGACTTTTACTTCACTTCAAATAGCTGACATATTTCAGATGTATCAAAACCTCAAAAGATCATCGAAAGGCAAACCCAACAATTTTTTATTTCAAGATATCCAACTTCCTCTTGCATACAAAAAAAACAAAGTTTATCTGGTGGTCACTACATGAATCTTGAAACCAAATTCCTGATTGATGATACTGATATAAGATGGTAGTTATTAATTAATCCATGCCAGCCCACCACAAGCTAATTTAACATTGGTAAAAATGATCATATATACATAAATGAGTCTCTATTAGTACTGATACCTCCTTCTCACTCCCCACAGAATCTGACTTCTAGTTTCAGCCATCTGACAGGTTAAATGTGCTCAGTCTAACAGAGAACTATTCTGATGGTCAAGCAAGGTTTTATTTATTTGATGGTAACAGCAGAGGCTACAGTTTAGTACCCAGGTCAGCAGTTCATAGTGATCTTCTGTCCAGGCAGAGGGACTGACAGCAGCTGTGAAAACTGCAAGGAAAACCAGAGGCAGGACGAGAGGCAGCGGGAGCCTGGCTGCTGTAAGCTGGCGTGTGTCCCCGCAGCTCAGCCAAGGGCAGGGAAGCCCAGATCACGACTGCTTTCCTCGTTGACTTGAACTGACAGTTCTTCCCCAACCATCTTGTTACTGGCTGCATTCCACTATATCTAGTTAAATATAAAGAATTAGTCTTCATAAGAAAATCATCTTTTCAGAAGGACTATACATAATACATTAAAAAAAAATCACTGATTGTGTTTTCTTCGTCTTTTTCTCTTTGAACTTGTAGGTGGTTGAGGCTCCTGTGTTTCTTCTTTGACACCAGATACGGGCTGTTTGAAAACTATTTCATTATCTTTGTCATCATCATTCAGTTTGGCCACTTCAGATTTTCGTTTCTCCAAAAATGTTGGTGTACACACTGGTGTGGGACCCTGGGTTCAAGTGAAAGATTATAATACATAAATGTGGGAAGATAGAAGGATGACCCTCTCCCACCACCTCTCCTCTATTTTTATAAGCTACGCGTATTATTTTAGGCCTGTTTCTATCATCTGATGATACAGCGCTTAGGTGCTTATCACCTTTGTCCCAAGATTAAGCAAGCAAAGTGACAGGAGCAGCAACTGCCCCTCCCCCTTTAACCCGTAACACCGGCCTCCCAGGGTGCTGAGACCACCTCACCCGGCTATCCACAGCCTTCTCAGGAGTCTCGGCAGCGACTGAAGCGGCCTTCTTCTTCTTACGCAAAGCCTTCAATAAATTGTAAGAGACTACATCAATCTGCATGTTGACCAGATACAGTAGTCCTGAATGTATTTCCACATTTATTTTTTTCAAATATCAAGTGGGTAACATGATAAGCAAAAGGTATTACCTGGTACTTTCTGGAGTTTCGAGGACCAGTGTTTGAAGCATTTTCCTCAGTTTTATGTAACACCTTAACCTAAATAATCATAAAAGAAGTAACAGAAAAAGAAGTTGTAAAACTAGCAGTCTCACACATGTTTATTTTAAAACTTATTAGATCATTTATACATATGCTAACTAGTTAATTTTGACAAAGACTTTTAGGACTATTTCCAACTTAAAAGGACCATGAAACAAAATTTTAATAAAATGGCATAAAAAGGATGGTCATTTTACAGTCTTGGTATTTACCAGTAACATACAATAAACCAAACATTTAATCCTGGCAATGACACCTTTACTAGTAATCTACAAGCATTATAGTTTTTGGTCAGATAAGGTTTCACTTCTATCATCTAAAACTACTAAATCAGGTACATGTTGCGAATTGGTTAATCCCTTTCAGGATTTCCTCCCCTGTTTGTGTAACAGGAAATACTAGGACTGCTTCACAAACCTACAAAGACAAGCCTACAATGACTGCAGTTTCAAAAATTTAGTCAAAACCTCATAGGGGGAGATACTGGGTTAGACATTTTAAACAAAGGAATACTCACCAATGAAGGGAAATCATAATCAATCCCCTTTTTAGCCAATCTCTTCCTGAGTAATTTTTCCTTCTTTTTAAACCGCTCCTCCATCCGTAGCTTTTGAACAAGTGACCGATTCTGATTGTACCGTTTCACTGCTGGATATGATGGCTTTTTAAATGGCATATGCCACTCTCTAAAAAGTTCTTCATGTACCTTTTCAGGTGGTATAAAATGACCTACAATTTAAAAAAGAAAAAAAAAAAAAACCAAACAGTTTTCAACCAAGTAGGAGGGAAAGGATTTTAATGAGAACTTCAGACTCTCCCTTGTAGCATAATCAAATTGACGTGTCCCCCATTTACACGGAGAAGCCTGAAAGAATAAAGCAGGTAACCAAGGAAAAGTCAGACAGCCCACAATTATCTACCAAACACGCACTATGTGCCAAGAATGATCCCAGGACTAGAGACACATGAGTGAACAAGGTGAGTGCATAGAGGAGAGGGTGGAAATTAAGTCTTAGGGTTCCCGAAGCTAAAAGGATCCCCACTTTTAGACTGTGTGACTCACGACAACAGAAGCTCTTACCTGGCTCATATCCTCCAGGCACCTGCCCAGGACTAAGGCAGCTCGCTGCTTATCTGTATCTCTCTGCTTAGGGATGCACACTGGGCCCCTTGTGCAGGGAAGCCAAAATCCCTGGGATCTACGCTCCACTAGTGATAGATGGTACACAAATATCCCAGTTTCTGTGCTTGTCAGCTGGGATAATTCTGTTTCCCAAGGTGACCAGCAGAAAGAGCCCAAATGCCTAAATAACCGACTTGCTAACATACCCTTTTTTTAACATACCCTTTACTGACTCCCTTCCTGTCAAATCTCCACTCCTTACAAGTATTTCCCTGGGATCACCTCCGAGACAAACTATTCCCCTGAAAAAAAGAGAAAAGGTGGGGATGTGGCTAAACCCTCATGTCGGGAGTTCAGAACTGTCTGTGCCATCCTTCAGAAGTCAGGTACAGCAGAGCAGGGATCTCATACATGTGGTCACCCAATCACCCACTTCGTCCTGGCAAGAGCCACATTCTTCATGTGCAAATAACACCCAGGATCTCAGGGGGCTCCTGGGACCCTCTCAAAGCAACAGGAACTAAGATGGGGAGGTGTGGCCTGGGTGCCGGCTCCGGATGGGCTGCTCTGGGAAGGTGGGTCGGTGGGAGCGCCGCCCGCTGCAGGATGCACCTCTCATCTGCTCCTGTCTCCCTTCGCTCCCGAGGGATTCTCTGCAGGGGCGCTGCAGCCAAGGCCATGAAAACTGGCCGACATGTGACGCCTCACCCCGCACATCATCCTGTTCAGGACCGTTAGTGGGTCCCGCCGTCCTCGGCGCGTATTCCAAACTGCGCTTCCGTGGCGTCTGGTGACCTGACCTTCATTCACCGATTTCTCCTCCCTCATCTCTCACTGTGCTCCTTGGAGGCAATTACGTTTGTCACTGGTTTGGCACTTACTGTCCCCCCACCAAATTCTCAGTTCCACCCCTTCACCTGGCTGTTATTTAGTCTTCAGGTTCCAACTTTAATGACTTTTCCCCAGGGAGCCTCCCACACTCCACCAGTAAGACCTTCCTATTTACTCCTCAAGGAAACTGTTCCAACTCCATCTCAGCAGAAAACAGCTTTCACTCCAGAAATCTTAAAAATTTCAGTTCAAACCTATCTTGAAATTGCACTTAAACTGTTGCACCACTGCTCAGGAGATTCATCCCAGGGATGAGGTGGGACGTCCAAGCAGCTAAGCAACCTCCCACCGCAGCCACCGTCAGCAGGGCATCCCTGAAATCCCACAGGCTAAGAATTGGGTACTTACACTTCAAGAGTCTTTCACCAAAAAGGTAGTTGTTCATTGTTTCAGCAGCTATTTTGGCAACATCTTCAGATTCAAACTCCACAAAGCCGTAGCCTTTGCTATTTCCAGTCTGCAATGACAAATCCACCACGAAAAGCAGAACAATTACATTCTAATGCACCATCAAACTCCTGAAATGTCATTAAATAATGTACAGTAGCTGTGGCCGACTCCTGCCACACCATGGACTGTAGCCTGCCAGGCTCCTGTTGTTCATGGGATTTTCCAGGCAAGAATACTAGAGTGGGTCGCCATCTCCTTCTTCAGGGGGTCTTCCGGATCCAGGGATTGAACGTGGGTGTCCTGCACTGCAGGCAGATACCGACTGAGCTACCAGGGAATTCCCAGGAGGAACAGCATTAAGGAGTAACATTAAGACACCTTTGATTTTCAACTTCAAATCACATAGTGTGCAGACTGTTACAGGGAAAGAAAAGATCCAAAAAAGTCTAAACTTGCCACTGGTTTTGAACATTTTCTGGGATTTTGATTACATATGATAAATGACTCCAGCTGGAATTTATTCAGTAGCAACGGCCGACATAAAGGAAGCTGGCAGGCCCCATGGTCCTTTACTCATTATTGATCTCACAGGTGGTCACATTATCCACCTACTTGGGAGACGGAATAAATGCGTCACAAAAAGTACAGGTGATTTAATTCCCATTTACATGGAAAAACTGAAAAGAAATTAAGTCAGTGTCTCGCAGCCCATCAATAAAACATCGCATTCACTGTCATGTTTACCAGTGACTGATCATCTCCACAGCTGCGGGCACAGGCCCGGGGACCACTCTTTCAGAGACGCACATGATGCGTTCTGGCCTCCACACCATAACTTAATGAGCTTGCTAACAGGAGTTCTGAAGTCCAAATGCCCAGGTTTGGATCTTAGCTCTGACACTCAGATAAGGAATGTTTAAGCCTCAGTTTTTCCTTCTGTAAAATGAGGATAAAATAAACACTCTCATAGAGTTGCCATGAAAACACAAAATAACCTACAAGGGCTCCGCACGTCTGTCAAGTACTCAATACATGTTACTTTAGGGTGGCAGGGTATGCCTACCCCCCAACTGCTCCTCTGGCAAGTAATTATTCTAAGCTGAAGGTACTGAGAAATAGAACAAGAAACTCTGTGATCCCCTTATTTATCTAAAAACAGGACACAAATTTACAAAGGTGTCCTCTCCCTTCTATCAGAGATGTTAGAGGAATCCACACAACAAATTTTACTAAGCAGATGTTATCACCAAGACCCAAACCTGGGCATTTGGACTTTAGGATTCTGTTAGCCTCCTGTACATTTGCCTCCCTGCAACTTGCAACCATATAAACTCAAAGCACTGTTCCCTCATCTAGTCACTACCCAAAGTTCTCTACCAACCCTTTGAGCACTCCCATGAGGAAGCATACATTTTAGTCTCTTTTTAATCTCTCAGTTTTTCAGTCCAATTTATAGGGTCTCAGCCTAGGGCAGCAGAAAAAGAACCTTTCCTCCTCTACAGTTCCAATTCTTAGTGACAACAACCAGGAAAACTTTACAATCTTGCATTAAGCAAACTATTCTCGGACATAGCTCAAAACTGGCCATGTGATCCTGGAAATAAGAAACCATTCATAGGCTGTGTGGCTCAACAGAGTTGGAAGCCAGGAGGCTGACTCCTAGCTGTGCCGGTGACTACCCACCAAGACACAGCCACCACCCAGGGTCTCGGCTTAGTTACCTGCAACAGGACGGTTCTGGTAGAACTTTAAATGTCTGGCAATCCTCCTACCATCCCAGCTCTCACTCAGGAGGGGAACGATGGTGGAGTGTAAGACACTATAATAAAGCTTGTGAAATCTGATGTGAAAATACATGTCAAGTGTCCCCAAAACCAAAAACTCAAAAGCCAAAACCTTGACCTAGTAATCTAAGAAAGTTAGAAATACCAAGCAAACAGTCAAAACTGGGGTGGGTGGGGAGGCAGTAGCTTTATAATATGCAACAAAGCTGGAAATGTTACATTTCTTTTTTTTTTTTTTTTAAACTAAATAGGTAAGATTTATTAGCAAATAATAAGTGGTAAGAGAGAGTAACTGTGACTTGTCAGATCAGGAAAAATTATCAACAACTTCTTTCACAAAAAAAACTGTAATCCAGAAAGACAAAAGGATGTAAAAATGAAAAGGGAAGATAAAAACCCAGAGAAGTCAGTAAGAAGACACTTCAGAGGAAAAGAGGGGACAAAAAAGAGTCTGGGCAATGGTGGTTGGTGGTTTAGTCGCCAAGTGGTGACCGACCCTTGCAACCCCATGGACTGTAGGCCGGCCAGGCTCCTTTGTCCATAGGATTTCTCGGGCAAGAACACTGGAGTGGGCTGCCATTTCCTCCTCCAGGGTGGAAATGTTACATTTCAGTGCACTGCATCAAGGCACAGACTTTCTAAGAAAACCAGCCTCACTTCTTCAAAGGAGCCAATGTCAAGAAAAACCAAACAAGCAAAACAGGGATAGAGAGACTGTTCTACACAGGATGAAGAGCTAAACAACCAAGTGCGACACGTAAACCCTGACCAGATCCCAGAATGGCAGGGACGACTGGGAATACACGAAGAAGGGCAGTACATGAGGTCATCACATTGTGATGATGTAGCACAATGTCCTGATTCTCAGATTTACAATGATGTCTTTAGTATTAAAGTATTACAACTGCTGCTTTCTTCAAAAGGCTAAAAAACCCAGAAAGATATGTACATTTTTATAGACATGGGAAGAGATGAAGCTAATGTGTCAGGATATTACCGATGAAGGAATCCAGGGGAGGATGTTCATTATGCTTTCCTTTCTATTTCCTGTCAACATTTTCAGAACACAAAGCTGGTGAACACAACTGTACTTCATTATGGAAAAACACTTACAAAATAACAATCCACAAAAGGCAGAAAAAAAGTCTTTGAAAAGACAATAAGGGCAAAAACATGAATAAGAATTTCACAGAAGACAGAACTCCAAAGGCTGATAAATAATGATACTCAATCTCACTACTGCACTCATCTCACACGCTAGTAAAGCAATGCTCAAAATTCTCCAAGCCAGGCTTCAGCAATATGTGAACCGTGAACTTCCAGATGTTCAAGCTGGTTTTAGAAAAGGCAGAGGAACCAGAGATCAAACTGCCAACATCCAATGGAACATCAAAAATGAAAGAGAGTTCCAGAAAAACATCTATTTCTGCTTTATTGGCTATGCCAAAGCCTTTGACTGTGTGGATCACAATAAACTGTGGAAAATTCTGAAAGAAGATGGGAATACCAGACCACCTGACCTGCCTCTTGAGAAACCTGTATGCAGGTCAGGAAGCAACAGTTAGAAAGAACTGGACACGGAACAAGAGACTGGTTCCAAATAGGAAAAGGAGTACGTCAAGGCTGTATATTGTCACCCTGCTTATTTAACTTATGTGCAGAGTACATCATGAGAAATGCTGGGCTGGAAGAGGCACAAGCTGGAATCGAGACTGCCGGGAGAAATATCAAACCTCAGATATGCAGATGACACCACCTTTATGGGAGAAAGTAAAAAACTAAAGAGCCTCTTGATGAAAGTGAAAGAAGAGAATAAACAAGTTGGTTTAAAGCTCAACATTCAGAAAACTAAGATCATGGCATCCAGTCCCATCACTTCATGCAAACAGATGGGGAAACAGTGGCTGCCTTTATTTTTTGGGGCTCCAAAATCACGGCAGATGGTGATTGCAGCCTTGAAATTAAAAGATGCTTACTCCTTGGAAGCAAAGTTATGACCAACCTAGACAGCATATTGAAAAGCAGAGACATAACTTTGTCAACAAAGGTCCGTCTTAGGGTGGGATGTTTCAAGAGAACAGCATCGAAATATGCAATATTATCTAGGGTGAAACAGATCACCAGCCCAGGTTGGATGCATGAGACAAGTGCTCGGACCTGGTACACTGGGAAGACCCAGAGGGATCGGGTGGAGAGGGAGGTGGGAGGGGGGATTGGGGTGGGGAATACATGTATATCCATGGCTGATTCATGTCAGTGTATGACAAAAACCACTACAATATTGTAAAGTAATTAGCCTCCAACTAATAAAAAAAAAACAAAGGTTCGTCTTGTCAAGGCTATGGTTTTCCCAGTGGTCATGCATGGATGTGAGAGTTGGACTAGAAAGAAAGCTGAGTGCAGAAGAATTGATGCTTTTGAACTATAGTGTTGAAGAAGATTCTTGACAGTCCCTTGGACTGCAAGGAGATCCAACCAGTCCATCCTAAAGGAAATCAGTCCTGAATATTCATTGCAAGGACTGATGTTGAAGCTGAAACTCCAATACTTTGGCTACCTGACGCGAAGAGCTGACTCATTTGAAAAGACCCTGATGCTGGGAAAGAATGAGGGCAGAAGGGGACAACAGAGGATGAAATGGTTGGATGGCATCGCCAACTCAATGGACATGGGTCTGGGTGGATTCTGGGAGTTGGCGAAGGACAGGGAGGTCTGGCGTGCTGCGTGCGATTCATGGGGTCGCCAAAAGTTGGACACGACTGAGCGACTGAACTGACTGAATCTCACTAAGAATTAGGCAGATCATTCTATACTCATCCTGAGGATATGCTATAAAGTGACATTTTTCAAACTCAGAGTTTGAAAAGTTTAAAAGCTGCCCTTTTAAAGGGCAGCAGAATCAATTTAGTATGTCAGAAAAGTATTTTTAAATAAACTGAATGGGAAAGTATAATCTTCCTAGACTTTTATTTCAGTTAATGTTTACGTACAGGTCCAGATGTGCTGGCTTGTGCTGTAAAACTGAGTTCTTATTGTGGATTCAAGGTCTGAAAAATACTATTCGAGAGAAAGTCACCTATACCTGCACAAAGAATGTTCCCAGCAGTTTCATCGACAAGACTGGAGAAAAGCTAGCGTTCAACAAGAGGGTGGATGACACACCGTAGCACATTCAGGCAGTGACAACAGAGCAGGGACAACAGTTAACTCTGTTCTGCTGAAACTTAAGTGGGAAAATGTGAAAAAACTGTATCAAGAAAAAGAGAGATTCCAATAACAAGAATTCTGTGGTTACAACCAATAGAAGTATGTGTGTGTGGGAAAAAAATAAAGCGGGCCACACCCTATTACTGAAATAAACCACACAAACCTTTATTAGGAGGTAGGTATGATACAGTGACATCTGTACAGTACTTTGTGTATCAGGCATTGTTCTAAGAATCTTATACTCATTTTCTCATTTAAGCTTTGATTCAATGCTCCTGAGGTTGGTGCAATTTTGCTCATATTTTACAAATCAGAAAACAAGCATGCAGGTTATAGAACTGCCCAGTCACACAGCCAATAAGGTGTAGAGTCCAGCCTCACACTTAAGTTCATGAACCCCTGGCTTAGTGGATAAAAAGCACTCACTAGGATTGCCAATTTAAGTTGAGGACTTGAGGCAATTACCTTAGAAAAGTAAAATACACATTCACAGGAATACCAATTTTGTTCTCCGTCTGCTTCAGGTTCTAGACCTTATCCAATCACTTTCTGGAATGACGTGTGATAAGCGATAACACGCAAACATGCTCCAAAACTTATCAAGGATGGTATGCTTTTGGAAAATAAAACAACCTAATTCAATACAAAAATCTTACCTTTTTACTCCTGGACAGTCTCAATCTTGTAACAGTGCCAAACTGAGAAAAATATGCTCGGATCTGGGTTTCATAAAGGGATGGTGGTAAGTGGCCCACATAGATTACTCCAGGAGTAAGTTTTCGTTTCTCCTGTTGCTGAAAACATAAAGACCAGGCAAATAGATATATATGTCTTTTTTCATTAAAAAAAAATCACACTGCAACAAAACTTGTGAAACTCTGCTCTTAGATTAAGACAAGAGATCAAGAACCTACCCTGTGTTTCCACTTACCACAACAGAGACTATAAAAAATTAGCTGTTTGGATATAGTGAAGAGACTTATGGTTGTCAAGGGGGAGCGGGGTGGGGGAAGGGGATTGGGAGTTTGGGGCTAGCAGATGCAAACTATAATATAGAAAATGGATAAACAGCAAGGTCCTACTATATACACAGGGAACTATATTCAACACCCCAGGAGAGATTAACACAACACTGTATAAATCAACTATACTTCAATGAAATTAAAAAAAAAAAAGTGGCTGTCCCCACGAGGACAATCGCCAAGCAGTAGCCTGTCTTCTCAGCTTCCTTCTCCCAGCACGAATACTCAGTAACTACACGCTGAATTAAAAGATAATATCTTCTGGCCTAAGAACTCTGTACAAACATACCCTTCAATATTGTTTGCAGATCACCGTTTACTCGCACCCAAGTAAAAAAACAATTTTAAGGCATCAGTAAACCTTCAGGAAGCCTCCTAACCTTTCAGTATCCCTGCCCTCGAACCCCTGCCTTCGGTAACACAGACTTTTAAACTTTCCCATGTACATTTTATGATAAAATCTTGGGCAAATATTATTGAACTTAATATCAGGGCCCCCAAACAGCAAACAGAGCTTGGGTAATACTGTCTTTTAAGAATTCCAAAACCACTAACCAGGCAAACAAACCTCCCCAGTCTGGGGGCCCAGCCGAAGTAGGGCTGGCTGGAGCTGATCCGCGGGACGAGGACCGACCCAACAGTTGGCTGTCCTCTCTCCGAGCATCCCCGCGATACCCACTCCTTACCTTACCTCCATAAGGACCCTAAAGCCCGCGGCCCGAAGCCGTCACTTCTCGGTCCTCCCGAGGAAACCTCGGCCCGCAAGCTCTTGAGGTCGGGGCCCGACCTGGGTGACGCCAGACGAAGCAGAGGCGTAGTGAGGCCGAGGCGCGCGGGCAGGACCCCCAGACCCGGTCCGCCACCTCCCCTCGCGGTCGGGTCCGCGCCGGCCGCTCACCTTGGTCGCACGCCGACGAACCTGCGCCACCTCCTTTTTAAATTTGGCATCCTCCTGCGGGTTTAGGGACAGGAGCGGCTTTGCCGGGCCATCGAACGCCGCCATCCCGCCCGCTCGTACGCTGACGAGACCCACGCGGCACACCCGGAAACGCCGGACCCTCTGCTTCCCCAAACCGGAAGGGAGGGCGGGGCCCGAGGCACGGCTCCGGGGAGGAGCCTGGGCGACGGCATGGCGCGGGGGCGGAGCCTGGGCGACGGCGTGGCGCGGGGGCGGAGCCTGGGCGACGGCGTGGCGCGGGGGCGGAGCCTGGGCGACGGCGTGGCGCGGGGGCGGAGCCTGGGCGACGGCGTGGCGCGGGGGCGGAGCCTGGGCGACGGCGTGGCGCGGGGGCGGAGCCTGGGCGACGGCGTGGCGCGGGGGCGGAGCCTGGGCGACGGCGTGGCGCGGGGGCGGAGCCTGGGCGACGGCGTGGCGCGGGGGCGGAGCCTGGGCGACGGCGTGGCGCGGGGGCGGAGCCTGGGCGACGGCGTGGCGCGGGGGCG
>CM035281.1:5397740-5414359 GCA_020226075.1 Hydropotes inermis | reverse complement strand
CACTTTGATTATCAGGAGTAGAGATATGGGGAACTGATCACTGAACTGGGTTGAATTGCTGTCCCCTCAAAAGATAATGTTCAAGTCTTCACCTCAACACCTGTGATGCAGACAGGATCTTTGCTGATGTAGTCACTTTGATTATCAGGAGTAGAGATATGGGGAACTGATCACTGAACTGGGTTGAATTGCTGTCCCCTCAAAAGATAATGTTCAAGTCTTCACCTCAACACCTGTGATGCAGACAGGATCTTTGCTGATGTAGTCACTTGCAGATGAGGTTGTTATGGAATAGGGTGGGCCCTAATCCAATGATTAATGTCCTTATAAGAAGGAAATTTGGACACACACACACACACACACACACACACACACACACACACGGAGAATGCCACGTGATGACGGAGGCAGAGATTGGAGAGGTGTCATAAACTGAGGAACACCAGGAATTGCTGGAAGAGGTAAGGGACTATTCTTTCCTAGAGTCTTCGAGAGAATGGCCCTGCCAAAATCTGGGACTTGGATTTCTAGCCTCTAGAACTGTGGGAGAAGACATTTCTGTTGTTTCCAGCCACCCCGTCTGTGGTCATTTGTAATGGCAGCCTTAGGAAACAAATACAGTTACCACTTTGGTGCAGCCTGAAATGATGTTCTAGGGAAAACACTTCAATTAATCTTGGGCCTGACTTGACACCTGATGGCCAGGTAGTGGAGGAACTCTTGGATGTTCACAGAAAGCTACCCGACACCCCTCCCCTTGGCCTTCACCTGACCATAGAAGTCTGCCCTTGAATCCTCACTGCATCCCAGACCTGCTTCATTTTCCCTTTTCTGACCTTGAGTCAGTCACAGCGCCTTCAGTGACGTATGACCTGGCCCTGCCAGGGACATCTCATTCTCCTCTGCCTTTGCTGTCTAGAGCCTAGGGATTGTAGGAGTTATGCTTTTCTGGTCAGAGAATCCAGAAACCCACTAGACCCTTGGCCATGTGCCTGGGGGAAAATCCTCCTCCTTTCAGGTGGTACCTGTTTTCTCAGGCATAAATAAGATTTTGGGTGAGATGATTGTTAAGATTCCTGGGTGGAGGTGGGAGAGTCTATACTGTTTAGTGGCAGCAGCAACAGTACTAATGATCAGAATGGCAGCTAGCCTTCCGCATGCCCAGGCGATAGACTTGGGCTGCCTGTATCTGTCTCTTCCTTCTGTCCTTCTTCACTTCTTTCCCTGTTTTCCTCCCTCTCTTCCTTCCTCCTGATTTGCATGTAGATGGGGAGGCTGCCTGGGTGAGATGGTTCTCAATGAGTTGGACTGGCCCATACACACTGCTTTGCACCCGTCCCCAGCACTCATTGCCAGCGCCACCCCACCCCATTCACTTAACAACGTGTAACAAATGCCTCCCAGGCACTTCCCCAGACCAAGTGGACCATTGAGTGAGCTCACTGCGGTTCTCCCCCATCTGTCTCCCCCGTCTTCCCATGCCACCCCTCTCTTGGGGTAGAAAAGGGGCACGTCTTTCCCATGATGCCACCATCATCACCTAAAGGCTGGGGGCCAAGCACAACGAGGGCTGCATGCTGGGATTTGATGGCTGGGGGTGGGGGTTGGGGGTTGGGGGGGGTGGATGGCAGAGTGGGACCACCTGCAGGGCAAGGCTGGATGTGCTGTGTCTGGGGAGCTGGGCCATGGGAGGAGAGGGCTCTTTGGGGTGGGGCTGAGGGCTGGAGGAGAGGAGACCAGGTGGGCACTGACAAGGTCCGAGGTGCCTGTCCAGCTCTGCCCACCTTCCTCTTCTCCTGTTCTCCCCTCCTTCCATCTCTCTGCTTGATCCCTGTGGGGTCATCCAACATGTCACCCTTGGGATGAGAGCCCAGCTGCTGCCACTAAAGAGGGCAGATGCCCCCGCCCCACCCTTGGCCCTGCCTGACTGCCCCTTGCTCAGTTACAGGGCTTCTCATGTAGGAGTGAAAGGCATGGTTTTAGGGGAAGAAGTGGGGACCGATCCTCATCTGTGTCACCAGCTTCAACTGTGCAGCCTCAATGCATGTCACCTGAGAAGCTAAAAATTCAGTCTGCAGACCACTTAGGGCCCCATGACCTGAAGCTGGAAGGGAAATTTTCTTCCTCTGTCCTGTGGATGTCTGGCACCTGGGGCACACCCTGCCCTGTGCTGTGGTTAATGTCCTGCACAGGCCCCAAATCCAGGTACCAAGTGTGGCAGTGACCCTGGTGAAGCTGGGGGGGCCTCTGGGGGATAGGGTGGGGAGCCTGGAGAGTGGGTGCTGCCCAGAGGGTCCAGATTCCCTGGGAAAACCAGGTGGGCTGACTCACCAATGCCCTCCTTCATCCCAGGATCGTTTCCAGCCCTTCAGTGAGGGATGTGGGCCCTGGTGTCCTGGGTCCTGAAGGGTGCCCCCTTCCTGGCCTGTATTAATCATGGTTGTATTTTCTGTATTTGTTTTGACACCTTAACAAGCTTGCTGGCAGTTTGGGATTAGCAGATGCAAACTATTATATATAGAATGGACAGACAACAAAGTCCTACTGTTTAGCACAGGGAACTATATTTAATATCCTCTGATAAACCATAATGGCAAAAAAAATATGAAAAAGAATGTTTATGTAACCAAGTCACTTTGCTGTGTCCCAGAAACTAACACAAGATGGTAAATCAACTATATTTGATTGCAAAATAAATTAAAAGAAAAAAACCAAAAAGCCAGCTGGCTGCAGAGGGACTGTTTCTCCCAGGGCTAACAAAGGCTCAGCCTGGAGCATCTCCTTACCTGACTGTCACGCACAGAGCCGACATTGGTTCCCTGTGCTAAGTCATGCCAGGGCCAGCTATGAGGTGACTTGAGACCACTCCTATAGTCAGAAGCCCACCAGAAGCATTCAGAGTACTCACAGACACAGGCTCCTGCTTCTGCCTCCTGAGTAAACCTGGTGCTTCCCCATGTGGCTCTGCATGGCATGCTGTGCCCTGTCCTCTCAGGAGATGTAAGTAAGACATTCTTCTTTCAGTGGCACTGGCCTTTCCAGTTGTCACTATGTCACCTCTGTGCATTAAAACCTCATGGGGCTTCCCTGGTGGCTCAGTGGTAAAGGATCTGCCTGCCAGTGCAGGAGACACGGGTTCAATCCCTGGTCTGGGCAGATCTCAGATGCCACAGAGCAGCTAAGTCTAGGTGCCACAGCTGTTGAGCCTGTGCTCTAGAGCCCAGGAACAGCACCTACTGAGGCCTCTGGCAGCAACTGCTGAAGCCTGCATGACCTAGAGCCTGTGCTCCACAAGAGAAGCCACTATACTCAGAAGCCCACACACTGCAACAAAAAGTAGCCCCTGCTCTTTGCAACTAGAAAAAAAGCTCTTGTATCACAGCCAAAAATAAAAAAAAAACCCCAAATCCTCATGGGTATACAGCCCCAGGCCCATCTTGTTTTTCTCTCTCTCCACTGACTCCCTAACCTTTTCTCCTGGTCTCAGACTGCAGGCCACAGCTCCCAACCACGTTTCTCTTTCTGGCCTCTCTTGCCCTTCAAAGAACCTTGCAGGTGTGCACCACCCATCACACTGCCCTCAGTACTATTAAAAGAGGTATAATTTCACCCTTAAATTAGCCCCGAATGTCTGCAGTGTTAATATTCATATTGGGGAGAGTGCAGGCAGACTGGCCCTGGCGGGCAGGGGAATGGAAATTAGTTCAATGTCTTTGAAAAGTAATTTGACAAAATATGTCAAGAATTTTAAAAATAGGACTTATCAAAAGAATGATCTTATTTCTTAAATTTTGACTTTCAGTTTTTCTTTTTTATCAAAGTATAGTTGACTTATTAATTGCAGGTATATAATTTAGTAATTTGGTAATTTTATAGATATCCATATAAAATTATTATAAAATATTGGCTTATTTGCTGTGCTGTACACTATGTCCATTAACTTATCTATTTTATACCTTGTAGTTTGTACCTCTTAATCCTTTCTATATTTGCTCCTCCCCCACCCCCTCAACTATCTTATCATTTCTGATAAAAATAGTATCAAATTTGCATAAGTATAATGAAGACAAAATATGATCCTTCATGTAAAGTTTTAGAATAACATCTGGGACAAAGCAAACAAGTTATCATTTAGTTGATATTAGTAATCATTTTAATTCATTTGGAGTGCATCCTACACACACATATCTGTAGGGTTGTTGTTTAGTTGCTAAGTCATGTTGTGTGACTCTTTGCACCCACATGGACCGCAGCCAGCCAAGCTCATCTGTTCATGGGATTCTCCAGGCAAGAATACTGGAGTGGGTTACCATTTCCTTCTCCAATCTGTAGGGTACATGTATGAAATTTGGTCAGACGAAAAGTCTTGCCTCAAGGAAGGAGAATGGAGGAAGGTGTTAGTTGAGAGGAAGAGAAACTTCACACTTGAAACGCTTAAAAGTTCATATAATCTTAAAAAATGCAATACAATCCTACAGAGATGTTAAACTTAAAAAAAAAGTACATCGAGAAAAATTTTACTCTAAATCCATCCTGTTATTCCAGTCCTGCATAACTTTTATTTTTCCCAAGTATTTCTTGTAGAGACGAATGTTTTTCCAAAGACTGCAATCTGCATGCCCTTCAGGACTGAAGCATCTTCCTGCCAACTGCTGTAGGACAAAACACCTTGTACAGTCGGCCCTCTGAATCTGTGGTTCCACACGGGCAGATTCAACCAACCCCCGAGAGAAAATACTGAATTCTAGAGTTACGAAAAGCAAAACTTTAGTTTTCTGTGTACTGGGAACTATTTACATATTATTTATAAACAACTAGTTACATAACACATTTTATATTAGAAGTAACCTCAGATACAGCAGATGACACCACCCTTATGGCAGAAAGTGAAGAGGAACTAGAGCCTCTTGATGAAAGTCAAAGATGAGAGTGAAAAAGCTGGCTTAAAACTCAACATTCAAAAACCAAAGATCATGGCATCTGGTCCCATCACATCATGACAAATAGGGGAAACAATGGAAACAGTGACAGACTTTATTTTCTTGGGCTCCAAAAATCACTGCAGATGGTGACTGCAGCCATGAAATTAAAAGATGCTTGCTCTTTGGAAGAAAATCTATGACCAACCTAGACAGCATATTAAAAAGCAGAGACATTACTTTGCCAACAAAGGTCCGTCTAGTCAAAGCTATGGTTTTTTCAGTAGTCACGAATGGATGTGAGAGTTGGCCCATAAGCAAAGAGAAAGCTGAGCGCTGAAAAACTGATGCTTTTGAACTGTGGTGTTGGATAAGACTCTTGAGAGTCCCTTGGACTGCAAGGATATCAAACCAATCAATCCTAAAAGAAATGAGTCCTGAATATTCATTGGAAGAACTCATACTGAAGCTGAAACTCCAATACTTTGGCCATCTGATGCGAAGAACTGACTCATTTCGAAAAGACCCTGATTGAAGGCAGGAGGAGAAGGGGGTGAGAGAGGATGATGGTCGGATGGCACTACCGACTGGCTGGACATGCGTTTGAGCAAGCTCCGGCAGTTGGTGATGTACAAGGAAGCCTGATGTGCTGCAGTCCGTGGGGTCGCAAAGAGTCGGACGCGACTGAGCGACTAAACTTAACACGATTTCATGTAAGAGACCTCAGGTTTTGGTACCGTGCACAGCTCCTGGGACCAGACACCTAGCTTGACACTGACCGAGGAAACGACTAGCTAGCAGCGGGACGGCTCCACACCTCTCAGCGCAAGTCCCCACCTCTCTCAAGCCCACGTGCTCCGAGGACCCCTCCCGGGTTGTTTCCAGCGATGCCTGTCGAAGGGCCCCGCCCGCCGCGCTCTGCCTTCCGGCCCGCGTCTCAGGCGTCGCGGCGGGCAGCCCGGCTTCCTGGGCGCCGCGGGCCTGGGAGGACCCCGGCGACAGCCTCCGCGCAGGGCCCGGTGGACGCAGCGGCGGCGGCTGTGGCGGCGCGGCGCTGCAACTGAAGGCGCCGGCCGTCTCCGGAACGCGCTCTGCCGGCCACCCTCGCAGCCCTGGCTGACGGTCGTGCGGCCGGCGCCATGTCTGTGAGCGAGATCTTCGTGGAGCTGCAGGGCTTTTTGGCTGCCGAGCAGGACATCCGAGAGGCGAGCCCCCGTCTCCCCATGCCCCTTCCCCTCTCCCTGCCTAGCTGGGCCGCGACGCCCGGCCCTCCTCCGTCGCTCTGGGGCGAGCGGTGGCGAAGCCTCCGGGGGTGGGCTCCTCCGCTTCTCGTTGGGGCTTAGGGCACCTCCTTGGCCCCCGCCCCCGATTCTGCTGCCAGGCCCTGGTTCCCTGTGTTCAGGGCTCGGCTCTTCGGCATCACCTACCTTATTTGGGTGTCAGTTTTTCTCATTTTTAGTTCATTTTTATGTCGAACCCTCAGCGCGTGGGACTGAGACAACACGTGTTTCTTGTGTGGGTTGGTGTCCTGAAAGCACGTGTGGCCATTTCTCTTTAAAACTCTTCTATGGCTTCTCATTCCACGTAGGATAAAAATCCAGACTCGGCTGTGGCCCGCGGGTCTCCAGTCTCATTTTACTCCTCCTGTTGTATGCTACGGTCACGCTATCTCCTTTTTATTCCTCCAGCTCCCCAAATAGCGGCCTGCCTCGGGACTTTTGCAAGCACTGCTTGCTTTCCCTGGAATGCGTTTCTTTTCTGCTCTTTTTTTCTGGTCATCTTCTTGACCTCACAATCAAAACGATCTTTTTCCTGTTACGTTTACTTTTAGTAGCGCATTAATTTGTGCGCTCGTTATTTTTTAAACGCCTCCCGCATGACACTCTATATAAACTGCAGGAAAGAAGGGTTCCCTAGTAATATAAGTGCTCAGTGAATGTTTGCAAAATGAATGAATGAAAAATAATCAGTCCCGTATTGTTTCATTTTCTGTTTTTGGTCTATGTCTGAATACCTCATCTCCTTCAGTGTTCCAATGGGATATTTGGGGCGAGTGGGTGGCTATTACCGTTTGAAATCTGTATGAGGAAATCTCAGGTTTTTTAATGAGTTCCTGAAGGTCTCAGAGAAGGTAGAAAAGTCAGAATTCAGTTCTAAATAAATCTTGGTGCACCATTTGTGTCATTGTAAAGGTTGATAGTGTTTGAAATGTAAGTAAGGTGTCATAGATCAAATATATTATCTAGTATATTT
Source organism: Hydropotes inermis (assembly GCA_020226075.1). Classification (NCBI taxonomy): domain Eukaryota; kingdom Metazoa; phylum Chordata; class Mammalia; order Artiodactyla; family Cervidae; genus Hydropotes; species Hydropotes inermis. The sequence goes on along the minus strand of CM035281.1, from coordinate 5,407,187 downwards.
GTTTTGAGGCTATGATAATATACTTACGTTGAATTTATTTGATATTTTGATGTTATTCTTTCTAGGAAATCCGAAAAGTTGTACAGAGTTTAGAACAAACAGCTCGAGAGATTTTAACTCTACTGCAAGGGGTCCATCAGGGTGCTGGGTTTCAGGACAGTAAGTTCTTTGTTTTGATTTGGAAGGTTTTATCCACTCTGTCAATCTTTCATCTAAAGAGTTAATTTACATTCAGAAGACATCAAATCTGTAAGGTTTAACTATGAAAATTGTTCCTCATGTTTTTATGGTGAGTAAAATTGGAGAAATAAGTGAGTTGATCACTTTATAGGTTTACAGAATTCTCCGTATTTTTCTTGATTCTCTGCTTTCACATAGGTTGGATTAAGAATATTTTCTCTAGTGGGGGAGTTCTACTGATAATTGTGGTAGTTCCATAGTTCTCTTGTGTATCTAGCAACTTTTATTTCTTTTTTTCTTAACAGCAATCTTTCAGTCATTGAATGTGATTTAATATGTATTTTGAGATAAAATGGCCAGTGTAAAATGTCGTCACAGTGTTTACAGTCAGTCTCTTGAATGGAGATGGAGTATAGGAAGTTTGGAAACGGAATCTCTACTGTAAAAGATAGCACAGTTAAAAGAGGCGAAATGTGCTTTCAGGTTAAGAATTGTGTCATGATGTAGCTAAGAGGTGTCAGGGGCAAGTCCTTTCTGTCAGAGCTGGGGAGTTGGTCAGCCTGATTGAGAAGGGCTATGAAGCTGTTACAGTTTTTTTTTTTTTTTTTTTAAATTTTCAACCACATCATGTGGCATGTGGAATCTTAGTTCCCCCAACAGGGATTGAACCCTTGCACCCTGCAGTGGAAGCATGGAGTCTTAACCACTGAACTTTTTGCAAAGAAGTCCTAAAGCTGCTCTTTGACCAAATGTGGGAGCCTTCAAAATCCAGTTTTAGGCATCCTTTGGGGACTGACTAGGAAAGGCAGCTTAAAGATTAGTTAATTTATAACAGTTTGCCAGTGTTTCCTGACATACCCCCTTTTAGCAATTTTTTGTTCTTTATTTTTCAGTAGGGAAACTGGATGTGAAATTTTGAGGGCCAGATTGATAACAGAGATGCATGCTCTCCATTTGCTCATGAGATTTTAAAAAATTGATTTATTTCCAGGTAGACTGCATAGATTGTTAAGCAAGAACTGTATTTGAAATTTGGTAAGTCTTTCATTATTTCATTTGACTATCTTTTTGTGATCAGTTCCAAAGAGGTGTTTGAAAGCTCGAGAACATTTTGGTACAGTAAAAACACATCTAACGTCTTTGAAGACCAAGTTTCCTGCTGAACAGTATTACAGGTTTGTAAGACAAGTAGCATCTTTTATAACGTTAAATAAAAGAAGGCAAGAGAAAAATTTATATGGACTAAATGATTGCTTAGATTTAGGTGACAGTCTTCCTTAGGAGAAACAACAGAGAGGAGAGGGAACTGTTAATAGTGGGAGTATTTTAATGGTGACAAAATCGCTGACTTTTTTTTCTCTCTTACTTTCATAATTTTCTTAAAGAACATGTGTAATTTTTGCAATGAGAAGGTAATTGAAAATAAGTATTATGTGAAGGTCAAAATAGAGAATATTTTTTTAGTTTATTGAACTTACTTGTAAAGTTGGATGGACCATATCTGTGCTGTTAAGATTATGGGATTAAGTGGCAGTGTATGTGTGTAAACTGAATATTGAATTTGGCTGCCAAGTAACATGTGCAGCTAATATTTTATGCCATATTTTATTGAATCTACAACACTATTTTAAGAAACAATGTTATATATCATTAGGGAAAAGATTGTTATTAATCATAATTATGAAACATGTAGATTGTTTAATACTTCCTGATTTCACTGATGTTAAACTGGGAAAAACTGAATGTTGGTGAAATATGGTAAATAGGAACCTAAACTTTCTATTTAGACTTGCTCTCTCACTAGAGGCAATGTTCTTTTAAGATATGTTAGGACAAGAAATACTTAAGGACATCTGTGTGGGGAGTGGGAAGTGTAACCTCAGAAGATTGTTGAAAGATAGGGGCTGGAAACTACTGTGACCTTTTATATTTTTTATAAATATATTTATATTTTAAAGAGTTTACTAAGAAAAAGGAACAAGTAAGACTATGTGACAGAGACTGAGTGTGACCCATAAAGCCTCTGTCTTAGGAAGGGTTTGCTGACCCCTGCTGTGAGGTTAATAACTGACGCTTAGAGAGCAGGACAGTAGAATTGGCAGGGTCTTTAGAAAGCATGGAGTTTGGAGTTCACATACGGGCTGCTCTCTGACTGATTTGGCCCTCAGAATGTTTGGTTTGACCTAGGTTGTGTTGAAAGATGTTTTTGAATTTGTTGCCACATTTGAAAATCAGGAGGCATAGCATAAACATCTAGGGGTTATAAAATTTCTTTTTTCTTTTTCCGTCTCCTCACTCAGTTTAACTACTGTAGCCCAAGGTTTTAAGGTCACCTGTTTAGTGATGGTAGTTCTTTCTCATGTGTGTGAAGCTGGAGTTTCTTGATATCCTGCATTCAGTTCAGAGTGTAGGACTGAGATGCTGAGGCTGATGTACATTGCAGCTCTCATCAGTTTGCATTTGCCAGCATTTATTTTTCTCCGAGCTAATTAAACTTCTAAAGCACATTGTTCACTGATTAAACTTCTAAAGCACAGTTGCTCTTGTCTATAACATTTGGTTGTATATTTTTGCATTCATCAGAATTGGACCATGCTTCTTATATATTAAAATTAAATAATTGTTAAAAATTTGGACTGGCAAAATTTACACTAAATTCCTCTGTATGTAATACTTAAATGTCACAGTGCTCTTAACACATTGGACGTTTTGGAGGTTCTCGTGGGTCTCCCTTGGAAGGGCGCCGTGCCCGCGTGTCTGGCCGCCGCCGTCCCTTCGCACCTCTCTAACGCTGCCCCCGCGCTCACTGCAGGTTTCACGAGCACTGGAGGTTTGTGCTGCAGCGCCTGGTCTTCTTGGCCGCCTTCGTTGTGTACTTGGAGTCCGAAACCCTCGTGACCCGAGAAGCGGTTACAGAGATCCTTGGCAGTGAGTGTCCTCCGTTGTGTGCATCGACACGGTCGGTTTAATTTTTGGTGAGAGGGGATTTCTGTTTATGGAAACAGAACTAAGTGGAAAACTGGTTTCTTGGAGAGATGAAAACTAAAAATATGTCGGGGCCTGCTCTGTGTACTTGGGCATTTCTTTCCGTTTGCAAACATTTCAAGGCTACAGAAGAGTTGCAGGAGCAGCACAGTGAACCCGTCTGCCCCACTTAGATCCTCGGCCCTGTCTGTGTAGTCTCCTCGCTGTGTGCTGGGGGCATGTGTGACCTGTTTGGAAGTCAGGTGCGGATCCCATGACTTCTCCCTTAGATGTTTCAATGCATACCTTCTAAAAGTTATTCTCGTGCATAACAGGATACCATTCTCGGTGGTATTACTTTAAGAAAAATGAGACGGAAGTTTGAATTTTGCTTGAGAGCTCAAAATTCCACAGTGAGTTATGTTGCCAAGGCTATGTCCACATTCAAAAATAGTTTTGAAAGACTCCTTTTTTTACTTTGAGAGAAATTGTACTTGTGTATATGTGTGTGTATTTTAAAAAAAAATTTTGGTGTAAGTCATGTTTCCATCCTGACCTTGTCTTTACCACGTCACACTTTTCAGTCGAGCCTGATCGGGAGAAGGGATTTCACTTGGATGTGGAAGATTATCTCTCAGGAGTTCTCATTCTCGCTAGTGAACTGGTAAGAAGCTTAGTGATTTGCCATTTCCTCTTTTTGATCTTTCCACATCATTGTCGGTTTTTTTACATGGGTACGAAAATTCAGATGTCGATTCATTTCTAAGCCATCCGTTGGTCACCGGGTAGTCACTGACTGGGCACTGTGTGTGTGAATGCTTTGCTGGGACGGCAGTTCAGACAGTGAGGTGGCTTTGCCCACTTGTACTGTGTGATTTAAAAAGACGAGAACACTTCTTCCTTTCAGAGCAGTGGCACAGTTCCTTTATATAGTTGTTTTGGGGAACAGTTAACTGTAGAACTTTTACCAGTTCTTACTGTCTTTCTCCCCTTAATTTCTCTCTGAGAAATTGTCCTATAAAAATAAATCAAAAGCAGAAGAAAGCTGTTATAAAGGAGTTCACTGTGACCCTATTTATGTCTGAGAAGTCGGGCGGTCACAGAAACTCCACCAAAATTGGAATGCTTTCTCGAGTTTTAAGTAAGTCGGTGATGCCAAGCAGCTGCCCGAACTGTCCCGTGGGGGTGGCGTGGCCGGCCCCGGGGGCAGGGCCCTGCTGTGACCTCCGCCTCTCTCCGCAGTCGAGGTTGTCCGTCAACAGCGTGACCGCCGGGGACTACTCGCGGCCCCTGCACATCTCCACCTTCATCAACGAGCTGGACTCCGGCTTCCGCCTCCTCAACCTCAAAAACGACTCCCTGAGGAAGCGCTACGACGGCCTGAAGTACGACGTGAAGAAGGTGGAGGAGGTGGTCTACGACCTCTCCATCCGGGGCTTCAACAAGGAGACGGCAGCGGCCTGCGCGGAGAAGTAGCGGCTCCCCGGGCCTGCGCCCCAGCCGCGCCCGCCGCCCTGCCCGGCGCCTGCGCTGGTAGTTAGGATGTCCCTCGCCAAATACCGCGCCTCTTCTTACCGGTTGTGTGGTGTGTCGGAGCTGAAACACTTCAGGGGGTGACAGAATAGCCTTTACAAAGACAGGTTTTTTGTTGTTGTTTTCAGTGAATTTGCTCTGTAATTCAGTGTACTTCAGTTTTGTCAGAAAATGTACATGTTGATCTCTTGGTAAAGTTTTTTTCTTGCTTACCCTGATGCTGTCAGTGTGCTGTTTGAGAACTTCATTGTCTTGTTTGGGATTCTCCAGGAGTGATCCTTGGTGTTTTCTATTTCCACATGAGCCATCCATATCCAGGTGTGTAAAAACAGATAATTAAACAGATGGTTGCCAAGTGAAGGACAACTTATTTTATGTTTTCCTTCCTTATTTTAAGCCTTGTGAGTAAATCAGGTGTTGACTTTTTTTGCAAGGCAAATATATCCCCAGGGGTCTGTCTCACTGCCATCAAAATGTCAGAGATTAATCTGCAAAGACAAGTTCAGCATGTCATTTTGGGACAATTTTGTATTAAGGATTGAGTAACATCATCTGGCTTTGTTTACCAGATGGGGAGTAGGGGTAGGGTTCTAAAACACCCGTTTTCTGATGTTGCCTTAACATTCTGCTGTTGCAGAATTAAGCATCTTCTCCATATGCATCTTAAACATTTCATTTGATATATTTCTGAGTGTGAAACCTCTTACCTAATAGCCAGGTAGACCTGTAGGTCTGGGAGTGTGAAGCCACTCGGTCAGTTAATTCTCAACGCCCTGACTGGTGGTATTCTGGGAGAAGAACGCTGTGCTTTGTCTGGAAGAAAGAGAAAACCTTGAATGAAAAGGCAAAAAATAGCTGACTTGGTCGTATTTTTAAGAGTAAGCAATCCTCTCAGGTTGTTAATTATCCAAGCTTTGGGCAAGTCACATTTATCTTCCTGGCACAGGGCCCGTCCCCTGCAACCCCCACGCTCCCCAGCCCCCCATTTTCAGGTAGTACTTGCCATGTAACTTGCTGTTGAATTGAAATTATTAAAATGGTGACTTAAACCACAGTCTCTTGGAGCTCAGTGAAAGGAAGGTGCCACTGTGTCCAGAATAATAGGAACTACTTAGAAGTGTCACCGTCTCATGGCTAATACGAGTTGAAGCTTCCTTTTTGTACAGTAGGATTTTTGGCGTGGCATCGGAGCTGTCATCAGGCCACGTTAAGGACTGACCAAATTTTCCATCATGAGGAGTAGAAATGAGGCATAAATTGCTGTGCATTGTTGGATTTTAGAAAAATTTTCTTGACAGTTCTTTCTGCAAAGAATTTGTGGAAAGAAGAAAGTGGTTGGAGTTGTAAAGTACCTAGGGTGGTCATCTAAAGTGTTCAGTAACAGCACTGCCTGGATTGAGTGTAAAAGGTGCTGAATTGTGTGATTAGACATGTGCAGTAAGTTTGATACTAGTTTTCTTTGCCTCTTTAAGTATTGATTCTGCTTGAGAATAGTAAAGTTCTTGGGAGAAGTTTTGGATTTCAGTTTCCACAAACAGATGTTAGTGGAGGAGCACATTCTGGTTTCCTACACCATTTGGGGGCATCAAGTGTTGTGTGTGATGATTGTGTTGTGTCTGCCGCTGGCTTGTTGTAAAGCAATAAAAACCGTTTCTTTTCTTTCTTGGTCTTTTTGTCTCTTAGTGCGCTGCCATGAGAACTCTGCTATGTGGGCAGTGAGTTCTAAGTGTTTTTTTCTTTTTAAATTTTTTTGCCATGCTGTTTGGCATATAGGAGCCCAGTTCCCCAACAAGTTTTAGAACCCCCTGAGTTGGAAGTGTGTAGTCTTAGCCACAGCACTACTAGGGAAGTCCCAAGTTCTGAATGTTTTTGCGGCTAAAGAAGACTGGGTAGTGAGCACACCCTGCCCTGTGATGGGCAGACAGAAGTCAGCAGCAGCGAGCTGTGTGCTGTGACATGTAAGTAACGGTGCTGTGCTTGCCCCGGTTGGGAAATAATAGGTATTTTAATTAAAGATGTTGAGAAGCCTTGGCTGTGGTTTCAGGACACCAGGATTGCTTTTTGTAACTTTAGAAAATCAAGCAGGTTAGAGAAAATAGAGATTAGTGGATGCTTTCTTTACAGATTTATTTATTTATTTATAAGGAGAAGAAAAGAGCTCCATAAATGCTTGACAGGATTTGCCCTGCCTTAAACAATGAGTGATGCTTAGGGGAATGTAATAAGGAACAAAGCTCCTTTGGCTGTATTTTGAGACTTCACTTGGCTAAAGAGGCGATTTGCATGTGGCTCTTCTTGCGCTGTTTCGTGACTGTGCAGTCAGAGGTTACAGCTTCCTTCAGCTTTCCTCTCTGTTGGTCTAGACTGCGCCGTTTGTCCCAGGTAGAGCGTCACTGTCATGCTCACACCAAGTAAGATTTTCCCTGAGCCTGAAATAGTTTATTTTCTTAGTGTTCATTGTAATAAGCACTAAGAGGGCATGTGGAGCTGAGGACAGAGCCCTGGTCACCAGCACGGGGAGGGGACAGGCAGTCAGAAGAAGTGGAGCCCACGAGAAGATGAAGTGCTTAGAGAGGTTCACAGAGCCGGGAGAGTGGCTCATCTCAGAAGCTAGGGGAGTAAAGTATTTTAGGTTTTTTTAGGTGAGAGACTGAAAATGTACAGTTTCACAGCCTGAGCGCCTTGTGACTTGGTTGGGCTTGTGGCTTTCCTAAGCGCCGCTCATCTTCCAGCTCTCCTGATTTATCCATGACACAACATGTTTGGGTTCCAAAGCGCTCTCCCCACGTCCCTCACGCCGAGTCCTTCGGAACCTCTCACCTGGCTGCTCTGCAGGCACCGCGAGCCCGGGAGCCTTGTGACGTGGGCGAGGCTGGGGGATGCAGAGCGCATGTGTTTCCCCCCCGGCTCCCCGCCTGGCACAGGTCAGCAGGGGCCCCGCTCCAAGCTGGCCTCACGTGGCTCACTGACAGGGCAGCTGCCGGCTGGACCTCTTGCTGGTTCATCAGGGAGAGTCTTGTCCAGACACGTGCTCTGGTTTGGAAGTGACAAGTCATTTTCTCTCATTCACTGGATGTGCGCCCTGTTCATGCCAAGGGAACCAGGAACTGGAATCCCACATTTGTAGGATGAGAGGATGGAGAGGCAGACAGACTAAATGATGAAAACGATGGGCACTGCTCAGCTCCTCTTGTTAGGTGATTAGTGGTGGTATTTCTGGTCACACATGCATTTCACTGGGCTTGGAAGGGAGAAGAGATGACACAAGGCCCCTGGCTGCCGGGTGGGTGGCAGACAGGGGTGGGTCATCTGTAGGTGGCCCCTCTGTTGTTGAAGGTGTTTCCTGTGTGAAGAGATTCCTCTGGTGTGTGTGTGTTTGCAGTTGGGTTTGTATGTTTTAAGTCAAGATTCAGTGAGCTGTAACATGTTCCAAGCACCATGCTAAAAGTTTTATTCATATCATCTCATTCCATCCTCTGAACAACCTTGTGAGGTTGCTACCACATTTTTCCCCATTTGCATGCGTGTGTGCTAAGTTGCTTCAGTTGTGTCCGACTCTTTGTGACCCTATGGACAATAGCCCATCGGGCCCCTCTGTCTATGGGATTCTCTAGGCAAGAATACTGGAGTGGATTGCCATGTTCATCCTCCAAGGAATCTTTCAGACCCAGGGATTGAACCTACATCTTTTGCGTCTCCTGCATTGGCAGACCAGTTCTTTACCCCCAGCACTACCTGGGAAACCCTTTTCCTCCTTTAGACCTGGAGATTAGGCTCACAGCGGGCAGTTACCTGAGTTTACACTTAGAGGAGTTGGGATTCAAATGCAGTTACTCTGCCAGTCCATCCACATACACCCTTTCTTCCTTTACGTTCTTGATGGTTACAGTCACCCCATAGCCTGACAAGGCAAAGTCATATCCACAGAGAGTTTTGAACACAGTGCGTGTATAGCTTTGGATTATATGTAATTTGTATTAAAATTTCATATAATATGTGGGAGATTTGGTCTCACCCTCAAGAGATCTTAAGGTCTATTGTAGGGGAAAGGGTGGCTAGAAAATACATTAACAAGTAAGATTAATATTCAACTGAGTGTCTAATTAAAAAAATTTGACAGCTTTATTAAAATAAATTTCACATGTAAAATGGACTCATAAGTGAACAATTGGATGATTTGATTTACCAGGCAGTGCAAAAATGATCATAAATCAGTTTTAGGACTTTTTTATCTCCCCAAGATATCCCTGTTCCCATTCCCAGCCCCAGCAGCCACTGGTCTAATTTCTTTCTTTATAAATTTGCCTGTTCTGGATATTTTATATAAGTGGGATGGTAGAGTATATGGTCCCTTATATCTTTTCACTTCATGTTAGTAGTTTGTTCCTTTTCATTCCTGAATAGTGTGGCTCCTTCTGGGGCTTCCTAGGTGGCTCAGTGGTAGAGAGTCTGCCTGCCAATGCAGGAGACACTGGTTGGATCTCTGATCCGGGATGATCCCACATGCCTCAGAGCAGCTAAGCCTGTGTGCCTCAGCTATGGAGTCTGAGCTCTAGCGCCTGGGAGCCACAGCTACTGAGCCCGCACGTGCAGCTATTGAAGTGTGTGTGTCTTAGATTCTGTGCTCAGCAATGGGAGAAGCCACCACTGGGAGAGGCCTGTGTACTGCAACTAGAGAGTAACCCCCGCTCGCCACCTCTAGAGAAAAGCCCTTGCAGCAACAAAGACCCAGCACAGTAAAAATAAATTTAAAAAATTATTAAAAAAAAA
>CM035281.1:5337239-5388763 GCA_020226075.1 Hydropotes inermis | reverse complement strand
CAAAGGCGCAGCAGACATGTCTGTTTCCCCTGCGTGCCCCCCACAAAGGCGCAGCAGACATGTCTGTTTCCCCTGCGTGCCCCCCACAAAGGTGCAGCAGACAAGTTGGCCTCCATTTCACATTGTCCGTTTCATACACGTTGTTGGAATTCCAGTTGGGATTATTGAAACAAATACATTACAGTTGGATATTCCTATGGAATCAGAAAAGAATTTGTTGTGTTCTACTTTGTGAAAGTATTTTTACGTTCATCTCACTGTCTGACTTTTATGCTGTCCTGTGACCTATTCTCTGACCCTTCAGGAAACTGTGACCCAGAAAATGAAGGAGAAGGTTTTCTCAGGGGTTCTCTCTGTTGTCATTCACTTGCAAACTGGTCTGCTTTTTTCTAGTCTTGAATTCTGATTGCTGCTTTGACACCTCAGCACCAAGGGTTCAGAATGATCTTGTGCTGCTTTGGAAAGCAGTCTGTCAGTTCTTCAAAGAGTTAAACATAGAGCTAACCATATGACCTAGCAATTCCACTCCTAGGTAAATACTTAGATGTTAAAAACATGTTTATACAAAGACTTATACATGATTGCTATAGCATTAATAATAATAACCAGAGAGTGGAAATAAACCATCCATCAACTAATGAATGGATAACAAAATATGTTATAGTCATACAATTAGAATATTACTTGGCAATAAAAGGGCACAAAGTCCAGATACATGCTACAGCATAGGTGAAACTTGAAAACATGCAACATGAAAGAAGCCAGCCACAAAAGACCACATGCTGCATGGTTCCATTTAGTAGAGGGGACTCTAGTAACAGAAGCAAGGTAATTCCAGAAAAACATCTACTTGTGCTTTATTGATTATGCCAAAGCCTTTGACCGTGTAGATCCCAACAAACCATGGAAAATTCTTCAAGAGATGGGAATACCAGACCATCTTACCTGCCTCCTGAGAAATCTGTATGCAGGTCAAGAAGCAACAGTTAGAACCAGACGTGGAACAACAGACTGGTTCCAAATTGGGAAAGGCTGTATATTGTCACCCTGCTTATTTAACTTCTATGCAGAGCACATCCTGCAAAATGCCAGGCTGGATGAAGCACAAGCTGGAATCAAGATTGCCGGGAGAAACATCAGTAATCTCAGATACACAGATGACACCACCCTTACGGCAGAAAGTGAAGAGGAACTGAAGAGCCTCTTGATGAAAGTGAAAGGTGAAAGTGAAAAACCTGGCTTAAAACGCAATATTCAAAAAATGAAAAAAAAACAAACGAAGATCATGGCATCCAGCCCCATCACTTCATGGAAAATAGATGGGGAAACAATGGAAACAGTGACAGACTTTTATCTTCTTGGGCTCCAAAATCACTGCAGATGGTGACTGCAGCCATGAAATTAAAAGATGCTTGCTCCTTGGAAGAAAAGCTATGACCAACCTAGATAGCATATTAAAAAGCAGAGACATTACTTTGCCGGCAAAGGCCCATCTATTCAAAGCTATAGTTTTCCAGTGGTCATGTATGGATGTGAGAGTTGGACCATAAAGAAAGCTGAGCGCCAAAGAATGAATGCTTTTAACTGTGGTGTTGGAGAAGGTTTTTGAGAGTCCCTTGGATAGCAAGGAGATCAAACCAGTCAATCCTAAAGGAAATCAGTCCTGAATATTCATTGGAAAGACTGATGCTGAAGCCGAAACTCCAATACTTTGTCCACCGGATGTGGAGAGCCAGCTCACTGGAAAAGACCCTGGTGCCAGGAAAGACTGAAGTGAGGAGGAGAAGGGGATGACAGGATGAGATGGTTGGATGGCATCACTGACTCGATGGACATGAGTTTGGGTGAGCTCTGGGAGTTGGTGAGGGACAGGGAGGCCTGGCGTGCTGCAGTCCAAGGGCTTGCAAAGAGTCGGACGTGACTGAGCGACTGAACTGGACTGGACTGAGTGACAGAAGGTGGTTAGTGGCTGCCTGGTAGTGGGAGCAGAGAATGAGGAGTGGCTGTTAGTGGGCATGGAGGTTCTTTTCTGGGGGTGATGAGGTGTTCTAGAATTGCACAGTGGTGACGTTTGTATAACTTTGTGAGTGTCAAAAAGCAGCGAACTCTGCACTTTGAAAGGATGAATTTTCTCACCATGGCAGCCATGGAAGAGCAGCAGCCATGCCTCTGTGCCTCAGCAAGGTCCACACGGCGAGCAAGGCCGTGAGCAAGCTGAGCAGAGCCACCACCACGGGTGCCCCCTCGGGCGCACCGCGTCCCTGCGGGTCACGGTCTGGGGGTGTGTGACTTCACCCCTGAGAAGCAGACGGCTGTGGAGCGGCTCAAGCTCTCCAAGGACAAGAGGGCTGTCGAGTCCACCAAGAAAAGGACGAGGACCCGTCCCTGCAGAGAGGAAAAGAGAGGAGCTGAGCAAACTCAGGGCCCCCATGAAGAAAGAGGCAGCCAAGGACTAAGCCCTTCTCTGTGCAAAATAAAACCTTTTCAGGAAAAAAAAAGGGATGAATGTTACCGTATGCAGGTTAGACCTTAACAACCAACCGAAGCTGATCTTGCCATTTGCTCCCCGTTTGCTCACGTGGCTTCCCTGTCTCTGTCGGGGGCCCTGTGGGGAGACGCACCAGTGCCTGCCAGGCTCTGTGTAGGGGGTGCACATGGTGTTTCATCTCCTCTCCATTTCTAGAGGAAGAAACAAGCCTGAAGCACAGAGGCCCACATGGCTGGCCCCCGGCCAGGCCACGGCTCAGATCCTTCTCACTTCACTAGCTCCAGCCCTGCCAGTACCCCCAGGGCCCCCGCCTTGAGGCCCCTTCTCCCCTGGCCTCTCCACTCTCCACCTGTTCCCAGTGGATCTCCAGTCAGCTCCGCCGCTTTACCCCATCAGAATGCCATCACTTGTTGCCAGGGCTGTCCCAAAAGCCTGCTGGTCCATTGCTTCCAAACTATCATTCCTCTAATCTGCCAAGTGTTCTTCAGCCCCAGTATTGTCCTCAAGTCTGATTCTGGCCCCTTGCCTGCTCTAAAGCACTCCGTGGCTGCTGGTGTCCTGATGGACTGAGCAGACGCTTCTTGGGTTGCACGGGAGACTCTGACAACGGAGTCTTCTTCCTTGAGCAGCCTCCCTGTGTATCTCTGAGCACTGCTTTCTGGGTTGCTTGGAGCTCAGCCATAGCAGGTTGGAGTTCACCAAAGGCTCTACGGATGACTCTGGTGAGAAGCAGACCTCTACACTCTAAGGGGGAACATCAGAGGCCCCCAGAGCTCTTCACATCTGTGAACAGCAAACAGCAGTGATTTTCAGCTGGGGGCCCAGGGGCTTCTGGGCAATGTCTGGAAACAGTTTTGGTTATCACAGCAGTGGGAACGAAGTGCCAATGGTGTCTAGTGGGTAGATGCCAGGGATGCTGCTAAAGTTCCTTATGAGGCACAGGACAGCCTTCGCAACCAAGAAAAACCAGTCCTACATGTTCACAGTGCCAAGGTTGAGAAACTGCGTGCAAAAGCAGAGAATTCTACTCTTGAAATGTGGGAAAGAAGAAATGAAGATACTGAGTGACTTCAGGTGGGTAAGGAAAATTCCTGCATATCAGTGATGAAAGCATCTAGGAAGGCCATCTTGAGGTGTGGGGCTGAGCAGGGGATGAGCTGAGACCCCAGCCAGCTAAGTAGCTCACGCTGAAGCATCCTCGAGCAGGCTCACTTGCAGGCCCTGCCTCCAGCACCAGGGCTCTGTACCCGGCACTCTGTACACACAGCTCCTATGACGCTGACGCTGCGCTGCGCCTGCCCGTCTGCTTGACTGCGTCACCCCCTCCGTCTGACTGCCTGAAGGCAGACTTGGGTCTTGCTTATCACCGAGGGCCAGCCTCTGCCCTCGCGCCTGGCGTGTAAAAGAGAATCAGCAGAGGTCTTAAGTGGATGGCTTACATGCAGTGCCTCTGTTTCCCCGCCGGGCTCAGACACTAAAGAATCGGCCTGCAGTGTGGGGTTGGCCTCCATCCCTGGGTTGGAAAGAGCCCCTGGGGAAGGGAGTGGCTACTCACTCCAGTTTTCTTGCCTGGAGAATTCCATGGACAGAGGAGCCTGATGGGGTCTACAGACCATGGGGTCACAGAGACACGACTGAGCAACTTTCATGAAAGTACATCATTCAAATTTTATCTTAGCAAAGTGAATTGAGTGTTATCCTTTGCGGAGTGTTTTTGGAAAATAGATAAAGTAGGATGCTAGCCCTTCAGATGTCAAAAACGTTTCTGTAAGCACAGAGAATAAGAGTCTAATACTCTAGAAGAGTCTGGCCCATTGGGCCCCCAATTTCTTGCCTCTTCCTCTCTTCTCAGCCTCTCATTGTACTGCAGTTATATCAAGCTGTTGCCTCTGTAGGAAGCTGGATGAGAAGGGGCTACAGAGGAGACCCGAGGGAAGAACTGAAGAATCTTATATTCTCAGAAAAGATGGGTGGCAGATCCCAGCTTGGTGATGTGGCCATTTAAGTGTCTAGATGGAGTCAGCTGTAGCCCAGGCCTGGGACACTGGGAAGAAGTCATTCATATGTATCGGGAGAGACTTGGAGAGATAAATGGGGTGAGGCTTGACTGGTAAAAATCAGGTTGCTTATTTGTTTACTTTTACTTTTAATGTTTTATTTACTTAATATATAAAAAGTATTTCAGGTGAAAATCAAAATAAAAGTTACTAATGAAATATTTTACATCTTTCCTTCATATTGTATCTCACACTGTTTTTGTTTTTTTAAGTTATTTATTTGGCTGTGTTGGCTCTTAGTTGCAGCATGCAGAATCTTAGTTGTGGCATATGTGATCTAGTTCCCTGACCAAGGAAGGAGCCCAGGCCCCCTGTATTGGGAGAGCAGAGTCTCAGCCACTGGACCACCAGGGAAATCTCCAGACTACTTATTTATATTGGACAACTTGGAGCTATCTTTGCTCCCATTCGTTGGGAAGCTGATGAGAAAAATCTGCATACTTTTTGTTTTAAGATTATGGACATCTTTGAGATTTTGGGGTGACTTTCTTGCTGGTTGTATCCTGCCAGTTGGGCATCTAGTAATAACTTAGGATTAGTTAGAAGCCTTTAGCTACAAGAATGAGAACAAATAGCATATGATTTTATTCATATGTATAATATAAAAAACTAATAAACAAAAACCCTCGAATAAGTGAAAAAACCAGATCAAACAAAAACAAACACACAAATGAAGAGCACAGAGTTGTGATTGGGAGTGAGGATGGATGGAAACTAAATTTTTGGTGGTGAGCTCACTGCAGGGTATGCAGAAGTAGAAATGATATTGTAAACATGAAGCGTATAATGTGATAAATGAATGTAAGTAGCTTCAGTTTAAAAAGTTAAAAATCTTAAAAAAAGAATTTATTGGAAATACATAGAACAGCTCCTGGAGGTTATACTAAAGTTTACTGACAGCTTAGTGGTGAATGGTGAACAGTGCTGGCGGATCTGTGGCCTCCGAAGGGGAAGATTTAACTCTGGGACCAAGGACAGTCTCAGTGACTCAGAACTTTGTGTGGATTTTATTTAAAGTGAAAGTGACAGGAAAGGTTTCTGACACAGACATCAGAAGGGGGCAGGAGAGTGCCCGCCTCCCTAGTTTGAGCGGGGCCTCATATACTGCTCAACTGGCTTCTGGGAATAGATAACAAGAACACCCCAAGGTTCTAAGAGTTCCACCAGACCCTTTCCCAAGGCATCCATCATAGGATAACTTTGGCACAAGATTAGCCAGGGAGAATGGGTTCCGGGCAATGTCTCTGGGCGAGATATACTGTTGCTATGTAATCAGGAGTACAAGGTCTTGAGAAACAGGTTCCCAGGCATGATTTGTTACAATTACAATCATTAACATAGAGCCTAAGAAAAGCATCTCTAAAACATTGTGCTGTGTGGTTATCAGTTCCCAACCTAAAGAAAGTCCGTTCTTGGGCAAGATGCTTTGTGGCACAAGGCTTAAGGAAAGCATGAGTGAGAATGTTCACCTCCTCCTTAAAGGGCTGTAAACTTTAGCTTTCTCATTATGAGCTGCTCTTATTATTACTTATTTATCTATGTTAAACAAGTATAGTTGATTTACAATGTTGTATTAATTTCTGATGCAGAGGTACAATTTAAATTAAAAAAATTCACCAGTTTTAAGCATACAATTTTGTTGGCGTTTGAATGTAATCATGTAATCACCACCACTATCAAGATGTAGGACAATTCTGCCAATCCCGAAAGTTCCGTTGTGTCTCCTTACTGTCAGCCCTCTTCCTGAACCCTGGCTCCTGGCAACCACTGATCTGCTTTGTCACCGTATATAGTTTGGCCTTTTCCAGAATTTCACAGAAAGGTATAGTAAGTAGCTTTTCTGTCCGACTTCTTTCACTTAGTATGATACTTTTGAGATTCATGTTTGGTTTTTGTAGATCAGTAGTTTTTCTTTTCCTGTTGCTGGGTAGACTGCTTTGTATGGAGGTACCACAGTGTATCCATTCACCAGTGTTTGGATGTTTGGGTATTATGAAAAGAGCCGCTGTAAACATTCCCATACAGGCCTCTGTGTGGCCATGTTTTTTGGGGGGCTGTCCTGTGCGCAGAATCTTAGTTCCCCAACCAGGGATTGAATCCGGGCCCCTGGCATTGGAAGCTTGGAGTCTTAACAACTGGACCACCAGGGAATTCCCCTGTGTGGATATGTTTTTATTTCTCTTGGATAAAAATCTACAAATGATATTGCTGAGTCATGTGATAAGTGTATATTTAACTTTATTCTATTTTCTTAAGTGGCCATACCATTTTGATTCTTACTGATCAATGAGTAGCATATGTTCTATATACTACACAAATCTCAATTACACAGCTAGATAAAAATATAAGCATAGGGGTAGGTGAGAGTTGGACTGTGAAGAAAGCTGAGTGCAGAAGGATTGATGCTTTTGAACTGTGGTGTTGGAGAAGACCCTTGAGAGTCCCTTGGACTGCAAGGAGATCCAACCAGTCCATCCTAAAGGAGATCAGTCCTGGGTGTTCATTGGAAGGAGTGATGCTGAAGCTGAAACTCCAATAGTTTGGTCACCTCATGTGAAGAGCTGACTCACTGGAAAAAACCCTGATGCTGGGAGGGGCTGGGGACAGGAGGAGAAGGGGACGACAAGATGATATGGTTGGATGGCATCACCGACTTGATGGACATGAGTCTGAGTAAACTCCAGAAATTGGTGATGGACAGGGAGGGCTGGTGTGCTGTGATTCATGGGGTTGCAAAGAGTCGGACATGACTGAGTGACTGAACTGAACAGCACATTCACCATAGCCAAGAGGTGGAAGCAACTCCAGTGTCCATGGGTGGGTGAATGGATAAAAAAAGTACTATATATACCTCCAATGGAATATTACTCAGCATTAAAAAGGAATGGAATTCTGACACATCTTACAGCATGGATGGATCTTGAGGTCATTATGTTGAGTGGAATGAGCCAATCAGGAAAAGACAAATACCAAATATGTAAGATTACTCTTATATGAGGTCCCTAGCATAGTCAAACAGGTAGAGACAGAAAATAGAAGGGTGGATGCCAGGGCTGGGAAAAGGAGGCATAGGAAGTTAGTGTGTGATAAGCACAGAGTTTCAATTTTGCAAGATGAAAAAGTTCTGGAGAAGGGTTGCATGGCAATGTGAATACCCTTAATGCTCCTGAACCGTATACTTTGTTGTTTAGTTGGTCAGTTGTGTCTGACTCTTTGCGACCCCATGGATTGCAGCACACCAGGTTTCCCTGTCCTTCACTATCTCCTGGAATTTCCTCAAACTCATGTCCATTGAATCGGTGATGCCATCCAACCATTTCATCCTCTCTCATCTCCTCCTCCTGCCGTCAATCTTTCCCAGCATCAGGGTCTTTTCCAGTGAGTCAGCTGTTTGCATCAGATGACTGATGTTTTAGAGCTTTAGCTTCAGAATCAGTCCTTCCAATGAATATTCAGGGTTGATTTCCTTTAGGACTGACTGGTTTGATCTCCTTGCTGTCCAGTTCAGTTCAGTTCAGTTGCTCAGTCGTGTTGGACTCTTTGCGACCCCATGGACTGCAGCACGCCAGGCCTCCCTGTCCATCACCAACTCTTGGAGATTGCTCAAACTCATGTCCATTGAGTCAGTGATGCCATCCAACCATCTCATCTGTCATCCCATTCTCCTCCTGCCTTCAATCTTTTCCAGCATCAGGGTCTTTTCCAATGAGTCAGGTAACCAAAGTATTGGAGTTTCAGCTTCAGCATCAGTCCTTCCAACGAATATTCCGGGCTGATTTCCTTTAGGATGGACTGCTTGGATCTCCTTGCTGTCCAAGGGACTCTCAAGAGTCTTCTCCAACACCACAGTTCAAAAGCATCAATTCTTCCATGCTCAGCTTTCTTTATAGTCCAACTCTTACATCCATACACGAACACTGGAAAAACCATAGCTTTGACTAGACAGACCTTTGTTGGCAAAGTAATGTCTTTGCTTTTTAACATGCTACTTTGTTTGCTCATAGCTTTTCTTCCAAGGAGCAAGTGTCTTTTAATTTCATGGCTGCAATAACCATCTGCAGTGATTCTGGAGCCCAAGAAAATAAAGTCTGTCACTGTTTCCATTGTTTCCCCATCTATTTGCCTTGAAGTGATGGGACTGGATGCCATGATCTTAGTTTTCTGAATGTTGAGTTTTAAGCCAACTTTTTCACTCTTCTCTTTCACTTTCATCAAGAGGTTCTTTAGTTCTTCACTTTTTGCCATAAGGGTGGTGTCATCTGGGTATCTGAGGTTACTGATATTTCTCCTGGAAATCTAGATTCCAGCTTGTGCTTCATCCAGCCTGGCATTTTGCATGATGTACTCTGCATATAAGTTAAATAAACAGGGTGACAATATATAGCCTTGACATATTCCTTTCCCGATTTGGAACCAGTCTGTTGTTCCATGTCCAGTTCTAACTGTTGCTTCTTGACCTGCATATAGATTTCTCAGGAGGCAGGTAAGATGATCTGGTATTCCCATCTCTTTCAGAATTTCCCACAGTTTGTTGTGATCCACACAGTGAAAGGGTTTGGCACAGTCAATAAAGCAGAAGTAGGTGTTTTTGTGTAATTCTCTTGCTTTTTTGATGATCCAGTGGATGTTGGCAATTTGATCTCTGGTTTCTGTGCTAGAAAAGGCACAGAAAATTTAGAAAAGAATTTGGCTTGAACATCTGGAATTTCACAATTCATGTACTGTTGAAGCGGCGTATAGAATTTTCAGCCTTCTCCAAGTGTCTTCTCCAGCACCGCAATTCAAAAGCATCAATTCTTTTGTGTTCAGCCTTCTTTACAGTCCAACTCTCACATCTGTATATGACTACTGGAAAAATCAATAGCTTTGACTATATGGACGTTTGTTAACAAAGAGTAGTGGTTAAAATGACCGATTTTATGCTATGCACTTTTCACCACAATTGAAAAAAAAAAAAAAGAAGTAAAAGGTATATATATATATAGATATATATACACTTGTGAGACCACCTCCAGATTAAGGTATCAGGAATTTGACCCCTTGACCCCAGTTGCTTCTGGTCCATCCCCAGTCAGTACTCTGCCTACTCCTAAAGTAACCACTGTCCTGACTTGACCTTGGGTGTGTTTTGCCTCTTTGTGAACTTAAATAGAATGATTTCTGTAACATTTTGATGCAGTTAGGAGTGTTTGCATGCTTCCTTACATTCAAACCTAAGCTACTCCAGAGTCATTGTTCAGTCTCCAGGGTATCTGGTTTTCTTTTAATGAGAAGTGGTGTTTAAAGACCCAGTGTGGGCAGGAGGAGTTGCTGGTTGCTCCTGGTTTTCACTGCTGTTGGACCTTTTGAGTAGACACTGCTAGGACACATTTTTTAAAGCATTTATTTATTTGTTGTTGGCATGTAGTTGATTCACAATGTTGTGTTAGTTCTGTTGTGCAGCAGAGGGACTCAGTTATACATGTACGTGTTCTTCTTCATATTCTTTCCCTTATGGTTTATTACAGAATGTTGAATATACTCCCCATGTTGTACAGTAGGACCTTGTTTATCCAAGACATGCTTTCAAAATGGAAAAATAACTTGTAAGTTTATTTTTAGATTTCGAATGCAGTTCATAGATTATCAGGTTTGAGTCTTTGAAATCTCTGCCTGTCTCCTCACTTGCCCTCACTTTTTGTGCAGATGATACAGTCGTAGCTTCTCGCATCCCTTGTCCTACTGTCTCATCCATTTCTCTCTCTAACAGTTTCACAGTATTCGTTCCAATGATGTTGTTAATATTAAGTCTGCTGAATGTGGTTTAATATTTTTTGTTTTTTTCCTTGTCCTTAGGATTTTTTTAAATAAAATCTTTTAAAGTAAATGTCAACATCTACACACTGGAAACTGAAAGTGTCAGTCAGTCAGTCCTGTCTGACTTTTTGCCACGCCATGCACTGTAGCCCGTCCGAGTCCTCTGTCTATGGAATTCTCCAGGCAAGAACAGTGGGATGGGTAGTCATTCCCTTCTCCAGAGGAACTTCCTGATCAGGGGATCGAACCTGGGTCTCCTGCATCGCAGGCAGATACTTTACCATCTGAGCCACAGGGAAGCCCATATACACACTACTATATACAAAATAAGAAATATCAATAGATGTCAATGTCAGCAAGGTCCTAATGTATAGCATAGGGAATTCCACTCAGTGTTCTGTAATAACCTACGTGGGAAAAGAATGAAGAATAGATACGTCTGTATGTATAACTGAATCACTTTACTGTATATCTGATACTCAGATAACATTGTAAATCAACTATACTCCAATATAAAATTAAAATGAAAAAATAATTTTTACCATTTAGAATTTTTTGATGTGGCAATTAGAAATTTTAAATTACATATGTGGCTCACATAATATTTCTATTGGACAGTGGCTTAGCACATTGTAAGCACTGTACAGAGTGTTAGTCTTCACTGGTTTATTATGGCATATACTATACAGATAATCTTTACCTTACAAAATCACATAAGGATAAGATGAAATATGTGAAGCTCTTAGCACAGTGTTAGGCATGTAATAAGGGCTCAGTAAATGGTACCTATCATAAGTAAGTAGAGCAGTCATCATTTCTTGTGGGATGACAGAACTGGAAGGCTGTGTAGGGTTGCCTACGCTGAAAGTTTTGAAAATCTGGCTGTGAAGATGGGGCTTAATTCTCTGCACAACCAAGAACCACTGAACCACACATGATCCAAGATGTGTGGTATTATATTTAATATATTTTATATAAACACAGAGAAAAATAGAAACTATCAAATTTTAGGGCTGAGAGATACAGGTGGAGAGCTCGGTAAGAAGCCAGGGCTGGCGAGGTCTGGAAGGCTGCCTCGACGTCCTCCCTCCTTTGATGCCTTTGGCTTCCTGCTTCTCCTTCTTGGTTTTCTCCCCTTCCGCGACTTCTGTTTTCTCTTCTGGGTCTTTCTCCTTCTCATCTTCTGTTTGGACTCTCAGCTTTTTTGAAGTTGGAAGAGTTCTTGCAACCGCCTTCTCCCTCCTCATCAGAGTCAGAGAACTGTTCCTCACAGGCGATTCATTTGTCTGAGGAACACAATGAGATGCACCTGTCAGGGTCTTCTTTACCCTCATCACCACTCTCTTCTGGAATGGCATCCTCGGGAATGGCCTGTCTTCTACAAGCCTGCAAGAATGGAAGCCAGTATTCAAATTACCATGTTCTTGTCTGACCCAAACAATTTATTTTCAACAGAGACATATGACCCCTAAATGAGATTTCTAGCTAAAGCAAGCACCACCATCAAGACCAAGGCAACATCTCCTCTTCGGAGGTTTAAGTTTTGCCCAGAATTTTCTATACACGGAATAGTCCATATCAAAAGTCAGTGCTCCCACAACAAAGCCTGGGACTGCCGCATGCGTGTGGATTGGGCGAACAGACATTAGTATTTCCTTTGCTCTTCAGTTTATATAGTCCATATGTAACAATTGCTACAAAACCCATCATTCCAACGGGACAAATGGTGCCTCTCTAGCTTTTTGGATAAATTTAGATCCCTGATCTTCATCTTATGAAAAAAAGAGAAATGTCTGTGTCTCTTGACACAGTGATTGAAGAATCTTCAGCAGCTACAGGACGTTTCAGGCTCCTACTGGTTTCTAGCTGACTTTTTGATGATAGCCATCCCAGGGGTAGAAAGTGGCATCTCACTGTAGTTTTTTTTTTTTTTTTCCTCACTGTAGTTTTGATTTGCATTTCCCTGATGCTGAGCATCTTTCCATATCTTTTTGGCCATTTGTGTCTCTTCCTGGAAAAATGTCTATTCACGTCTTTTATCAAGTTAAAAATTTGCCTATTTTTCTTTTAATTGTTGAATTATAAGAGTTTTTTTTATAAATTTTGGACTTTCCAGGTGGCTTAGTGGGTAAAGAATCTGCCTGCCTTCCAGAGACACAGGAGATGCAAGAGACACAGGTTTGATCCCTGGGTTGGGAAGATCCCCTGGAAAAGGAAATGGCAACCCACTCCAGTATTCTTGCCTGGAGAATCCCACGGACCAAGGAGCCTGGCGGGCTACAGTTCATGGGGTTGCAGAGTCAGACACGATGAATGACGAAACATATATTCTAGATTCAAGTCTCTTATCTGATATATGATTTGCTAATAATTATCTCCCATTCTGTTGTCTGTCTTTTCACGTTCCTGGTGCTGTCTTTTAAAAAAATTTTTTTAATTGGAGTATAGTTGCTTTACAATGCTGTGTTGGTTTCTACTGTAGGCAGAATGAACCAACTATATGTATACATATATATGCTCTTATTTTTGGATTTCTTTCCCATTGAGGTCACCAAGAGTGGTGTTCCCTGTGCTATAAGCAGTTCCTCATTAGTTATCTATTTTATATGTAGTATCGATAATCCATATGTGTCAGTCCCCATCTCCCAACTCCTCCCATACCACCCCTTTTCTCTTTGGTATCCACAGGTTTGTTCTCTATGTCTATTTCTGCTTTGTAAATAAGTTCTCTATACAGTTTTTTCAGGTTCCACATATATGCATTGCTATATAATATTTGTCGTTTGGATGATGTCCAGCACATTTATTTTTCTTTGCTTGCTTGTGCTCCCATGTTTCTTTTTGAAAATATAAGCAAATGCAAATGAATAAATTTCCCACTTAGTCTTCTGCAAAATGTACATACTATTCACCTCTTTTGTACTTTGATCTTTTCTCCCTCCCCGCTTAGTTATATCCTTAAGGTATCAGTATTAGAGATAGTTCTTATTTCTTTTTCAGCTGCAGAGTACTTCAATGTTTCATAGTTGATCCAATTTATTTCCTGTTGATGGATATTTGGATTTTTCAGTCTTTTGCTATTACAATAGTACTATGATTATAGCTTTGTGCAATGATCTTTTTTTCTCCTTCATTTTTGTTGACATTTCTTTGAGATAGAAGTGGAGTATCTGGTACAAAAGAGAAATGCATATGTAATTTTGCCAAATTCCCCTCTGCAGGGATTTTTCCACAATTAGCCATGGAAGAGAAGTTTTGTTCCTCAATAATCTTATCATCAGTATGTTTCGTTAAGTTTATAGATTTTCATTTATTTGGTATGTGATAAATGGTATTTCCCTGTGGGTTTAGCATTAAAAGAAAAACTTTTAATACATTGTTTAAAGGTCACTTTCCATTTAAAGTTACTACAAAATGTTGACTATATTCCCCACATTGTACAAGACATTCTTGAGCCTATCTTTCACCCAGCCTATCTTGCAGCACCCTTTATAACAGCCAGGACATGGAAGCCACCTAAATGTCCATTAACAGAAGATTACGTGAATAAGATGTGATGCCTACATATGATGGAATGTCACTCAGCCAGAACAAGGAACAAAATAGTGCTGTCTGCAGAGACACAGACAGACCCTGAGATTATCGTACAGAGTGATGTGGGTCACAAAGAGAAAAACAAGTGTGGTATGATATTACTTATATGCAGAACCTAGAAAAAGGGTAGAGATGAACTTATTTGAAAAGCAGAAATAATGACACAGATGTAGAGAACAAACTTATGGATACCAAGTCAGGGAGAGAGGATGGGATGATTAGGGGATTGATATCGACTTATATACACTACTATGTATAAGCTAGATAACTAATGAGAACCTCGGAGAAGGTGATGGCTCCCGACTCCAGTCCTCTCACCTGGAAAACCCCATGGACGGAGAAGCCTGGTGGGCTGCAGTCCATGGGGTCGCTAAGAGTCGGTAACGACTGAGCGACTTCATTTTCACTTTTCACTTTCCTGCATTGGAGAAGGAAATGGCAACCCATTCCAGTGCTCTTGTCTGGAGAATCCCAGGGACGGGGGAGCCTGGTGGGCTGCCGTCTGTGGGGTCGCACAGAGTCGGACACGACTGAAGCCACTCAGCAGCAGCAGCAGTGAGAACCTGCAGTGCAGTGCTGGGAACTCTGCTCTCTGCTCTGTGCTGACCTCAATGGGCAGGAAATCTGAAAAAGAGGGGACATGCGTGTATGCATAACCGACCCATTTTGATGTATGGCAGAAACTAACACAGTGTTGTAAAGCAACTATAGTCCCATAAAAATTAATAAAAAATTATGAAATTTATGCAATGTTAAAGGTTACTTTTCATCTACAGTGACTACAAAATATTGGCTGTATTCCCAGTGTTGTACAATACATATTTGGGCCTGTCTTATAACCAACAGTTTGTGCCTCCTACTCCCCTACCCCTAAACTGTCTCTCCTCTCTCCCAATTGGGAACCACTAGTTTGTTCTCTCTGTGAGTCTGCTTCTTTTTTGTTATACTCACTAGTTTGTTGTATTTTTTGGATTCTGTGTATAAGTGATATCATACAATATTTACCTTTCTCTCTCTGACTTACTGCACTCAGCATAATACCCTCCAAGTCCATCCATGTTGCTGCAAATGGCAACATTTTGTTCTTTTTATGGCTGAGTAGTGTTCCATCAGGTCACTACCAGCTGGACACGACTGAGTGACTTCACTTTCACTTTGCACTTTCACACATTGGAGAAGGAAATGGCAGCCCACTCCAGTGTTCTTGGAGAATCCTGGAGGATCCCAGGGACGGGGGAGCCTGGTGGGCTGCAGTCTATGGGGTCGCACAGGGTGGGACACGACTGAAGTGACTTAGCAGCAGCAGCAGCAGCAGTGTTCCATCGTATATATGTACCCCATCCTCTTTATCCATTCATCCTTTGATGGGCCCTTAGGTTCAATAAGTCTACAAATAATAAATGTTGGCAAGGATATGGAGAAAAGGGAACCCTTGTACACTATTGGTGGGAATGTAAATTGGTGCAGCTGCTATAGAAAACAGTATGGAGTTTCCTCAAAAAACTAAAACTAGAATTCCCATATGACCCAGCAATTTCACTCCTGGGAATCAGTTCAGTTCTGTTCAGTTGCTCAGTCGTGTCTGAGTCTTTGCGATCCCATGGACTGCAGCATGCCAGGCCTCCCTGTCCATCCCCAACTCCCCGAGTTTACTCAAACTCATGTCCATTGAGTCGGTGATGCCATCCAGCCATCTCATCCTCTGTCGTCCCCTTCTCCTCCCGCCTTCAGTCTTTCCCAGTGTCAGGGTCTTTTCAAATGAGTCAGCTCTTTGCATCAGGTGGCCAAAGTACTGGAGTTTCAGCTTCAACATCAGTCCCTCCAATGAACACCCAGGACTGATCTCCTTTAGGATGGACTGGTTGGATCTCCTTGCAGCCCAGGGGACTCTCAAGAGTCTTCTCCAACACCACAGTTCAAAAGCATCAATACTTCTGGGAATATACCTGGACAAATTCTAATTCAAAAGGATGCATTTGAACCCCTATGTTCATAGAGGCATTATTTACAATTGCCCAGACATGGAAAGGATCTCCTTGTGGTTTTAATTTACATTTCCTTTATTGTGAGCCTGGTTAAGCATCTTTTCATATATTTAAGAGCCTGTTTACACCTTAGAAAAATTAGTTTCTAGGAGTCAGCTTGAATGCTCTTCCCTGGCCTCCTGTCCCCATTACAGAGGCTTGTCAAGTCTACATAAAAAATCATCTCAAATCATTTCCTTTTCTCCACCTTGCCTAACACTACTTAAATCACCCTGTCATGATCTCTTTTCTAATCTTTCTTCATACAGCAACTCTGTTAGAAATCCTGAACTGTATTTCCATTGCACTTAAAATAATTGCTGAGGCTCTAAAGCCCCATACAAACCAGCCTGCCAGTCTGTCCGGTTTCAGCTTGGCCACTGTCCCCCTTGTTTACTGGGCTTCCCAGCAGCCCCCATCTTGTGCACCTTGGTGCCTTTCTGCTTGCTCTGCTTCTGGGAGAGCTCACAGCCCAGCTTCTTCCTGTTCATCCCCTGGTCTCAGGGTAAATGGTCCTTCCTCACAGAGAACTTCAGCCTCTTTCATTGTGAATGAGGCTCACTCCTAGCCACCAGCATTTTCCCCTCAGAGCCGCCATCACAGCTGTTGTGACTTGCTTGCAAAAGGGACCACATTTGTTCTGTTCACGTAGCAGATGCTCAATTAAGGCCTCTTCGACTGAGTGAGTGCTTACAGTGTGGGGGCTACACAAGACAGTGTAGGGAGGGCTGTTGCAAAGCATGAAGGAGGAAGAGGAAGTGATTCGTGTTTGGGGGTCAGAGAGCTCTTTCTGCTCCCAGATTCAGAGGTCATGATTTGGAAGCAGCTGTCCACTCTGATCAGTGGGAAATTGACCACAGAAGAGAGGCCATGAAAAAAAAGTTTTTCTGCTTGTGGACCTTTGCTCAACTGCCTCTTATCTTTTTTCCCCCTGATTTCTGAACACAGTAGTTAGCATCAGGCAGAGAAAACTCACCACCCAGCGCAGAGCTCCAGTTGCTATGGGAACCTGTCTTTGTCACTGTTAGGTAAGAAGATGTTCAAACAAGGTTTGGCTTCCCAGTGCTTCAGCCTCTGGTCATGGTTAGATTTCCCATCGGAATATAGCTGATTGCTGTTCTGTTGCTTTTCCTTTGTCACTCACTGCTTTCGTGATGATGGGTAAGTGAAAAAAGTGGATCACGGAAGTGAGAACAGAAGGTGGCTGACCTTGCTCAGTGCCTCCACTGGGTCTGCCTTCCATTTAAACAAGCCCCCACGCAGGGTAGTGGGGGACGGCCCAGGCGCTCTGTCCTGCAAAAGACAGGAGAGGAGGGGTCTGTGGGCAGCCGCAGGGCACTCTGTCTCCGGGTGGCCTATGCTGCTGCAGACATGTGGGCCCAGAGCTTCCAGGTCTCCTGATTCTTGAGAGCAGCAGCTAAAATGTAAATACTGGCAATTACAAGGGGTTGGTCGGGTGGTGGAGGGAAAGATTGGGAGTTTAGGATTATCAAATGCAAACTATTACATGTAGAATGAATAAACGATAAGGTCTTAACCATACAACACAGGAAACCATACTCAGTATCCTGTGAAAATAAGATGAAAAAGAATGTGTGTGTGTATAAATATATATATAAATGTATAAAGAAATAAAAACTACAATGAAATATCACCTCCCATCAGCCAGAATGACTATCATCAAAAAATTCACAAACAATAAATGCCGGAGAGAGTGTGGAGAGAAGGGAACCCTCCTACACTGTTAGTGGGAATGTAAATTGGTGCAGCCACTATGGAGAACGGTATGGAGGTTCCTTAAAAAACTAAAAATAGAACTACCATATGGCCCTGCAATGCCACTGCTATGCATATATCTGGAGAAAAACATTATCTGAAAGAATACATGCACCCCAATATTCACTGAAACACTGTTTACAATAGCCAAGACATGGAAGCAACCTAAATGTCCATTGACAGAGGAATGAATAAAGAAAATGTGGTACAGATATACAATGGAATATCACTCAACCATTAAAAAGAATGAGATAATGCCATTTGTGGCCACATGGATGGACCCAGAGAATGTCACACTGAATGAAGTAAGTCAGAGAAAGAAAAATATATGACATCCCTTATATGCAGGATTTAAAAAAAAATGATATAAGTGCAATTATTTACAAAACAGAAAGAGACTCAGAGAACCATCTTCCTGTTGTGGGGTAGGAGGAAGAATAGGGGGAAGGGTAGTTAGGGAGTTTGGAATGGACATGTATACACTGCTGTATTTAAAGTGGATAACCAGCAAGTTCCTAAGTATAGAATATGGCGCTCTGCTCAATGTTATGTAGCAGCCTGGTTGGGAGGGGAGTCTGGGGAAGAACGGATACATGTATGCACATGACTGCGTTCCTTCTCTGTTCACCTGAAACTATCACAGCATTGATAATCAGCTATGACACAATACAAAATTAAAAGTTTAAACAAATATATACAAACATGTATATAGTTTACACATATTGATCCCTCCCTGAGCAAGGATCAGACCCATGTCTCCTGCTGGGCAGGCAGATCCTTACTGCTGAGCCAGGAGGGTTGGGAAGACTCCCCGGAGAAAGAAATGGCAACACCCTCCAGTATTCTTGCCTGGGAAATCTGATGGGCAGAATAGCCTGGCAGGCTACAATCCATGGGGTCGCAAAAGAGTTGGCCATGATTTAGAGAATAAACAACAGCAATAAATCAACTATATTTTAATTAAAAAAGAGAGAGAACTTAAAAAAAATTGGCAGCTAATTGAAAGAAATCAAGCTAACCCTGCGGGGGCGACACCCAGCGCTGTGTGGGCCAGCAGGACCTGCCCTTGCTGTCTCCCCGTTGGTCACAGAGAGGATGCCAGCCCCCCGTCCCCCTGGCCTGCATCTGCAGGGGCAGCTCCCCAGCTGTTCCGGCCTTTGGGAAGGTACACGGTGGCCCCTGAGGGGCAGATGGGCTTCTGGCTTGAAAAGACGACTGAATGTGGTTTTATATCCTGAGAACATGGAGGCCGCAAGGCCAGGCCTGAGAGGCAGAGGAGCTGGTTGATGACCTGTCTAAGCATAAATAACAGTAAAGCCTCAGTTTCAAGGTGCTAGTCGCAAAGAGGACCCTCAGAGGTAGAAACTTCTTAGAGAGGACTTTAAGGGGAGGATGGTTTGGGCGGTTACCTGAACTCTCCACTCAGCATAATGTAATTGATTTCCAGATCCAGCATCGCTCTCCTGCACCCTCTCGGCTGGACCCTCTCTTCGGCCAGGTCTCTTCTCTATTTTCTTCTCTCACTTCCGCAGCCTCCTTGAGGTCCCTGCTGGTGGGGGGCCGCTTAGCAAGACAAATTCCTGCCTGGCTGCCAGTGGAGCAGTGATCATCCTGGATTCCCTCTCGGAGGAGTAGAGGTTGGGGGAGGTGATGGGTCACGTCCACTGGTCTCCGTCTACCTTCCACAACTACCCTGGGGTTGTATTTGTCTCCCTGAGCAAGTCCATTTTGTCCCGAGGGCTCACAGGGTGGGCAGCGGCACAGGTCTGCTCGAGGTAGTTTATTAGTCAGGGCTCTTGCTTGGAAGCATCAGGACTAGACACTGGCTAACCTGAGCAGAAAAGGTATTTCTTGGAAGGCCACTGAGTAACACTTAGAGTTGACTGAGAAATCAAGCTTGGACTCAGGAAAGAACTAGGCTTGGAAAATTAACACGAACAAAGGGATGTGGGTGCAGAAATTGTAGCCAAGATGACCGTGTGCCAACAGCCTGGGTGGTAAACAGCTTTGGACACTGCATAGCCAAGGGAGGGTAGACGTCTTATATACACATTTCCTCCTTTGTACTGAGTAATCAGCCAAAACTGTGAATTGCAAATTGGGGTCATTTGGAAATCGGTATATTGAGTGGCTTAAAAAAGTACAATACTTTTCATCTAATTTTTCCCCCTGCGATTATAGCCTAAGGAAATAATTCTAAATATGGAAAATCTTTAATTACTAAGATGTTCATTGAATTGTCAAATGGCTTGCGGTATATCCACGGAATGGAAAATTGTAAAGTTTATGAGGATTGATAATGAGGTGGAAAATCATTTATGATATAAGGTTGCATGAAGGAACAGGATAGATCATCACATCCACTCTGATCCACTCTTAATGTCGCGGGTATTTCCCAGATGCCATCGGCCTCCGGGGTCAGTTGGAGACTGACCTGCAGCACCTTTCTCCTGTCTCCCAACTCATCCCCCACCAGCCTCAGGGAAGACCCCACCTCCGGTCCTGGAAAGATGCTGGCTTCAAAGATGGCCATCTTTTCTATTCATCTAGGAGGGCTGTGGTTTGAAGATTGACCTGCCAGCCGTGTCTGCTTACCGCTGACGATCTCTCCCACAACAGATTTCTCCTTCCCTGTTTTCATTCCACTTCCTGGCCATCTGAGTTGAGGTGGCAACCAGTGAACAGGATGCTCTTAGGGTGGAGAGCGTCCGTCACAGGGGGGCTGCCTGTCTAGACACTTCTCTGGGGCTCCCTCTCGATCCAGAGAGAGCAACCCTCCCAAGAGCCTTGGTGTCTGGACAGCACCCAGCTTCTCTCACCACCCCTGAGGTCAGCTACTATTTCTCCACTCTTTCGATCTGCTTTCTGGGCAACCAGCGGTAGAAACTGCCAAAGGTTACCCAAATTCTTTTTGGGGGGAAGGGGAAGAAGGTAGGCCATTCGTACACATCTGAAAGAGCGAGACTTAGGGAAAGGAGACTGGCAAGAGTGTTAACAATGTTGGTACTTAGATAATGAGGTTAGAGGCGCTCTTTCCTTTTGTTTTCCTGCATTTTTCAATTTTTCTATAATGTGCATTTATTGCTTTTATAATTGGAGAGAAGAAAGAACAGGGACTCAAATAGGTTAGTTAATTAGCCCAAGGTTGCATCAGCTGCAGATAGATGGTTGGGAGTCTGGAAAAAGGGTCGTTTCCCAGCACAGGGATAAGGGCTTCTCAGTGATGATTCTTTTTTTTTTTTTTAATTTTGAGACTTTAAAAAATTGTGATATAATTGATATATAACATTGTATTACTTTGGGGCATACAACATAATGATTTAATATGTGTATATATTCCAAAATGATTATTATAATAAGTTAAGTTAATACCTATCACCACACATAGTCACATCTGGTTTTCTTGTGATGAGAACTTTTAAGATCACCTCTCTTGGCAGCTTTCAAATATACAATAGAGTATTGTTAACTGTCATCACCAGGCTTTACATTACATCCCCAGGATTTATCTTACTACTGGAAGCTTGTACTTTTTGACCACCTGGGATTTTTTTTTTATGGTATAATCTGCTACATGCCCACAGAAACAGTCTTGATCCCCATGGGTTCAGGGCGCTGACTCCCCAGCTTTGCTGACGCGTATCTGGCGCACTTTGGAGCGATGGTTCTTACTGACCCCTTTGCTCAGTCCCGGTTGGGAGAGCGCGGGGGAGGGCCCTGCTGCGTGGGAGAATTTTAAGCTTGTGTTCCTTGCTATCTAGTTGAAGGTGACTATTTCATTGTATGAACTGTGGACAGGACTGGCTATATAATTTAGGGCCCAGAGCAAAATGAAAATGGATTTCCAGGATCCAAATGACCACGACTTTCAAGGTGGTGGTGTTAGAACATTACGCCGCGCATGGAGGCCGGAGGTGAAGGGGCTTCCTTGCTGGTCCAGGGGTTAAGGCTTTCCCTTCCAGTGCAGGCGGTATGGGTTCGATCCCTCATTAGGGAGCTAGGATCCCATATGCCTTGTGGCCAAAATACCAAAACATAAAACAGAAGCAATATTGTAACAAATTCAATAAAGACTTTTAAGATGGTCCACATTAAAAAAAAAGCCTTAGAAAAAGTAATCCAGCACGGGCCCTTCTACACTCAGGTCACACCCTTAGGAAGCTGGCCCTGGCTGTGGACACTTGCATAAGACACGTGTCAGCCATGCCCAGGGAGGGCTGAAAAGGAGCCTGAGAAGGTGGGGACAGAGGGAGGCTTGGGCCTGGGAGGGGCCAAGAGCAGCAGGAGGTCCCCACTCCCTGCTGAGTCTCTGGTGAGTCTGATACCCAGAGTCCCTCCCATTTCAGTTGCTGAGGATTCAGGAGGTTCATGGTGTTCTCCCCCCGCTCTCTCTCTCTCATGTTTTGGTGCTTAAAAAGTTTTCTTTATTGATTTATAATATTGTGTTATTTTCTGCTGTATAGAAAGGTGATGCAGTTAAATATAAATTTTCTTTTTCATATTCTTTTCCATTACGGTTTATCACAGGTATTGACTATAATTCCCTCGCTCTCCAGTGGGACCTTGTTTTTGTCCATTCTCTCTATAATAGTTCACACCCGCTGGCCCCTAACTCTTAATTCATCTCTTCTCTGCTTTGGGAACCAGACGCCTGTCCTCTACGTCTGTGAGTCTCTTTCCATTCGGCAGGTAGGTTCGTCTATGTTACATTTCAGCTTCCACATAGAAGAGGTGATGTCGTATGGTGTTTGTCTTTCTTACTGAGTATAATAATCTCTAGGTCCATCTCTGTTGCTGCAGATGGCATTATTTCACTCTTTCTTATGGTAGAGTAGTATTCCATTATACACACACACCCCCCACTTCTTTATAGGAGATTCAGTTTTATTCTTTGCCACCCATGTGGACAGAATGCATCATGACTTCTCTGGGTCTCGTTTCCTCATCCAAACATCAGGAGCCGAGGGACGAGGGGCCGCAGAGCCTCAGCCGGCTCTGGCGCTGCTCTGCGCTTGGGACTTCGGCACTCGTGTTGCCCCTGGGCCAGCGGCGGTGTGGCCCCTGAGGGCCCAGCAACTTCTTCCAAGATGCCCCCAAGTGAACTGAATGTGGACCAAACACGAAGTGGAGTAAAAGCTCCGGAGGAGCTCTCTCAGGACCATGTAACAACTGGCAGAAGGAGACACTGGTGGGGACAACCCTTAACATGATTACAAATAGAATATTTGGTATGTAATTGACATTTTATATTACAACCTTCGCAGAGATTTTCTGTGCATTTCCAGCCAGAAAAAATTTGGGTCCGGATCAAAAGGAAGCTGCTTCCTTGTGTCGAAGACTCGGAAGAAGGGCTGGAGGAGATGCTCAGTTTTGTGTTTGCACAGGTTCCTCAGGTGAAAAGCCTGAAAATTAATTCCAAGGTCCTGCCATGTAGTTAGTTTGTATATGCTGATGCTCAGAACACAATTCTGTGTGATGGTAAAGGTTCAGCTGCTCATAACTCACTCTTCTGTTGAGTTCATGGGATCCTGCGCTAATGAGCTCTTCCAGGTATTGTGGAGATGTATTCAGAGCCCAGGATGAGATGCCGGCACACAGACAGCTAGGGTTATGGGTGTGAGACACACTGTACCTACAAATCAAATTTATTTGGTGCTTTGATGACATTTTATGTGAAGATAAAAGAAAAAAAAAGCAGTGGCACAGAGGTGCATGAGACAAACGATTTACGTGAGTAAATTTTGGAATTTTCAGGGAGCTTTTGGTTGGCTACATGAATAAGTTTATTTAACAATATTTGGAGTTTGTATAAAAGAATTTGTGTTTAAAGCACTTTAAAATTTTTCCTTTTTTTGAAAACTAAGATTTTTTTGTTTTTGTTGCACGCATGGCCGGTAAAGGATCCTTTACAAGGAATGACCTTCTTCTTATCATCTGAGTGGGTCACTCATTTCTCCACCCTCTCCTGTAACTCGTGTCCATCTGGGTTCAAGAACCCAGCGCTCATATCTCTTTTCCTCAGATGTGATGTAATCCCCTCTCACTTGTCAGTCTTGTGCTTTCCTAGGGATATACTGAGAAAGGAGCCTCATATTTGACTCTTGACCCTTATTTTCCTTTCCGTCTGGTAGAAAAAGATGGGTCAAAAGAAAGTCTTAGGAACAAACTCAGCTAAGTCTCTTGGTTCTGACCTCACTGCAGAAGTAAAAGATCACTAAACATAGTTTAAAATTTACGACTTGGTGGTGGAGGGGAGATAGATATTCATCTAAAAATTTTTTTTCCTGGCTGCATCATGCAGCTTTCAGGACTTTAGTTCCCTGACCAGGGGTTGAACCTGGGCCCTGGCAGTGAAAGGGCTGAGTCCTAGCCACTGGACCACCAGGGAATTCCCCCCAAAGCATTTTTGATTGACAGCATTTGTGAGGCAGTGGGAGCCACAGACTCTCACCTTTGGAAGGGAATTTTAAAAGGCTACACTCTAACCCAGCTCCCTTTGGTCAGACAGACCCCAGTATCTCCACTTTACCAGCAAGAAAATGGAGGCTGGCCTAGGTGAGGTGAACACACAGTGGGGCAGGGAGAAAGTGGGTCTCCTTTGTCAACGGTACGGGGCTGTGGCCAATGGACAGCCAGCGTGGCATCTATAGGACAGCATCCCTCCCATCGAGGGGGAAGTCTGCTCCTTTTCCCTTGCATCTGGGCTGGCTCCGTGCCTTTGATCAATGGAATGTGGTCCGTGGGACACAGTGGTACTCCTTGGCCGAGACCTTCAGAGGCCTCGCAGCTTCTGTGTGGGTCGTCTGAAAATCCAGTTGTTCTGTCAAGAAGCTGAGCCCAGGGAACCCACAAGATCACAAGAAATAACAAACTGTTGTTTGAAGTCAGCAAACGGGGATAGTTCGCAGTCATAGAAAAGAGTGAAATAACGCCATTTGCAGCAACATGGATGGGCCAACAGATGATCATACTTAGTGAAGTAAGTCAGACAGACAAAGACAAATACCGTATGTATCACTTATATGTGAAATCTAAAATGGGACACAAATGAACTCATCTATGAAACAAACATACTCACAGA
Organism: Hydropotes inermis; assembly: GCA_020226075.1. Taxonomy (NCBI): domain Eukaryota; kingdom Metazoa; phylum Chordata; class Mammalia; order Artiodactyla; family Cervidae; genus Hydropotes; species Hydropotes inermis. The sequence goes on along the minus strand of CM035281.1, from coordinate 5,363,947 downwards.
CATAGAGAATAAACTTGTGGATGCCAAGGGGAAGGAAGGATGGGCGAGGGATGGATTGGGAGTTTGGTGTTAGCAGATACAAACTGTTACACACAGGATGGGTAAACAACAAGGTCCTACTGTATAGCACAGGGAACTATATTCAATATCTTGTGATAAACCATAATGGAAAAAGATATAAAAAAGAATATATGTGTGTGTGTGTGGGGGGGTGCTTTGCTGTAGCTCAGCGGTAAAGAATCTGCCTGTGATGCAGGAGATGCTGGCGACTCGGGTTCGACCCCTGGGTTGGGAGGATCCCCTGGAGGAGGGCATGGCAACCCCCTCCAGTGTTCTTGCCTGGAGAATCCCATGGACAGAGGAGCCTGGCGGGCTACAGTCCATGGGGCTGCAAAGAGTCGGACACGACTGAAGCGACTGGGCATGCCTATATATACATATACCTGTGTGTGTGTGTGTGTATACGTGTATAACTGAGTCACTTTGATGTACAGCAGAAATTAACACATTGTAAACCGACTATACTTCCATAGAATAAATTTTTAAAAATGGGGCAATTTGTTCTGCAGCCATTGATAACTGGAAGTCATGACCAACGATCATTTGGAAACATTTATACCTTCTTGGATAAATTCTTTAAGTAATCTTGCTTGAAGCTTCTGCAAACTAATGGAATCTCTTCTCATAATAGTAGTCACAGTAATAATACTAATGATAAACATTATTATCATGACACAAAGAGTCGTGACTCAGCATGTATGGAGTGCGAAGTAGGACAGAAAACCTAAAAGCAATGAACACATGTGTGTCCACCGCGGACCCCACGTAGATGTTACTCATTTCCACAGCCGTGAGACAAGTCAAGGGGCTGGCCCACACTCTCCTGCAGAAGTGGGTCCTGTGTCTATTCACCCGTTCCCCTAATGACCCGAGGGATTCTTACTCCAGGGATTCACAGGACTTGCGGGGAGAGCAGCGCCGGTGGCAGGCAGGCTTTCTGAGGCGGTGTGAAGCTCCTTCTGTCTGTTTTTCACCCCTTAGTTGCTGGAGAGTCTCAAAGTGGCAGGACCCAGTCCCGGGCCTCCCTCCTCAGGAACGGTGGGGCCGGGGCGGCGCCAAGGCAGTGGCCGAGGGAGCGGCCTGTCCAGCTCACTGCTCAGTCAGCAGGATCTGAGGTTACTTCCCTAGTCGTCATCCCACTTTCCGGTGGTGACAGCCCCCCAGCCCCAGGGAGGCGAGGTGGCTGCATCCAGGGTTGATTTACTGCCCTTCTCCTATTCTTTATGGGGCCAGTTTTAATGAGTATCCAAGCAGAAACGCCTTTGACTCCTGGGCTGTGAATAACTGCCATTAATAAAGGGGCGAGCTGCTGGCCGCAGCACCTGCATATTTCCATATTAATAACGCCATAAACTCCCCCAGAATGATGTCTTAGAACACGCAAGGCGGAGGCTGGCTGGCTGTAGGCTCAGCTCTGTGGAGGGGGCACGTGATCCCTGGGAGGAGAAGTGGCTTGGGATGCCCACGCATCTCTGCCATGGGATCTGCCTCTGGGGAGCAAGTTGCTGATTTCATGGGGTGTCTGGAGGTGGGGCAGGAAGTTCTGTCGCTTTCTAATATCTTCCATAGCAGTCTGTCAATTTGTCTGAGATCCCCTCACTTAAAGACAATTAATTTGAGTATTTAAGTTACTCTAAACTTCTGGATATCTATAAATTAAAAGGCTAAAGCCTTAGGGGCTGACTTCATTAATTTCAGCTAATCTTGTCTAATCTTCTAGACTTGTCTAGAAAATTAATGTGACTGATTCACGTGACATGTTAACTGAAGAGCTAATGTGTACAAAGAGCTAGGAATATGGGAGTGAAGGAAACCAGCAGAATCCTGCCATCACACAGCTTCTGTTTGAATTGAAACAGTAAACAAATGCACATGTAAGATGCATAGTGTGCAGATGATGATCCTACACAAACTACAGAGCCAGGAGCGAGACAAGGCATGCGTACTGGGGGAGGATTAGTGGAACCACTCTGTTCCAGGGAAGTTGACTGAGAGCAGACTCTTCAAAGATTCTCTCGCAGGACAAACCGAGGTGACTTGGAGAGGAGAGATTTGGGGCCATCTCTCCATAGCTGGTGGCTCCCTCTTACCCAGCTCAGGTGTCAATGGAAGAAAGATCTCAGAAAGAAGTCATGTCTTTGTTAATTGAGTATATTCCAATACAAAATAAAACGTTTTTAAAAAAAAAAGAAGTCATGTCTTTTCCAGCCACTATCTTTCTGCAATGAGGCCTGGACAATGGCTAGGGCCCTCAGACCCCTTGGTTCAGCCCTTCATCAGCCCCAGGTCTATGGAAGCCCAACATATGCCCCTCACTTCTGTGGATTCCAAGAGACTCTTAATTTTCTGCATTAATCAGGAAACTGAATAGTTTCTTCGCAGCCACAACTGATTCTGACCTGATCATGCCTTTCCAAAGCGCCTCCACCCCAATTAAATGTTCATGAGCAAAGTAGACTTTGCCAAAGATTCAGGAGGGAGAGGAGGAAGGGTTCTCTTTTCACTGTCCACAGCCATTGCTTACTCTCTGGGTATTTTGTTATCCCAGGGGGTTAGGAGAGAGATATCCCACCAGAGTTGCCAAACTTGTTACCTGAAAACTGGGTTTGCCTCTTGGTAAGTGTCGAGCCAATAGACACAACAAAACCAAAGCTGGGGAGAAGGAAGGATTCATTGCTTGTGAAAAGCAAGGAGAACATCAGGGAGCTTCCTCAAAGCAGTTTCTCCCTGAATAGTTTTAACCTAAGGGCACCTGCATATTCAGGAAGGGGGCTTGAGCAGATGAGAATTCAGCATAGAACTCAGGCCAAGGTCAACAGAGTCCAAGCTTTAGTTGACTGAAATCAGGAGGGTCATCATCATCATTCCATCCTCCACTTTGGTGGGGGCCTAAGTTCTTGCAGAACTCAAAGATAGGTTGTTATGTATATTCCTTGAGGAACCAGGATGGAGCCCAAGACTCCCTTGTCTCAGCGTCTCCTTCCTTCCTTGATTGGAAACTGCTTCCTTGATTGGAAACTGCTTCCTTCCTTGACTGGAGTCTGCCCTTTGGAACTCAGGGAAGGTCAAAGAGGCTGAATGAAATATATTGCCTACAAATAAGAAATAGGAGACACAGCAAGGATTTGCACCTGGGATCCCCACAGGGTCCTGCTTGACTTCAGTCCCATCTTGGCCCTTCCACTACCAGGCTTTTCTTCTTTAAGTTTTTAGTTGACCATCTTTCCCCCTGATTTTCCAATCTCACTAACTTTTCTTTTCCTTTCTTGCTCCCCCAAGTCTATTTCTGGTTGCATCCCTCCATCCCTGTTGGCCTCTGGAAGCTCCAAGTACTTCCTCCTGATTACAGGGCACAGCTTCCCCTTCCTCTAACAGCTACATGTTAACTGACACCAGAGTGTGGGGTTGGCTTCCTCCCAAAATAATTATCTCAGTGTTTTTCCAGCAGCCCAGCACACTCCTCCTCAAGGACTTCTAGTGCCCACCTTTAGAAAAACAGCATCTTCAATGCTTTACTTGTAGAAGACACTGCTTGTTCTTACCGAATAGCATTGTCCTTTCTCCTTTACCAATAAAGTCTGGTGTTATCACAGAAACCATAAGCCCAGCGAAACACACTTATCTCCCAAGACTCCCTTGCAGCTAGAGGCGACCATGTGATGTCATCCTGGCCATGAAGGTTGGAGTGGAGGAAAGTGTTGAAAAGGGCCATGGTGTAACTAGCATAACCTTTGGCCCTTTGCCTTCTGCAGCTTCCTGCTTGGAGTGAAAGTGTGACTTTGAGGCTGAAAACTAAATTCTGGCAGGAGGGTGGGAAGATAGAAGGAACAGAGTCTTTGATCACATTTTTGAGTACCAGTCTTGAACAACTACTTCTAGACTTCTTGTTACGTGAGACAACTCCCTCCTGAAAGATAGGCTTTCTTGGTGGCTGTTTAGGCTGAACTATGTTCCCTCCAAATTTATATGTTGAAATTCTAACCTGCCATACCTTAGGATGTGACTATATTTGGAGACTGAGCCTTTAAAGATGTAATTATGGTTAACTGAAGTCCTATGGGTGGGCTCTAATCTAACCTGAGTGATGTTCGTATAAGAAGAGGAAATTTGGACACATGAAGAGACACTGGGGTGTATGCACATAGGAAAGACCACATGAGGACACAGTGAGAAGGTGGGCTTCTACAAGCAAGCAGAGAGGCCTCAGGAGAAACCAAACCTGCCACCACCTTGACCTTGGACTTCCAGCCTCCAGAACTGTGAGGAATAAATTTCTGTTGTGTAAGCACCCCTGGTCTGTGGTATTTGTTATGGAAGCCCTTGAAAAGGAGTTCAGTGGCTCTCAGCTAGATGCCAGCCTGACTCCTACCTCATAACATTGGGTCTGGCCATCTGTGGCTCAGTGGGTCAAGGATCAGATGTAGAGGTAGAAGAAGGCATCTCCAAGGCTAACTGTGATTAGGTTCTAATTGAAGTATCCCCCTGAGGATGGTGCCAGCATCTTAGGTACCAGGTTCAAAATGTCCCCTCTCCCTGGTCGGGTGTTTTCACATTTCTTTCTCCCTTCCCCAGAGCTGTGGTTGCAATGCACCTGCTCATCTGAACCTTCCTGTCTTCAAGCATTCTCTTCTCAGCATCCGGGAGTGTCAGAACATTTATCCAGCAACCAGTCTGGGTGAACGTGGCAAGCATAGTACCTGCTGTATAGCTGGCTCTCAGGAGACAGTAACTGGATTCATGGTAGGAGATGACCACAGGAACCAGTGCCAGGCAGCATATATATTTACTATGCATCTGTTTATTCATAGATTTAAACTGAAGTTGACTTTCTCCCATCATAAAAGAGAACATAAACTGGTCTTCAGCTGTGTACTAGGTGTTATCTTAGCTGCCTTGCATTTGTTTATCTTCACAAGAAGTCTGAAAGCTAGACACTGCCGATTTTGTAGGGCTTCCCTGGTGACTCAGCAGTAAAGAATCTGCCTGCGATGCAGGATACACAAGAGACATGGGTTTGATCCCTGCATGGGGAAGATAACCCACTCCAGTATTCTTGCCTGGAGAATCCCATGGCCAAAGGACAGTCCATGGGGTCGCAAAGGACACAGCTGAAGAGATTGAGCATGCACGCACATGCCACTTTCATAGAAGAGGAGGATGAAATTTAGAAACCAAAGGTGGTTTATTGTTTTAGTTCAGTTCAATCGCTTAGTCGTGTCCCACTCTTTGCAACCCCATGGACTGCAGCACGCTAGGCCTCCCTGTCCATCACCAACTACCAGAGTTTACTCAAACTCATGTCCATCGAGTCGGTGATGCATCCAACCATCTCATCCTCTGTCGTCCCCTTCTCCTCCCGCCTTCAATCTTTCCCAGCATCAGGGTCTTTTCAAATGAGGTGGCCAAAATATTGGAGTTTTGGCTTTAGCGTCAGTCCTTCCAATGAATATTCAGGACTGATTTCCTTTATGATTGACTGCTTTGATATCCTTGCAGTCCAAGGGACTCTCAAGAGTCTTCTCCAACAATACAGTTCAAAAGCATCAGTTCTTAGGTGCTCAGCTTTCTTTATAGTCCAACTCTCACATCCATACATGACTACTGGAAAAACCATATCTTTGATTAGACAGACCTTTGTGGGCAAAGTAAAGTCTCTGCTTTTTATTATGCTGTGTAGGTTGGTCATAACTTTTCTTCCAAGGAGCAAGTATCTTTTAATTTCATGGCTGCAGTCATGATCTGCAGTGATTTTGTAGCCCAAAATAATAAAGTTTGGAGCCCAAAACAATAAAGATTTACTGTTTAAAAAATAGTAAAAGCATGGTGACTTTTATGGTTTTTTCTATAACAAGGGTGGCATCTTCAGTGATATAATCCTTCCAGGCTATCTTGATGTTCTCTCTATTGGGGTTCTCTTCCATAGTCCTGACAATCCTTTCCATATAGTACTGGGTGTAATGAGCCTTAAAGGTCCTCGTGTCACCCTGATATAGAGGCTGAATTAGGGATGCTGTATGTGTACACAAGCAGACCACTTTGATGCCACAGGTGTTGAGCTTATGCATTTCTGGGTGGCCAGGAGCATTGTCCAATATCAAAAGAACTTTTAAAAAGTAGTCCCTTACTGGCTAGGTACTTACTGACTTCAAGGTCAAAGTGTCAAAGAAATCAGTACAGAAAAGGTGCTCTCAATATCCAGACCTTCTTCCTGTCCAACCTAGAGACTGGCAGTTGGTGTTTTATCTTGTCACTTCAGGGTTTTGGGGGGTCAGCAGCTTTATAGATAAGGTCAGTCCTGATCATAAACCCAACTGCATTTGTACAAAACAAGATAGCCTACCACTTCCTGCCTTAAATCCTGGCACTCACTTCTCTTCCTTACTGATAGATGTCCTCTGTGGCATTTCCTCCACACCCAGAATAGGGCACTTTTGTCTGCATTAAAAACTTATTCAGGCAGATGTCCTTTCTTCTCAATGACTTTCTTCATGGCGTCTGGGTACTTGTCAGGTGCCTCTTGGTTGGCAGAAGCTTCTTCTCTTGTTTTCTTGGCATTTTAAAACCAAACACTGTTCTAAAATGATCAGACCACCCTTTGCTGGCTTTAGCTCTCCAGCTTTGGATGCTTCACTTTCTTTTTGCTCTAAGTTTTCCTGTAATGAGGGCTTCCTGGTGGCTCAGATGGTGAAGAATCCACCTGCAACGCGGGACACCTGGGTTCGGTCCCTGGGTTGGGAAGATCCCCTGGAGGAGGGCATGGCAACCTATTCCAGTATTCTTGCCTGGAGAATCCCCATGCAAGGAGGAGCCTGGCGGGCTACAGTCCATGGGATCTCAAAGAGTGGGACACAAATGAGCAACTAAGCACAGCTCAGCGCAGTCCCATAGTGACTTGCTTTTCTTCCAGTCATACTAGAGTCCACAGACTTGTCTTTCTTATAGCCATCCTATACCCCCATACAGCTGCATTTTCAACGTGAGGTTTAAAAATATTTTGCCGAAAGTGGAAAGTTTTCATGCCTGCTGGTGTAGCTATAGCGATGGCTTCACAAATTTCCTTTTGTTTTTTATAATGGTCCTTATATTGGACTCATTTATCTTGAAATGGTAGTAACTACAGCTGCAGACCTCAGTCCATGGTCCATATCAAACAATTCAACTTTCTCTTGTAACATCATGACTTCTCTCTGCTTCTTAGGGGCACTTTTAGCATCACTGGTAGCACTGTGTACAGGTCTCTTGGTGTTACTCAAGGTTTATGGTATTGTACTAAACATGATGAAAAATACACAAGAACTGTAAGGCATCACTTTTTACTGTGGTATGCAATCTACTTGAGAGATTAACTTCTCATGTGGAGATAATTAGTGTCACATGGAGTTTCAAGTGGATACTCATAACACTTGAACTCACCTTCCAGAGGCACTGGAGGTGACTATAAAAATGTTATATCAGCACAGTACGTACTTCAGTTAATTTTATGCAGTTATGATTTAATTCTGCATCTTTACATTTGTTTACATTTCTCTTGACTGCAAACGGTGCCATTTTTGGTAAGTGTTTGTGTAAGTTTTGATAAATCTTAACTTTTAATAGTAGATTTGTGCATATTTTATGACAGTAAATGATACAATTGACTAATATTTACGTAAATCTCATGCATTCATGACATATGGAACGCTTTCTTTTTTCTTTTGGCATGTCTAGGCTACATGGTTTGTTTGTGGGCTTTTTCAAACTGTTGCAAATCTCCAAAAATCTTTCCAGTATGTTTATTGAAAAAAATCCATATACAAGTGGACCTGTGCAATTCACACCCATGTTGATAAAGGGTGAACTGTATTCTTTTTAAATTTGTTTTTTAGTTGGAGAATAATTGCTTTACAAAGTGGTGTTGGTTTCCGCTGTACAGCAACGCAAATCAGTCATAATTATATTACACATAAATCACCTCCCTCTGAGCCTTCCTCCACTCCCCCCATCCCACCCCTCTGTGTCATCACAGAGCACCAAGCTGGCTCCCTGTGTTACATGGCAACTTCTCACCAGCTATCCATTTCACACATGGTAATTATATATATGTGGATGCTACTTTCTCTGTTCATCCCACTCTTTCCTTCCCCCATGAGGGTGAACTGTATTTTAAAATTGATTGTGATGAGGAATGCACAATTCTATGAATAAAAAGCATTAAATTTTATACTTTAAGTAGGCAAATTCTATGGCATGAGACCTATGTATAGTTAAACAGCTATATCTCAATATACCTGTTTAAAAAAAGAAGAAAAATGAAAATATCAGTAAAGCATCTGAGTTTGACAGGAATACTGGCAGGAATACCACTTTGCCTCCTTCTACTGACAGCTTTTGAGGAAGGTCTGTAGGACACTTGGGATGCGATAGTCCAGGTGTCCCTGTGTCTGAGAGGCCAGCAATCTGGAGCTATCAACAGGCATAACCAGAAAAAAACCCCAGAGAAAGCCTGCTCACTCTAACCAAAGGTCTGAGAAAAGGGCAGCCCAGCAGTTAGTACCCACCCCACTGCAGCCAAATACCAAGGGAAAAGCTCCCTCTGAGTTTCCGCTGAATTCCCCCATTCCTGGTGGTGCTGGTGGGGCTGAGTGCTGAGCTGGACTTCTGGCCCCATCTGGAGGAGGCAAGTTTCCACCATAACCTGGAGGCAATGAACTGGTGTGAGTCTGTGTTCTGCTTATGCTGGGATAGTGTCTGTGGGGCCCAGTAGGGAACTTCCGCTCCATTTAGACCTGCATACCACACCTAAAAGGCTGGCTGTCTGTAAAAAAGAAGGTTAAGTAGAGTCCGGGTCGTTATAGAATAACACCCAAAAGGTACAGGATACAATTAAAATCACTCCTCCAATCAAGAACCAAGAATATCTCAATCTGAATGAGAAAAGGCAATCAACAGATACCAACATGGAAATGACTAAGAATTTAGATTCTAAAGCAACTACTATGAAAACGCTTTAATAAGCAATAGCAAACATGTTTGAAACAAAGGAAAAAATAGTCTCAGTAAAGAAATAGAAGATATAAAGAAAAACCAAGTGGAAATTTTAGAATTGAAAAGTACAAGAACTGAAATAAAAAAAGTCATTGGATGTGCTTAATAGCAGAACAAATATAAAAGAGGGAAAAAAATCAATGAACTTGAAGCTAGAACAATACAAATTGCCTGATCTGAATAACATGGAGAAAATAGACTAAAAAAGACATGAGAAGAGTCTCAGAGACCTGTGGGGCAGTAACAAAGGATCTAACATTTGTATCATTAGATTCCTGGAAGGAGATGATAAAATGTGGGCCAAAAAAGATTCGGAAAAATAGTGGTTGAAAACTTCCCAGTGTTGGCAAAGGACATAAGCTTATTGATTCTAGAAGCCAAGTGTATCCAAATAGGATGACACAAAGAAATTTACACCAAGACACATCAAAATAAAAAACTAAAGACAAAGAAAAATACAAAGAAGAAAGTGTTGAAAGCCTATGAAAAGAAGGGAGGCATTATATATAAACATGAAATGATTCAAATGACAGAGGATTTCTCATAAGAAACCATGGAGGCCAGAAGGAAGACTCACACCATTTTTCAACTGACAGGGCAACTTCAAAATTTCTTTGCTCCTTCCTTAAATTTACACTATTACTCATTCCCTTCTTTAAGCATTTTTTCTCAAGCATTACTCATAAAACACAGCCTCATCTCTCTAATGAAAATGTTAACCTTTTTCATTATAGACATATCTCCATAAGTAAAAGATTATTATTGTGATTCAATATTTTGACTTGCTTAGTTAGTTATTACCATGCTATAGAAAATCCATTATTTTGAATATTTGGCTTTTAGCAACTTTGTTGAATTGCTACTAATTCTAACAATTTTAGAGCTTATTCTTTGTAATTTGTAGCTAAAACATCTGTCAACATGATTTTTCTCTGTGCCATTCTGAAAGTTCCAATTATTTCCATTTTCGTGTGTTATAGTATTGGCTAGGAAAAAAATAATCTAGGAAAAGCATTTATAATAAGTGTCATAGGACTTGCCTGGTATCACAGTGGTAGGAATCCACTTGCCAGTGCAGGGGACACAGGTTCGACTTCTGGTCTGGGATGATTCCACGTGCTGCGGAGCAACAGACCGTGCGCCGCAATTACTGAGCCCGCGTGCTGCGGAGGCCAAAGCCCGTGTGCCTGGGGCCTGGGGCCTGTGCCCTGCGGCGCGCGAGGGGCCCGCGCATGCGTGCAAAGAGTAGCCCCCCGCTCACCGCACCTAGAGAAGCCGCACAAAGCAATGAAGACCCAAATGCAGCCAAGAAAAATAAGTAAGTAAATAAATAAAACTTAAGTCAATTATTAAAAAAAATTCAGTGTATCCTAAAGGGTGTTCCATAGGATGCTGGGTTCTCAGGATGTTTTGGGTAATGCTTGGTAAGATTTTTAAAAAGTGTTTGCTTGTATTTTGCACAGCTTCTGGGTCTTAGGTATTACAGTTTTCACTGAATGTCTGAGAAGTGGGTGTTGGGGACCCCTCCTTTCTTTGTTTGGTAGCACCTTTCATGTTTTGGTTCTAGGGACTCACTTTGGGAAATGCTGCTTTAGAATTTCACTGTAATGGATGCTATGGACAGTTGGGTTGAAATAGCCATTCGTTGCAATGCTGAAAAAAGTATCTTTCTAGTCCTGAACTATTTACTGCAGTCTTCTTAGATGAAGGGATTGAGTTTGAGTGGGGCAATGATTAAATAAAATTAATTTTTTAGTCTTATGTCATCAAGCTGTTTGTAATAAACATGTACTAGCTTTGTAATTAGATAAAACCCATAAAATGCAAATACTTGCTCAGTAATTTGATCAGAATTGCTCTCTCTGTGGGGAAGACTGATGCCATATGAGAGTCCTGTGTTTGGGAGAGGGAGCCCTCTAGGGCGGGGTAGAGCAGGGTAGGGGCCTGAGACAGGTCTCTGGAGGTGGGTGATGTCGTCTGCTCCCTGATTGACTGCCAGCTAGATGTCATCAGGGGCCGGGAATTTTTTCTGCCCATTTCATTGTAGTCAAGTTCCCCATCAGTAAAGTTGACTGAAAATCTTCCAGGCCAGCTGCTGCCATATTTGCAGGAGAAAGTAAAATATTCTGATCACTTTTTCTGACAGTTAAACAAACTCAATTTTCATGTAAAGTTATCTTCTAACCCTCCAGAAAGCTGTCTATTTTTCTCTTAAGGAGGTACCACTTCAATGCTCCTTTTCAAATGGATATAATTTCTTGAAAGTCAGAAATTACGTCTCTTAATGGTATATTTCTTCCATCGTGATTAAATCCCTTTGATGTTGGGTATTTGAATTTTCTTCCTCCTTCTCTTAGTCCTTCCTACCCTCCCTAGCTTCCTCTTTTTCTTCTTTCTTTCCTTTCTTCCTAGAAGAAGGACATTAATTAGGACAGGAAACTTTATAATCTGAAATGACATTTTCAAAATGCCTTTATTAAAATCACCAAAAGTTAGCATATAGGAGATCCACCAAAAAAAAAAAAGAATAATAATAACAACATTGTATATAATGATAATGGGGCTTCCCCGGTAAGTAAAGAAACTGCCTGCAAGGCAGGAGAGACAGGAGATGCTGGTTCAACCTTGACTGGGGAAGATCCCCTGGAGAGGGCATGGCAACCCACTCCAGTATTCTTACAGGAAGAATCCCATGGACAGAGGAGCCCATCGGGCTAGAGTCCATGGGGTCGCAAAGAGTCATGCACGACTGAAGCGACTGAGCGTGCACGTGGATAATGATAATAACAGTCAAGGGACTTCCTCCTTGGTGGTCATGCTCCCAGTGCAGGGGGCACAGGTTTGATCCCTGGTCAAGGAAGTAAGATCCTGGATGCCACATGCTGTGGCCTAAAAAATAAATTCTAATGAACTACTTTTAAATTTAGAAACGTCAGTTTTAGTTAAGCATTTGCTATGTGGGAGGCACTATTCTAAGTCCTTTTCGTTTCTTTAAGTCTCGAGATATTCCTAAAAGGAGGAATGATCTGTGTTTTAGGGTTGGGAAATCAGAGAGGTTAAGTAGTTTGCTCACAATCGCACAGCTGGTAAATGACAGAACCAGAACACAAATCCATGTTTCTTCCACTGTCTGTTCAAATCAGCTAAACTTGTGAAAATTAGAAATAATGAGTGTTTTCAAAGTGTTTTCTTTTGGGGGAAGAAAAAAAAGATGAAACTATTGGTGCTCTCTCTCTCTTTTTTTTTTTTTTTATGTTGGTGCTCTTGAAGAAAAAGAGAGAGCAGGGGCAAGAGGAAGGCATTTCAGAACTGAATCAATGAGTGATCTAATATCAGAAGCTGTTGTTGTTGCTCAGTCGTTAAGTCGTGAGTCTCTGTGACCCCATGGACTGCGGCGCTCCAGGCTTCCCTGTCCTTCACCTAGCTCCCGGAGTTTGTTCAAACTCATGTCCACTGAGTTGGTGATGCCATCCAACCATCTCATCCTTCATTTTAGATGCTGAGAAAACTGAGGCCCAGCCAGGGGAGAGAGGAGGGGAAAGGAGAGGAGGGAGAGGGAGGGGAGGGGGGAGGGGAGGCGGGGAGGGGGAGGGGGGGGGGGAGGGGAGGAAGGGTGGGAGTCCAGGTTTGGTGGCTTCCAACCCAGTTCCCGCCTCCTTCTGTTTCACTGGGCTGTCTTCCAAACAGTAAACTTTTTTTAAAACCAGTCACTCATTTTTTTTTTAAAAGAATGTCAAAACCATCAGAAATACCAAGTGATGGGATACAATTAATAAGAGCCTATTTGCCATTTCAGATGGTGGGAGAAGCTCCCCAACTTGCTATTAAAGCTTGAGGACATGACTTATGATTCTGTTTATGTTTATAGCTCTGCCTGGGGAAACATCTCGACCCTGATAAAAGCTTAGGAGCCCAGTTCCTTCCATAATTCAGAGATCATGTCTGGCATTTTGTGTTATCTTCTTGGTCAAGGTCAAAACCAATAGACTTGTAAATCATAAACACTTGCTAATTAAGGAATCCAGATAGCTGCTGCTGGGTCTGTTGCAGAACCAGGCGAGACTTTTTTCCCCATCTGGGATTTTCCCCCTACTTGGGGCTTTTATAGTTCCTATGACATCTGGGCTTTTCTCTGTCATGGAATCAAATCTCAGCTATACCACATTTTGTATGTGTGTGTGTGTGTGTGACTTAGTAACAGTAGCTAAACTGTTTGCCATCCCTTGTGGCTCAGATGGTAAAGAATTCACCTGCAATGTCAGATGACCTGGGTTCAATCCCTGGGTCAGGAAGATCCCCTGGAGAAGGGAATGGCAACCCACTCCAGTATTCTTGCCTGGAGAATTCTATGGACAGAGGAGTCTGGCAGGCTACAGTCCATGGGGTTGCAAAGAACTGAACACAACTGAGTGACTAACACCTTTGCTTTCACACATGTATATAGTATTATACCAGATGGAGTTCTCTAGTCCTCCCTTCATTTTATTCCTTTTATGCTTATAACAACCTTCTTAGGCTGAATAATGCTCCCCCCACCCCAAGATGTTCACATACTAATTTCTGGAACCTCTGAGTGTGTTCCCTTACCTGGTAAGAGACTTTGCAGACACGATGAAGGGTCTGGAGTGGAAAGGTTATCCTGGGTGATCAGAGTGGGCTTGATGTGACCCTGAGGGACAGAGACGGAGGGAGGGGAGGCAGCAGCCTTTAGAAGGTCGAGGCGTGAGGCACAGACTTTTCGCTGGAACCTCCAGCAGGAACCAGCCCTGTGGATGCCTTGATCTCAGCCCCATAGGAGTCATTTTGGACTTCAGACCTTCAAAACTAAAACAGAAAAGATGTGTGTTGCTTTAAGTCAGCAAATTTGTGGGGATTTGTCACAACAGCAATAGGAAACAAATATAGGTAGGTGCTATTAATGTCTCTGCTTTACATTTGGAGAGACTGAGGCACAGAGAGAGGTTAAATACTTCATTCAAGGTCACACAACTGGAAGTGGCAGAACTGGGAATCAGACAGCTCCTGCTGACTTGACTACTATTGCTGCTTGACCTAAGACAAGGCAGTTTACTTCCCTGAGCATCAGTTTTCTCATCTCTAAAAACTAGCTAATGATCCATGTACGACAGTGTGTTAGGGGGATTAAATGAGATAATGCTTGGTATTCTAGGTGGGAAGTTGGTGGTAATGATGATGGTGATGAGGATGGGAGGGGTGGTGATGATGGTGATGAGGATGGTGGTGATAATGATGATAATGGTGGTGGTGATTGTGACCCTGATGACGATAATTTTGGCCACAATAAAAGATGCCCACTGTGAGATGCAGAAAGTCAGCAGTGTGCCTTTGAGAGGGAGCGTGTGGAGTGGATAGGCCAAGAGAGTTCTGGAGGAGGATGTTTTTGCTTGTTTCTGCTCTACTTTGGACTTTGTTCTTAGCCTTCGAATGTCTTTTGTTCAAGCTACTGCCCAAACAGCCCTCCTCATCATGCCAACCCCTTGTCCCAGCTGCCCTCCTGCCCTGCCACATGCTCATATGTAGCTCGACATTTTAACCAGCTCCTTTGTGCTAATAACAAGGACCAGAGCAGACTCCAAAGAGGAGACTGCTGTCAGCCTAGAGAAACCATCAGAATCTCCCATGTACTGTTCCTTGGTCCAGCTGTCAACTCAAACAAGAGTCAACAGGGAAATTCTCAGTCGGAATTGGCAAAGTGGATTTTGAGAGATCAAAGTAGATACATGTGCATATATGGAATATTTTTTCCAAATATAGAAGGTCTATATAAGATTATTGTATAAAATAGAGGAATGGATAAAGAATAATATTCTTCTCTAAACTTACCACTGGAGAGAATTACCACTGTATTGTTTATTACCACTGTGTATTTCCCACTGTATTTTCAGTGTATTTTATATCTGCTGTATTTTCCACTGTGTATTTTCAGTGTATTTTCCACTCATCTTCTTTTCCTCTGTGTTGATAAATACTGTGGATAGATTTATATTTTTTCTTTTTAAAAATACATTATTGGAGTACACTGTTGGGTTAGTGTATCTGTACTCTTCTCAGCTAATAATCTATTGTGGTTTAAGGTATCATTAAATCTTGTTCAAAAGATGCTATTTTTATTAGTTTTGTAAGATATTCTATTTGTGTCCTGTTTTCTCTCTTACTAAAAATATTTATTTACTTAGCTGTGTTGGATCTTACTTGCGACATGCAGGACATTTTGGTTGTGACATGTGGGATCTATTTCCCTGACTAGGAATCAAACCTGGGCCCCCTGCATTTGGAGCTTGGAGTCTTAGCCACTGGACTAGGGAAGTTCCTCTATTCTCTTTATATCATATGTGTCTGAATGAATATGGAGGATGAATCTCATCAGCACTTTAAAGATTTTGAATAACTTCCTTGTTGATTTTTTGGGTCCATTTCTGGCTAGAGCAAGCCCAGCAGTGACAGTGATCTTGTTTCAGGAGATCAGGACAGGGAGGAAGATGATAAAGTCTTTCTTTTTTCAGAGGATGTGTGTGAGCCTGTGCTTTTCGGGGAGAAAAGGGGCTA
The DNA here is from genome assembly GCA_020226075.1 of Hydropotes inermis. NCBI lineage: Eukaryota > Metazoa > Chordata > Mammalia > Artiodactyla > Cervidae > Hydropotes > Hydropotes inermis. The sequence goes on along the minus strand of CM035281.1, from coordinate 5,348,296 downwards.
GTCCTGAGGACCCAGAGGCCCTCCTGTGTGTCATCATGGGGCTTCTGTGACTCTGCTTTGACATTCCAGAAGCTCCTCAGTTTTCAGCTAAATAAAACTGGCTCTTAGATGTTTGGTTTTTTGTTTTTGGCCAAGCATTGCTCAAATACAGTAAACGAGAAACAAGGTTTGCAATACTTCTGATGGGTTCCCTCACTTGTCCAGGTTTGAAATTTGCAAAATATCTCTCCAACAAGCTTTTTCTTCAAAAGCATGAAAGCATTCCTCTGAGGAAGAAGCTCTGGGACAGATATTCAATGAGGGTCAAGATCTGGGCTTCTGTGGCAGCCTGGACTGGTTTTAACCTTAGCCTGGAGGGACCATTCTCCAGAGGTGGCCCCTGATGAGCACATCTGGCAGTGTCCATGCCTTGCCTGGCCTCCCCTTGACTCTGGGGAGCCCCATGACTTGCTTCTGACCAGTGCAGCAGAAGAGACTTTGCCTGACTCCTAAGATTATGTCACAAAAAAGGCTCATGGCTTCCAGGGGAAGCCATTTACCATGATGGCCATGCTGTGAGGAAGCAACATAGCCCAGTGGGGGGCTTCCTGGGCCTTGGGTCAGCACCATGCTGTGGAGCCAAATGTGTGAGTGAAGCGCCATCGTCAATGTCCAGCCCAGTTGGGCCTTCAGATGACTCCAACTCCAGTTACCATAAGTTTAGACTGCAACTACTTGAAAGATCCACAATAAAAATCTCTCAGCAGATCCAGTTAGCCCGTGAAACATAAGGGAATAGTGATAAACTATTGTTTGTTGCTGTTGTTTTGTTTTGTTGGCCATGACAGGTGCATTGTCGGATCTTAGTTCCTCAAACAGGGATTGAACCTGGGCTCTGACAGTGAAAACAGTCCTAACCAATGGACCACCAAGGAATTCCCATAAATTATTGTTTTAAGCCCCTCTATTTGTGATAGTTTGTTTCACAGCAATAGATAATCCAAATTTATTACCTGTAACATATTATAAGCATTTCTTAACCTCGAGAAACCAGGACCTCTTTGAAGGCAGAACTTGTATCTTAGCATTTTCGGTATTGCAAGCTAAATCCTGCGGCATCATTGAAACAAGCCGGGAGAGTTCAAACACTACTTACAGAAAGCCCGGGAATGACAAAAGAAAAAGCTACAGAGAACAGCATAAAATGTACGGTCTGTCTACGAAATGTGTCACTCATTCTCTGCCTATGGTCCGCCATGGAATGTTTCCCTTCTGGCTCTTGTGAAAGTCACTCAGTTGTGTCCGACTCTTTGTGACCCCATGGACAATAGAGTCCATGGAATTCTTCAGGCCAGAATACTGGAGGGTAGCCTTTCCCTTCTCCAGGGGATCTTCCCAACCCAGGGATCGAACCCAGGTCTCCTGCATGGCGGGCAGACTCTTTACCAGCTGAGCCACAAGGGGAGCCCAAGAACACCGGAGTGGGTAGCCTATCCCTTCTCCAGAGGATCCTCCCGACCCAGGAATTGAACTGGGGTCTCCTTCATTGAAGGCAGATTCTTTACCAACTGAACTTTTCCAATCTGGAAGCCTAGATTATTGCTAATATTTTGCTGTTTATAACAACACCGCTATGAAAACTTTATACAAATACTATTCCGGGCTTGTGTATTTCTCTGGAGGACATATCCCTAGAAGTGTACTGCTAGGCCTGGCTGTCCGAGTTCGTGGTTCCTGTGGGAGGCGGGTGTTTGCAGGAGAAACCCCATCTGGCCACGAAATGCAGAGATGACACTGGCACCCGGACATGCTTGCCGCCACAGCAAGACCAGGTCTCCAAGGACTGCACGGCCTTGGGAGAGATGAGTTTTGCTCCGACAGCCCAAGGCATTAAGTGCTGGCTGGTGAGGGGTCTTGGGGACTGGCGTGGAGAGGTGGATCACTGAGCTTAGGGGAAAAACCCAGAGAGTTATTTTCACATGTAAAACTGATTTTATGCAGGTATTGGCTAAAATGAGCATGAGCTACATGCTGAATCTTCTAAGAACAGTTTCAGAATTTCCTAGAAGAATGGACCAAGTCCTGGCTGTGCCTCCTGGCCCATCAACAGTTCCTACAAGCTACTGGAAGTTTTAAAACATTGTTTCACTTAGACACAATCTCTAGCTCAGACTTTGTCAGGGTAGACTGGCCTTTTCCCTGAACTAGAAGTCGAGAGAAAGGCTTTTTATCGGCATTGCAAATTGGGGCCTTCAGCTCGGTCAGGGGCAGTTCTCAGATACGGCCAGAAGATGGCACTGGACGCAAATGATTCCGCCGGCAGTAAGGCCTTTCCGAGGAGCTCGGTGTCCGGGTCCAGCCCGAGCTCGGCGGCCTTTCTGAGCTTCTGAAGCCCGTAGTCCTTAGGAGAACATGGTGTCCATGAGGAAGCCAACACCGGGAAAGGACGCAGCGTGAAAGCAAGCCAGCAAACAACAATCCCGAGCAGGGCAGCAAAGTGAGTGCCAGGGGGCTGTCCGGCTGCCCTGGGCACCAAACCGGCATTAGGGAAGCTGTTTCCCTGCCCCCAGCTCAGGCCGTGAGGCTCTTGTCCAGACTTTGCAAAGGCTCAGCCTTGCCGGCGTCTTTGCTCGGCCTCTCCAGGGTCTTCTGTGGGTCTGCTCAGGGCCACAGCTTCCCCTTCTGACCTTGTGCCCCCCGCTGCTGGCACTCCTTGATCCCAGGTGGCCTCGACCTGCAGCAGCCTGAAGCAGGAATTTGGTTCCCAACCAGACTGAGGTTGGGCTGTGACAGGGAGGGTGCTGAATCTTAGTCACTAGGCCATGATGGCCAAGGGTCAGCGACAAGGCCCTGGCCACACAGCTTTGCAGAAAATGAATTTCTACAAAAAAATGGAAAAGTAGCAAAACAAGACAGTGTTTATTAGGAGGGAAGAAAGGAATACATGTGGGCAGATTCATGGGCGAGTTCAGAGAGCGCTGTGCTGTCCTGTGTAGTGTGAACCACTTACGTGGGGCGTTTCGTCTGGGTTTCCTTTGGCCAATATTCCCGTTCTGCCTGATTCTGAGTCTGTATTTGGTTTATCTCAGGGTCCTCCCATTGTGTGTGAAAGAGGCCTATGGGTAGGTTGGCATCACATGCTATAGGGTGGCGCCCCTCCTGTTTTCACCTCCAAGGAGCCTTATCTGTGTTTGTACAGTTGGAGAGGCCTCCCTGAGTCGAGGATGAGAAATACATGGTCTCCTATCTGGGCAGGGCTCAGCTCCTTCTCTTTTTCATCTTGGAGTGTCTGTCCAAGGGGATATTTTCCAGCTGACACATCTGGGGCCCTTCTCTCTCCCGCCTCAGCCTCACTCTCAGGCCCAGGGTCCCCTAACCCTCTTCTGGAGGGCCACCCAGCTTTGTTCCTGCCTGACTGTGGGGCTGGTGGGGATTGCACAAGTCTCCTGTGGAATCTTTATACTTGCTTCCTAGCCCTTCTTTCTCGGCCTCCCTCCCTCTCTCCTGAGTGAATTCTCCATGGCCTTGCAGAGGTTGGAAAAACCATGACTGCTGGGCATGGATCAGGTTGCCTTCTCCTGAGTGTGCTGGGTGGCGGGTGGTGGTGGGAGGGCAGTATCTGGATGGGTCTCTTTGTGACCTGTGGCCCAAGAGCTGTCTTTATAAAGATGGGCTGGTGGGGCTGGGGTGGGAGGACCTCCTGGCTAAATAGAAGTGATGGGGCATAGATGCTGATCTGACGATGCTGTCCACAGCGGCACTGTCCTCCTCTCTCAGGGAACCTCCTTCCCCCTGAGGACAGGGATGCTCCTGGAGAGAGCTGGGTCTAGACAAAGGTCAGAGGGTGGCAAAACTGGCTGACATCCAGAGTGGCAGCTGCCCCCTCAACCTTGACATGGCTGGGCCTGAAACCAGGCAGGACCCTGTGGGCTCCTGGGCACAAAAGCCTTGCTGTGTCCCCCATTTTTTGATTACAGGAAACAGGCTTTGTTCAGCCTCCATGACCATCCCTGAGTTCCAAAGGGCAGGTTCAAACAGTTGCTAATCAGGGAAGAGGGGGGTGCAGAGACAAGGAGAAGCAGCCAAGAATCAACAGTGCAGCACTGGGCAGAGTCTGGTTCTCCCTCAAGGGATACACTCAGCAATACCTTCGAGCTGTTTTGCGGGTACTGAAACCAACCCCCCGCCCCAGGTGGGAGAGGTTAACTGTTCCCTGCCCACAAGCAGGTAGACCCAGAGCAGTTGGAATCAGAGGGCTGACGATGCTGACTCCTGATTACCTCACCACCAACCAACCAGAAAACTGTCCATGAATTGATTACACCCTTCTCTTTGAACCATTGTTGTAAAACTCCTCCCCGCCTGATCCAGGTGGTGACACACAGTCTTGAAGGCATTAGCCCACTGAGGCCCCCTTTGCCTGGCAAAGCAACAAAGCTGTTCTTGCCTACGTCACCCGGAACTCTGTCTCTGAGGCTGAACTCCGTGCTCTGGTACAGAGGCCAGATTCGGTTTCGGTTCTCACCTTGCCTACCCCTGCCTCTGTATGCTCCCCATTGCAGCTCTGGTCCTGCTGCTTCTGATTCTGCTCCTTGCTGTTCCAGTGATGCCTGATGTAGGCTTGCTTGAGTGACACCCAGGTTATAATGTGCTGACACCCAGGTGCTCTGTGGAGGAGGTGAAGGCCAGCAGGGTTAATGAGACTCAAGTCGCTAGCTGGACACGAAAAGAGGCAGAGGATATGAAAAATGGAGAAGGAAGAAGCAAAGCAATAAAGGAAATGGAAATCTTGGAACCTTGAGCTGTTTGGGAGTCTAGTCTCCTGAGTGGTCGGAGCCCTAGGAAATAAATTGGAGGATGGTGCAAAGCCTGGCTTTCAAAGACCAGAAATTTCCTTGGGGCAAAAGAAGGGGCCAGAAAGGGCAGAGCAGTCCTATAAAGCAAGCCTTTTCTTTTCTTTCTTTCTTTCCTTTTTTTTTTTTGCAGATGCCTGCACTATGACTGGAGAGGCAAATGGCAACCCACTCCAGTACTTTTGCCTGGAGAATCCCATGGACCGAGGAGCCTGGCGGGCTACAGTCCACGGGGTTGCGAAGAGTCGGACAGGACTGAAGCGACAGCACACACACACACTCTGCACCAAAGGGATGAGAAAATAGTCCAGCTTTGCCCACAGCTTCTCCAGGTTCCAGGCCCGGTCCTATGGTCCTGCTGGGTGACGTGGGCGCTGTGCAGACTGGAAGAGGGTGAGCAGATGGACAGAGCTCTTTGTCTCTCTCTCATCAAGTGGATACTGGCCATCATATATTGACCACTTAGTAAATGCCCGTTTCTATGCTAAGTTTTGTGTGTAAACCTCTTCATTTAGAGGGTTTCCCTGATAGCTCAGTTGGTAAAGACTCAGCCTGCAATGCAGGAGACCCCGGTTCAATTCCTGGGATGGGAAGATTGGCTGGAGAAGGGATAGGCTACCCATGCCAGTATTCTTAGGCTTCCCTTGTGGCTCAGCTGGTAAAGAATCTGCCTGCAGTGCCAGAGACCTGGGTTCAATCAAGATCCCCTGGAGAAGGGAAGGGCTACCTGCTCCAGTGTTCTGGCCTGGAGAATTCCATGGACTACAATACTTTGGCCACCTGATGTGAAGAACTGACTCTTTGGAAAAGATCCTGATGCTGGGAAAGACTGAAGGCAGATGAAGGGGATGACAGAGGATGAGATGGTTGGACGGCATCACCAACTCAATGGACATAAATTTGAGCAAACTCCAGGAGTTGGTGATGGACAGCGAAGACTGCGGTGCTGCAGTCCATGGGGTCTCAAAGAGTCGGACACGACTGAGTGACTTTCACGTCCACATCCTTTTCATTTAGACCTTGCATCAAGTCTCCAAACTAGGTCCTGCTGTCCACTCCGTTTTAAAAATGAGGACTCTGAGGTGCTGTCAGTGTGTTACCTGCTGGAGCATCCTAACCATGGGTACGTGGGCCTGATGGGAAGCCTGCTTTCAGCTGCAGAAGCCCCGCAGGATGATGCTGTCATCCTGAGTGATGTGGTGTCTTGTTGCTTGTGTTCCAATCCATTGGTACAAGGAGTCAGAGAAAACCGTGTTCTCAAGTTTTGGGAAAGCATGTCAGAAAAACCAGACCACCATCACTCCCAGCCCTCATCATTCTCCTTCTGGGCCTATATCCTTTCTGCTCTGTCATGCCACCCTCTCCCTGGGTGACCTAGCCACCACAGGGGAGAAAGGAAGGGCATCTGGGATTGAGCAGAAGCATCACCAAGTGTCAGAGAGGTTTGGAAGTGGGGAGGATGGGGCTTGGCTTTTAGCGGTCAGGGACGGGCAGGTTGCAGACTGGCAGTGTTGGCCTCCGACCAGCATGTGAGATCTTAGTTCCCCAACCAGGGGCTGGACCCACAGTCCCTGCAGGGGAAGCTTGAAGGCTTAACCACTGGACCACCAGGGAAGCCCCACATCTTCTTTCTGTTGTTCTCTTCTTCTCTCAAGGCCTTCACCCACCATTCCAAGTGAAGCAGGAGGCGGCTTCTGCATCGCTGAGTGGAGACTGCTCAGTACAAACCCACTTTATTTGTCTTGTCAGGGACCCCAAAACCTGGCTGGTGTTTTTGTGCCCTGTCGGTTGTAACTGGAAAGCCTGGCCCTCGTGAGGCCAGGGCTGTGGCCTGGTGGGAGAGCGGTTCAGAGGCAGATACTGGGGAGTCACCGAGAGGGAGGAAAAGAGGGCTGCAAGCAGAGCTATCGGAGTTGTTCTTCTCAGGCTTGGAATATTCTAAGACCTTGATACTGCAGTGTTGGCCTTCCTCAATCTGTAGAAGTCGATCAAAGGCCAGACAGAAAATTCAAGCAAAGCTTTATTTGGGCAATCTGGCTGCATGAAGGAATTAAGACAGCCATGTACTAGGTTCCTTTGAACGACTGCTCCCTGGGTGAGGGGCGAGCTGGTCCCTTATAGGCGGACGAGGGTGAAGGCGAGTCCAGGGGCCCAGCTGAGAGGTGGCCCAGGCGGTGCCCTCCCCTTCGGCGGCGCTGTGCGGGGTGGGCTTGTGAAGCCCCTGCTTTTGCTCCTGGCTCTCCAGAAGCGGCAGCTGCGTTTTTGGTCTTTCGTATCTCCTTGCCCATAATTTTGCTTCACCTGTGAATGCATGCAATTATTTTAGCCCTTTACAGTTTTTATTTTGCTGCTTGAGGAGATGTTTTCCAGGTGCAAGCAATGCAGCAAAGGGTCCCAGGTACCAGCCTGTCTCAGTCTGAGTTTCTTCTTGAAGAACAAGAGACAAATCAGGCCACAGATATATTGATCTGGGTCAGGGAGAGCTTGTTTGGAGGAATGCTGCATCTCCAGGGTTGGCCGGTAAGAGGATGCTGATGTGAAAGTCAAGGCTGGTGTAGTGGTGTGGACAGGGATCATGCTGTCCCCTGACCTGGCTGACCACATCAGTTGGGACACTGATTCTGGGAACTGGGAGATCCAGGCTGGGTCCCACTGCCTTTAAGTAGAAACAGATGCCCTCTGTCTGCCTTCTTGCTTTCTGATGCAAGACCCTCTGGTTCTACCCACCTGGCCAAGCTCCCTGGTGGGGTTGGGTGGTGTTGAGGGAGACCAGTGGGCAGAAATCAAGGTTGTGGGGCGTGAACCTCCAGTGTTTGGAGGCGGGGACTTCACCTTGTACCCAGCCAATTCCAGAGAATTCTGTCTAGGCAGACTCAGCTCCCAATTCCTTGGAAGCTGGAAGCATCTGGAGGAGAGTAAGCTGCAGTTTCCAGTGGGAGAACATGCCAGGTTGTATTCAGTGCTTTCTTTTCTATGGCTCCATATTTACAGCCCAACGCTGTGGCCTTGATCCTAGGGTTTTCTCCCTGTCAAAGAGACAAAACTTTTCCTTCTAGCCTGGTGGCACCGAGGCTGCCCTAAGCGGGTCGGAACTTTTGCTAGAAGGGCTTTGGCTGGGCAGGCAGCTGTTGCCAGCCTTTCCTTCCAGCCGTGAGAAGAGTGGGGCTGGTGGGAGAGTCAGGCAGGCAGGCCAGCAGGCAGATGGTCTCTCCCCTCTGAGCAGAGTCCTGGTGTCCTGGTGTTTTGCCAAAAGTTTTACTTTCATTTTAGGTTCAAAAGATTCATTAACAAAAGAACTCATTACACACAAATAAACAATTTCAATATTTAATAGAAGATTATTTAACTTAATTTCAATATACAATCATTAAAAGAAAAGAAATAGAAACCATAGAAAGAAGTAGCAGCATATATATATAATCAATTTGGGTAAAAACCTATATCCAGACTTGAACAGCTCTGGGAAGTCCTGAATGACAGCCATCTGGAGTCCCTATTGGGAAAATGTCCCTGATGGTGGATCCACCCCATGGATGAGACTTCAGATTGCAATTTTGGGGGCTCCTGCTTATAATCCCAGGATGTAAACTTATATCATCATCAGTTTGCATGCAAAAATGCCTCTCTGGTGTCACTTTTACTTTTATAATGCTGTTTGTTTCTCCTTGTGAATCATAAGATTTCCTTATATCAGAGGGGGCTGGCCAGGCTCCCAGGGGTTCAAGGAATTCCAAGACCCACTCCTTTTCTTTTCTAAATTGCCACTTGGCTTGCTGATAATAATTGATGTGCTTGCAGGCAGGCATGTAGTGCAGGCAGGGTCCAGGCAAGGTCAGAAGTCAGTCAGAGGCCTGCTCCCCTACTTCTGAAGCCTGAAGAAGACTACCTCCATTTTAATTTCTCCAGCACCTGAGGATATTGGGGTCAGGGTAGGCAAGAGGTTGGTAGTTTGAGGAGTTTGTGTAGGTTCGGCATAGAACTGTTTGTGGTCTATGCTGTATCAACCTGAGCGACTGCGTCAGATGATGAGGTATAGGGGCTGAAAGAGGGCCTGACTGGCACTCCTGTTCTGTGACCCCATGATCCTGCATCCTACTGGGAGGGGACGCTGAGCTGGGACCAGCGGAGCTGCTGGCAGGGCAGGGGCTGTGCGTCTGTCCCTCCGCCTCCCAGGCTGCGGACTGGGAACCGAGCACATGTGCTCGGGAACCGGCATCTGCTCTGCTCCCACAGCTGTGTCCTCCTGCCACGACAGGTGAGGTGGGCCTGGCGGTATTTGGAGGACAGCCTTTCCTTGCCTAGTCTGAACTCACGATTTGTCGGGAGAGTCCCCCTCCCTCCTCTGGCCGGGCTCCCGCGTGGCTGTGTAGAGGGTGTGGCTGCTTTTCCAGAACATCAACCTCCAAGAGTCAGAGATGCTCCTTAACAATCTGCCGTGGGTGGACTGTGAATCTTTTTAAGCCCTCTCTGAACCTGTTTATGTTTCATTAAACTCTTTTATTGATCCTCTTAATTTTCTCTGCACTGATTTACTCTGGGCCCTGACTGCACACGCCTCTCCCTGGCTCATGGCCACAGGAGTTTCCCAAGCGCGCCTCTGCTTCAGGCCTTGGCCAAGGGGCACAGCCCGCAGAACTGGCCTTGGCGCCCCCGCTGCCTGTCACCACCCCCTCCTCTTCCTCTAGAGCCAGAAGGTGCTCAGACCTCCCCTCCTCGGGCCCTCGCCTCCATGTGTCCTATGAATGCTTAACCCCAAACAGTGAGTCTGTTGGTGCAACTTTGGGCTGCCATTGGCTAGTGGTAGAGATATTTTGGGGTAGGAAGTCCTCCAAGTCCACTTTGTATGTGGCTATCTATTTTGCTTTTGGAAACAGATAATAGAAATAATGCTCGTTAAAGCTGCCTTCTGTGGCAGGAAGAGATAGGCAGTTTGCAGAATGACTGCCAGACCAGCCTGGGAAATTTACAGATGATCTGTCTCAGTCCACTGTCCCTTGCTCAACCACATTGATTTCTGCTTACATGTGGCCACTAAAAAAGAAGAAGTGGCCTCATTATGCGGGTGTGCCGACTGGAAAAGAAATGGGTGTCAACCACCTACCTCAACTCACTGGTGGATTTTTAAAAGAAAATAATGACAACAGCTGTCTTTTATTTATTAATTTATTTCGCCTCACCTTGGGGCACACAGAATCTTAGTTCCCCAACCAGGGATCTAACCTGTGCTCCCTTCAGTGGAAGCTCAGAGTCCTAACTGCTGGACTACCAGGGAAGTCCTTGCTGGTGGATGCTTTTATCAGTGTGAGGTCAGGACCCAGCTCCTCTGCTCCTGTTCCTCTGGGCTGGTTACTCGCCTATCACTGGTTTATTTCCTCCCAAGTGTTATTTGGGACTTGGGTTTCTAATGACTATATTTCATCTGACTTATGGTAAAAAGTGAAAAATAATTTATTAAATTAGGAGATTGGGATTAATATATACACACTACTATATATAAAATAGATAACTAATAAGGACCTACCGTATAGCACAGGCAGTTCCACTCAGTATCCTGTAATAACCTATAAGGGAAAAGAATCTGAAAAAGGACAGATATATGTGCATGTGTAACTGATTCAGTTTGCTATACACCTGAAACTAACCCAACATTATAAATCAAATTTTTGCCCAATGAAAATTTAAGAACTGCATTTTAATGTACCATGTTGATGCATAATAAAATTTGTGTCTTTGTGCAGTGTGGGAGGTAATATGGAAACTACTTTCTGTTCAATTTTTCTATAAATCGAAACCATTCTAAAATAGTCTATTAATTACAGGCATAGCTGAATTAATTCCTAAAAGATGCATTTTTATTTAATGTATCATCTATGTATTTGTGGCGGAAGGGTCATTTGTTAGCTTTCACCATTTTTCCAGAACCAGGAATTCTCTGCTTCTGTTTTCCAAAGGAGAAACATTTATAAAATATTCAGTGAGAAAATTTGGAACACGTTGGCTGACTCCTGCATTTCCTTTTTTCTTACTCTCTCAAAGTTACATAATCCAAATAGAACAATGCAGAATTTTCTATGAAGTGGCCTGATCCTTAGTCAGGATTAGGAGACTGTCCCGACTGCTCTCTCCGCGGCCCCAGCTCAGGGGGCGTGGCCTCAGTGCAGTGGGCGTACCCCTGGCTCAGTGGGCGTGGCCTAAGCTCAGGGCGTGACCCCACCTCAGTGGGAG